>JARQOD010000004.1:72365615-72470194 GCA_033576555.1 Oophaga sylvatica | reverse complement strand
CATCTTTGTAAGGTCACTGCACCTGAGCTGTGGCTTCAATCCATGTCAGTTGGGGGTCATGGAAAGGTCGCCATTAATTCCTATGGGAAAATTTTTGCTTAAAATGCGATTTAAAAAAAAACTACAAATCGGATCGACTCCAAAAATACATAGCACACCTGTCCCCACCGAGGGCTTCGAAACGCCGCCTGAACGGGGTCTCTGCGCCGAGCGGTTCGGGCCGCATTAATTGCAGAAAACGCGGAGAAGAAGAAGAACTAGATGTGTATTTCCTGAAGGAACAACAGATTGTGCTTTGAATTGGTGCCCGGTAGTGTTGAGCGAACATGCTCGGACATGCTCCGTTAACCCTTGAGCATCGGGGTGCTCGGACATGCTCGGAACTCTGCAGAACACCTCATGTACATTTAAGTTCAAAATCAATGCATTCCAATGGGAAGATTTTTTTTTTTCAAACGAAAGGGTTAAAAAGCAAAAAATCCGATAGACTCCAAAAATACTTAGCACACCTGTCACGGCAGCTAGCTTCAAAACCTTGTTTGAACGGAGTCTGTACAACGAGTGGTTCGGGCTGTATTAATTGTGCAAATCTGGAGAAGAAGAAGAACACGGAAAAAGAATAATGTGAATAACAATATAGTGCTTTTTCCAAAGCACAATAATAACTAGATGTGTATTTCCTGAAGGAACTACAGATTGTGCTTTGAATTGGTGCCCGGTAGTGTTGAGCGAACATGCTCGGACATGCTCCGTTAACCCTTGAGCATCGGGGTGCTCGGACATGCTCGGAACTCTGCAGAACACCTCATGTATTCGGGCAGGAAGCTCTGATGCCTGCCCAGCAAGTTTGGCGCCTGTTTTACAGCCAATAAACTTGCTGGAATGGCATAGCATCATAGTAATGCTGTAGCCATCTTTGTTACTGGCATTACTATGATTGGCCAAGAGGTCCTGGTGGGGGGTGCCTGTTTAGGGGAGTGGCTCCGCCCATCTCAGGGAAAGCATAGAGACGGCTCTATAGGGCTGTCTAGGGACTCCCTTTCCCCATCTAGGATTTTCCTGATTGACTTTTGAACCACGCCAGAAAACCAGGAAAGTGTGATCATCATCCACACTGCAGAGCTGAGCGGTGTATTGACAATGACACAGTGATACATGGAATATTAGGTGCAGTACTGAATGTGTATAAGATATAGCAGAGCTGAGCAGTGTAGTGAAGATGACATAGTGATACATGGAGTATTGTGTACAGTACTGACTTACTGTATAAGACATAGCAGAGCTGTACAGAATAGTGGAGACGACAGTGATAGCTCGAGTATTATCTACAGTACTGACTGTGTATAAGACATAGCAGAGCTGAACGGTGCAGCGGAGATGACACAGTGATACATGGAGTATTGTGTACAGTGCTAACTGTATAAGACATAGCAGAGCTGAAGAAAGTAGTGAAGATGACACAGTAATACAAGGAGTATTGGGTACTGTGTATAAGACATAGCAGGGCTGAGCTGTGTAGTGGAGACGACAGTGATACAAGGAGTATTGTGTACTGTGTATAAGATATAGCTGAGTGGTGTAGTGGAGATGACACATGGAGTATTGTGTACAGTACGGACTGCCTGTATAAGATATAGCTGAGCAGTTTAGTGAAGGCGACACAGTGATATATGGAGTATTATGCACAGTACTGACTGTGTATAAGACATAGCAGAGCTGAACAGAGTAGTGGGGACGACAGAGTGATACCTGGAGTATTATCTACAGTTCTGAACCACGCCAGAAAACTAAGAAAGTGTGAACATCATCCACACCATCCGCAAAAAATACGGTACCCGGACAGTCTGTATATAGGATATACCAACAATGGTAGGACGCTGATTTATCTTGTTTTTCTATTGGCATCAGGTTCTTTTGGTTTAAAGATGAAACCTATAGATGTCTTGTGTTTTTAAACACGTACTAGATTTTTCTATCCTCAAATGTGAGGTATATCACTGTACATATGTATATAGCCAACCTGCTAATCCTTCTGGGATGCTATATTTTATTAGAAAAACGAATAAGGCCAGATTCACACGTCAGGATTTTAAAACGTTTTCCGTAGTTGTTTTTAGCCGTGGAATACGCAATTCACACTTGTGGGGACAACTGCGATTTTGTTACACGCGAGGAAAAAAAATAAATAAAAAAAATAAAATATCGCAGCATATCCATTCTTTTGTGTTTTCGTTTTTTTACCCGCACCTGCAGGCTCCCATAGGAGTCAACGGGTGCGGGTAAAAAACGTTGTCCAATTGCGGTACATACGCAATACATTGCGGATGTACCGCAATTATTTGTCACCGGCTGCCACTGCGCATGTCCGCGCTAGCAGCTGCGATCCCATACGCAATGTATTGCGTATGGAATCGCAATCCTCCCGCAGTCAAAACCGGTGGGAAAAATGCTGGTTTTGAATGGGATACGCAGCGGGAGTCCCACCGTGGATCCGTCACGCCAGTGTGAATCGGGCCTCAGCCTTGCTATACAATTCATTGTATGGTAAATAGTGTTGAGCGATACGATACTGCAAATATCGGATATCGGCCGATATTAGCTGTATCGGCCTTTCGATTCCGAATACCGATATTTTCGTCATATCGGATACCGGAATCGGGATTGTCACTGTCACTGTCAGTGTCCGTCGGTCGGGTCTGTCACTGTCAGTGTCCGTCGGTCGGGTCTGTCAGGAGTCAGCGGCACTTACCTGGCAGAAGATCTCCGGCGGTCACGGCCTGGACTGCTTCATGGCCGCCATCATCTTTCCCCGGCGGTCACATGCAGTTTCTCGCGATAACTGCAGTGACTGCTGGGTAATCCCGGCCGTAAAGCAGTCAGTCCGATGACGTCACCGCCGGGGAAGCAGGTAATCAGCTGTGCTGCGTTGCAATGACAGGCTCTGCCTGTCATTGCGATGTAGCAGAGCTGGATAGTCGTGGGACAGTCGTTACTATGGACTGCGTCGGACAGGTGGTATACTGTTGGTTTTTTTTTTTTTTCTTTTTTTACAGGAGATCGATGGCGTCGCAGGAATGAGAGTGTAATAAAAGAAATGAAAACTGTGTTGTCTCTTTTATTTCATTAAAATACTTTTTTCTTGCTTTGTCTTTTTTTTTATGCATTTAATAACTTTGGGATTAATAATGGATCGGTGTCTTATTGACACCTCTCCATTATTAACCGGGCTTATTGTCACCGTGCAATCAACGGTGACATTAACCCCTTATTACCCCACTTGCCACCGCTACAGGGCAGTGGGAAGAGCCGGGTAAAGTGCCACAATTGGCACATGTTTTGATGCGCCAAATGTGGGGCTTCTGTAGCCTGGTATTATCAGGCTGTTGAGGGCCAAAATCCATGGGCCTTGACAGTCTTTTAATACCAGGCCGCAGCAGTCTGCATTTTACTTGGCTGGTTAACAAAAATAGGGAGACCCCTACGCCGTTTTTTTTTTCGAGGGGATCCCTATTTTTGTTAACCAGCCAAGCTAAGCAGACTGCTGTGGCCTGGTATTATCAGGCTTGCAAGGTCCATGGATATTGGATCCTTACCAGCCTGAAAAACCAGGCCTCAGCGGTCTGCTTCATCTGGCTGGTTAACAAAAATAGGGGGGACCCCACGCCAATTTTTTTCGAGGGGATCCCCTATTTTTGTTAATCAGCCAAGATATGCAGACTGCTGTGGCCTGGTATTAGGCTGGCAAGGTCCATGGATCTTGGCTCCTTAACAGCCTGAAAATCCAGGCCTCAGCGGTCTGCTTCATCTGGCTGGTTAACAAAAATAGGGGGACCCCACGCCAATTTTTTTCGAGGGGATCCCCTATTTTTGTTAATCAGCCAAGATATGCAGACTGCTGTGGCCTGGTATTATCAGGCTGGCAAGGTCCATGGATCTTGGCTCCTTAACAGCCTGAAAATCCAGGCCTCAGCGGTCTGCTTCATCTGGCTGGTTAACAAAAATAGGGGGGACCCGACGCCATTTTTTATTCGAAGGGAACCCCTATTTTTGTTAATCAGTTCCCTCTGATGTCACTGATTGTGTCCCTGGCTGACCTGAAGTGAAAGTGGAAAGCAATCAATTAAGCTTTCCACTTCCTCTCCTGTCAGCCAGGAGAGGAACTCATTCATTTGGGGGTTTACTGTGAGGCTGCAGCATTAGCTGCGGTCCCTGCAGTAAACATTAACCCTTTCTGAAGGATTACACCGTGGGACCTGACTGTGCATGGGATAGGTAAGAATAATTTTGCTTTTTTATTTTATTTTTATTACAGGAAATGGTTTTTGCAGTCAAATAAAAGATGGTCAAAAACATGTGTCTTTATTTCATTAAAATGATTTTTAATTAAAGTGTGTGTGTTTTATTTTTATTTCATGCAATAGGATTAATAATTGATAGTTGTCTAATTGACAGCTCTCAATTATTAACCTGGCTTAAGGTCACCTTTCAATTGCAATGTGGCTTTAACCCCATATTAACCCATTCGCCACCACTACAGGGCAATGGGAATAGACGGGCAAAGTGCCAGAAAGGGCGAATCTAATTATAGTTTTGTCTTTTCTGGGGTGTCTGGGGGCAGATGTTAGTAGCCAGGGGGGGGCCAAAAATAATGGTCCCTCTCTGGGCTATTATTATCTGCCCCCATTCGCTGGCTTTGTCTGTCTGGTTGCGAAAATAGGGCGGGAGCCCACGCATTTTTTTTAAACAATTTTACACCTCATATATATATATATATATACATGTCATTGAATTTGTGACACATATATATATATTTATATTTATAGTTCATACACTTCTACATAGTATAATAACCGCTAATTCAATTGCAGGCTTTTGTGAAAATGCAGAACCCGACATGAAATGACACTTGGTGTACATAGGGTTAACCATGTCTTTTCATGTCCTTTGCTATCTGATTTGCACAAACAATTACATCAGTCTATGTGTGCAAAATTTCACACCTGTAGGGGTTAATTAAAGGTGTAAATTCGTAGCAAAAAAGTCAGTTTTTTTTTACAACGAATTTACACCTTTAATTAACCCCTACAGGTGTGAAATTTTGCACACATAGACTGATGTAATTGTTTGTGCAAATCAGATACCAAAGGACATGAAAAGACATGGTTAACCCTATGTACACCAAGTGTCATTTCATGTCGGGTGCTTCTGTCTTTTCACAGAAGCCGGCTTTACCCGGCAATTGAATCAGAGGATATTTTACTATGTAGAAGTGTATAAACTATAAATATATGTATATATATATGTCACAATGACATGTTATATATATATATATTATATATATATATGTATTCTATGTGTGTATATTTAGTGTTTACAAGGAAATAAAGGTTTTTTTTTAGTTGCGATATTTTGTTCCCATAGACTTACATTGGACTTCCGGTATCGGAATCGGATATCGACGATATTTAGTGATATCGGCGATACCATTTCGATACGATATTTTTAGATATCGAGCAGTATCGCTCAACACTAATGGTAAATAATGTTTCTGAACACATATTCCATTACACGCATAAAAAAAACCTTTTAAAAAATGTTTTTTTCTTCGTGCTGAAAAAAATGGCGCAATGCTCTGACAACACTGATCCCAGTAGAAAACTTTCAGTCACAGATGCATCCAGGGGCATTTCCCATATTATTGCCATGCATTCCAATGCTTGTTACAATGTTTTTAGAGATTTATGGGTGTACCAGACACCCTCCCCTATGCTCTCCTGAAAAATGTTCGGGTCTCCTATTAACTACAGTTGTGCTCGTTACTCAAACCGAGCATTTCTGAGCATCTGACCTGCTTGGTACGAGTATCGAGCATTCGAGCACTGTGGTGCTCGCTCAACACTATGTGCCCGGCCCTTTAAGAGCGACTTTGCATGCGGGCCTCGTGTGTTAATTAGTCTTTCAATACACTTGGGAGCATAAATTTGAATTTTTTGAACACTGTCCTATTGATTTCTATGAAGTCCCATTGATTTCTATGGGGATTTCTTACTTTTACGTAATTTTTTTCACGCACTTAGCGGGGTGGCAAAAAAGTAATTTTTTGGAATTGTTTTGCCACAGAGCATCTCAGGGGCATGAAAGCCTTCCGCACAATCAGCCATTTTGACGTGGAATGCTTCTATACCCCAAATTACACACAGCGAAATCCAAAATCGTGTTTTTAAAGAAAAACGTATTTCAGGTTTTGGAGACAAATATGGCCTCAGGGGATCAGAAGCCAGAGAGGTAATTTGATTTTTAAAAATCCGACAGTCTCGAGCCTAACATTGATATTCAAGTTCAAAAAGCAATGCATTCCTATGGCAATTTTGTTCAAATTTCAATCGCAATTGGTTAAAAAGTAACAAATCCGATTGACTCCAAAAATACTTAGCACAGCTGTCATGGCCACTAGCTACAAAACGCTGTTTGAATGGAGTCTGTACGCCGAGCGGTTCGGGCTGTGTTAATTCCAGAAATTTGGCTAAACTGGATATCAAGTATATACAATATGGCCACAGGATGGGGCACCTGGCGTCACCCCTATTCCCGCAAACTGGCCTGACACCCCCGCTACTGACCTCAATGAACCTTTTCACGCTGATCTCCGGTGCCCAGAACCAGATATTCAGCGATTTCCTGGTTCTGCCGCCTGCATCTCCAGCGCTGCGTGTGCCTGTGAGGCAGAAAGCGCGCCTCCATTGATCTCAATGGAGGCACGCTCTCACTCTGAGCAATCCATCCAAATCTGGACGGATTGATCAGAGCGCAGGCACGGAGCGAGAGCGCACCTCCATTGAGATCAATAGAGGCGCGCTCTTTACTCCGGAGGCAGGCGCAGTACTGGGGAGCAGGCTGCAGAACCCAGGAAGTCGAGAGCGCACCTCCATTGAGATCAATGGAGGCGCGCTCTTTACTCCGGAGGCAGGCGCAGCACTGGGAGCAGGCTGCAGAACCCAGGAAGTCGCTGAATCTCGGGTCTGGGCACCGGAGATCAGCGTGAAAAGGTTCATTGAGGTCAGTAGCGGAGGGGGGGGGGGGGAGAGTGTAGGAGGTGTTAAAAAAAAAACTTGCAAAAACCCTTTAAGGCTACTGCCAGACTATTTGGATAAGAAACGACCTAAAAGACCTTGGAATTAAAGGCATGGGCAATAAGACTCAGACAACCGACTGTAATTTTAAAACACAGCTTTATTGAAGGGATAGTAATGTTGAAAACGTAGTGAATCATGTTGGGGGGACCATTGAAAACAACGGTCGACCACGGCAACGCTATGTTAAAAATGAGATCGTTGCACCCACAGAACAGTCATGGGACCCCGAATGCCACGGCGACGACATGAGAGGGCTATGCCTGTACGACAAACCCACCGGCCGTGACACGGAACTTATAGGAGATAAAGTGATAAATCCCACAGCTGTTCTTTGATCATTTTTAGTTAGAATAATTGTGGTAATTTGTAATTCGTATAAATGCTCTTTTGTCTCTTTTTCCTTTTTTTTTTTTTTTTTAAAACGAATAAAATCAAAACATCAGGTATAGTGTACAGAAGGCCAAACTAGCCAATAAGGAAACAAAATCACCTTAAGGGAGGGCGGGTGGGAAAAGCTGCTGCTCCTGTTGGAACTGCTCGCAATGTGATTGGCGGGTCCATTGAAAACAATGGTCGGCCACGGCAATGCTATGTTAAAAACGAGATCGTCGCACCCCCAGAACAGTCATGGGACCCCGAAAGCCACGGTGACGACATGAGAGGGCCATGCCTGTCCCGGGGGTACGACAAACCCGCCAGCCGTGACACGGAACTTATAGGAGATAAAGTGATAAATCCCACAGCAAATTGCGTCTGGAGGTGTGCTTGATCTTGTTAACTGCCCGGTGGCCCAAAGAAGAGCGCGGCCGGGGTCTTTTCCCTTTCCCAGAAGATGGATGATCCGACGCGTAGTCCTGTAAAACAAAAGCCTGCCCTAACGCACCTGAAGCTAGGCACTGCGTTAAGTTAACTGGGATTTGCAGGGGTGCTTTGAGCAAAGCTAGGGGTTCACTATCCCTGACCTCGCCATCGCTGAATGAGTCGTCCGAATCTGAATAATCCACGGGGCGGTAGCTGCGTTCATCAACTCTGTTCTCAGTAAAATTAACTGCCTGAGAATGGGATGGTATCATGCTGTTGCTGCACACAAGCTGGGAAGCAAACACCATTGTGGTTGTCGCCAGCTGCATGGGGTTAACTGAAGCAAGGCCAGCCTGAGAGGGGTTAAGCGAGCTAGACTGAATGGCGAATGCTCCAGGAAAATTGATAAAGTCACTAGGTGGCAAGGCTGCTTGCATAAAGTTTTGAGCCACCACCTGACCTTATAAAAGGTTGCTAGGCAACTGGCTGTTACTGTACATGGGAGTCATGCTTGTGTTACTAACTGGGTCAGGAATGATGAAAATCTCACGATCAATGGCGGAAAGCGCTCAAAGCTACATATTCCTCAAACATATGTGCTTCCCTTCATGAATCGTATTATAAATTAGTCTCTAGGTGGTATCTCACACCTACTAAAATGGCAAGAATTTTTCCTGGAGTGGCTCCTACCTGCTGGAGAGATTGTGGTTTTGCGGGGAGTCTGCTACATGTATTTTGGGAGTGTCCCAAAATAAGGTTATTGTGGTCGAATGTCTCAGATATAGTAGACAAAATCACCTCTAAAACTGTTATGTTGACCCCTCAAGTGGCCTTGTTATCTCTCGATCTAGAGGAAATTCCTCCACCAAACAGACCTCTGATCATACATCTTTTCTTGGTCACCAAAAACCAAATAGCTTCTCTTTGGAAAGAAGAATCGGTTCCTAAAATCGCCGATATAGTTGACAAAATGTCTCTGCATATGTCATACGAGAAAAGTCATGCACTGGCTAACAACAGCTTTACTTCCTTCAGTAAAAAATGGAATGCATGGCATAAGATAATTTCTTAACCCCTTTATGACCTGTGACACAGCGTATGTGTCATGAAAGGATCGCGTTCCTGCAGGTCGGGTGACCGGGGTCACTGAAAGGTCACCCAACACGCAGGCACAAGACCCTTTGTGCTTCACCACAGGGGGCGTTGGCTTAACCCCCTACGTGGCTACGATCGCTCTGATTGGCTGTTAAAAGTGAAACAGTGCTCCCTTTATTCCGAGCCCCGACGTGTGCCCAAACAGTGGTTTACCCCCACATATGGGGTATCAGCGTACTCAGTAAAAATTGCACAACAACTTTGGGGGTCTAATTTCTCCTTTTACTCTTGGGAAAAAAAAATTGTGGGTTAAAAAAAATCAGTTTTTGTGGAAAAAAAAATGATTTTTTATTTTCACAGCTCTGCGTTATAAACTTCTGTGAAGAACTTGGAGATTCAAAGTGCTCACCACACATCTAGAGGAGTTCCTTGGGGGATCTAGTTTCCAAAATGGGGTCACTTGTGGTTGGTTTCTACTGTTTGGGCACATCAGGGGCTCTGCAAACGTAACAAGATGCCCGCAGACCATTCCATCAAGTCTGCATTCCAAAATGGCGCTCTTTCCCTTCTGAGCTCTCCCATGCGCCAAAATAGTGGTTCCCCCCCACATATGGGGTATTGGTGTACTCAGGACAAATTGCACAACAACTTTTGTGGTCCAATTTCTCCTGTTACTCTTGTGAAAATAAAAAATAGCGGGCTAAAAAATAATTTTTGAGAAAAAAAATGATTTTTTATTTTCAGGGCTGTGCGTTATAAACTTCTGTATAGCACCTGGGGGTTCAAAGTGCTCACTGTGCATCTAAATAAGTTCCTTAGGGGGTCTTGTTTACAAAATGGGGTCATTTGTGGGGAAGCTCCAAAGTTTAGGCACACAGGGGCTCTCCAAACACGACATGTTGTCTGCTAACGATTGGAGCTAATTTCCCATTAAAGTCAAATGGCGCTCCTTCCCTTCTGAGCCCTGCTGTGCACCCAAACAGTGGTTCCCCCCTCATATGGGACACCAGCGTACTCAGGAAAAACTGGACAACAACTTTTGGTGTCCAATTTATCCTGTTACCCTTGGGAAAATAAAAAAATAGGCTAAAAAATCATTTTTGAGAAACAAAAATGATTTATTTTCACTGCTCTGTGTTTATAAACTTCTGTGAAGCACTTGCGGGTTCAAAGTGCTCACTACACATCTAGATAAGCTCCTTGGGGGGTCTAGTTTCCAAAATGGGGTCACTTGTGGGGGTTTCTACTGTTTAGGCACATCAGGGGCTCTGCAAGCGCAACATGACGCCCGCAGAACATTCCATCAAGTCTGCATTCCAAAATGGCGCTCCTTCCCTTCTGAGCTCTCCCATGCGCCAAAATAGTGGTTCCCCCCCACATATGGGGTATTGGTGTACTCAGGACAAATTGCACAACAACTTTTGTGGTCCAATTTCTCCTGTTACTCTTGTGAAAATAAAAAATAGCGGGCTAAAAAATAATTTTTGAGGAAAAAAATGATTTTTTTTATTTTCACTGCTCTGCGTTATAAACTTCTGTGAAGCACTTGGGGGTTCAGAGTGCTCACAACACATCTAAATAAGTTCCATAAGAGGTCTAGTTTCCAAAATGGTTTCACATGTGGGGTTTTTTCAATGTTTAGGCACACAGGTGCTCTCCAAACGCGTCATGGTGTCCGCTAATGATTGGAGCTAATTTTCCATTCAAAAAGTCAAATGGCGCTCCTTCCCTTCTGAGCCCTGCCGTGCGCCCAAACAGTGGTTTATGACCACATATGAGGTATCTGTGTACTCAGGAGAAATTGCCCAACAAATTTTAGGATCCATTTTATCCTGTTGCCCATGCAAAAATGAAAAAAATTGATGCTAAAATAAAATTTTTGTTGGAAAAATTAAAATGTCCATTTTTTCCTTCCACGTTGCTTTAGTTTCTGTGAAGCACCTGAAGGGTTAATAATCTTCTTGAATGTAGTTTTGAGTAGCTTGAGGGGTGCAGTTTCTATAATGGTGTCACTTTTGGGTATTTTCTACCATATAGACCCCTTAAAGTGTCTTCAAATGTGAGGTGGTCCCTAAAAAAATGGTTTTGTAAATTTTGCTGTAAAAATGAGAAATCGCTGGTCAACTTTTAACCCTTATAACTTCCTAAAAAAAAAAAATTTTGCTTCCAAAATTGTGCTGATGCAAAGAAGACAAGTGGGAAATGTTATTTATTAACTATTTTGTGTCACGTAACTCTCTGGTTTAACAGAATAAAAATTCAAAATTTGAAAATTGCGAAATTTTCAAAATTTTCGCCAAATTTCCATTTTTTTCACAAATAAATGCAAAATTTATCTACCTAAATTTACCACTAACATGAAGCCCAATATGTCACGAAAAAACAATCTCAGAATCGCTAGGATCCGTTGAAGCGTTCCTGAGTTATTACCTCATAAAGGGACTCTGGTCAGAATTTCAAAAAATGGCAAGGTCATGAAGGGGTTAATATATGTTTGAATTGCTCTTATCTCCTCCCCAGGCAAAGCTTCTCTTTGAATGATTAACAAATGTTTTACAATACTGTTAGTTTAGTATCGTTATTTATTTTACTATCCTCATTGTTGATCTATTTGACATAATCTACGGCTAGATCTCTATTATCTCTACATCTTATTCAACGTTTGATGTTTATTACTGTTATTTATGGAAATTTATATTTCGGTTGTGACATAAAGTTGTAATGCCTTTACATTTATTGAAAAATTCTAATAAAGTTATTTTGAAAAAGGAATGATGAAAATGAGTACAGTGCGCTCAAGGACTCCACCAACAATGCCCATGACAGGGGTAATGCACTAACTTCACTGGAGCCACCTCGCATAGGTGACCCCAATCAAGAATCGCTTTGAATAAAATATCCGTATCGTCCCTGTAAGTGCCTGTGAAAAACTTAAGCCCATGCCAGGAAATTCAGGTAAGCCGCCAATGATATACCTGGACTGTGGGATCCACATAGTACTACGCCCGACAGCTAATCGCCATTGGGCTCCGACACAGGCGAAATTCACCTGTGCTTTTGCCTGCGAATAGTGGAGGTGAATACCGGTGTGACCGCGGGTCTCCTGACCTGAACTCTGCCACTCACCTGAGCTGCGGCCGCGGTCTCAGACTGACCGAGAGTCTCGTGACCTGAACTCTGTGCATCATGAGGGAATGCAAATTAGGTTAAAATGCAATAAACAGGATTATGATAACTGTAATATGTCTGCAGAACACCTGAATTGGCACAATACTGCTGGTTGGAAATGTACAAATGGTCCAAAAGTGTATTCTTCTCTGTAGTGGCTGCTGTAATTAGCTGTTTGTATCCTCTCGACTGCATGATTTCAAATATGGGCTTTTTTCTATCTGACAATAGATCCTCATTGAAATCACCACAAATAATTAGTGGACCATGTTCAATGACTTCTAACAAATTCAACAAGTTACAAAGTTGTGGTAAAAACAGATTAGTGCTGTAATCTGGAGGCCTGTAAATTACTGAAATTAATGCTTGAATTGGTGCCTCAACTTACAAAACTAGGAACTCAAGGTCAGTCACGCCATGTATATACTGCATTGGACTTGCCTGTATGTCATGTTTCACATAGATGGCTACTCCACCGCCATTCTTATTAGACAGATTAGAATGGGTAGAATATGAAACCTGCCTGTTGCGTTTATACAATTGATAGTTTTGTAATTGTAGATGGTTAGTGACATATTAACCTGAGAGATGAGATTCAGTGAAACATAAAATGTCTGCAAGACACATTTCATGATGACGCCTCACATCATCCATGTGGGCTGACAGTCCTTGTATGTTGTGGTGAATAATTGTTAATAAAGGAGAAATTGGCCATGGGAGACTATTGAGTAAGGGCATTGCATTATTGACTGCTGCTTCTTTCATGTTTTCCAAAGATCTTGTGATTTGTGGATCAGCATATATTTTATCTTCATTGAAGTCAATAATGTGCAGTCGAGAAAGTGAAGTAGTTCTACTGAGAGCAACATATGCCATACCTGGCTCAAAAATATGCTGTAGTGAAACTACTGCAGAAGTTGTAGTCATGCCTTGCACCTTATGGACTGTGCAGGCAAAAGCAAGTTTAATGGGAAACTGATGACGAACTACTCCTTTTCTGCTCAGGGGCTCTTCTATTCTTTCTATATACACCAAGTTATTTGCTGATGTTCTGTTGTGATTCCTCTGTCCAGCATGTGGATTATCTAATTCCACACCAAGCTTATTTATTACTATTTTATCATCCTTACACTGGGAAACAATGGTGACAATTTTTCCAAATGAGCCATTTACTAGTCCATCCTCCACATCTATGTTTCTAATGAGCATCACACGAGCACCCTCAGCAACCTGCAGCCTGTCTGGCAAATCCCCTTTACAACTTTCAAAAGGTGTTTTCTGTTTTTCCATCCGCCCTGTTTGAAGATCTTTTTTATAGTCATGTGCATCAATGTTAATTACGTCAGAATGCAAAGCAGATATGATGGTTGTGTTATGCTGATCTACATCTTTATTTCTGGCAAACACATGAAGGACATCTTTTGGACAGTCTGTCAGTTGAGTCACAGACTGAGAAAGTAAGGCTCTGTCAGATTCAGATAATGCCTCTCCCTTGCCTTTTAATCGAATTCTGTTTAGGAGTTCGGCAAATGCTATATCCTCCTTTTGCCGCATTATTTCTGTGAGGGTAACAACCTTGAACAAGTCTTGCCAGAAATCAAGCACATGGTCTTCAAATACACACAGAGGCTTAGCTTTCCCTGGAGGTGGCAACTGGTAGAAGTCTCCCACTGCTAGAACAGACATGCCTCCAAAAGGTTTTTTGCTACCTTTTATGTCTTGTAGCCTCCAATGTATATAAGTAAACAGTGGTTTAGAGACCATGGACACCTCATCAATAATAATTATTTCTGCATTTGATAGCGTTACTCTCACTTCATCAAGACAGTTTCCCAGCCCCTGGTATGGTGGTTTAAGGCTTCTTGGTAGTTTCAAGATAGAGTGTAAGGTTTTACCTGAAATGTTAAAGGTTGCTGTGCCAGTGAAGGCTGAGAGTAGGACAGTAGGCATAGAAATGTCACTTTCCTCTGAAATCTTAGGAAGTCTCTGAAGTATCTTTGATGCCTCTAAATAGATACATTTAATGAGGTGTGATTTACCAGTCCCAGCTCCACCAGTCACAAATAGAAAAAACTGTTCAGGATTTTCTCCGCAAACACGTCTTTCACACCATTTACGCACTGTATAGAAAATGGATGCCTGACTTTTATTCAGATTCTGATACATCTGTCTCAACACCACAGGGTTTACAACAGGGGCTTCAACTTTTACTGCTGTGTTGCATTTCTTTTTGGGACTTTTACTGTATTCAGGAACATCATCTAATTCATTTAGTTCCTCTGGGTTTATTTCCTCACGCTCTGAAATACACTCCAGTCTAATAAGTTCACTCTCAGGAGCAAGTGTACTCCATGCATCCTCCATCGGTCCATTTTGTTCAAGCTCTACAATGGCCTTTTCTATTGCTTTACAATTTTTTTCATATGGTAACCTATTTTTCTTGATAATTTGAAACACTCTCTGAAGATCATTACTTCCAGGAAGCTTTACAGTTCCCCAATCATAGAAAGATTGGTATGATGGGAAATCTCCTGGTTTGAGTTGTGTATCTGAGCGGTAAGGTAGGTATAGTTTTAGTAATGTGACATAGAATTTCTCCGGAGAATTTTTCTCTGAAAATCGAGCATATCTAATGACAGCAGGTTTTCCTTGTGTTCGTTTTTGAATGAACCCAAAACCATTTTGAAGCGACAGGACATTGCTGCGATTTCTCTGTCTGCCATAGACTATTCTATAAGTGGAAGCAAATTCTGCCATGGACATTCCTTCAAAGTCTGGTGTGTCTGGCCTGTTTTTATATTTTTCAGTTATTCCTGACATCCAGACTAGTGTTGAGCGATACGATACCGCAAGTATCGGGTATCGGCCGATATTAGCTGTTTCGGCTTTTCGATACTTCGTTCCGATATTTTCCATATATCGTATACCGGAATCGGAAGTTCCCATAATTCTTTGAGAGGCAATGTGATTTTAGTCAGCCAATGAGGAATCCTAAGAAGTGTGGGCACATCCTGTACTGCTGCGGTCATGTTAACTAATGGCATGGCTGTGATTGGATGCTGAAATGATGTCAGAATGCACTATAAAAGGCGCCGCCACCATTTTAGAGTCACTGTGCTGTGAATTCAGTAAGGGACAGAACGCTGCTGTGCTGACTCTGAGGGACAGTTAGAGATTGCGATTTAGTGTACTGTGCTGTAGGCAGGCTAGCACCAACCGCTGTGTAAAGCTTCCTTTTGCCTGCAGTGTTGTTTTAACAGCTCTGCAAGGTGTGTGTGTGAGTGTAAGTGACGCTGCAGTTTGCTCTGCATGCAACGCTGTCTGTAGGCATCTGCACGTGTCACTCACAGACTCTTTTTTTTTTCTTCAGTGTAATTCTTGCAGCTCCATGCAATTTAACTATTAGTGTGACGCGCTTCCATCCGTATCCAATACATTGGTTGCAAACACTATAGAAGTAGACAAATGAGTAGCCTTTCACAGATTGTGAACAGTTGTGTTTCAGTGTTCACTTCAGTCTGTGTTTTTTATTTTTTGAGTGCACATCACGCTCCAGTTACTTGTTCAAGCACTGCTGCTTGTACTCTGCTGAGCGTGTCTCAGTGCCTCATCCTTTTCATTTATCTCCAATTGGTTCTGCTCCATTCCATTTAAAATATAATCTATTAGTGTGACGCGCTTCCATCCGTATCCAATACATTGGTTGCAAACACTATAGAAGTAGACAAAGGAGTAGCCTTTCACAGATTGTGAACAGTTGTGTTTCAGTGTTCACTTCAGTCTCTGCGTAATAACCACACTTAGGCCTTATAACTTTTCTGACTTTCTTTATCAATCTACCAAGATGAAGAAGTCAGTGAGTAAGGCACGTGGTCGTGGCCGTGGAGTTTCAGCAGGGAGAGGACGTGGGGATTCTGTGGCTGCTGCCGCCCTCAGTGACACAGCATCCACCAGTTTTACCCATGAGCGTTCCTTTATGCGCACTTTGGTAGGAGCTCGGCGTGCCCCCCTGCTGCGGGAAGAACAAATTGAAGCCGTTGTTGGTTGGCAGCCAATGCATCGACTTCAATTCCTTCCACCTCCTCTCAGGAACACAACACTGTTGAGCAACCATCTGTCTGTTCACCGCCTGTCAAATTGCCCAGGCAGTCAGAGAGTTCTGTACAGGAGCCAGCTGAGTCTCTGCTTCTGTTCTCAGAATCTGTTGGCTCGCAAACACGGGCACAGGCAAGCAGCATTCTGCAATTTGAAGAAGAGGGAGTATGCAGTGATGCGCAACAGCTGTGTCTCTCTCAATCTGAAGAGGCGGGTGAGCCAGTGCCGATGGACAGCACACCGCAGAACGCATCTTATGATGATGATGAGACTCAGGTGCCAGGTTTTGTGGAGCATGGTGCTGCCCAGACCATCCAACAGCAGCAGGTGTTGGAAGAGGGTAGTGGAGATGATGAAGTCCGAGACCCAACATGGCGTGAGCAACAGGAAGGTGGTGGGAGCAGCTCTGAGGAAGAGATTGTCCCAACGGTACAAAGAGGAGGGAGAGGTAGGCTGCAGACTCGCTTGCCTGTAGCCTCCAGTTTGGCACCTGTTGGGAGCAGTTCTCTTAGAAATGTCAAAATTGGCGCTCCATGACTTGCACTGCGTGGTCCTTTTTTGACAGACTTGTAGATGATATTTGCTATGTTCAATGCAAGCTGTGTAAGCAAAAAGTTAAAAGAGGTAAAAATATCAGTAACCTGAATACCACAAATATGTGGAAACATGTACGGACAAAGCACGTAGCTGAGTTACAAAGACACACTGGAGATGTAGGCCAACCTACAGCAGCACCTACATCTTCAGGTCGTGTTGGAGCCTCTACCTTCAGCTCACACACACATGGTTCGGCTTCCTCACAGGATCTCCATGGAAGAACCTCGGTCACTGTTGTCCATAGACAAACTGTTATTCCACCCACAGCAAGCAAGTTCACAGTCATCGTCACACTCCCAGACCACAAAACAGCCATCGGTACCACAGGCATGGGATAAAAGACGGCCATACTCGGCAAACCATCCACGAGCACAGGCTCTGAATGCTGGCATTGCAAAACTCCTGTCCCTTGAAATGCTGTCATTCAGGCTGGTGGAGACTGACAGTTTCAGGAACTTTATGGCATTGGCAGTCCCACAATATAATGTGCCAAGCCGATTTTATTTCAGCAGGCAAGCTGTCCCTGCTCTGCAAAAACATGTCGAGGGAAACATTAAACATGCGCTACTAAACGCCGTCAGTAGCAGGGTCCACCTGACCACCGATGCGTGGACCAGTACCCATGGCCAGGGACGATACCTTTCCCTCACTGCCCATTGGGTCAATGTTGTGGAGCCGGGTACAGATCTTGCCAGTGGCGCTGTACGTGTTCTGCCAACTCCAAGGATTGCAGGAATCCAGTCTGTACACATTGATTCCTCCTCCTACTCCAGTTCCTCAGAATCATCGCTGCACGAGCCGTCACGGTATACCTCCACTGTAATGTAAGGAGTACAGTTCATATAGTGTCTTGTGCTTGGGTGCGATGAAAACACAGGAGTCACAGGTTTGATATAGAAGGTCTTGTATTACTTCATACAAGTGGCAATAATAGTCACACAGTTTGCAGATACAAAAGCAGGAGACACAGCAGGCCAGAGTAACTTAAGCTCAGCAATCTCTCTCCACAACAGGTTCAGGATCTCTTCTCTGTTACCATAAGTCCATGCAAACGTGGATTTATCAAATAGCAAGGTTCCAAAGTCCACGAGTGTTCCAAAGTTCCACAATAGGAAATAACTGGAGTACAAGGTCCAAGGCTTCCAGGAGTCAGGTCACAGGTTCACTGCAGGCTTGATTCTGAAGCACTGATTGCTCAGCTGTGGCTGCTTAAGAAGCAAGAGGGAGAGAATCAGGGCGGGAACATGCAAGCTGGAAACTCCATATTGACTGAGGGCAAGACAACTGCAGCAAGACAGAAAGTAAAATGGCTGACGGAAAAACTGAGTTTCAGGAACATGTACACAGAACCTTACATTACTCCCCCTTAGGGACAACCTCCGGATGACCTCAGACCAGGCTTGTGTGGGTACCTCTGATGAAACTGACGGAGCAAGCGAGGAGCATTAACGTTATTGACTGGTTCCCATGAGTTGTCCTCCACTGGGTAGCCCTGCCATTTAATCAAATATTGTAACTGATTTCTATACAACCTGGAATCTAGAATCCTTTCCACCACAAATTCTTCCTGACCATCGACTAACACTGGGTCAGGGCAAGGAGAAGAACGTCCAGGAAACGTATTGGGTGTCGCAGCCTTTAGTAGAGATACATGAAAGACAGGGTGGATTCTCATAGTTCTGGGCAGTTGAAGACGACAAGCGACAGCACTTATAATTTTACTGATTTTATAAGGTCCAATGTATTTATGTCCCAACTTAGATGATGGAATTCTTAACTTAAGATTTCTGGTTGACAGCCAGACCAGGTCTCCTACCTTGAAAGCTGGTGCAGGTTTACGAAATTTATCTGCGGCTTTCTTGTACCTTTCCTGAGCCAATTCCAGATTTCCCTTTAGAAGATCCATATTCTTTTGTAAAGACGTGATTCTTTCAGCCACTGCTGGCAAAGGCGTTTCTATGGGAAATCGAGGAAGAATATTAGGATGATAACCTAAATTGGAGAAAAAAGGAGACTGCTTAGTGGAGGCGCTCTGAGAGTTGTTATAAGAGAACTCAGCCAGTGGAAGTAGATCCACCCAATCATCCTGTAGGTGGCAGATAAAGCAGCGAAGATACTGCTCCAGGGTCTGATTGGTTCGTTCCGTCTGTCCATTAGTCTGAGGATGAAAGCAGAAGAAAGGTTCACTTTAATGTCCAATGCTGCACAGAAATTTTGCCAAAACCTTGAAGTGAATTGCACCCCTCGATCCGAAATAACCTCATCTGGTACTCCATGTAAACGAAACACATTTTTAATCATCAAATCTGATGTCTGTCTTGCAGTGGGTAAGCCGACACAAGGGATAAAATGAGCTGCTTTTGTTAAACGATCAACCACCACTAGAATGGTGTTCTTCCCTTGAGAGGTTGGTAACTCCACAACTCCACATGAAGTCCATAGAAATGGATCCCCACGGGCGGGACGGGGTGGGAAGGGGTTGCAACAGACCAGTTGGTGAGGAGCGAGGTGTTTTGCATCTTGCACAGACTTCACATGAAGTGACATAGTTTAAAACATCCTTCCTGCAAGTGGGCCACCAAAAGAAACGAGAAAGAAATTCCTGTGTCTTTAGAATTCCTCTATGCCCAGCTATCTTGGAATCGTGAATGAGTTGCAATACTCTTAATCTGACTGTTTCAGGAATATACAGACGTTGTCCCTGAATCCACACACCATTCTTAAAGACAAGACTTACGTCCCTTGGGGGTTGTGCCAAAAAGGAATCCGCATGGTATGCTTCCTTGATGTCCTTAAGTAGGTCTTGATTATGAATCACTCCCAGGAATCTAGAGTCAGGAAGAATAGTCTTAGGAGGAGTAAGTGGACGTGTCTCTGCTGAATAAATCCTAGAGAGTGCATCAGCCTTTCCATTGCGCGATCCTGGTCTATAAGAAATGAGGCAGCGAGGAGTCAGGCACTTAGCCGACCTGATAAATTCAAGGTTACGATGGTCTGTCAGGACGACTATTTGCTGTGCAGCTCCCTGAAGAAGGTGTCTCCATTCTTTGAAGGCGGCAATAATGGCCAACAACTCTCTATTGCCCACATCGTAGTTCCTCTCAGCCGAAGACAACTGCTGGGAAAAGAAGGCACAGGGATGCAAGACATTCTTCTCACCTGTTCTCTGAGAGAGTATAGCTCCAACGGCACAGTCTGAAGCATCCACCTCTATTATGAAGGCAAGTTGGGGTTGGGATGTACTAAGATAGGTGCAGTGGTAAATTTATCTTTTAGACGGGAAAATGCTTCCTGGGCTTGGGGAGTCCAGGAGAACCTAGACTCTTTCCGGGTAAGTTGGGTGATAGGTGACACTACCTCAGAGAAATTCCTAATGAAACGTCTATAGAAGTTGGCAAACCCGATGAAGCGCTGCACCTCCTTCACATTTCTAGCACTTGGCCAATCCTTGATGGCTTGGGTCTTGCTTCCATCCATACTAATTCCTTGTGTAGACAGTACATACCCCAGAAATTGAATTTCGGTCCTATGGAATTCACACTTTTCAAGTTTGATGTAAAGATGATTTTGTCTTAGACGTTCCAAGACCATTCTCACATGTCCATGATGTTCCTCTGTGGAGTTAGAAAAAATTAGAATATCATCCAAATAAATCACCACGAATGTATCTAGGAGATCCCTGAAGATGTCATTCACCAAGTGTTGGAAAGTGGCTGGGGCGGTACTCAGACCAAAAGGCATAACTAGATATTCAAAGTGTCCATAGCGTGACCTGAATGCAGTCTTCCATTCATCCCCAGGTCTAATACGGACTAAGTTATAGGCCCCACGGAGATCTAGTTTAGAGAAAATTTTGGCATGTCGCACTTTCTCCAATAACTCAGGGATTAAAGGCAATGGATAACGGTTTCTAATAGTAACCTTATTGAGTTCCCTATAGTCTACGCAGGGTCTCAGAGATCCATCTTTCTTCTTTACAAAGAAGATGGGTGCACCTGCAGGAGATGAAGAGGGGCGTATGAAGCCCTTGGCTAGATTTTCGTCTATGTAATCCTTTAAAGCCTTTAGATCGGGCCCCGCCAGGGGTAGATCTTACCAAAAGGTATCTCTGCTCCAGGCAATAATTCAATTGGACAATCATATGGACGGTGAGGGGAAGCTGGTCAGCGTTCTTCTTGTCACATAAATCCACATAGTCCTGGTATACAGCTGGTAATTCAGGGACTGACATGGTTCCTTTAGGAACAGAGCAAGCTGAAACTTTTGGACTCATCTGTTTCTCTGGAAAGTGTAATTCCTTGGTCTCCCAGTTAATGGTAGGATTCTGAGCCTGCAGCCATGGTAGCCCTAGAATAATGGGAAAGTGGGGAGAAGAGATAAGCATAAAGGACAGTTTCTCTTGATGATCTTTACCCATAAGAACCCTCAAAGGCTCTGTTTCCTGATCCACTGGTCCAGAGGTCAGCAGGGAGCCATCCACAGTTTCCATCTGTACTGGAGTAGCCTTCTTCACTGAACGTATCCCCTGTTTCAGAGCAAAGGAGACATCCATAAAGTTTCCACTTGCCCCTGAGTCGATCATAGCAGAGCTATACACCCAAGCTGAGTCAACCCAGAGTTTGATGGAGAGAAAGCAATGAGAATTGTTTTTCTTACTACTCAGCTGGGACACCGCTGAGGAAACTTGAAAAATTGCAGCGTTTACACAGTCAACGTCCTCAGAAGTAATGGAGTTTAAGTCCGAGAAATCAAGATCTGTTGCTGCAGATCTCTCTGGAGCCTGAGGCTCGGACCTGACAGATCCCCTCTCGCAACACTCACAGTGAATGAGTGCTGCAGTAGTCTTACGAGAACGGCTGGGGCAGTTTATAATGAAGTGCCCTGACTTACCACAATAGAAACATAGATTCTCCTTAAAACGATGTTCCTTGCGTGCATCACTAACCCGTCGTTGTAAAGAGTCTACCTGCATGGGTTCAGGTTCAGGTTCCCGTGTGATCCTACTCAAAGGTTCCTTAGCTGGAGAGGAAGGTAGGAAAAGGTTAGTGCGATTGCTTTCGAACCATCTCTCTTGCCTGCGTTCAGTCAGACGAGTATCAATACGGATGCAGTAATTAATAAAGTCACCTAACGCAGTGGGAGGGTCGGCACGAGCAAGTTCATCCTTAATCAGTGGAGATAACCCTTTTCGAAAAATAGATTTTTTGGCGGAACTGTCCCAGGTGGTATCAAGGGCCCATCTCCTGAAATCCAAGGCATATTCAGCTACCGAGTGCTTACCTTGGCGCAAAGCTAGCATGGCTGCTTCAGCTGTGCACCTCGATTGGGGTCATCAAACACCTGTCCCATGGCTGAAATGAAAGCATCAAGATGATCCAAACATTCATCCTCAGTCTCAATCAGAGGGTTTGCCCACATCAAAGCCTTGTTGGTAAGCAACATAATTATAGTAAGCACTTTAGATCGTTCAGTGGGAAATTGTGAAGCATGTGCAGAAAAAAAAAGATTGCATTGATTAATAAATCCCCTGAATTTCTCACGTTCACCGCCAAAACGAAAAGGGGGCAACTTGGGAATCCCAGAACTCGGGGCTACGGCAGGAGCCTGGACTCGCTCCTCTAGAACCTCAATCCTGGCTCGCAAATCCTGGGCAGTCTGTCCAAACACTTGCAAATTGTGATTAGTGAGGTCCTGTAGGTTTGTAAAACTGGTTTTTATAGTCTGCAAATCTGCAAGGATATTATCAGTCACTCCGCAAAGTTCCTTTATGCGGGCCTCCATTTTCCAGATCTTTTAAGACAGGAGTACTGGAAGGAGAGGAGAAGAAAAAAAAAAACAATAGTGTTTACCTGTGGTAACACTGCAGAGAGAAAAAAAAATAAGGGAACTGCTCACCTGGAATGGTTGTGAGAAGTCACAACCACTATCATCACAGAAAGTTCAACCGGACATCTGATATCCACAGTTACAGCAGACACAAAAGAGGAAAGAAAAAAAAAAACAATAGTGTTTACCTGTGGTAACACTGCAGAAAAAAAAACTTAAGGGAATTGCTCACCTGGAATGGTTGTGAGAAGTCACAACCACTGTCATCACAGAAAGTACAACCGGACGTCTGATATCCACAGTTACAGCAGACACAGCCTTTCCAGACCCAGCAGACACTAACGTTTGGCTTCAGAATCTTGTAATGTAAGGAGTACAGTTCATATAGTGTCTTGTGCTTGGGTGCGATGAAAACACAGGAGTCACAGGTTTGATATAGAAGGTCTTGTATTACTTCATACAAGTGGCAATAATAGTCACACAGTTTGCAGATACAAAAGCAGGAGACACAGCAGGCCAGAGTAACTTAAGCTCAGCAATCTCTCTCCACAACTGGTTCAGGATCTCTTCTCTGTTACCATAAGTCCATGCAAACGTGGATTTATCAAATAGCAAGGTTCCAAAGTCCATGAGTGTTCCAAAGTTCCACAATAGGAAATAACTGGAGTACAAGGTCCAAGGCTTCCAGGAGTCAGGTCACAGGTTCACTGCAGGCTTGATTCTGAAGCACTGATTGCTCAGCTGTGGCTGCTTAAGAAGCAAGAGGGAGAGAATCAGGGTGGGAACATGCAAGCTGGAAACTCCATATTGACTGAGGGCAAGACAACTGCAGCAAGACAGAAAGTAAAATGGCTGACGGAAAAACTGAGTTTCAGGAACATGTACACAGAACCTTACATCCACATGGACCCGTGAACGCTTATCTGTTGCGACCGATATGAGCACAGCCGTGGCCAAACGTCAACAGGCCGTCCTGAAATTAATTTCCATGGGGAATCGAAGCCACACAGGGCAGGAGCTCTGGGATGCCATCAAGCAGGAGAGCGACGTGTGGTTTTTGTCAGCTAATCTCCAGCCAGGCTTGGTAGTGTGTGACAATGGCCGAAATCTGGTGGCAGCTCTGGGCCTTGGCAACCTCACTCACATACCATGTCTGGCACATGTGCTCAACTTGGTCGTGCAGAGTTTTTTGAGGGACTATCCGGATCTTGATGCACTGCTGCACAAGGTCCGCCTAGAGTGCGCTCACTTGCGACGTTCCAGCATGGCCAGATCGCGCATTGCAGCTCTGCAAGTCAGATTTCGCCTTCCTGAACATCGCATCATATGTGACGTACCCACCAGGTGGAATTCCACGTTACATATGTTGGAGCGGTTGTGTGAGCAGCAGCCAGCAGTAATGGAGTATCAGCTGCAACAGGCGCAATCAACTCGCAATTTGCGCCGTTTACACTTCACCACTACTGAGTGGGCCTCTATGAAGGACATCTGCGACGTTTTGCGTGCGTTTGATGTCTCAACGCGGATGGCGAGTGAAGATGATGCACTAGTCAGCATGACTGTCCCCCTTATCTGCCTGCTTCAGAAATCACTGAAAGCACTAAAGGAAGAGGTTTTGGAAGAGGTGGAGGATGAGGAGTCACAAATTCAATTACCTTCAGGACAGTCAGCGCAACGTGGTTCCTCACAAAGGGCTGGGCAGGGCTCACTTTGTGAGGAGGATGAGGAGGAGGAGGAGTCAATGGAGGAGGAAGAAATCCCTACAGAGGGAGGTACACAACGCTCTAGTCAGTATGTAGAGCGAGGGTGGGGTGATGCAGAGGAGGCAGAGATGACGCCTCTTCCAGAGGACAGCCTTTGTTGGCCAGTTGGGAGTCTGCAGCACATGGTTGATTTCATGCTTCAGTGCCTGAGAAACGACCGCCGCATCGCCCACATTCTCACCACGTCAGATTATTGGGTGTACACCCTCCTAGACCCTCGCTACCGGGACAACTTACAAACCCTCATCACACCGGTGAACCGGGACCGTAAAATGCAGGAGTACCAAGACACACTGGTGGAATCCATACTGTTGTACATTCCAGCCGAGAGAGCTGCTGCTGCTGCTACTGCTTTACAAAGCAGCTCTGTGCGTCGAGGCAGTGTAGACACCTCTACAACAAGAGGGAGCAGAAGCAGCGCCTCTGCACAGGGCAAGAGCTGTATGTTACAAATGTGGCAAAGTTTTGTGACAGCGCCAGCAAGGTCTACACCATCCGAGACGGCTCCAGTCACCAGGAAGAAACGTTTCCGTAAGATGGTGACAGACTACTTGGCTTTCCCTCTAAGTGTACTCCCAGATGCCTCTTCCCCTTTCAAATTTTGGGTCTCTAAGTTGGATACATGGCCAGAGCTTAGCCAGTATGCATTGGAGGTGCTGGCTTGCCCTGCTGCCAGTGTATTATCTGAGCGTGTCTTTAGTGCTGCAGGTGGTGTAGTAACAGACCGTCGCATGCGACTATCCTCAGAGAATGTAGACCGGCTTACTTTTCTGAAAATGAACAAGGCATGGATCTCACCTGAATTTGCCTGTCCGTTTTCAGATTAAATAACTGTTTGGCAACGTTTTCCATGTCTCCTGTTATGTTCATCTTTCTACCACCTGAACTCTACTCCCTGGGCTACAACACCGCCATTTGTTGCTCGTAAGTAATTGGCAGGGGTACTGACTCCTGGCCAGCCTGGTTACAGCACGACAGCTGTTTCCTGGCAGTGTGAACGTCAATTATCCTCCAATAAGTTGTGCTGTCGTGTTGCATTCGGGTTAGCCGACTCTATGGTGCCTGCAGTTTAGGTGATTCCTATGTGTGCTGTGGGATATGTAAATAAAGGCGGTTTCCATTGTGACAATAGGACAAGCACCCACTGTAGGACTGTGTGATTCGGTAACTGCGGACGGCTTGCGTCCTGTCAACTTACATTTTCATGGGTGCGTTCTGCTACCCGTCCGGGGTCCAGTACCGTCAACTGGCTCTCCCCAGTGCCTTTGGCCTAGGTGCCTCCATCTCCGTATCCGAGTTCCACCAACGTCTGCTGGTCCTTGGTAGTGCTTTGGAGCACAGGTACCTCCTGCTTAGTAACCGTGTCACAGTAACGTCAGCTGGTACTCGGTTGTGACATTGCCTCTTTTCCTTCTGCTACCCGTCCGGGGTCCAGTACCGTCAACTGGTTCTCCCCAGTGCCTTTGGCCTAGGTGCCTCCATCTCCGTATCCGAGTTCCACCAATGTCTGCTGGTCCTTGGTAGTGCTTTGGAGCACAGGTACCTCCTGCTTAGTAACCGTGTCACAGTAACGTCAGCTGGTACTCGGTTGTGACATTGCCTCTTTTCCTTCTGCTACCCGTCCGGGGTCCAGTACCGTCAAGTGGTTCTCCCCAGTGCCTTTGGCCTAGGTGCCTCCATCTCCGTATCCGAGTTCCAGCAACGTCTGCTGGTCCTTGGTAGTGCTTTGGAGCACAGGTACCTCCTGCTTAGTAACCGTGTCACAGTAACGTCAGCTGGTACTCGGTTGTGACATTGCCTCTTTTCCTTCTGCTACCCGTCCGGGGTCCAGTACCGTCAACTGGTTCTCCCCAGTGCCTTTGGCCTAGGTGCCTCCATCTCCGTATCCGAGTTCCACCAACGTCTGCTGGTCCTTCGTAGTGCTTTGGAGCACAGGTACCTCCTGCTTAGTAACCATGTCACAGTAACGTCAGCTGGTACTCGGTTGTGACATTGCCTCTTTTCCTTCTGCTACCCGTCCGGGGTCCAGTACCGTCAACTGGTTCTCCCCAGTGCCTTTAGCCTAGGTGCCTCCATCTCCGTATCCGAGTTCCACCAACGTCTGCTGGTCCTTCGTAGTGCTTTGGAGCACAGGTACCTCCTGCTTAGTAACCGTGTCACAGTAACGTCAGCTGGTACTCGGTTGTGACATTGCCTCTTTTCCTTCTGCTGCCCCTCCGGGTTCCAGCACAGTCAGCTGGTCCTCGTTACTTCCATTGTCTCTTGCTCCATCTGATACCCATCAGGGTTCCAGTAACGTCAGCTGGTTCTCGGAAATTAGACGACCTTAAAGACCACCCAGAAGAAGATGACGACAACAAGGACGACGAGCATGAAGCCAACCAGCCTGAACACCATCACAAAGAAAAAATAAAAGATTACCCAGAAGAAGATCACCAACAGGACAAAGAAGGTTAAGACAAACTACAAGATACAGAACAAGAGACAGCTGTCATGGGTGCATCGCCACAAAGATCGTCGCGATTGCACATTCTGACTTCTCACAGCTGAGTTGCTGGTTCTTTGTTTTTTGGTAATGAGAGAGTTAATTTTACCTAGCTCTTTGCTAAGGCTAGGTGCAGCCTCGCCCGGCTGCTTTTGATTATGTTCTAATTAGTTTCCTTTATATTCCTGCCAGTCTGGGTGTTAGACGCCGGTGAAAGCATTCATGTAGTCTAGCAGACTGGATCGGTTCTGAGAATACTTTAGCTAAGAGCTCCTTAGTTGTTTTTACTCTTACAGCTTATAGTTTTTCTCTGAGACCTTAGGTGTTCCTACTGTGTGTGAGTGTTGTATGTAAGACTTTATTTACTTTATTTCTTGTCTTTCTTGTATGTCTTTCTGTTCATTAACCGTTACCTGTTCATTCCCTTTGGTGGTATTCAGGGTCCTTCTTAGGACTAGAATACAGTTGGCAGGGATTGATAGGAGACAGGGTTTACGCTGGTGGCCTGGACCTCTGTACCTTTAACAGTACCTCCAGGTAGAGGGATTAGTTAGGACCCCAGTTTAGGGTTAGCTTAGACCCCGGTCACCCTCTAGCCGGAGACAGCGTATAACGGATTCCGTTTTGACCCACTGGACATTCTGTCAGGTAAATCTATGTTATCATATATCTATGCGCATGTTATATAGTATGTTGCCCTTTTGATATAGATTACTGACATCACATATATATATCTGCTATACAGCGTGACATTTTCACCGGCCAAACTAAAGATTCTCCCCAGCTGTCATGGATCCAGTAGCCCAGCTGGCCCGGCAGTTGCAGGGGTTGTCCATGGAATTTGCAGACATTAAGTCCAAGGTTTTGTCCCCCCGGAGCAAACCAGATCTGAACCTAAGGTTGCTCTTCCGGACAGGTTCACTGGTGGGCGGGACAAATTTTTTACTTTCCGGGAGGCATGTAAATTGTACTTTCGGCTGCGGCCTCGGTCATCTGGGAGTGAAGAGCAGAGGGTGGGAATTGTTATCTCGCTCTTACAAGGGGACCCTCAATCTTGGGCGTTCTCTATTCCTCCAGGCTCCCCAGATCTCCAGTCAGTGGATCGATTTTTTACTGCCCTGGGTCTGGTATATGATGATCCGGATCGAGTTTCCCTTGCTGAAACAAGGTTACGTAAAATACGGCAAGGAAATCGTCCAGCGGAGGAATATTCTTCTGAGTTCCGTAGATGGGCAACAGATACTCAGTGGAATGACCCAGCTCTTAGGAGCCAGTTTTGTCAAGGGTTGTCTGACAAATTAAAAGATGTGTTGGCTCAGTATGATTCTCCTCCATCACTGGAGGCTGCTATGGCCCTCGCTATTCGCATTGATAGACGACTTCGGGGAAGACGCGAGGTAACTCCGCCTCCCGTGATGACTCCACCTACTACTAAAGTCCCTTATACTGAGGTTCCCCTGGTCTGTTCTGAGGAACCCATGCAGTTGGGAGGGACATCATTTTGTAGGAGGGAATCGGCGGTGCGCCGCAAGACTAGAAGGTGTTTCTTTTGCGGGAGAGAGGGACATTTTGTTGGGGGGTGTCCATCCCGGGCCTCTTTGAGCAAAGGAGTTAACCTGGGAGTGTGTATTTCGTCCCCAAATCCCTCTCAGTTTCTCGTGCCTGCGGAGGTGGTGATTGGTACTAGAACTGAGAGGATTTCTGTTTTTCTTGATAGTGGGTCTGGGGCTAATCTGGTGGACGCTCGGTTTGCCCAGGTGCATGGTATGCAACTGAGTGTATTGGCCAAACCGGTCCCTATACTCTCTATTGATTCTAGACCTCTTGGTCAAGGTAGCTTGGTACAAGCTGTTCATAACATAGATCTTCGAGTAGGGGCAATACATAAAGAGCAATTGTCTTGTTATGTGTTGGAGGGTCTACCTACTCCTATTGTGTTGGGACTTCCTTGGTTGGCTAAACATAACCCAGTGATTGATTGGCAATCCAGAAAGATAAGCCAGTGGGGTGAATTTTGCAAGAATAACTGCATGAGCACGGTCATCGGTGCGGTTGTGCCTAGGACTTTGCCTCCTTTTCTGGAGGACTTTGGGGAGATGTTCTCAGAGGAGGGGTGTAAAGAGTTACCTCCTCATCGCGCATATGACTGCTCAATAAAGTTGCTTCCTGATGCCTTATCTCGTACTTTCCCAGGGACCGGGAGGATGGATGATCCGGTTCCTATTCCTCAGGAGCGAGTTGTAGTGTCAGCTGTATGCTCTGAGCTTGAGGGGGAGGTATTGGGGGCTCAGGGGGACGCCCCTGTGGGACTTCCAGGGAGACTGATAGTTCCAGATCAGTTAAGACTGAAGGTTACGGAGAACCGTTACAAACGGATGGCTGATAGGGGAGAGTTTCTGGTCGAGATCTGAAGGTGAACGATCTGGTGTGGTTGTCTACCAGGAATATAAAACTTAAAGTTTCCTCCTGGAGGTTGGGTCCCAGATTCATCGGGCCGTACAGGATCAGTTCCATAATTAATCCTGTGGCATTTCGTCTGGACCTCCCTCCTACGTTTAAAAATCATAATGTGTTTCACAAGTCATTACTTAAAAAGTATGTGGCACCAGTCATACCGTCACCTCTACCTCCTTCAGTGGTGGTCAATGATAACGTGGAAATTCATGGGTCGAAAATCATTGACTCACGTCTCAGTCGCCGATCCCTTCAGTACTTAGTTCATTGGAGGGGGTATGGTCCTGAGGAGAGGACGTGGGTCCCTGCGTCTGATGTTAACGCAGATCGATTGGTTCGGACCTTTCACACAACTCACCCGGGCAGACCTGGCCCTGAGGGTCCGGAGGCCCCTCGTAGAAGGGGGGGTACTGTCATGGGTGCATCGCCACAAAGATCGTCGTGATTGCACATTCTGACTTCTCACAGCTGAGTTGCTGGTTCTTTGTTTTTTGGTAATGAGAGAGTTAATTTTACCTAGCTCTTTGCTAAGGCTAGGTGCAGCCTCGCCCGGCTGCTTTTGATTATGTTCTAATTAGTTTCCTTTATATTCCTGCCAGTCTGGGTGTTAGACGCCGGTGAAAGCATTCATGTAGTCTAGCAGACTGGATCGGTTCTGAGAATACTTAAGCTAAGAGCTCCTTAGTTGTTTTTACTCTTACAGCTTATAGTTTTTCTCTGAGACCTTAGGTGTTCCTACTGTGTGTGAGTGTTGTATGTAAGACTTTATTTACTTTATTTCTTGTCTTTCTTGTATGTCTTTCTGTTCATTAACCGTTACCTGTTCATTCCCTTTGGTGGTATTCAGGGTCCTTCTTAGGACTAGAATACAGTGGGCAGGGATTGATAGGAGACAGGGTTTACGCTGGTGGCCTGGACCTCTGTACCTTTAACAGTACCTCCAGGTAGAGGGATTAGTTAGGACCCCAGTTTAGGGTCAGCTTAGACCCCGGTCACCCTCTAGCCGGAGACAGCGTATAACGGATTCCGTTTTGACCCACTGGACATTCTGTCAGGTAAATCTATGTTATCATATATCTATGCGCATGTTATATAGTATGTTGCCCTTTTGATATAGATTACTGACATCACATATATATATCTGCTATACAGCGTGACAACAGCAGAACAATAAGCAGAAGATCAAAAAGCAGAAGAACATGAAGTATAAGACCAAAATGAAGAGCAAAATATATGCTCTAAATTCTAAGCAGAAGAAGACTAAGCAGTGTATGGGGGTGAGTCCGTTCCTCCTCGTGGTGCCCCTGGAAAATGCCTGCTGCTGCAGGCTAAACTGAACACGGACAAATACTGTTGTAATTTAAATCTTTTGTGACAGCAAGAACGGAAGGATGAACAATTCATACTTTTACAGATTACAAGTACAGGAATCTCTGTCACAAATAAGAATATGATGAAGAAGATGAAGAGGAAGAAGATGAAGAATTTGAATATGAAGAAGATTAATTAGTTTAATAATAACAATATGAGTAATGTAAACAAAAACATGAATAGCAAGAAGTTTAAGAAGAAGATTAAGAAGGTGAAGATGAAGAATAATTTGATGAGAAAGATGATGCTGCTGAAGATTATGAAGGAGAAAGTGTGGCACTGGCAAAAGTTAAAAAGGTGAAGAGCATGGAAGTTGTGAAACATACATATTTGCCAAAATAGAAAAAAGGTTAACAACATTGTCAATTTGTTAGTCAATCCAAACGTATTTCCCAAAAAAAATATATTAATGCTATTCCAATGCATTGGGTTAAACATGTATGCCTTTATTGTCTCCTCAACCTCCCCCAATACATTCTACATTACTCTTTGTTGTTTTCCTTCATGTACAATTAACCAACAAGGCAAGAATGTTTTTTTTTAATGTCGATATTTGGTTCCCATAGACTTACATTGGACTTCCGGTATCGGAATCGGATATCGACGATATTTAGTGATATCGGCGATACCATTCCGATCCGATATTTTTAGATATCGAGCAGTATCGCTCAACACTATATATTGCTCATCCATAGGGCATTACATCTTCTTGGGTACATTTAGTTGCTATATTAGCCTAAAACATGTGTTCAAAATGTATTAGTATTATATTGCTCGCCTAGTATTACATCTACTTTGGTACATTTCGTTGCAATGAAAGCCAACAAAAAACTGTTCAAAGATGTATCGCAATTATAATGCTCACTTATAGACTATTTTGTGGTGTGGCGCATATATAGTTGGTATATAACCCTCAAAAAACTTGTTCATAATTTATAGGTATTGTATTGCTCATCCATCCGTACCCTGCTTGGGTACATTTCATTGCTATAAATTCTCAAAAATCATGTACAAAATTTATTGGTATTATATTGCTCGCACATAAGGTATTACATCTTCTTTGGTACATTTGGTACATTGTTTACCCTATTTCTGACCTCCGGCCGCGTGTTCGTTTGGAGACAGCCGAAAGAAGCATTCCATCCAGACTGCCTTCTCCCAACCATAAAACATGGCGGAGGTTCTGTGATGATCTGGGGTGCTATTTCGTGGAGATCCGCTGGGCCAATGATATCCCTTCATGGAAGAATTAACAGCCGCGATTATTTAGGCATTTTGGGCGACCAAATGCATCCTATGGTCCAAGCACTGTTCCCGGAGGGGAACGCTGTCTTTCAGGATGATAATGCACCAATTCATACAGCTAGAATCGTTAAAGCATGGCATGAGGAACATTCTAATGAAGTTGAGCATCTCATCTGGCCCCCACAATCCCCAGACCTCAACATTATTGAGCATTTATGGTCGATTTTAGAGATTCAAGTTAGACGTCGATTTCCGCCGCCATCGTCGCTCAAGAACTGGAGGGTGTTTTCACTGAAGAATGGGCTAAAATTCCTTTGGAAACAATTCACACCTTGTATGAATCCATACTCTGAGAATTGAGGCTGTAATCGCCGCAAAAGGTGGACTACACCATATTAAACTGACTTTTGTTGATGTTTCCAGGTGTTTACATTATTTTGTCCAACCCCTGTATATCTATGGAGCATCTTATGGGCCATCAACCTTTATGGAGCAGCATATAGGGCATATTATTCTATGGAGCATCTTATGGGGCCATCATTAACCTTTTATGCAGCATTATATAAGTGCTTATTTTAATAAGGAGCATTTATGGGGCCATTTAACTTTGTGCAGTATTATATGGGCATATTTTTTGTATGGAGCATCTATGTTGCCCATCATGAACTTTAGGAGCATTACTTGGGTGTATTTTGTTTGAGATCTTATGGGGCCATCATGAACTGTATGGAGCATTATATTGGGCCTGATTCAATATGATATTCAAAACATTTAGCCTACTAATGTCTCAATTATTTACTTTATTGGTATTTATTTTTATTTTTGAGTCAATAAGTTTTCCTCTTTTTGTGTCAAATTAGGGCCTCGGCTTATACTCGGGTCGGCTTATACTCGAGTATAATGGTAGGTACTGCATTTTTTGTTTATTGAACGTGCATTTTGATATTGAAGTGCTGTCGCTGTTGCTATTGTATTTTGTGTCCAAAGAATAAAGCTTGTCTTATCATTTTTACTACATGGTGAACAGCATAAACCTTACCCCCCCCCCCCAAAAAAAAGAATTCCTGAATTGCTGGTTTTTGTTTATTTTGCCTCACAAAAATCAAATAGAAAGCATAAAAAAAATTATTTGCTTGAAATGGTACCCAAAAAAAAGTCAACTTGTCCCACAAAAAATCAAGCCCTAACATGACCCTGATGCAGCATTATAGAAATTTTCAGCTCTGAAAATATGGTGATGTAAAACTTTTTTTTGGGAAGAAAAAAACTTTTTTAGCGTTTGACAGCAACCAAACATAAATAAATATGCTCTTGATTTGTTCATTCTGCTCCAAAGATCGCAGTATGGCTCAGAATTATTTTGCGTCCTATGCTGAAATCTTACACCTGGTTACCATGTAAAACTCTGAATACATGATTCAGAAAAAAACCCGAGGGAAGATTCCCTATAATGAGGCAGATGCAGTTATTGGAGTTACTGTGGACTATGTCTGGCCTATGATCCCACACTGTCTTTTTAGGTGTGCATAAAAGTGCAGTCGGCCACAGTTTTGTGCACTTGTGAAAAAAAAAAATGTTGAACAGAGGCCGTAAGGAATCCAGGTTAATTCTGCTGCCTCAGTAGTGACTGGATTCTTTCTGGGGTTTCATCTGAGTAACGTAATTTGCAGATTTAGATGTAAACCTCAATGTAAGTGCTCAGCGTAGAGCACAGGATAAATGTGATCCAAAATGTTATGAGAGTAGCATTGTTTTCCATACTTCAAACTAGGAAGGTGGTTCCATTGGACATATCCAGTATCCTATGTTGTGACTCAATTATTCAGTTCAGGTGGTGGCTAGTGTTGAGCGATACTGCTCGATATCTAAAAATATCGGATCGGAATGGTATCGCCGATATCACTAAATATCGTCGATATCCGATTCCGATACCGAAGTCCAATGTAAGTCTATGGGAACAAATATCGCAACTAAAAAAACACTTTCTTTCGTTGTAAACACAAAAATACACACATAGATACTATATATATATATATATATACATGTCATTGTGACATAATATATACATATATTTATAGTTTATACACTTCTACATAGTAAAATAGACTCTGATTCAATTGCGGGTAAAGCGTGACATACCCATAGAGTCGACGGGCTCGGTGCCAAGTCCCCAAAACCTCTGGCTCTGTGCGACTCAACTTGGGCGTCCGAACAGGATCTGTAGCTCGCTATAAGCGAGTCCTGTGTGCCTGAATGAACTGGTTTTGTGCTTGAGAATTGCTAAAATCATCAGAGAATGTATTTGCCATTTTTCAGCCATATCTGCGTCACGACGAGGCACTGGTGAAGAAGAAGGGCGTGCTCTTCGTGGGTGTACACTCACTCAGTGGCGCGAAAACGATGGCGACACTCTAATGGTACTGCAATGTAAGATCGTGCCCACAGCTCTTGAGTTCCGCCTCCTCATCCTCCTCAGTGTGCGGAAACTAACACGAAGGTCCCGCCTCACTACAAAAGAGGGGCCCTCTCCAGATGCTAATGACACATGTGACTTGGCAGAGATGGCTAATGGACACGAGCAGAAGTGTGAAGGGATGGAGCAGTCAGAGCTCTCCCCCCACGGAAGCGACCCGATCGCCACGGAACCACCGTTGGGCACCCGGCCTGGAAACCCTCCTACGCTGCAAGAAGCGGAGGATACCCTAAGAGACCTGGCCCGGCACCGGGAGGAGGTCGCCAGGATGGAAGCCAGCTGGCGTGCCCTAAAACTAAACTTGGAGCGGCGCCAATCCCTCTTACCTGAAGTGTCTGTACCGGAAGGTGAGGCACCCGTTCTAGTAGAGGAGTCCGTGCGGGCATCCCAGCCCTTGCAATGTGATCCGGTTGACGTTGTTGCAGTGGAGGCACCCGTTCCTGCAAAAAACGCTGCACCGGCAGCACCCCAGATCCCGCTGTCTGCCCCCGTCGCTGAGACAGAAGAAGCGACACCCGTCCTCATGGAGGAGGCCGCGCAGGCACCAGAGGTCTACCTGTCTGTACCGGAGCCCCGACTGTCATCTGTTCCAGAGCCGGCTGCTTCCTCCGCAGGTGAGCGCCGCCAGGACTGTCGGGCGCCAGGAGAGCTGCCGCAAACCGGACATCGTAAGCTGCAGTTTGATGGTGGAGACATGGAGATGCTGGTGGAGGAGAATTACAACCGGCGTCAGGAGGAAGAGTGGAGACGTCGGGAGAGAGAAGCCGAGCGACAAAGGGAGCAGCGCGAATCCCAGAAGCTTCGCCAACGTCACATCGAGAAGGACCGGGCAGATAAGGACCGGATGAGAAAAGATAAAAGTACGGTGAGGGAGCCGCGGCGTAAGGGTGCAGTACGGAGCTTTAAATTGAAAGCTGGTTGGGGCTTCATCCAGGAGCCTGGACTTTATTTAGAAGTGTTTGTGACCCGGCGGGACGTGGAGACTCACCTCCCAGAAGGACACCCGGGGAGGGACCTGTTGCCAGGAGACTTGGTAACTTACACCCGACACTGGGGTTACAATGGATGGTATGCCCTAAATGTCACCAGGTGCGACCCCTGGTCCCCAGAGTGTCAGGAACCTGTGAGACCCTCGGAGCCTTCAGCCTCCCACATCCAGGCCTCTGCACAAGTGCCCACCCCACGCCGTAAATCTCCCCAGCCTCCCTCAGTGGTCTCCTCAGCAGCCCCAGCTATGGACATGATAATGATAGCTGGCCCGTACCCGGCGCCTGTTAGGCCCCTGGGGTTCGTACAGTCCGGGACATAGGGTTCCAAACCCGGAGGGAGACGAAAGAGGTGGCCACACAGACACAGATAGCGGGTCACGACTTGACTGTACAGGCCACACGACGTCATCAGGTCCTGGTGGTCCTTGGTGTCTCGGATGTTTGGCAAGCATCAGAAGAGTACCAGGTGGTACCTGGAACACCCTGCCAAAGAATTATAAATAACCCGGACAGGGTCCCTGTATGTAAATAGTTAAATTGTTGATGTACCCGGACGGGTGAATGTTCATAAAAAAGTTTTTTAATTTAATAAAAAAAACAACACAGTTTTCATTACTTTTATTACAGTCTCATCCTGCGACGCCATCGATCTCCTGTAAAAAAATGAAAAAAAAAAACAGCAGTATACCACCTGTCCGACGCAGTCCATAGTAACGAGTGTCCCACGACGATCCAGCTCTGCTACATCAGAATGACATCAGAGGCAGGCAGGCAGGCAGAGCCTGTCATCCCGGCGCAGCACAGCTGATTACCTGCTTCCCCGGCGGTGACGTCATCGGACTGGTTTACGGCCGGGATTACCCTGCAGTCACTGCAGTTATCGCGAAAAACTGCATGTGACCGCCAGGGAGAAGATAATGGCGGCCATCAAGCAGTCCAGGACGTGACCGCCGGAGATCTTCTGCCAGGTAAGTGCCGCTGACTCCTGACAGACCCGACCGACGGACACTCACAGTGACAGTGACAAATCCGATTCCGGTATCCGATATGACGAAAATATCGGTACTCGGAATCGAAAGCCCGATACAGCTAATATCGGCCGATACCCGATATTTGCAGTATCGTATCGCTCAACACTAGTGGTGGCTCAATTTAAAATGTAAAAGGAAGAGTTAAAGGTTCATATAACATTAAGATGACAATAAAGTAAAGTACAGGTGAAATCCTTTACAAGAGGTGGAGAAAAAGGGTGGTCAGGTAAACTGAAAATTGAGAAATTGAAAAAGGATCCCAAATTTTGTCTTCATGGAGGGGGATGTTTTGTTCCAAGCTTCCTGGTTTTAGGAGAGGTCGAAACCTTGCATATTATCCATTCTCTAGGTTTCTTTAGCTGGGGGAAATTGAAGCCATCTTCCAAAGGCATTCAGGGAGGAACGTCCACTGGCATGATTTGTAGAGAGTCCCAGGCTTTCTGTAGGTCCTCTGGGGTTCGAGTGATGACGTGCTTGCCACATCTTTTAGGATCACAAGTCTGAAGAGGAAAAGCCATCTGTAGGTCAGTTTTTTTTTTTGCTCGCAAGACTTCCAAGAGAGGTTTAATCTTTCTTCTGTCAGGGTCGATGGGGCAATATCTTGAAAGATCTGGAATGCTGTTGTAGGTAAAGGCTGGGTCTCACATAATGATACACCAGCGATCCCGACAACGATATGCACTTGTCAGGATCGCTGGTGTATCGCTACATGATCGCTGCTGAGCTGCCAAACAGGCAGCTCAGGCAGCGATCTGGGACAGCGACACTGCGGGTAACATCGCTTAGTTACCCGCAGTGTACCTTGGATACCAGCGCCCTGACGCAGGGAGCTGGTATCCAAGGCACACAGCGGGTTTCCAAGCGCTGCGCGGTGCCTGGAAACCCGCTGTGTACCTTGGATACCAGCTCCCTGCATCAGGGCGCTGGTATCCAAGGTACACAGCGGGTTTCTAGGCACAGCCCCGCGCCTGGAAACCCGCTGTGTACCTTGGTTACCAGCTGATCGCTGGTCTCCCGCCTGTCACACGCAGCGATGCGTGCCTGTCAGCGGGAAACCAGCGATCAAAAAAAGGTCCTGACATTTCAGCGACGATCAGCGATACCCGGCAGGGGGGCTGATCGTCGCTGAATGTCACACACAGCGATATCGCTGGTGAGCTCGCTGCTGCGTCACAAAACTAGTGACTCAGCAGCGATCTCGGTAGCGATATCGCTATGTGAGACGGGCCCTTTAGAGCAGGCAGCTCTTTAGCTTTTAATAACTTATCCCTAACATGTATATATCAAAAGGCACATAAACTGAAATGCAACTAAACCACACAAAGAACCTTACAGTATACCGTGCCACTTTTAAACAACAATTTTTTTATTAAAGTCAAAAAAGACAATCACTTAGTAAAAAACATCACATAGATATTTAGTAGTACAGAATTCAACAGGCGGCCTCCTGAGGAAGAGACGAAACGCGCGTTGAGGCGCTTGGGGGACACCACACCTGACCCACCTCTCATGTAAGTGTAGTTTATGGCAAGGCTTACGCCGGTGGTACATCATATAGCTGGGTTTAGTCCAGCATGATAATCATTGGATATTTTCAGCAATATATTTTTCACTGAAATACATGAGATGTATAGGTATTAATGAGGGTTAGCAGTCCCTATTTTTAGATGGCGGCAGCCTGTTGAATTCTGTACTACTAAATATCTATGCGATGTTTTTTACTAAGCTCTTTAGCTTTGTTAAGAATGGCTGAGTTGTCAACAAAGCTCAGCAGGTCACATATTAGATATCTCTGAGGGTTCCAAGTCTTGGTTTTAGACGTAAATTTCTATGAGCTCTCTATGCAAATTGCCTCTTCAAGAAAAGAGGACTTGTACTCTATAGAGCCACCTATTGGAAGTAGCGATCCTACAAATCACAATCAACCCTTTACCGAGTCTTGTAATATGATAATAGGATAAAAGCCAAATCAGTATCTCCATTTGCAGACACGGTGTTTCGGACTATTGGTCCTCGTCAGTGCAAAGTAGGAGAGATCTGATTTGGCTAGATGAGAGGCTCTGGACTGAGGTCTAAGGGTAAGGTCTCTCCTTGTGGAGAGTGACATACCAGCTCTGGCGTGTCGAGGTAAGGAGGCTTATTCGCCATGCAATGCTCCTCTGGGAAATTTAGTATGCAAATTGCCTCTTCAAGAAAAGAGGACTTGTACTCTATAGCGCCACCTATTGGAAGTAGTGATCCTACAAGTCACAATCAACCCTTTAACGAGTCTTGTAATATGAGCTCTCTATTAATCACAATAGTTTTGGCTTTGTCCAGTCCAAATATAGAGGTAAAGATTTCTTTAGTGACTTTCCAGGCTTCTTGAGCATAGGGTTCTGGGTTTTGCGCCTTCTTCCATTGTCTTGGTCTTTCAGTGCAAGGATAGTAGGGTTCAGTTGGTGGTGTTGGTGGTAGGCTTCTTGTTCCTTTAGGGCTTCTGAGAATTCTAAGTGGTCTGATAGGGCAGATTTCAGAGAGCCGACCCTGTAACCAATCTGAGCCCCGACAATGCTTCCATCAAGGGCTTCATTGCTTGTGCCAGGGTTTTTTTTAAGGAATGACATGTAAATGGTTTCTGAATCAGTGGATTGTATTTCACTCCCTGAGTCATTGCTGAAATCAGAATCTTTGTTGGAGGTCACGGAGAGAGACCTGGAGGCACACTTTTTATAGGATATCTATGGAGAGAACAGCTTCTTTTTCAGAAGTACAAGTGCTTCTCACAAAATTAGAATATCATCAAAAGTTAATTTATTTCAGTTCTTCAATACAAAAAGTGAAACTCATCTATATATATAAGAGGCATAGTGATTACTCACTAATCCTGCCCCCTGCACAGTAGCTCCGCCCCAACCACATTACCACACATAATCCCGCCCCCCCCCACATCACCACACACAATCCCGCTCCACCACCATATCACCACACACAATCCTGCCCCCACCACATCACCGCACACAATCCCGCCCCCCACCACATCACCGCACATAATCCCGCCCCCCACCACATTACCACACATAATCCCGCCCCTCCACCACATTACCACACATAATCCCGCCCCCCCACCACATTGACACACATAATCCCGCCCCCCACCACATTGCCACACATAATCCCCCCACCACATCACCACACATAATCCCACCCCCCAACACATTACCACACATAATCCCACCCCCCCACCTCATTACCACACATAATCCCGCCGCCCCACCACATTACCACACATAATCCTGGCCCCCCACCACATTACCACACATAATCCCACCCCCCACCACATTACCACACATAATCCCGCCCCCCCACCACATTACTACACATAATCCTGGCCCCCCACCACATTACCACACATAATCCCGGCCCCCCACCACGTCACCGCACACAATCCCGGCCCCCCAGCACATTACAGCACATACTGCCGGCCCCCCACCACATCTCCGCACATAATCCCGCCCGCCACCACATTACCACACATAATCCCGCCCCTCCACCACATTACCACACATAATCCCGCCCCCCACCACATCATCACACATAATCCCGCTCCCCCACCACATCACCATACATAATCCCGGCCCCCCACCACACATAATCCCGCTCCCCACTGCATCACCACACATAATCCCGCCCCGCACCACATTACCACACATAATCCCACCCCCCACCACATTACCACACATAATCCCGCCCACCACCACATTACCACACATAATCCCGGCCCCCCACCACACATAATCCCGCTCCCCACCACACTACCACACATAATCCCGCCCCCCACCACATTGCCACACATAATCCCGCCCCCCCACCACATTACCACACATAATCCTGCCCCCCACCACATTACCACACATAATCCCACCCCCCATTACCACCCATAATCCCGACCCCCCACCACATTACCACACATAATCCCGCTCCCCTACCACATCACCATACATAATCCCGGCCCCCCACCACACATAATCCCGCTCCCCACCACACTACCACACATAATCCCACCCCCCCACCACATTGCCACACATAATCCCGCCCCCCACCACATTACCACACATAATCCCGCCCCCACCACATTACCACACATAATCCCACCCCCCATTACCACCCATAATCCCGCCCCCCCACCACATCACCACACATAATCCCACCCACCCACAACATTACCACACATAATCCCGGCCCCACCACATTACCACACATAATCCTGCCCCCCCACCACATTACCACACATAATCCCGCCCCCCACCACATTACCACACATAATCCCACCCCCCACCACGTTACCACACACAATCCCGCCCCCCACCACATCACCACACATAATTCCGCCCCCACCACATCACCATACATAATCCCGGCCCCCCACTGCATATAATCCCACCCCCCACCACATTACCACACATAATCCCGCCCCCCACCACGTTACCACACATAATCCCGCCCCCACCACATCACCACACATAATCCCGCTCCACCATCACATTACCACACATAATCCCGCCCCCCTACCACATCACCACACATAATCCAGCTCCCCACCACATTACCACACATAATCCCGCCCCCCACCACATTACCACACATAATTCCGCACCCCCAACACATTACCACACATAATCCCGCCTCCCCACTACATTACCACCTGAATCCAGTTTGTTTTCGATATTACACTGTGAATAAAATGTATCATTAGTATTATTCAGATTTTTGGTGATTATTATTGTTATTAACTTCATTTTAATTTCATTTACCACCTGCGTAAGCACTATTGAATGTTGTCATTATTTACTTTAGTTTAATCACCAGCAGCGTTAATTAGATAGCAATGAGCGTGCCGAGCGTTAGCTGGCTGGAAACAGCTAGTATATTATATAGTCATTACAAACAGAGTGATCTATTTCAAGTGTTTATTTCTGTTAATGATTTTAAAATCCAAAATGTTGGCCTACTGAAATGTATGTTCAGTAAATGCACTCAAAACTTGGTCGGGGCTCCTTTTGCATCAGTTATTGCATCAATGCGGCGTGGCATGGAGGCGATCAGCATGTGGCACTACTGAGGTGCTATGGAAACCCAGGTTGCATTGATAGCAACTTTTAGCTTGTCTGTATTGTTGGGTCAGGTGTCTCTCATCTTCCTCTTGACAATAACACATATATTCTCTATGGTTAAGATCAGGCAAGTTTGCTGGCCAATCAAGCTCTGTGATACTGTTGTTTTTAACCCCTTAACCCCCAAGGGTGGTTTGCACGTTAATGACCGCGCCAATTTTTACAATTCTGACAACTGTCTCTTTATGAGGTTATAACTCTGGAATGCTTCAACGGATCTTAGCGATTCTGAGATTTTCTTGTGACATATTGTACTTCATGATAGTGGTAAAAATTTCATCGCTATAACGTGAGTTTATTTTTGAAAAAACGCAAAAATGGCAAAAATTTTGAAAATGTTGCAATTTTCAAACTTTGAATTTTTATTCCCTTAAAACAGAGAAATATGTCACACAAAATAGTTAATAAATAACATTTCCCATATGTCTACTTTACATCAGCACAATTTTGGAACCAAAATTTTTTTTTTGTTAGGAAATTATAAGGGTTAAAAGTTGACCAGCGATTTCTCATTTTTACAACAAAATTTGCAAAGCCATTTTTTTTAGGACCACCTCACATTTGAAGTCACTTTGAGAGGTCTATATGGCAGAAAATACCCAAAAGTGACACCATTCTAAAAACTGCACCCCTCAAGGTACTCAAAACCACATTCAAGAAGTTTATTAACCCTCCAGGTGCTTCACAGGAGCTGAAGCAACGTGGAAGGAAAAAATGAACATTTAACTTTTTAGTCACAAAAATCATCTTAAACAAACTTTTTTTATTTTCACAAAGGTAAAAGGAGAAAATGGACAAATAAAGTTGTTGTGCAATTTCTCCTGAGTACGCCAATATGCGTATGTGGGGGAAAACCACTGTTTGGGCACACGGCAGAGCTCGTAAGGGAAAGAGCGCAGTTTGACTTTTTCAAACCAAAATTGGCTGGAATTGAGATTGGACGCCATGTCGCGTTTGGAGAGCCCCTGATGCGCCTAAACAGTGGAAACCCCCCAAGTGACACCAATTTGGAAATTAGACCCCTATGGAACTTATCTAGATCTGTTGTGAGCACTTTGAACCCCCAAGTGTTTCACAAAAGTTTATAATGCCTGGGTGTGAAAAAAAAAATTTTTTTCCACAAAAATGATTTTTTAGTCCCAAATTTTTGATTTTTCCCAAGGAAATTGGACCCCAAAAGTTGTTGTCCAATTTGTCCTGAGTACGCTGATACCCCATATGTGGGGGGGAACTGTTTGGGCACACGGCAGGGCTTGGAAAGGAAGTAATAACATTTTTGAATGCAGACGTTGATGGGGGTCATGTTCCGTTTGCAGTGCCCCAGATATGCCTAAACAGTGGAAACCCCCACAAGTGACCCCATTTTGGAAACTAGACCCCATAAGGAAATTATCTAGATCTGTGGTGAGCACTTTGAACCCCCAAGTGCTTCACACAAGTTTATAATGCCCAGGCATGAAAATAAGAAATCCTATTTTTTTCCCACAAAAATTATTTTTTAGTCACCAATTTTTTATTTTCCCAAGGGTAACAGGAGAAATTGGACCACAAAAGTTGTTGTCCAATTTGTCCTGAGTATGCTGATACCCCATATGTGGGGGGGAACCACTGTTTGGGCGCACTGCACAACTCGGAATGGAAGGAGCACCATTTGACTTTTTCCAACCAAAATTGGCTGGAATTGAGATTGGACGCCATGTTGCATTTGGAGAGCCATTGATGTGCCTGAAACAGTGGAAACCCCCCACAAGTGACCCCATTTTGGAAACTAGGCCCCCTAAGGAACTTATCTAGATCTGTGGTGAGCAATTTGAACCCCCAATTGCTTCACACAAGTTTATAACATAGAGCCGTAAAATTAAAAAATCATATTTTTTCCACAAAAATGATCTTTTCACCCCAATTTTTATTTTCCCAAGGGTAACAAGACCCCAAAAGTTATTGTGCAATTTGTCCTGAGTATGCTGATACCCCATATGTGGGGGTAAACCACTGGTTGGGTGCATGGCAGAGTTCGGAAGGGAAGGAGCGCCGTTTGACTTTTTCAACGCAGAATTGGCTGGACGCCATTTCATGTTTGGAGAGCTCCTGATGTGCCTAAACAGTGGAAACACCCGACAAATGACACCATTTTGTGAACTAGACCCCTCAGGGAACTTTTCTAGGTGTGTGGTGAGAACTTTGAACCCCCAGGTGTTTCACTAAAGTTTATAACGCCCGAGCATGAAAATAAAAAAATCATATTTTTTCCACAAACATGATCTTTTAGTCCCCAACTTCTTATTTTCCCAAGGGTAACAGGAGAAATTGGACCCCAAAAGTTGTTGTCCAATTTGTCCTGAGTACGCTGATACCCCATATGTGGGAGAAAACTACTGTATGGGCACACGTCAGGGCTCGGAAGGGAAGTAGTGACGTTTTGGATTGCAGACTTTGATGGAATGGTCTGCGGGCGTCATGTCGCATTTTGAGAGCCCCTGATGTGCCTAAACAGTGGAAACCCCCAACAAGTGACCCCATTTTGGAAAATAGACCCCTCAAGGAACTTATCTAGATGTGTGGTGAGCACTTTGAACCCCGAAGTGCTTCACAGAAGTTTATAACGTACAGCCGTAAAAATAAAAAATCAATTTTTTTTTTACAAAAATGTTTTTTTCGCCCCCAATATTTTATTTTCACAAGGGTAACAGGAGAAATTGGACCCCAAGAGTTATTGTGAAATTTGTCCTGAGTACGCTGATACCCCATATGTGAGGGTAAACTACTGTTTGGGCACATGGCAGAGCTCAGAAGCGAAGGAGCACCGTTTGACTTTTTCAACGCAGAATTGGCTGGAAACAAGATCAGACGCCATGTCACATTTGGAGAGCCCCTGATGTGCCTAAACAGTGGAAACCCCCCAATTCTAACTCCAACCCTAACCCCAACACACCCTTAAACCTAATCCCAACCCTAATAATAACCCTAACTACAAACCTAACCCTAACACACCCCTAACCTTAAACTCAACCATAACCCTAATCCTAACTTTCGCCACAACCCTAACCCTAACTTTAGCCACAACCCTAACCCTAATGGGAAAATGGAAATAAATACATTTTTTTAATTTTATTATTTTTCCCTAATTAAGGGGGTGATAAAGGGGGGGTTTGATTTACTGTTTATAGCGGGTTTTTATGATTGGCAGCTGTCACACTAGGAGACGCTTTTTATTACCAAAAATAGTTTTTGCATCACCACATTTTGAGAGCTATAATTTTTGCATATTTTGGCCCACATGTCTTATTTTTTGCGGTATGAGTTGATGTTTTTATTGGTACCATTTTTGAGCACGTGACATTTTTTGATCGCTTTTTATTTCGATTTTTGGGAGGTTAGAATGAACAAAAATCAGCAATTCATGAATTTCTTTTGGGGGGGCGTTTATATCGTTCCGCGTGTGGTAAAATTGATAAAGCAGTTTTATTCTTCGGGTTAGTATGATTACGGTGATACCTCATTTATATCATTTTTTTTATGTTTTGGTGCTTTTGTATAATAAAAACAATTTTATATAAAAAATTATTATTTTTGTATCGCTTTATTCTGCGAGCTATAACTTTTTATTTTTTTCGCTGATGATGCTGTATGGTGGCTCGTTTTTTGTGGGACAAGATGAAGTTTTCAGCGGTACCATGTTTATTTATATCAGTCTTTTTGATCGCGTGTTATTCCACTTTTTGTTCGGCGGTATGATGATAAAGCATTGATTTTTTGCTTTGTTTTTTTTTTAAGGGCTTCACTAAAGGGGTTAACTAGTGGGACAGTTCTATAGGGCGGGTCATTACGGATGCGGCGATACCAAATATGTGTACTTTTATTGTTTTTTTTATTTTATTTACATGAAGAAATTAATTGGGGAATATTTTTTTTCCTTTATTTTGGAATTTTTTTTTACACATGTGATTTTCATTTTTTTTAACTTTTTAACTTTGTCCTGGGGTGGGACATTACTGTATAATGTCAGATCTCTGGTCTGACAGTGTGCACAGCACTCTGTGAGACTAGCAATCTCACAGGCACTGTTGCAGGCTTCATCAGCGCCTGCTCTCGACAGGCACTGAGGAAGCTGCCTCCCTTCAGGACCCTGCGGCCATCTTGGATCCGGGGTCTTGCAGGAAGGAAGGCCTCAGAACAGCGCGATCACATCACGCTGTTCTGAGGGTCTCAGGAAGCACGCAGGGAGCCCCATTTCCTGCGCGATGCTTCCCTGTGCCCCGCTACACCGCGATCATGTTTGATCATGGTGTGACAGGAGTTAATGTGCCGGGAGTGGTCCTTGACTGCTCCTGGCACATAGTGCCGGGTGTCAGCTGTGATAATCAGCTGACATCCGGCAGCGATCGACCGCGCTACCCCAGGGAGTGCGTCCGATCGCATGGGACGTACTATCCCGTCCATGGTCATACGGGCCCAGGTACCATGGACGGGATAGTACGTCGGATGGCAGAAAGGGGTTAAACCAGATATTGGCACTTTTGGCATTGTGGACAGGTGCCAAGTCCAGCTGGAGAGTTAAATTTCCATCTCCAAAAAAGCTTGTTGACAGAGGAAAGCATGAAGTGCTGTAAAATTTCCTGGTAGACCGCTGTGTTGACTTTGGTCTTGATAAAACACAGTACACCTATCCCAGCAGATGGCATGGCTCCCCAAACCATCACTGATTGTGGAAGCTTCACACTAGACCTCAAGCAGCTTGGATTGTGGCCTCTCCATTCTTCCTCCAGACTCTGGAACCTTGATTTCCAAATGAAATGAAAAATTTACTTTCATCTGAAAACAACACCTTGAACCACAGAGCAACAGTCCAGTTCTTTTTCTCATTGGTCCAGGTAAAATACTTCTGGCGTTGTCTGTTGGTCATGAGTGGTTTGACTCAAGGAATGTGACACTTGTAGCCCATGTCCTAGATATGTCTGTGTGTGGTGGCTCTTGAAGCAATAACTGCAGCAGCAGTCCAGTCCTTGTGATTTCTCCCAAAATTTTTGAATGGCATTTTCTTAACAATCCTTTCAAGGCTGTGGTTATCCTGGCTACTTGTGCATCTTTTTTTACCACAATGTTTCCTTCCACTCAACTTTCCATTAATATGCTTGGATACAGCACTCTGTGAACAGCCAGCTTCTTTAGCAATGAACTTTTGTGGCTTACCCTCCTTGTGGAGTGTGTCAATGACTGCCTTCTGGACATCTGTCAAGTCAGCAGTCTTTCCCATGATTGTGGAGCCTACTGAAACAGACTAAGGGACCTTTTTAAACGATTAGGAAACCTTTTGAGGTGTTTTTTGTTAATTCTAATTTACTGAGATAATGACTTTTGGGTTTTCATTGGCTTTAAGCTATAATCAACATTAACAGAAATAAACACTTGAAATAGATTTTTCTGTTTGTAATGACTCTTTATAATAAATGAGTTTCACTTTTTATATTGAAGAACTGAAATAAATAAACTTTTTGATGATATTCTAATTTTGTGAATCACCTGTATATCTAATTCACCCTGCTTGTGGGCTGTTTATAGTATCTACATTGCAAATTGCCTCTTCATAGAGAAAGAGAACTTGAACTCTATAGCTCCACCTGTTGGAAGCAGCGATCCTACAAGTCACCATCAACCCTTTATCGAGTCTTGCACTATGACTCAGGATAAAGACCAAATCAGAATCTTAATTTGCAGACATGGTGTTTCAGGTTATTGGCCCTTGTCAGTGCAAAGTATGAGAAGTGATACAGTATCTAAATTTTCTTTTGCATACTCTTTGACCATATTGAGATGTGAGCGTGCAGGTATTTGAATCACCACCTGCTTTTATGTGAACGTTTATGCAAGCATTAGCCACGAGATGGAGTTGTTATATCTGTTACCACTCAGAATGGTCTGCAGATGATAACACTGTTCTACATAATTTCAAAAGTTGTCAGTTTCAGTTATGAAATGAGCCATTTATTAATGATTTTACCTCCTGAATTCAAAATCTTCCAATGAAAATTTTAGGTTTGCTCTTGTTTCTATGATATTAACCCCTTCACCCCCAAGGGTGGTTTGCACGTTAATGACCGGGCCAATTTTTACAATTCTGACCACTGTCTATTTATGAGGTTATAACTCTGGAACGCTTCAACGGATCTTCGCGATTCTGAGATTGTTTTCTCGTGACATATTGTACTTCACGTTAGAAGTATAATTTCTTCGATATAACTTGCGTTTATTTTGAAAAAAACACAATTATGGCGAAAATTTTGATAATTTTGCAATTTTCAAACTTTGAATTTTTTTTCCCCTTAAAACAGAGAAATATGTCACACAAAATAGTTAAGAAATAACATTTCCCACATGTCTACTTTACATCAGCACAATTTTGGAACCAAAATTTTTTTTTGTTAGGAAATTGTAAGGGTTAAAAGTTGACCAGTGATTTCTCATTTTTACAACAAAATTTACAAAGCCATTTTTTTAGGGACCACCTCACATTTGAAGTCACTTTGACGGGTCTATATAGCAGAAAATACCAAAAAGTGACACCATTCTAAAAACTGCACCCCTCAAGGTACTCAAAACCACATTCAAGAAGTTTAATAACCCTTCAGGTGCTTCACAGGAGCTGAAGCAACGTGGAAGGAAAAAATTAATATTTAACTTTTTAGCCACAAAAATGATCTTTTACAAACTTTTTTTTATTTTGACAAGGGTAAAAGGAGAAAATGGGCAGATAAAGTTGTTGTGCAATTTCTCCTGAGTACGCCAATACCCTATATGTGGGGGGAAAACCACTGTTTGGGCACACGGCAGAGCTCGTAAGGGAAGGAGCGCCGTTTGACTTTTTCAAACTAAAATTGGCTGGAGTTGAGATTGGATGCCATGTCGTGTTTGGAGAGCCCCTGATGAGCCTAAACAGTGGAAACCCCCCACAAGTGACACCATTTTGGAAACTAGACCCTAAGGAACTTATCTAGATCTGTTGTGAGCACTTTGAACCCCAAAGTGTTTCACAAAAGTTTATAATGCCTGGGTGTGAAAAAAAAACAAAACAATTTTCCACAAAAATGATTTTTTAGTCCTGAATTTTTGATTTTTTCCAAGGAAATTGGACCCCAAAAGTTGTTGTCTAATTTGTCCTGAGTACGCTGATACCCCATATGTGGGGGGGGGGGAAACTGTTTGGGCGCACGGCAGGGCTTGGAAAGGAAGCAGTAACGTTTTGAAATGCAAACATTGATGGGGTCATGTTCCGTTTGTACTGTCCCAGATGAGCCTAAACAGTGGAAACCCCCACAAGTGACCCCATTTTGGAAGCTAGACCCCTAAGGAACTTATCTAGATCTTTGGTGAGCACTTTGAACCCCAAGTGCTTCACACAAGTTTATAATGCCCGGGCATGAAAATAAAAAATCCTATTTTTTTCCCACAAAAATTATCTCTTAGTCACTATTTTTTTACTTTCCCATAGGTAACAGGAGAAATTGGATGTCAAAAGTTGTTGTCCAATTTGTCCTGAGTACGCTAATACCCCATATGTGGGGGGGAACCACTGTTTGGGCGCGTGGCAAAGCTCGGAATGGAAGGAGCACCATTTGACTGTTTCCAACCAAAATTGGCTGGAATTGAGATTGGACGCCATGTTGCATTTGGAGAGTCCCTGATGTGCCTAAACAGGGGAAACCCCCCACAAGTGACCCCATTTGGGAAACTAGACCCCCTAAGGAACTTATCTAGATCTTTGGTGAGCAATTTGAACCCCAAAGTGCTTCACACAAGTTTATAACGTAGAGCCGTAAAATTAAAAAATCATATTTTTTCCACAAAATTGATCTTTTCACCCAATTTTTTATTTTCCCAAGGGTAACAAGACTCCAAAAGTTATTGTGCAATTTGTCCTGAGTACGCTGATACCCCATATGTGGGGGTAAACCACTGTTTGGGTGCATGGCAGAGTTCGGAAGGGAAGGAGCGCCGTTTGACTTTTTCAACGCAGAATTGGCTGGATGCCATGTCGTATTTGGAGAGCTCCTGATCTGCCTAAACAGTGGAAACCCCCACAAATGACACCATTTTGGAAACTAGACCCCTCAAGGAACTTATCTAGATGTGTGGTGAGCACTTTGAACCCCAAAGTGCTTCACAGAAGTTTATAACGTACAGCCGTAAAATAAAAAATCTTTTTTTTTTTTTTTACAAAAATGATTTTTTCGCCCCCAATATTTTATTTTCGCAAGGGTAACAGGAGAAATTGGACACCAAAAGTTGTTGTCCAATTTGTCCTGAGTACGCTGATACCCAATATGTGGGAGTAAACTACTGTATGGGCGCACGTCGGGGCTCGGAAGGGAAGTAGTGACATTTTGGATTGCAGACTTTGATGGAATGGTCTGGGGGCGTCATGTCGCATTTGGAGAGCCCCTGATGTGCCTAAACAGTGGAAACCCCCCACAAGTGACCCCATTTTGGAAAATAGACCCCACAAGGAACTTATCTAGATGTGTGGTGAGCACTTTGAACCCCGAAGTGCTTCCCAGAAGTTTATAACGTACAGCCTTAAAAATAAAAAATCCTTTTTTTTTTACAAAAATGATTTTTTCGCCCTCAATATTTTATTTTAACAAAGGTAACAGGAGAAATTGGACCCCAAAATTTTTTGTCCAATTTGTCCTGAGTACGCTGATACCCAACATGTGTGAGAAAACGACTGTATGGGTGCACGTCCGGGCTCGGAAGGGAAGTAGTGACGTTTTGGATTGCAGACTTTGATGGAATGGTCTGCGGGCGTCATGTCGCATTTGGAGAGCCACTGATGCGCCTAAACAGTGGAAACCCCCCACAAGTGACCCCATTTTGGAAAATAGACCCCACAAGGAACTTATCTAGAAGTATGTTGAGCAGTTTGAACCCCGAAGTGCTTCACAGAAGTTTATAACGTACAGCTGTAAAAAAAAAAATCTTTTTTTTTTTACAAAAATGATTTTTTTCGCCCCAATATTTTATTTTCACAAGGGTAACAGGAGAAATTGGACCCCAAAAGTTGTTGTCCAATTTGTCCTGAGTACGCTGATACCCAACATGTGTGAGAAAACGACTGTATGGGTGCACGTCTGGGCTCGGAAGGGAAGTAGTGACGTTTTGGATTGCAGACTTTGATGGAATGGTCTGGGGGCGTCATGTCGCATTTGGAGAGCCCCTGATGCGCCTAAACAGTGGAAACCCCCCACAAGTGACCCCATTTTGGAAAATAGACCCCACAAGGAACTTATCTAGAAGTGTGGTGAGCGCTATGAAGCACCAAGTGCTTCACAGAAAATTTATAACATACAGCCGTAAAAAACAAAAAAATCATTTTTTTTTTACAAAAATGATTTTGTCGCCCCCAGTTTTTTATTTTCCCAAGGGTAACAGAAGAAATAGGACAAATTGCACAATAACTCTTGTGGTCCAGAGTACGCTGATACCCCATATGCGGGGGTAAACTACTGTTTGGGCGCATGGCAGAGCTCAGAAGTGAAGGAGCACCGTTTGACTTTTTCAACGCAGAATTGGCTGGAATTGAGATCAGACGCCATGTCACATTTGGAGAGCCCCTGATGTGCTTAAACAGCAGAAACCCCCCAATTCTAACTCCAACCCTAACCCCAACACACCCCTAACCCTAGTCCCAACCCTAACCACAAACCTAACCCTAACACACCCCTAACCCTAATCCCAACCATAACCCTAATACTAACTTTAGCGCCAATCCTAACCCTAACTTTAGCCGCAACCCTAACCCTAATGGGAAAATGGAAACAAATACATTTTTTTAATTTTATTATTTTTCCCTAACTAAGGGGGTGATAAAGGGGGGTTTGATTTACTATTTATAGCGGGTTTTTGTGATTGGCAGCTGTCACGCTAAAAGACGCTTTTTATTGCAAAAAGTAGTTTTTTGCATCACCACATTTTGAGAGCTATAATTTTTGCATATTTTGGCCCACAGAGTCATGTGAGGTCTTATTTTTTGCGGGACGAGGTGACGTTTTTATTGGTACCATTTTTGAGCACGTGACATTTTTTGATCGCTTTTTATTTCAATTTTTGGGAGGTTAGAATGAACAAAAATCAGCAATTCATGAATTTCTTTTGGGGGAGGCGTTTATACTGTTCCGTGTGTGGTAAAATTGATAAAGCAGTTTTATTCTTAGGGTCAGTACGATTACGGCGATACCTCATTTATATCATTTTTTTATGTTTTGGCGCTTTTATAGAATAAAAACAATTTATATAAAAAATCATTATTTTTGCATCGCTTTATTCTGCGAGCTATAACTTTTTATTTTTTCGCTGATGATGCTGTATGATGGCTCGTTTTTTGCGGGACAAGATGACGTTTTCAGCGGTACCATGTTTATTTATATCTGTCTTTTTGATCGCGTGTTATTCCACTTTTTGTTCGGCGGTATGATGATAAAGCATTGATTTTTTGCTTAGTTTTTTTTTTAAGGGGTTCACTAAAGGGGTTAACTAGTGGGACAGTTTTATAGGGGGGGTCGTTACGGACGTGGCGATACCAAATATGTGTACTTTTATTGTTTTGTTTTTTTTATTTACAGGAAGAAATGAATTTATTGGGGAATATTTTTTTTTTTTGATGATTTTTTTTACCACTTTTTATTTTTATTTTTTTAACTTTTTTACTTTGTCCCAGGGTGGGACATCACAGTATTTTATCAGATCGCTGGTGTGACAGTGTGCACAGCACTCTGTCACACCAGCGATCGCTCTGGCATCTCTGCAGGCTTCCTCTGCGCCTGCTCTCAGCAGGCACTGAGGAAGCCACCTCCCTGCAGGACCCCGGCGCCATCTTGGATCCGGGGACCTGGAGGGAGGACGGACCCTCAGAACAGCGCGACACATCGCGCTGCTCTGAGGGTCTCAGGGGAGCGCGCAGGGAGCCCCCACCCTGCGCGATCCTCCCCTGTGCCCCGGGCACACCGCGATCATGTTTGATCGCGGTGTGCCAGGGGTTAATGTGCCGGGAGCGGTCCGTGACCGCTCCTGACACATAGTGCTGGGTGTCAGCTGTGATATACAGCTAACACCCGGCGGCGATCAGCTGCGCTCCCTCCGGGAGCGCAGCTGATCGCCCATGACGTACTATTCCGTCCATGGGAATTAGGTCCAGAGTCACATGAACGGAATAGTACGTCTGATGGCAGAGAGGGGTTAAAGAAGAGTTTTCCTTTTATTGCTCCATATAATTAATGCAAAAAAGTTTCAGTACTTTGAAACATTATTATTTTTGCAAATAGAAAGATGCAGAATATTTTACGCCAATTTACTGATATTTATTTAGGGGAACTTAGCAACAATTATACAATTAAAATAATTTTGTGAATTATAAATAGTTGTAGAATTTCATCCTCATTCAGTGACAACTCTTTTTTTTGCTTGTCTCTTATACTCCTAAATCACATCATCTCTTACAATTGTTCAACAGTGATCTGCAAACATTGATGGATTCCATTTTCCTTGATTATACTTTCTCCATAGACACAATATCTTGGTGACATCTCTCAGCATGCTCGTTGTTCACTGCTCCGCAGTTTGATGCAAAAAAAGTCTATATGGAAATCTAAGAAACAAGTCTATAAGGACTTGTTTCAGCTGAGATCCTTATATGTTTGAAGATATTTTCCACCAACTCTTTATAGTTATCTGCTCTTGAATTGCCCAAAAATTAGTTATCACTAATGCGAATGCTACCCATGCAACCTTTACTTTGTCCTGCAACACAATGAGAAACTCCAGATACTGTGCATTACCTGTGTGTGAACAGCACCCTAAATAAGCCACTTTTGTGCAATCTAATACTAAACAATCACCCTCTCCATGAATTGGTAGGTTGTGAGTGGTTGTCTCATCAGTATTTTGCACCTGTGTTGCAGCCATATTTACTACATGGGTTTGCTGCATCCTGAGAGTGCATTAGTGAGAACTGGGTAGGTAAGCACTGCTGCCCCTTTTTTGTTGTATTAATTCTCACATTCTGTCTTACCATCATCAGGCACTTATCCCAGACCAGCATTCAGCTGTTCCTAACCAAGGCCTTGGAATGAAAAAGAAAGTTCCCAGCAAACCACAGACCCAAATGCTGAGCGGGCACATTTTCAGGCTGCTTGCTGTGGAAATGTTGAGAAATAGGCTGGTAAACATCGAGGATTTCCTCCAACTCATGGCAGCAGCCATCTCTCGCTACTTGGTCCGCAGCCACCACTTTTTCTCCCTTTGTGGTGTCCCTGCCTTGTACCATCACGTGTCCAGGAACATCACCCATGTCCTTAACCAGGGCCGGCGTCAGCACCCGGCACACCCGGGCAAGTGCCGGGGCCCTGAGCAGGCGGGGGGGCCCACTCGCAGTCTGGCACCCCCGCGCCCGTTAGCGGAGGAGAGCGGTGTCAGCGCCGCCACTGGGCCCCCCCCGCTTGCTCAGGGCCCCGGCATCAGCTGGCACAATACTTACCTCCCCCGTGCCTCCGCTGCCGCAGCTCCGGGCTCCAGGGGGCGCCGGTGCTTCCTCTCACAGCAGCGCCGCTGAATGACGTCATCATTCAGCGGCCGGCTGTGTCAGAAAGCGCGGGGACGCTGGACAGGTAAGACGTGTGTGTGTGTGTCTCTGTGTGTGTCTGTGTGTATGTAGTGCGGTGCTTTGTGTGTGTGTGTATGTGTGTGTGTGTATGTGTGTGTGTATGTATGTGAGAGAGTGCTTGTGTGCTGTCTGTGTGTGATGATGGGCAGGCATTGCTGATAATGGGGAGGCATTGATGATGATGATGGGGAGAAGATGATGATAATGGGCAGGCATTGATGATAATGGGCAGGCATTGATGATGGGGAGAAGATGATGATGGGCAGGCATTGCTGATAATGGGGAGGCATTGATGATGATGATGGGGAGAAGATGATGATAATGGGCAGGCATTGATGATAATGGGCAGGCATTGCTGATAATGGGGAGGCATTGATGATGGGGAGAAGATGATGATGGGCAGGCATTGCTGATAATGGGGAGGCATTGATGATGATGATGGGGAGAAGATGATGATAATGGGCAGGCATTGATGATAATGGGCAGGCATTGATGATAATGGGCAGGCATTGATGATGGGGAGAAGATGATGATGGGCAGGCATTGCTGATAATGGGAGGCATTGATGATGATGGGGAGAAGATGATGATGGGGAGGAGAGGATGATGATGGGCAGGCATTGATGATAATGGGGAGAAGATGATGATGATAAGGAGGCAATCATGATGATAATGGGGAGTATTTCCACAGCGCCCTTTCCTGAGCTGTAACAGTGCAGAACGCAGTACAGCGCAGAGGAGAGCTCCATATTTTGTATGGAGCATTATATGGGGACCAGTATCCTGTATGGAGCATTATATGGGGACCAGTATCCTGTATGGAGCATTATATGGGTCCAGTATTCTGTATGGAGAATTATTTTGGGTCCAGTATTCTGTATGGAGCATTATATGGGGGGTGATATCCTGCATGGGGTATTATATGGGTGATGAGGGGGAGACTGTGGTGCCCATAATATTGTATGGAGGACTGTACTGTCCAGTCTGTTCTGTGCGCTGTGAGGATTTGGCGGTTTTTGAGCTATTGTACAATTTACAATAGATATCACTCATGTAATGGAAGAAGTGAAGTATTTGGCATTGTACTGTACCCATATTTCTCTGCCGTATCTCTGCATCATGAATCGTGGTCTGTGTTAAAGGGGCCCACTGAGGCTCTTTCGCCCGGGGCCCATAAAAACCTGGAGCCGGCCCTGTCCTTAACAACACACTTAATGACTGATATGACAAGTGCTTGTGGTCAGGGTTGCTACATTTCCCTGATGGCACACTGGGTGAACATTGTGGTGGCTGGGCAGAGTCACACCCTGGCATAGCGCATGTACTCCCGATGCTGAAGATTGCTGGCCCTACTTCTATCAGGGTTTACTCCACCTCCTACAGCAATTACTGCACCCCCTCCAGCTCCTCCTCATCCTCCATCTCCAATGTGGTATCTCAGAGCACGTCGTCCACATCAGACAGAAGCTGGAAACTCTGCAGCACTGCCTCAGCAAAGTGGCAACAGGCTCTGCTGAACTAATTTGTCTAGGATACAAACCGCACACTGCGACAGAGTTACTTAAAGGAATAACAGACCAGAAAGATCTGTGGCTTTTGCAACTGAAACTCCAACCGGATATGGTCATGTGTGATAATGGGCATAACCTGGTGGTGGTTCTGAAGCTTGGGAAGCTCACACATGTACCATACTTGGCCCATGTGCTCAACTTGGTAGTTCTGCAGTTTCTGAAAGCATACCCAGATTTGACAGAGATTCTATTCAAGGTATACGCCATCAGCACCCATTACCGCAAGTCCGCCGCAGCTGCTACCGCTCTGGCAGTGTTGCATCAGCGCAGCCAGCTGGCAGCTCCCCAACTGGTGTGTGACATCACCACGCTCTGGAAGTCCACACTGCAAATGCTGGCAACGCATTGTGAGCAGAAGAGGCCAATGGTTGAGTACCAACTCCAACACACCCATCAGTATTCTGATCACCTTCCGCACATAACAACTGAAGAGTGGACATGGATGTCTGACATTTCAAGACTCCAAGTCTTTGAGGACTCCACAAAGATTGTGAGCAGTGATGACGCCATAGTCAGCACAACTATCATACTTCTGTGCCTATTTAAACAGTCATTGCTCACAATTAAACATAAAGCTTTTCATGCGGACCAAGGGGAATGGAGGAAGACATGATACAAAGAGATTGTAGCTAGCCCAGCCTCATCTCATCTGCTCAGCATGGATTGGGTAACAATGAGGAGGTGGACGCTGAGGAGGAGGAGCAACAGAAGCTGGTGGCTAGCTTAACAGAGGATAGTAGCCACACAACCTTCACCCCATCTTGCCTACTTGGATGGGCTGATGATGGGAGTGAGAAGGAAAAAAGGGAGAAAGAGAAGGAGGATATGAAGTGTCATCATCATGGTGGAGATAAGGAAGTGGAGCATTGGCACATATGGCCGACTTTATGTACCGCTACCTTTCCCATGACCCTCTCGTTAAATTCATCTTGGCCAAAAAAAAAGAGTACTGGTTGTTCACCCTGCTAGACCCATACTGCAAGGAGAACTTTGTATCTCTTCTTCCTGAGATGTAGAGGTCTTCTAAAATGATGCTATACCAGAAGGCCATTGTGGAAAATATGTTGAAAAAATTCCCATCAGATAATGTATATTATATGCATGTAATACTTACAAAATGTGTAGAAAAATATTTCAGGATTAATTAGATTAGTCATCCATATGGTATTACGTGCTTTCTGTTGAAAATTTTGCTTGTTTCTTCACATTTCTTAACCATACGCTATTCTGTGTTTTGGGGTACATTTTTGTGATATATAATACCAAAAAAAGTTTAAAAAATTTCCTGGGTTACATTTCTCAACCATAGAGTATTATGTGCTCTTGGGTACGTTTCGTTGTCATACAACCCTCAAAAAACTTGTTTAAAAATGTATTGTTATTATATTGGTCATTCATAGGGTATCCATCTTGTTGAGCAAATTTTGTTACTATATAAGAGTAAAAAAGTTCAAAATTTTCTCAGTATTATATTGCTCATTCATAAACTATTCCGTGGTCTGGAGTAAATTTCACTGGTATATAACCCTCAAAAAACTTGTTTAAAAATGTATTGTTGTTATATTGCTCATCCATAGGGCATTACATCTTCTTGGGTACATTTAGTTGCTATATTAGCCTAAAACATGTGTTCAAAATGTATTAGTATTATATTGCTCGCCTAGTATTACATCTACTTTGGTACATTTCGTTGCAATGAAAGCCAAAAAAAAACTGTTCAAAGATGTATCGCAATTATAATGCTCACTTATAGACTATTTTGTGGTGTGGCGCATATATAGTTGGTATATAACCCTCAAAAAACTTGTTCAGAATTTATAGGTATTGTATTGCTCATCCATCCGTACCCTGCTTGGGTACATTTCATTGCTATAAATTCTCAAAAATCATGTACAAAATTTATTGGTATTATATTGCTCGCACATAAGGTATTACATCTTCTTTGGTACATTTCGTTGCTATAAAAGCTTTAAAAAATAGTTCAAAAATGTATCGCTATTATAATGCTCATCTATAGATAATTCCGTGAGAGTACATTTTCTGGTATATAACCCTCAAAAAACTAGTTTAAAAATGTATTGTTGTTATATTGCTCATCCATAGGGCATTACATCTTCTTGGGTACATTTAGTTGCTATATAAGCCTTAAACATGTGTTCAAAATGTATTAGTATAATATTGCTCGCCTAGTATTACATCTACTTTGGTACATTTCGTTGCAATGAAAGCCTAAAAAAAACTGTTCAAGATGTATCGCAGTTATAATGCTCACTTATAGACTATTTTGTGGTGTGGCGCATATTTAGCTGGTATATAACCCTCAAAAAACTTGTTCATAATTTATAGTTATTGTATTGCTCATCCATCCGTACCCTGCTTGGGTACATTTCATTGCTATAAATTCTCAAAAAACATGTACAAAATTTATTGGTATTATATTGCTCGCACATAGGGTATTACATCTTCTTTGGTACATTTTGTTGCTATAAAAGCTTTAAAAATAGTTCAAAAATGTATCGCTATTATAATGCTCATCTATAGATAATTCCGTGAGAATACATTTTCTGGTATTTAACCCTCAAAAAACTTCTTAAAAATGTATTATTATTATATTGCTCATCCATAGGGTACTACATCTTGTTGGGTAAATTTCATATATGAGCGTCAAAAAATTGTTCAAAATTTATTGGTATCATATTTCTCATCCATAGGTTATTACATGTTCTTTCTGTCCTATAAAAGCCCCCCAAAAAATTCAAAATTGTATTGTTATTATAATACTCACCTACAGACTATTCTGTGGTCTGGAATACATTTCATTGGTTTATAACCCTCAAAAACCTTTTTCAAAATGTATCAGTATGATATTGCTCACCATAGGGAATTGCATATTTTTGGGTACATTTCGTTTGTATATAACCCTTGTAAGATGTGTTCAAAATTTATTGGTATTATATTGCTCATCTTTAGGGTATTACACCTTCTTGGGTACATTTTGTTGATATATAACCCTCAAAAAATTTGTTCAAAAATTTAGGCTGCATGCACATTGCAGATTTGATGCATATTTATTGCGTTTTTTTTGGCACGGATTTGTGACAAAATCTGAAGCAAAACCTGATGCCAGCAAAGTGAATGAGAAACCTGAAGTGTCATGCCCACGTATTTTTGACTTGCAGATTTGGTGCAGAAAATGATCTGTGGCATATCAGTTCTTTGTACATTTTTCCAGCATTTTCCAACATTCATTTCACTCTAATCAATCAAAAACGCAAGACAATTTTTGTAGCTATGTTTTTCCTACCAAGAGATGCAGAAATGGTGCAGAAATATTACTCAACGTGTGCACATATCCTTATCGGTATTACGTTGCTCACTCATAGACTATTCTATGGTCTAGAGTACATTTCCTTGGTATATAACCCTCAATAGTGCATAGCCATTATGAGTCTATGCATACCAATACATGACAATTTAAACAGAATGTGTATGAGGCCCTCCTTTATGTCTAACACAGGGTGTATCTGAGTCCCCTATTTTTGACAGTTCTTGCTTCCTTCATAAATGAAACTGAAATTTACTATTTTTTAATTAAAAAAAAAAATAGATTTTGGTTTGCTTAAATTATAAATTTTTGAATATCCTTTTTAAATGTGGCCTTATATATAAGTCATTATACTGGAAAAAAATGTTTATGAACTTTTTTTCTCGTCAGTTTGGAATGTTTTATTGTCACTCCTTAAAGTGGTATAAAAGTGTGACACCATTGTTCTCAGCAGTGATCTGGGAGTCAGAGGTGCTTCCAGGGGACTTCCCCATGCTGTTCTCCTTACATTCAGAACTTTTCCCATCCATATGCACATTTTAACTGTCCACCAGACCTCTTTGTATGGTCTGCCGGAAAAAAAGATCGGCTTTCCCATTGACTCGAAACTAGCATGCGAGTATTAGGAATTGCTCGGTCGATCAACGAGCACCTAAGCATTTTAGTGCTTGCTCATCCCTATTTATCAGACATAAGAATTTGTTTTTATTTTTCAATCCCTCTGAAAAAATGCATAGAAAATATTAAAAATTGAGTAATACCTTAAATTAAAATAACCACATGGGATTATAAAACCTGTTCAGTGTGCATCTGGAACAGACCACCTAGACCCTGTTCCATGTGCAGCTAGGTCAGCAGAGGGGCCAAGCCTCAAAGGCTGTGAGTGACAGATCTCACACCTTGACCAGCTCATAGCTGTTAGAACCCTCTTGTTAGGTTTTGTTTCTGTTTGCTGGTCACATGACCTTTTTTCCCTATTTAGTCTGGCTCCGCCCTTCTGGCTTTGCTGGACTTCTTTGTATTATCTACTTTTAAGCTAGCCGGGTGCTTAGGTGCCTTACTCATGCAGTTTTGCTTGATCTTAGGATCTCTTAGTATTTTGTTTTCTGTTTAATTATCCCTGCTACAATTTCTGTTAGGAGGTGTCCACCTTTTCTCCCAGTCCCTAGATCTTGTAGGGATTCCTCCCTCGCAACTATAGGTCTTCGTTCAGACTAGCTGAGGACTTTAGCGGGTCTGGTCGCAGGATCAGGTTCCCCGTTACATCGTAGGGATTCAGCTTAGTTCTATTGTAGGGGCAGAATTCCCATCTTTCCTTAGTGCTTGTAGCAGATCATAACAGTAAGTCCAGCCCAGAAAAAAAAAAAAAAAACCTCTAAGGAAAGATTTTCTGTTTCCATCATGGTGTCGGTTCAGGATTTGGCTCAACGCCTGCAGGGACTTTCTCTGGAGGTGGCTGAAATCCCGCAACACGTGAGTAGTTGTTCTGGAGCACATTTCGTGGAGCCAAAGGTACGTTTGCCTGATTTTTTTTTTGGTGAACAACAAGATTTTTTTCTTTTAAAAATGCTTGCTTGTTGTATTTCCGTTTGAGACCCAGATCCTCTGGTGATGAATCTCAGCGCATAGGGTTCATAATGTCACTTTTGCGCAAAGAACCTCAGGACTGGGCCTGTTCTCTGAAGTCTAGTGATCCATGCTTTAGATCAGTGGATAGTTTTTTTTTCTGCTTTGGGGTTATTGTATGACGATCCTGATCGTGTTTCATCAGCTGAGACAGAATTGAGACATTTGAGACAGGGATCAGGTAATGTGGAAAAATATTGTACTCACTTCCGAAGGTGGTCCACTCAGGTGGGGCGGAACGATTCAGCTTTGAAAAGTTTATTTCTTGCAGGGTTAAGTGAAAGGGTTAAAGATTTGCTGATTGCTTATCCCATACCTGATAACTTGCAAGAGGCTATGCAATTAGCCATACGGATGGATAGGAGACTGCGTGCAAGGGTTAATGAGAGTAAATCTGCCTTGTCAGCTCCAAGTCTGGAGAGGGACTGTACTGACATTGGAGAGCCGATGGAAATTGGAGCAATGGTACCTCACTCTCGGGAAAAAGAACGCAGATTTGCTGAAGGTTTGTGTTTCTATTGTGGCAAATCTAAGCATTTTATTAAGAACTGTGCGCTTCGAATGAATAAAGAGAAAAAAAAAAATTAGGTCAGTTTCGCCCGTATAGCTTGTTTAAACAATAAAGGTGTCTTTCTTTCTGCTACCACTGCTGTTGAGGAGGAATTAATGGAGTTTCGGGTATTTGTGGATTGTGGTTCTACTCTCAATGTGATTAATGGGAAATTTTTGGAAAAACTAAAATTAAAACCCAAACTTCTGTCTTCCCCTATTAATGTGGTTTGTGTGGATGGTTCTCCCTTGAAAAATGTTACTCACCATATCTGTGAATTTCCTCTTACTATTAATGGTGTTCATCAAGAGAACTTGGATTTAGTAGTTTTGAATAATTTGCCTTCACCGGTGATATTGGGGTTACCCTGGTTAAAATTGCACAATCCGGTACTGGATTGGTCTACCAATGAAATTAAAGAAAAAAAGGTAGCACACTGTAGCGCTATAGCTTGCAAACACGAAATATGAAAAATATGAAAAATGAATTGCATCATTACCTTAGAAATATGAAAAATTGAGAAGTCTTAGCGCATAAAATGGCCAAATTATGTGAGCCTGATAGCCATGTCAAGGCTCTTCTCGTATATCAGGTCCTAACTAATGCCTATCCTCGCTTAGAAAAGTCTGTCTGCATGGGAACAAATTAATCCTCTGTTCAGACTAAAATCTACATCTCTGTGGAGGGGTGATGAACCTGTTGTAATTAAAAAGCCTGTGACCACCAGGTGGAGTGCTCAGGTAGAAGGTAAATGAATACATATCAAAAAACTGACCGGCACATCCAAACATAGATTCAGTGTGAACAGGTGCTAAACCTAGAGTCACCAACTCATATACATACAAGAAAAAAAGGTAGCACACTGTAGCGCTATGTATTCATTTACCTTCTACCTGAGCACTCCACCTGGTGGTCACAGGCTTTTTAATTACAACAGGTTCATCACCCCTCCACAGAGATGTAGATTTTAGTCTGAACAGAGGATTCATTTGTTCCCATGCAGACAGACTTTTCTAAGCGAGGATAGGCATTAGTTAGGACCTGATATACGAGAAGAGCCTTGACGTGGCTATCAGGCTCACATAATTTGGCCATCTTATGCGCTAAGACTTCTCAATTTTTCATATTTCTAAGGTAATGATGCAATTCATTTTTCATATTTTTCATATTTCGTGTTTGCAAGCTATAGCGCTACAGTGTGCTACCTTTTTTTCTTGTATGTATATGAGTTGGTGACTCTAGGTTTAGCACCTGTTCACACTGAATCTATGTTTGGATGTGCCGGTCAGTTTTTTGATATATATACCAATGAAATTAAGTCCTGGAGTCCTAATTGTTATGACAAGTGTTGTAACAGGCGTATTGCTGCTGTAGTTAAGGGGGAGTTACCTGTACCTATTCAGGATTTTTGGAAAGTTTTTTCTGATAAGGAATCGCAGGTATTGCCTCCTCATAGAGAATATGATTGTGCAATTGAATTTGTCCCTGGAGCTACTCTTCCTAAAAGTCGTTTATTTAATTTGACTATTCCTGAGAGAAAGGCTTTGGAGGAACACATACAGACAAGCTTTGCCGCCGGTCACATTAGGCCTTCCAAATCTCCTGTGGCGGTTGGATTTTTTTTTGTTAAAAAAAGGACGGCGGTTTACGGCCTTGTCTAGACTTTCGTGAGATTAATAAGATTACTGTACGCAATCCTTACCCACTGCCATTGATTCCTGATTTGTTTAATCAGTTAGTGGGGGCCAAGTGGTTCTCGAAAATTGATCTTCGAGGGGCATACAATTTGTTGCGCGTGAAGGAGGGGGATGAATGGAAGACTGCGTTTAACACTCCACTGGGTCATTTTGAGAATCTGGTCATGCCTTTTGGGCTTTCCAGTGCTCCGGCATTTTTTCAGAATCTTATTAATGACATCCTTAGACCTTTGATCGGCAGAAGTGTGGTTGTGTATTTGGATGACATTTTGATTTATTCACCGGATTTGGAGTCTCATTGGAGGAGTGTGCGTGAAGTTTTACAGTTACTGAGTGATAATTCACTTTTTGCCAAACTAGAAAAATGTGAGTTCGCTGTACAGAGACTTAGTTTTTTGGGCTACATTGTCTCCAGTGAAGGTTTTGAGATGGACCCGGTGAAGGTGCAAGCTGTGCAGGATTGGCCTAGACCTATTGGTGTGAAATCAATACAGAGGTTTTTGGGGTTCGCCAATTATTATAGAAAATTCATTAAAAATTTTTCTGTGATTGCCAAACCTCTGACCGATCTCACCAGGAAAGGTGCTGATGCGGTTCAGTGGACTACTGAGGCCATTGAGGCTTTTGTGTTGCTAAAGGAGAGGTTCAGCTCTGCTCCAATCCTTACGCAGCCTGATGTGACTAAACCATTTTTGGTTGAGGTTGATGCCTCTTCTGTGGGGGTCGATGCGGTGTTGTCTCAGGAAAAGACGGATGGAGTACATCCCTGTGCTTTTTTTTCAAAGAAATTTTCTGAGTCTGAACTAAATTATGATATTTGGTAATCGGGAATTGTTGGCAATTAAACTCGCATTTGAACACTGGCGTCATTTTTTGGAGGGAGCGGAATTTCCTGTTCAAGTCTTCACCGATCATAAAAATCTGATCTACCTTGATGCTGCCAAACGCTTGAATTCCCGTCAGGCTAGGTGGGCACTGTTTTTCTCACGGTTTAATTTTACCGTTACTTACATCCCAGGTACTAAAAATGTTAAAGCTGATGCTTTGTCTCGCAGCTTTTCTCCTATGGTGGGTACTGAGGAGGAGGAAAACATTTTGCAAGAGGGGGTTGTTATTGCTGTTTTGGACTCCGTGTTGGAAGATGAGATTCTTAAAGCACATGCGAATGCTCCATCTAACACGCCGCATGGGAGGTTGTTTGTGCCTGGTACCCTGAGGAGAGATTTGTTTGTTGAATGTCATGACTCTCGGTTGGCAGGTCATCCTGGAATCTCTGAGACCAAGAGACTTGTGGGTCGCAGCTTTTGGTGGCTGGATGGCAGAAGGAAGTCATTAAGTGGGTGCGTCAATGCACTGTGTGTGCTAGATCTAAGTCTTCTCATACTCCTGCTGCGGGGTTGCTTTGCCCTCTGGAGGTCCCTAGTGCACCTTGGACACATTTGGCTATGGACTTTATTACTGACCTTCCCCCCTCTGAGGGTTTCACTGTCATCTGGGTGGTCGTGGACCGTTTTAGCAAGATGTGTCACTTGGTTCCCTTCATCAAACTGCCCTGCGCTAAGACTCTCGCTAAGGCCTTTGTCAAGGAAATTGTCAGACTACATGGCGTTCCTACTGACATTGTTTCTGATAGGGACCTCAGTTTGTGGCTCGTTTTTGGCGCGCCTTTTGTGACAGGTTGGGAGTTCATTTGTCGTTTTCATCCGGATATCATCCTGAGTCTAATGGCCAGACAGAATTGAAAAACCAGGATGTTGAGCAGTTCTTGCGTTGTTTTGTGACTGATAATCAAGAGGGGTGGTCTGAGTTTTTGCCACTTGCTGAGTTTGCTCTTAACAACCATACATCCGCTTCTGCTGGTTGTTCGCCTTTTTTTTGTTGTACTGGGAGACATCCGTCTTTTGGGTCATTTTCCAAGTTGGGATCGGCTGTATCTGAAGAGGAGAATTTTTCTGGTTTTTGGAGAGAGTTTGGACTGATGTGCGTGGTAATCTTCAGGAGGCTAACAAAAGATCCAAAGTGTATTTTGATAGAAAACGACAAGAGGTTTTGTTTGCTATTGGTGACATGGTTTGGTTGTCCTCTAAGAATCTGCGCTTGAGGATTCCGTCTAAGAAATTGGGTCCCAAGTTTGTAGGGCCCTTTAAGGTGCTTCAGGTTATTAACCAATCTGCTGTTAAGTTGGAGCTTCCCACCTCCTGGAAGATTAATCCGGTGTTTCATGTTTCTCTCTTGAAAAAAACTGAGGTCTCAGATGGAGATGTCTCGGCCACTGTTCCCCTGGTGGTGGAGGACGGGCAATATGAGATTTCCCACATCCTAAATTCTAGACGGTTTAGAGGGAGTTTGCAGTACATCGTCGCTTGGAAGGGTTATGGACCCGAGGATAACTCATGGGTGAGGGCGGATGATGTTTCTGCGTCTAGACTTGTCAGAGCGTTTCACAAGAGGTTTCCGGATAAGCCTAAGTCCTAGGGGATCCGGAGGATCTCTTAGAAGGGAGGGTACTGTTAGAACCCTCTTGTTAGGTTTTGTTTCTGTTTGCTGGTCACATGACCTTTTTTCCCTATTTAGTCTGGCTCTGCCCTTCTGGCTTTGCTGGACTTCATTGTATTATCTACTCTTAAGCTAGCCGGGTGCTTAGGTGCCTTACTCAGTCAGTTTTGCTTGATCTTAGGATCTCTTAGTATTTTGTTTTCTGTTAATTATCCTGCTACAATTTGTTAGGAGGTGTCCACCTTTTCTCCCAGTCCCCCTAGATCTTGTAGGGATTCCTCCCTCGCAACTATAGGTCTTCGTTCAGACTAGCTGAGGACTTTAGCGGGTCTGGTCGCAGGATCAGGTTCCCCGTTGCATCGTAGGGATTCAGCTTAGTTCTATTGTAGGGACAGAATTCCCATCTTTCCTTAGTGCTTGTAGCAGATCATAACAATAGCAGGACAAAGGCCTGCTTGCCATATGGAATTGTGCTGAAGCTGCAGACACCTTCTAGAACATTACAGAAACATAATTCCTTAAGGACTTATGATACTATACAGAATAGCCATACCTGTACATTGTGTATATTTCCTAGATCCCAGAACATGGTGAATGCCCGCCTGGGTCTCGACCTGTTCTACCACCCATGGGTATGGAGATACATAGAACAGCTAGTAGAAACCAGATAGCAAAGTTGTGTTTGGTCTTCATGTGTAGCAGGGACCCAGCCGGATCCGATGGTGCTAGGACCGTCTATTAAGGAATTATGACTAGTGTTGAGCGATACGATACCGCAAGTATCGGGTATCGGCCGATATTAGCTCTATCGGCCTTTCGATACTTAGTTCCGATATTTTCGTCTTATCGGATACCGGAATCGGGATTGTCACTGTCAGTGTCCGTCGGTCGGGTCTGTCAGGAGTCAGCGGCACTTACCTGGCAGAAGATCTCCGGCGGTCACGGGCTGGACTGCTTCATGGCCGCCATCATCTTTCCCCGGCGGTCACATGCAGTTTCTCGCGATAACTGCAGTGACTGCTGGTAAATCCCGGCCGTAAAGCAGTCAGTCCGATGACGTCACCGCCGGGGAAGCAGGTAATCAGCTGTGCTGCGTCGGGATGTCAGGCTCTGCCTGTCATTGCGATGTAGCAGAGCTGGATCGTCGTGGGACTGTCGTTACTATGGACTGCGTCGGACAGGTGGTATACTGTTGGTTTGTTTTTTTTCTTTTTTTTACAGGAGATCGATGGCGTCGCAGGAATGAGTGTATAATAAAATTAATGAAAACTGTGTTGTCTCTTTTATTTCATTAAAAGACTTTTTTCTTGCTTTGTCTTTTTTTTATACATTTAATAACTTTGGGATTAATAATGGATCGTTGTCTTATTGACACCTCTCCATTATTAACCGGGCTTATTGTCACCGTGCAATCAACGGTGACATTAACCCCTTATTACCCCACTTGCCACCGCTACAGGGCAGTGGGAAGAGCCGGGTAAAGTGCCACAATTGGCACATCTTTTGATGCGCCAAATGTGGGGCTGCTGTAGCCTGGTATTATCAGGCTGTTGAGGGCCAAAATCCATGGGCCTTGACAGTCTTTTAATACCAGGCCGCAGCAGTCTGCATTTTACTTGGCTGGTTAACAAAAATAGGGGGACCCCTACGCCGTTTTTTTTCGAGGGGATCCCCTATTTTTGTTAACCAGCCAAGCTAAGCAGACTGCTGTGGCCTGGTATTATCAGGCTTGCAAGGTCCATGGATATTGGATCCTTACCAGCCTGAAAAACCAGGCCTCAGCGGTCTGCTTCATCTGGCTGGTTAACAAAAATAGGGGGGACCCCACGCCAATTTTTTTCGAGGGGATCCCCTATTTTTGTTAATCAGCCAAGATATGCAGACTGCTGTGGCCTGGTATTATCAGGCTGGCAAGGTCCATGGATCTTGGCTCCTTACCAGCCTGAAAATCCAGGCCTCAGCGGTCTGCTTCATCTGGCTGGTTAACAAAAATAGGGGGGACCCCACGCCAATTTTTTTCGAGGGGATCCCCTATTTTTGTTAATCAGCCAAGATATGCAGACTGCTGTGGCCTGGTATTATCAGACTGGCAAGGTCCATGGATCTTGGCTCCTTAACAGCCTGAAAATCCAGGCCTCAGTGGTCTGCTTCATCTGGCTGGTTAACAAAAATAGGGGGGACCCCACGCCAATTTTTTTCGAGGGATCCCCTATTTTTGTTAATCAGCCAAGATATGCAGACTGCTGTGGCCTGGTATTATCAGACTGGCAAGGTCCATGGATCTTGGCTCCTTAACAGCCTGAAAATCCAGGCCTCAGCGGTCTGCTTCATCAGGCTGGTTAACAAAAATAGGGGGGACCCGACGCCATTTTTTATTCGAAGGGAACCCCTATTTTTGTTAATCAGTTCCCTCTGACGTCACTGATTGTGTCCCTGGCTGACCTGAAGTGAAAGTGGAAAGCAATCAATTAAGCTTTCCACTTCCTCTCCTGTCAGCCAGGAGAGGAACTCATTCATTTGGGGGTTTACTGTGAGGCTGCAGCATTAGCTGCGGTCCCTGCAGTAAACATTAACCCTTTCTGAAGGATTACACCGTGGGACCTGACTGTGCATGGGATAGGTAAGAATAATTTTGCTTTTTTATTTTATTTTTATTACAGGAAATGGTTTTTTGCAGTCAAATAAAAGATGGTCAAAAACATGTGTCTTTATTTCATTAAAATGATTTTTAATTAAAGTGTGTGTGTTTTATTTTTATTTCATGCAATAGGATTAATAATTGATAGTTGTCTAATTGACAGCTCTCAATTATTAACCTGGCTTAAGGTCACCTTTCAATTGCAATGTGGCTTTAACCCCATATTAACCCATTCGCCACCGCTACAGGGCAATGGGAATAGACGGGCAAAGTGCCAGAAAGGGCGAATCTAATTATAGATTTGTCTTTTCTGGGGTGTCTGGGGGCAGATGTTAGTAGCCAGGGGGGGCCAAAAATAATGGTCCCTCTCTGGGCTATTATTATCTGCCCCCATTCGCTGGCTTTGTCTGTCTGGTTGCGAAAATAGGGCGGGAGCCCACGCATTTTTTTTAAACAATTTTACACCTCATATATATATATATATATATATATATATAATACATGTCATTGAATTTGTGACACATATATATATATTTATATTTATAGTTCATACACTTCTACATAGTATAATAGCCGCTAATTCAATTGCCGGCTTTTGTGAAAATGCAGAACCCGACATGAAATGAACATAGGTGTACATAGGGTTAACCATGTCTTTTCATGTCCTTTGCTATCTGATTTGCACAAACAATTACATCAGTCTATGTGTGCAAAATTTCACACCTGTAGGGTTAATTAAAGGTGTAAATTCGTAGCAAAAAAGTCCGTTTTTTTTACAACGAATTTACACCTTTAATTAACCCCTACAGGTGTGAAATTTTGCACACATAGACTGATGTAATTGTTTGTGCAAATCAGATTGCAAACGACATGAAAAGACATGGTTAACCCTATGTACACCAAGTGTCATTTCATGTCGGGTGCTTCTGTCTTTTCACAGAAGCCGGCTTTACCCGGCAATTGAATCAGAGGATATTTTACTATGTAGAAGTGTATAAACTATACATATATGTATATATATATGTCACAATGACATGTATATATATATATGTATTCTATGTGTGTATATTTAGTGTTTACAAGGAAATAAAGGTTTTTTTTAGTTGCGATATTTTGTTCCCATAGACTTACATGGGACTTCCGGTATCGGAATCGGATATCGCCGATATTTAGTGATATCGGCGATACCATTCCGATCCGATATTTTTAGATATCGAGCAGTATCGCTCAACACTAATTATGACCCATCTTAGGTTTTGGAAGTTTTAGTCTTGATAAAACACAGTGGACCTACACCAGCAGATGGCATAGCTCCTCAAAACCATCACTGATTGTGGAAACTTCACACTAGACCTCAAGCAGTTTGGGTTGTGTGACTCTCCACTCTTCCTTCAGACTCTGGGACCTTGATTTCCAAATGAAATACAAAATTTACTTTCCTTGTGGCGTGAGTCAATGACTGCCTTCTGGACATCTGTCAAGTCAGCAGTCTTCCCCATGATAGTGGAGCATACTGAAACAGATTAAGGGACCTTTTGAAATGCTCAGGAAGCCTTTGCAGGTGTTTTTTGTTACTTGTTCAATTTTACTGAGATAATGACTTTTGGGTTTTCATTGGCTGTAAGCCATAATCATCAACATTAACAGAAATAAACACTAGAAATAGATCACTTTGTAATGACTCTATATAATATGAGTTTCACTTTTTGTATTGAAGAACTGAAATAAATTAACTTTTTGATAATATTCTAATTTTGTGAGAAGTGTGTGTGTAATATTTTAATCTAATACCAATGGTGTACTTTAAGCATCTAAATTCTCTTTAGCTCATTCCCTAAATGATTAACTGAGAAACGCCTTCCCAGATGCTTCTGACCTTGTCTATGAAACTGCAGGTTTGTTTGTCAGAACACAAAGCAGAAGTGGGCACAAACACTTTTCGCTTTTATAACTGGCGATGGCATATTTTGCAAAGAAACAAATCATGTTAGTTGTTGAAACTTTTGAAAATCTCCTGAAACAAATGACACTGTGCCGAATATTTTCTTTTCTTGGTCATAAACAGGAGCTTAGTGTTGACAATGATAATATTATATTGTAAAATATATTTGTATTTCTGTATTTTTGTGGACTTCATACGGCATATATAATACCCTGTACCAGGTCTTTCTCATTTCTCCTCAACCTGGGAAGGATTCATTTGAAAATGGGATTTTTACAATTTTACAATTTTTTTTTACAATTTTACAATTGACATTTGGATTCAAATTTTCATTTACATTTGGCTAAAAATAATATATTGTTGGAATTATGATTGATTGGAGCATTCTATTGGAAATACTGACAAGAATGGAAATACCCAATTGCACATGATGGACAATCTGTAAGGATATAGTATTTTTTAATATATAGAATTTATATAGTTTATCTTGCTTTCTTCACTTGGATACATCACAATGGAAAAAATATTGAAGATTTTACAGGATTATCACGCATTACCTTGTATTAATATTTTTTGCAAGTTATATATAACTTCTCCAGCAATACATAACTAAATTCAAGTTTTATTCAAGGTTTATGTGATATTTATTGTTTTATTTAGACAGATACATCATGCATTCTATGAATAATAGTGCTAATACTTGCTTTTCTGTTGGTCTGACGTGAATGCTTTATCATTAGATTGCTATGCATGGGATAAGCAGCTGTTTGGGAAATACAACATGCTTAAGGCCCATTCAGACATGCATTTTTATTATACATGAAAATAACTGCTCTACTTTATTCAGTTATTTTTTTTAGAGTGTCATTAGTTTCATCAGTAATTCCATATGAGAAAAAAAAGTTTCTCTAACAGTGCATAGAGAACAGAGATCACTCCAGATATCATACGAGTACTGCACAATTTATTTTTTTCATGGATCCATAGACTTGTAGTGCCGATTTGATCCAATACTCTGATCAATATCGGACATGTCTCCATAATATTGTACAGACCACATGGTCTGTGAGAAAATCGAACATGAGATATAGTTACACAAGTTTTACCCTTTAAAAACATGGATGGAAGGATAGAACTCGTATGTGAGGAAAATAGATGTCTGAAAGATGCTAAAATATTCAAACCTATTTCCATGTATTTTTTATAGAAAACTTTAATTTTTGCCTTTTGCTAAAATTTGAAAAAAAATATATTATCATTAAAATAACTGCAGCAGTCAAAATGTGTTGTGAGCCTATATCAACCATTCTGAGAAACTGTCTTCAGTCTGCAATTATTTTGCATCTTTCTATATTTTGGGTTTAAATTCTTTTTTCACAAATCCATTTACATAAAAATGTTGAAAATCTATGCAGCTCATGACACAGCTTTAACTGAAAATCTATGTCAACTGAAATTATCAAGACAGGTAACCATATTTTAACCCCTTTCCGACATCATTCGTAATAGTACTCCGATGTCGGACTCCCCCTGTTTGGTGCGGGATCCAGCGCTGAGCCCCCACCTTTCCGGGCACATGACAGCTGATATATACAGCTGATATGTGCTCGCAACAGCCGCGGGTGGAATCGCGATCCACCCGAGGCTTTTAATAAGTTAAATGCCACTGTCAATTTCTGGCAAGTGTTGCTAATCCCACCCATCGGTGACCCCATCACAGGATCGCGGGTACCAATGGGTTGGTATGACAATCAGAGGTCTGAAGCAGACCTCTTTGGTTGCCATTGCCAGATTTGCTATGAGCGTCGCCCCGTGGTCGACGCTCATAGCAAGTGAGCATTTCTGCTGCAAAAAGGCGATCTGATCATCGCCTGTTTGTAGCAGAGGAGATCAAAGTAGTATAGCTTCTAGTCTCCCATGGAGACTCTTGAAGCATGCAAAAATTAAAAAGAAAGTTTTTAAAAATGTTAAAAAAAGAAAAAAAGAAAAGTTTAAATCAGCCCCCTTTCACCCATTCAAAATAAAACCAAAAAAAGTCAAATAAACACATATTTGGTATCACCGCATTCAGAATCACCTGATCTATCAATATAAAAAAGAATTAACCCAATCGCTAAACGGCATAACGAGTCAAAAATTCAAAACTCCAAAATTAAGTTTTTTTGGTTGCCGCTACATTGCAATAAAGGGCAGAGACAGACTGCCGTATTTTTCGTGCGAGAATCACATCATAAAACTCGTACTGGCTGTCGGCTCTCCTGACCTGAGCTTGACAGCTGCATAGTAATCCATCACGCTGTCTTCCTCAAGTCAGGAGAGGTGCCGGGCCAGTCCGTTCAGTACGATGCGATTCTCACAAGAGTTATACGGCCATCTGACTCTGCTCAAAATGCAATAACAGGTGATTAAAAGATCATATCTACACCAAAATAATATTAATAAAAAGTCAGCTTGACGCACAAAAAAATAAGTCCTCACCCAGCCCCAAATCACGAAAAATGTAGACGCTACAGGTCTCGGAAAATGGTGCCATTTTTTAACTAAATTTTGGATTTTTTTTTCACTGCTCAAAATAAAAAAGAAAATAGACATGTTTGGTGTCTACAAACTCGTAATGACCTGGAGAATCATAATAGCAGGTCAGTTTTAGCATCTACTGAACATGGTAAAAAGAAAACAGTGAAAATGCATTTTTATTGCAATTTCACCGCACTTCAAATGTTTTTCCCATTTTCCAGTAGATGATATGTTAAAACTAATGGTGTTGTTCAAAAGCACAACTTGTCCCACAAAAACAAGCCCTCACATGTCAGTATTGACCAAAAAATAAAAAAGTTATGGCTTTGGGATGAAGGGGAGCAAAAAATGAAAATGCAGAAACGGAAATACCTTTTTATCGTGAAGGGGTTAAGCAGTTGTGTTTTCAAGCAATGTTAGTCAGCAACTTACAGGGCTTGTTCATAAGTATGATTTTATGTGTTTTTTAATGCTGAAAAAAGCAACGTTTTATAGAAACAGCAATATGAATGAAAATCGAAAATTCACACAATGTACTATTTTTCCATTTTTTTTACCTATGCTACATTTTTTAAAGAACACACCATGTAAATTTTAGTAGTGATTCTTTTTTTCCAGATTTATCCATACTAGTAAAATTGATTTGGCATTGAAAAACCCCATTAACAGCTCAACAAAAATATGTGCAATTTCCTGGCTATAGTTGTATTTTTCAAGGAAAAAAAATGCATTAAAAAATCAATGTATGAAAGTATCCTTAGGGGTGCAGTCACACATTGTGGTCACATTCTGCTTTTTTTTAGCAGTCATGATGGTACCACAACATTTTTGCGATGATTTTGGAAAATTCCGACCCAACTATGCAGCAAAAAAATGTAATATAGCCACTGATTATGCAATCTTAACAATAGGAATTGAAAAATAGCATACATGATAGAGTTGTAGAACTTTCCATTTTTATTATGTGTATATATATATATATATATATATATATATATATATACCTATATATATATACATTTATTTTAACGGTCTTAAGCTCGATCTCAAACTAGGGTGACTTGATCTGTAGGAAGATTGATCTTATACAAGCCTAGATACAGGTGCTTCTCACAAAATTAGAATTTCATCAAAAAGTTAATGTATTTAATTTTTTCAGTACAAAAAGTGAAGCTCATATATTATATAGAGTCATTACAAACAGGGTGATCTATTTCAAGTGTTTATTTCTGTTAATGTTGATGATTATGGCTTACAGCCAATGAAAACCCAAAAGTCATTATCTCAGTAAATTAGAATACTTTATGAACCAGATTGGAAAATAATTTTAAAATCTGAAATGTTGTCCTACTGAAATGTATGTTCAGTAAATGCACTCAATACTTGGTTGGGGCTCCTTTTGCATCAATTACTGCATCAATGTGTTGTGGCATGGAGACTATCAGCACTGCTGAGGTGTTATGGAAGCCCAGGTTGCTTTGATACCAGCCTTCACATCGTCTGCATTATTGGGTCTGGTGTCTCATCTTCCTCTTGGCAATACTCCATAGATTCTCTACGGGGCTAAGGTCAGGCGAGTTTGCTGGCCAATCAAGCACAGTGATACTGTTGTTCTTAAGCCAGGTATTGGTACTTTTGTAGGATAAACGAAAGGCATTCCAGCTTCCAGTAAAAATTAGTTCTTTATTCAATCCAACGGTAAAACTTTACAGAACGGTGTCCTCCTCAACGCAACAAGCGGAAGGTTAGCACTAGTAGCTAAACAGCAACGCGTTTCGACCACTCAAGGTCTTTGTCAAAGCTGTAATATGACTAATAGCCTACGTATTTAAGACTGATATTGACCAATAGGTGAGCCTTCAGGTTGTCATGTGGTTCTTTTTCAAAGGTCCTTTAAATAGCCCTTGAATATCAATAATGATGTTTGATTATACCACATGAATCAAATCTTTCGGAATCACCGATGGCACTGCAAAACATGCAACAATTATAAGAAAAGTGATACAGATTGCATGGTGAAATAATATATCAATACGAAAGAAAAACAAATGTCAAAAATAAAATAAGATAAGATACAAAATACAAAAAACAACGTAATACACACAAAGAAACAGATATGACAGCAGACATAGTAATTAAATGCATTCTGCCCAAGCAATTCAGATCCCTATAGTTTCTCAAATAAGTATTCCCGGATCTCAACGACATTTACTCAACAACATTTAGTTGCATTGTAATAGATTAAACCTAGGCATTCTGATTATTTCGAAAGGCCATGGGAGACCCCATAAAGGCCTATCATCTTTGACTTACAGTAATATACATCTAAATTCTCACAATGTAGGTGCACTTTCCACTTTATCTCGTGCTTATATATAGCATCATTTAATTTAATTCGCACACATCTAGCGAATCATGCGCATATATAGAAGAATTGCTATTTGATTTAATAGTGATGCATAATTTCGGTTCTTTTATTCAAACCTTTGGGGTATCTTGTTCCCAAATTGAAAATCCAGAATGCCTCTCGAGTGAGGAGACTCTCTTTGAGTCTCCCCTTCGAGCGGAACTCCGGATCTGTTCTATACCTATTATTTGCATAGATTTTGTTTTCCCCTGATGACAATTTATGAAATGTTTGGAGGCCATAGAAATATTTTTAAAATCAGTGTTATTATTTTCTATATCACGAAGATGCTCAGTAATGGGTGTTTTTAACTTTCTTGTAGTACAACCCACATATGTTAGACTACATTCATCACAATTGATGATATATACAACATTCTCAGTATTACAATTAATAAATTGTTTTATAGTATGTGTTTGAGTTTTATTTGAGTTGAAAAAGTTGTTTTGTTTTTTTGCCACCCCACAGGTTTTGCACTTCTGAGCTCCACATTTAAAAAAACTATAGATTTCAACCAGTTACAATGAGCAGTTTTTGAAGTAAAATAGCTTGGAGAAATTAAATCTCCTATTGTAGGTGCTCGTCTGGCTATAACATTAACCCCTGAGCGCAAGATCTTGTGCAAAATATCATCTTCATATAAGATTGGTATGCATCTATGTACAATTTCTTAAATTTTATTAAACTGTCTGCTATAACGCAGGCTAACAAAAGATTTTTTAGTGTTGGAGTTAGTAATTTTTTGTGCCGATTGCAATAGTTAGTCTCTGTCTCTATCAAAGGCTATAGTTTTTGCTCTCTTAATGGTCCAGTTGGGATATTTTCGGTGTTTCAATTTTTCATTAAGCTGATCAAATTCATGGCTTAACCCCTTCACCCCAAGGGTGGTTTGCACATTAATGACCGGGCCAATTTTTACAATTCTGACCACTGTCTCTTTATGAGGTTATAACTCTGGAACGCTTCAACGGATCTTTGAGATTCTGAGAATGTTTTCTCGTGACATATTGTACTTCACATTATTGGTAAAATTTCTTCGATATAACTTGCATTTATTTTTGAAAAAAATGCAAATATGGCAAAACTTTTGAAAATTTTGCAATTTTCAAACTGAATTTTTATTCCCTTAAAACAGAGAAATATGTCACACAAAATAGTTAAGAAATAACATTTCCCATATGTCTACTTTACATCAGCACAATTTTGGAACCAAAATTTTTTTTGTTAGGAAATTATAAGGGTTAAAAGTTAACCAGCAATTTCTCTATTTTTGCAACAAAATTTGCAAAGCCATTTTTTTTAGGGACCACCTCACATTTGAAGTCACTTTGAGGGGTCTATATGGCAGAAAATACCCAAAAGTGACACCATTCTAAAAACTGCACCTCTCAAGGTACTCAAAACCATATTCAAGAAGTTTATTAACCCTTCAGGTGCTTCACAGGAGCTGAAGCAACGTGGAAGGAAAAAATGAATATTTAACTTTTTAGTCACAAAAATGATCTTTTACAAACTTTTTTTTATTTTCACAAAAATAAAAGGAGAAAATGGACAAATAAAGTTGTATAATTTCTCCTGAGTACGCCAATACCCCATATGTTGGGAAAACCACTGTTTGGGCACACGGCAGAGCTCTTAAGGGAAGGAGCGCCGTTTGACTTTTTTCAAACCAAAATTGGCTGGAATTGAGATTGGATGCCATGTCGCATTTGGAGAGCCTCTGATGCACCTAAACAGTGGAAACCCCCACAAGTGACACCATTTTGGAAACTAGACCCCCTATGGAACTTAGCTAGATCTGTTGTGAGCACTTTGAACCCCCAAGTGTTTCACAAAAGTTTATAATGCCTGGGTGTGAAAAAAAGCAAACAATTTTCCACAAAAATTATTTTTTAGTCCCAAATTTTTGATTTTTCCCAAGGAAATTGGACCCCAAAAGTTGTTGTCCAATTTGTCCTGAGTACGCTGATACCACATATGTGAGGGGGAACTGTTTGGGTCCACGGCAAGGCTTGAAAGGAAGTAATAATGTTTTGGAATGCAGACATTGATGGGGGTCATGTTCCATTTGCAGTGCCCCAGATGAGCCTAAACAGGGGAAACCCCCCACAAGTGACCCCATTTTGGAAACTAGACCCCCTAAGGAACTTATCTAGATCTGTGGTGAGCACTTTGAACCCCCAAGTGCTTCACACAAGTTTATAATGCCCGGGCATGAAAATAAAGAATCCTATTTTTTTCCCATAAAAATTATCTATTAGTCACCAATTTTTTATTTTCCCAAGGGTAACAGGAGAAATTGGACCACAAAAGTTGTTGTACAATTTGTTCTGAGTATGCTGATACCCCATATGTGGGGGGAACCACTGTTTGGGCGCACGGCAGAGCTCGAAATGGAAGGAGCACCATTTGACTTTTTCCAACCAAAATTGGCTGGAACTGAGATTGGACGCCATGTTGCATTTGGAGAGCCTCTGATGTGCCTAAACAGTGGAAACCCCCCACAAGTGACCCCATTTTGGAAACTAGACCCCTAAGCAACTTATCTAGATCTGTGGTGAGCAATTTGAACCCCCAAGTGCTTCACACAAGTTTTTAACATAGAGCCGTAAAATTAAAAAATAATATTTTTTCCACAAAAATTATCTTTTCACCCCAATTTTTATTTTCCCAAGGGTAAAAAGACTCCAAAAGTTATTGTGCAATTTGTCCTGAGTACGCTGATACCCCATATGTGGGGGTAAACCACTGTTTGGGTGCATGGCAGAGCTTGGAAGGAAAGGAGCGCCATTTGACTTTTTCAACGCAGGATTGGCTGAACGCAATGTCGTGTTTGGAGAACTCCTGATCTGCCTAAACAGTGGAAACCCCTGACAAATGACACTATTTTGGAAACTAGACCCCTCAAGGAACTTATCTAGATGTGTGGTGAGAACTTTGAACCCCCCGGTGTTTCCCTAAAGTTTATAACGCCCGAGCATGAAAATAAAAAAATCATATTTTTTCCACAAACATGATCTTTTAGTCCCCAACTTTTTATTTTCCCAAGGGTAACAGGAGAAACTGGAGCCCCAAAAGTTGTTGCCCAATTTGTCCTGAGTACGCTGATACCCAATATGTGGGAGAAAACTACTGTATGGGCACACGTCGGGGCTCGGAATGAAGTAGTGACGTTTTGGATTGCAGACTTTGGTGGAATGGTCTGCGGGCGTCATGTAGCATTTGGAGAGCCTCTGATGTGCCTAAATAGTGGAAACCCCCCACAAGTGACCCCATTTTGGAAAATAGACCCCCCCCAAGGAACTTATCTAGATGTGTGGTGAGCACTTTGAACCCCGAAGTGCTTCACAGAAGTTTATAACGTACAGCCGTAAAAATAAAAAATCTTTTTTTTTTTTTTTACAAAAATGATTTTTTCGCCCCCAATATTTTATTTTCACAAGAGTAAGAGGAGAAATTGGACCCCAAAAGTTGTTGTCCAATTTGTCCTGAGTACGCTGATTCCCAATATGTGGGAGAAAACTACTGTATGGGCACACATCGGGGCTCGGAAGTGAAGTAGTGACGTTTTGGATTGCAGTCTTTGATGGAATGGTCTGCGGGCGTCATGTCACATTTGGAGAGCCACTGATGTGCCTAAACAGTGGAAACCCCCCACAAGTGACCCCATTTTGGAAAATGGACCCTCAAGGATCTTATCTAGATGTGTGGGGAGCACTTTGAACCCCGAAGTGCTTCACAGAAGTTTATAACGTACAGCCGTAAAAATAAAATTTTTTTTTTTTACAAAAATGATTTTTTCGCCCCCAATACTTTATTTTCACAAGGGTAAGAGGAGAAATTGGACCCCAAAAGTTGTTGTCCAATTTGTCCTGAGTACTCTGATACCCAATATGTGGGAGAAAACTACTGTATGGCCACACATCGGGGCTCGGAAGGGAAGTAGTGACATTTTGGATTGCAGACTTTGATGGAATGGTCTGCGGGCGTCATGTCGCATTTGAAGAGCCCCTGATGTGCCTAAACAGTGGAAACCCCCAACAAGTGACCCCATTTTGGAAAATAGACCCCACAAGGAACTTATCTAGATGTGTGGTGAGCGATATGAAGCCCCAAGTGCTTCACAGAAGTTTATAACGTACAGCCGTAAAAACAAAAGAATCATTTTTTTTTTACAAAAATGATATTTTCGCCCCCAATTTTTTATGTTCCCAAGGGTAACAGAAGAAATTGGACCCCAAGAGTTATTACGCAATTTGTCCTGAGTACGCTGATACCCCATATGTGGGGGAAAACTACTGTTTGGGCGCATGGCAGAGCTCAGAAGTTAAGGAGCACTGTTTGACTTTTTCAATGCAGAATTGGCTGGAATTGAGATCAGACGCCGTGTCACATTTGGAGAGCCCCTGATGTGCCTAAACAGCAGAAACCCCCCAATTCTAACTCCAACCCTAACCCCAACACACCCCTAACCGTAGTCCCAACCCTAACCATAACCCTAACCACAAACCTAACCCTAACACACCCCTAACCCTAATCCCAACCCTAACCCTAATCCTAACTTTAGGCGCAACCCTAACCCTAACTTTAGGCGCAACCCTAACCCTAATGGGAAAATGGAAATAAATACATTTTTTTAATTTTAATATTTTTCCCTAACTAAGTGGGTGATAAAGGGGGTTTGATCTACTATTTATAGCAGATTTTTATGATTGGCAGCTGTCAAGCTAAAAGACGCTTTTATTGCAAAAAATAGTTTTTGCATCATCACATTTTGAGAGCTATAATTTTTGCATATTTTGGCCCACAGAGTCATGTGAGGTCTTATTTTTGCGGTACGAGTTGACGTTTTTATTGATACCATTTTTGAGCACCTGACATTTTTTGATCGCATTTTATTTAGATTTTTGGGACGTTAGAATGAACAAAAATCAGCAATTCATGAATTTCTTTTTGGGAGGGGCGTTTATACCGTTCCGCGTGTGGTAAAATTGATAAAGCAGTTTTATTCTTCGGGTCAGTACGATTACGGCGCTACCTCATTTATATCATTTTTTTAGGTTTTGGCGCTTTTATACAATAAAAACAATTTTATATAAAAAATAATTATTTTTGCATCGCTTTATTCTGCGAGCTATAACTTTTTTATTTTTTTGCTGATGATGCTGTATTGTGGCTCGTTTTTTGCAGGACAAGATGACGTTTTCAGCGGTACCATGATTATTTATATCGGTCTTTTTGATCGCGTGTTATTCCACTTTTTGTTCGGCGGTAAGATGATAAAGCATTGATTTTTTGCTCTGTTATTTTTTTAAGAGGTTCGCTAAAGGGGTTAACTAGTGGGACAGTTTTATAGAGGAGGGTGTTACGGATGCGGCGATACCAAATATGTGTACTTTTATTGTTTTGTTTTTTTTATTTACAGGAAAAATGAATTTATTGGGGAATATTTTGTTTTTTTTCCTTTATTTTGAAATTTTTTTTTTTACACTTGTGATTTTGATTTTGTTTTAACTTTTTTACTTTCTCCCAGGGTGGGACATCACTGAATTTTATCAGATCGCTGGTCTCACAGAGTGCACAGCACTCTGTGAGACCAGCGATCTCACAGGCAGTGCAGGATGCTTCCTCAGAGCCTGCTCTCAGAAGGCACTGAGGAAGCCGCCTCCCTGCAGGACACGGCGGCCATATTGGATCTGGGGTCCTGCAGGGAAGAGGCCTTCAGAACAGCGCTGTCACATCGCGTTGTTCTGAGGGCCTCAGGGAGCACGCAGGGAGCCCCCTCCCTGCGCGATGCTCCCCTGTGCCCCTGGTACACCGCGATCATCTCTGATCGCGGTGTGCCAGGGGTTAATGTAGTGCCGGGTGTCAGCTGTGATAATCAGCTGACACCCAGCCGCGATCAGCTGCGCTCCTCAGGGGAGCGCAGCTGATCTCCTTGGACGTACTATCCCGTCCATGGGCAGATTGGCACGGGTTTCATGGATGGGATAGTACGTCCAATGTCAGAGAGGGGTTAAATGCATCAAGTCAGAGCAATTTCTCCTATGCCTTATATGTTCACCAACTGGTATTGCCTTTATCACATGCCTAGGGTGTCCACTATTTTCATGGAGTAGTGTATTCCCACTGATCGGTTTTACATGCGTTTTTTTGACGATTTTCTTGCCTGTCTCACCCATTAATTCTAAATCCAAAAAGGAGATTTTATGCATATCATGTTTAAAAGTAAAACCGATACTCATATCATTAGAATTGAAATAATCAATAAATGCTGGCACGGCAGATACATCGCCCTCCCATATAATGAGGGTATCATCGATGTATCTACCGTACCAGCTGATACACTGCGAAAATGGATTATAATCAGAGTAGATATAATTATTCTCCCAAAATGCCATGGCAAGATTTGCCAGGGACGGTGAATACTTAGCTCCCATCGGGACTCCTGATTTCTGTAAATATATGGTTCCATCAAAAGAAAAATAGTTATGCTCTAAGAGAAAACAAATAACTTTGAGCAAGTATTCTATAAGCTCGATCTCATAATTACTGTGCCTTTCAAAAAGAAAGCATAATGCCTCCAGCGCTAACTTGTGCGGTATAAATGTGTAAAGGGAGATCACGTCACAGTTTAGCCAGGATGATTTATCTGACCATTTTCTCTCATTAAGAGCACTCAGGACATCCAGAGAATCTTTCAAATAACCTGGGAGCCTCAGCACCAAAGGTTATAAAAGGGAGTCAGCCCACTCGCATAAGCGCTCATTTGGGGAACCAATTCCAGAGACTATAGGTCTCATTGGTGGAATTTTTAATCCTTTGTGGATTTTAGGCAAACTATATATAATAGGTAGAGTTGGCTTGGGAACATATATATAGTCTGCTTGCTTTTTAGTCAGAATGCCTAGTTGAAATCCCTCTATCACTAACTTCTCTATTTGATCATTAAAAATTTTTGTGGGATCAGATTTTAATTTCACATAAACATTGGGTTCAGTCAGAAATTCGTACATTTTATCTCTGTAATCATCTGTGTTCATAACTACCACTTTTCCACCCTTGTCACTAAGCTTAATAGTTATGTTCTTCATATCTCTTAATTCATACAATGCGGTTCTTTGTCTATAGGACAAATTTCTATCAGAGTTGTTTGGATGATTTTTATCTGAAATCTCTATCGCTAAATTCCTTAGTTCTCTTTCAATAGTTTCCTGAAATTTTTCCATACAGCTAACTCTAGCTTGGATGGGATAAAAGTAAGGATTTTTTACATTCAAAGTCTGAGACTGATGAACTTTGTCCGATTGGTTATCAATACAATTGGTAGATAAACTAGATAAATTGAGCAATGCACATTGTTCCTGAAAATTCAGTTTATGATACTTATTAATATGAAATTGTGGTGGACTAACAATTTCATCAGTCTCAGAAAAAAAGTGTTTCCTCACTGTCAAGTTTCTAACAAATTTATTTAGAGTTGAGAGTCCTCAGTGGTTGATACCTTTTAATGGCTAACTGAAAAGATGGTAACAAATTGCAAGCTTTCGAGACTACTCAGGTCTCTTCATCAGGCTAGACTAATACAAGATCTGAAGAATCACATATTTATACACAACACAGCACAGACATAATGCAATAGGTAAGACAAGTGACGTGAAGCAGAATAGTCAGTATGGGAGAGGGATGAACATAAATATTGGAACAGTTCATAGATAAGGAGTGTGAAAGTTTTATTGCCCTCTGATTGGGGTCTGGTAATGTTTTGTGATGTTCTCACAGGGTCTTTGGAGTAAATTCCTTAATTGATGTAAAACGTCATAAATCTATGTGACAGGTTCATTCCAGCATTAAGAGTGTCAAAGGTCACCATCAATTTGTATTCGCAAACTCTTCTGTGTCTCTGAGATGTGAAACTACCTTTCAGTATAAGTAATTTCATGTCCAACATGCTATGACCAGGGGAACAAAAATGTTTTGCCACAGGTAGATCCATTCTTTTTTCTCTTATTGTGTCTGTGGCAAAACATTTTTGTTCCCCTGGTCATAGCATGTTGGACATGAAATTACTTATACTGAAAGGTAGTTTCACATCTCAGAGACACAGAAGAGTTTGCAAATATAAATTGATGGTGACCTTTGACACTCTTAATGCTGGAATGAACCTGTCACGTGGATTTATGACGTTTTACATCAGTTAAGGAATTTACTCCAAAGACCCTGTGAGAACATCACAAAACATTACCAGACCCCAATCAGAGGGCAATAAAGCTTTCACACTCCTTATCTATGAACTGTTCCAATATTTATGTTCATCCCTCTGCCATAATGACTATTCTGCTTCACGTCACTTGTCTTACCTATTGCATTATTTCTGTGCTGTGTTGTGTATAAATATGTGATTCTTCAGATGTTGTATTAGTCTATGCCTGATGAAGAGATTTGAGTAGTCTCGAAAGCTTGCAATTTGTTATCATCTTTTCAGTTAGCCATTAAAAGGTATCAACCACTGAGGACTCTCAACTCTAAATATTTTTCTATCTACTGGCTAACACGGTACAAAGATATACATCTTTACTGTAACAAATTTATTCACATCCAAAATAGTGGAAAACAAATCAAAATTTAAATCAGGTGCAAAATTGAGACCCAAAGACAAAACTTTCACATGATCTGAAGTTAGTTTTTGAGAAGATAAATTCAATACATTAATTACACTTAGTTCCTCATTTTCTTCCTTTTGTATCTGGTGACAATCCCTTGCGTTTTTTGAAAAAATTTTTTTTTTATTATATTTTCTACCATTTGTTGCAGAACTATAGGACAGGTCTGACATGCTGCAGTTAGTGTCAGAGGAGTCAGGGTCAGATGAAGCGAAAAAACAACATGCAATTTGTTTGCTGCATTTCTGGGAGTCTGGCTTTTCAAAATGGACTTTGGGGTGCGTATACTTCGTTCCCACTGACCCCATTCGTAGACCTTGCCTTCAACATAGTCTTTAAGGTCTCTAGTGAACTTTCTTTTTTTGCGACTCATGATTTCATTTTCCAAAATCGTTACATCTTCTTTCATAGATTTTAATGAATCTTCATATTGTGAAAGCGATTTGAAATTTTCCAAAGTTTTTTGCACTTCGTTAATATCCTCTTGAATGTCTTTAAGTTTTTTTTTCCTCATACTTTATAATTAATTTCATGAGATTTGCAGAGCAAATAGAAAGTAGCTGGTTCCATTCTTCTTGAAACTGAGTACAAAAACTGGTAGAGGGCAGTTTCTTAATTCTAAGACCTCTGGGTATCATTTCTTTGGATACATAGTTTTGTAAAGTTGTATAGTCCCACCACTCTTTCATTTCCTGTGTAGTAAGTTTCTCCAGCTGTGTTAAATGCGTGTTAAAGTCCAAGAGATTATCTACCTTGATAGGTTCACCTCCAAACACCTGAGCTGCTTTTCTGCTTCTATCATCTGATAGAGCCAGCGGCATGATGCAGGTTTACAAAATAATAAGTGACACACGAATAAAAATGTTTAAAAACACAATGCTATAGTGTCTATACCTTTCCACTGTGCTGAAATATCAATTGAAATCAATATGAGAGGGGGTAGGGAGATCTCGGCAAGTCTAGTGCATATAACAGTTAGAATGTATGGGGCATAGCCCAGCCAGCTCACCGACCACCACCGGAGCTCGGAATCAAAAGTCCAGACCAAGACATGCAGCTGTAGGATAAACGAAAGGCATTCCAGCTTCCAGTAAAAATTAGTTCTTTATTCAATCCAACGGTAAAACTTTACAGAACGGTGTCCTCCTCAACGCAACAAGCGGAAGGTTAGCACTAGCAGCTAAACAGCAACGCGTTTCGACCACTCAAGGTCTTTGTCAAAGCTGTAATATGACTAATAGCCTACGTATTTAAGACTGATATTGACCAATAGGTGAGCTTTTAGGTTGTCATGTGGTTCTATTTCAAAGGTCCTTAAAATAGCCCTTGAATATCAATAATGGCGTTTGATTATACCACATGAATCAAATCTGTCGGAATCACCAATGGCACTGCAAAACATGCAACAATTATAAGAAAAGTGATACAGATTGCATGGTGAAATAATATATCAATACGAAAGAAAAACAAATATCAAAAATAAAATAAGATAAGAAACAAAATACAAAAAACAATGTAATGCACAAAAAGAAACAGATATGACAGCAGACATAGTAATTAAATGCATTCTGCCCAAGCAATTCAGATCCCTATAGTTTCTCAATTAAGTATTCCCGGATCTCCTGTCTATGCCTCATACATTCTAACTGTTATTGGTACTTTTGGCAGTGTAGACAGGTGCCAAGTCCGGCGGGAGTATGAAATTTCCATCTCCAAAAATCTTTTCAGCAGAGGGAAGCATAAAGTGCTCTAAAATTTTCTGGCAGATGGCTGCGCTGACTTTCATCTTGATAAAATACAATGGACCTACACAACAGATGACATGGCTCCCCAAACCATCACTTATTGTGGAAACTTCACAGTAGACCTCAAGCAGCTTTGATTGTGTGACTCTCCACTATTCTTCCAGACTCTGGGACCTTGATTTCCAAATGAAATGCAAAATTTACTTTCCTTATGGAGTGTGTCAATGACTGCCTTCTGAACATCTGTCAAGTTAGTGGTCTTCTCTATGATTATGGAGCCTACTGAAACAGACTAAGGGACCTTTTTAAATGCTTAGGAAGCCTTTGCAGGTGTTTTTTGCTAATTTCTCTAATTTACTGAGGTAATGACTTTTGGGTTTTCATTGGCTGTAAGCCATAATCATCAACATTAACAGAAATAAATACTTGAAATAGATCTCTCTGTTTATAATAGCTCTATATAATATATGAGTTTCACTTTTTGTATTGAAGAAATTAAATAAATTAACTTTTCAATGATATTCTAATTTTGTGAGAAGCACCTGTAGGTCTACCAGGTTCATCGTTGTTATCTTGATAGTATCAGATTATTGGGTTAGTGGTCTTCCTCTACGCCTTGTCTCTTCTATTCTTCAGACTATGATATCCCTCTCCAGTGATTGCGGTCTTCTTCGTATGATGTGTCCAAAGTAGGCAAGTAGTAACTTGGTGATCATTGCTTCAAGTAAAATGTCTGGCTTGATTTGTTCCAAAATTGATTTATTTGTTCTTTTTGACATTCATGGCATTGTTAACATCCGTCTCCAGCACCACATTTTGAAGGTGTCAATTCTTCTTCTGTTTTATATCTTTATTGTCCAATTTTCTCATCAATATGTTACTACAGAAAAGACCAAACAATATACAAGCCATGTCTTCATCGCCATTAATTTGTTCTTCGATTTGAAGACCTTGTCCAGTGACTTACATTGTTGATTTGCCCATAGCTATTCTCCTATTGACTTCTGATGTCATCATTGCATCTTGAGTTATCATTGATCTGAGTAGTTTGAAGCCCTTTACAGCTTCCAGTTCATCGCCATACATCTCAAAATGTGTCTTACTGTGTCATACCTGGCAGTAGTCAATACCTTTGTCTTCTTTGTGTTAAGTAGCAGTCCCATGATCGAGTTTTCCATCTTGATAGTCTGTAATAAATCCTTCATTCCATCTACGCTTGTTGCTATTAATGTTGTATTGTCTGTGTATTTAAGATTGTTGATGATTTGGCCAGCAATTTTGATGGGTTCTTCTTTTTTGACTAGTGTAACCTTCATTCTGTATGTAAATTGAAGACAAATGGTGACAAGAGGCAGCCTTGTCTGATGCTGCAATCTTCTTTGAACCATGCTGTGATGCCATGTTCCGTTCGGACTGTTGCTTCTTAGTTGATGTAAAGGTTCTTAATGAGGCTGATCAGATGGTTCAGCACACCTATTTTCATTGTGGTGTTCCAAAGTTTCTGGTGATCAAAACAATTGAAGGCTTTGCTGTAGTCAACAAAGCAAAAATAGATCTCCTTGTTGTGTTTTTTGGCCTTTCCATTATCCATCCAATGTTAGCAATCATATCTCTTGTTCCTCTACTTTTTCTGAATCCTGCTTTTTCTTTTGGCAGTTTTTTGTCAAAGTAAGCCTGCACCACCTTTGTAAGATCTTTCTTAAGCAGTATTTTGCAGGCATGAGGTATGAGCACAGTAGTCCAACAGTTTTCACAGATAGTAGCATATCCCTTCTTCGGAATAGTAATAAACATGGATCTTTTCCAGTCCTTTTGCCATTTACCAGTTGCCCAAAACTGTTGACACAGGCATATAATGACATAGACTGCAGATTCACAAGACTTTGTTATCTCCATTGTAATATTGTAACATCCATGCGCTTTGTTGTTTGACAGAAGCTTTATCATAGCAAAGACTTTGTCTTTCAGGATGTTCGGCTCTCTATAATATAAACAAACCTAAGACAGACAGAAAATGAACATATACCTTGAAGTAAGTACCGTATTTTTCTAACTATAAGACGCCCTTTTTTCCTCCCAAAATGTGGAGGAAAATGGGGGGTGCGTCTTATAGTCCGGATGTACTGGCTCTGGCTGTGGTGGGGAAGTGGGGGAATGGTTTCGACGGAGCAGCGGGTCACAGAGGCAGGAGCCTGTGGCTGCGGCTAACTCCTGTGCCCGCTGCTAAAGAGAAATGAGAATATTCACTGCATTCCATCCCCATAGGCGTGGAGGGCAATGAATGTTCATATCTTTTTGGCATCCAGGTATGATTGGCCCCATCCTTATTCTGGTATGATTGGCTACATCCTGTTCTTGGTATGATTGGTCCCATCTTTATTCCAGTATAACTGGCCCCATCCCAGTCCTGGTATGTTTGGCCCATCCTGGTCCTGGTATGCATGGCCCTATCCTTATCTTGGTATGATTGGCCCCATCTTGTTTCTGGTATACATGGCCCCATCAAAAAAGATTTAAAAAAAACAAACCATTACACTTACCTTCCTCCACTCCCTCGCATTGTCCTGCTCCGTTGCCAGCAGCTGCTTAATGCATAAAGCAGTTGCTGGCACCGGAGCAGGATACTGTGAGGGAGCAGAGGAAGGTAAGTGTAATGTTTTTTTTTTTTTAATTTTTTCTGATGGGGCCATGCAAACAAAGAAAGTGATGGGGCCAATCATACCAGGATAAGAATGGGGCCATGCATACCAGGATCAGGATGAGGCCAATCACACTAGGATAAGGATAGGGCCATGCATACCAGGACCAGGATGGGGCCAATCATACCAGGATAAGGATGGGACCATGCATACCAGGACCTGGATGGGACCAATCATACTAGGATAAGGATGGGGTCATGCATACCAGGACTGGGATGGGGCCAATCACACCAGGATAAGGATGGGGCCATGCATACCAGGACCGGGATGTGGCCAGTCATACCAGGATAAGGATGGGGCCATGCATACCAGAACTGGGATGGGCCAATCATACTAGGATAAGGATAGGACCATGTATACTAGGAGCAGGATGGAGTCAATCATACCCGGATGGGGATGAGGGAGCCATGCATACCAAACTAGGGATGAGGAGGCATGCATGCCAGAATGGGGATGAGGACCATGCATATCAGGAGAGGGTTAAGGGGACCATGCATACAAGGTTAGGGATTAGGGAGCCATGCATACCAGGATAGAGATGATGGGGGCCATGTATATCAGGATGGGGATGATGGGACAAAATTTCCAGGATAGGGGATATTAAGTACAGAATTGACCACATTTTTTGCTTCAGTTTTTTTTTCTCCTAATTTCCTCCTCTAAAACCTAGGTGCGTCTTATTAGGTATATAAGTATATTATGCATTTGCGCTTTCAATGTTTATACTGAATGTACTTGTATATGTTGGCAATCATATGTTGATGCTCTCTAAAACAGGAATATGTTGATGCTGTTATACTTTGTAACCCATTACTAAACAAGCACTTACCCTTTAGCCTAATCCTGAATTGAGAACTCATTTTTACATGTATTTGGCTATCCATTTGAAAGTATGTAAATTTCCCACATAAACTTGTTAGCTGCATGTTCACCTGCTTAATTTTAAATGTATATTGTATATGCATGTATCTTTAATAAAATTTTTACTCTTTTCAATTTTGAAGCATATGTCCCTTTATAACCTAAGACAATACATTTTCTTGAGCTGTTTTCAGATGTTATGATGTAGAAGTGGTATGCAACTTATGAGTATTGTGACAAGTGTGGTCATTTCTCCCTTTCTTTATACCAGTCATTATATTTTTATAGCTTCCATGGATGGGTGTCCATAGTTGGGCCTCGTTCCTGCTCGGACCTAATTCACATTGAGGTAATTTTTCACACATGGCAAGGTTTTAATACTGTATGTTAGGTCTGTCTCGATTGGGTACACCTTGTGGCTGATGGAATGGCTTTTTTTAATCAAAAACAGTGTTTACTAAGTACTAATGATGAATGAGCACTAAAATGTTCGAGTACTCATTACTTGAATTGAGCAAATCATAATGCTTGGGTGCTCGACCCAAGTAACATGTATAATGGAAGTCCATGGGAAACTGAAGCACTTTTCTGACACCCCCCGGAGGTATGGAGAGGTCTAAAAACTTCTAAAAACTATGGAAGCAGCACTGAAATGGCATGGGAATAGCATGGGGTAGACCTCGAACTATTTCTGAATCCCAAGTCGCTGCTGGGAACAATATTGTCAGATTATTATGGCACTTTTACGGACTGACAATAAAACAAACAAAATCGCGCTTAAAATGGATTTGACTGGAAAAAATGTTAAGAAACATTCTTTCCAGGATATTGACTTCTACATATGGCAAAATAAATAAAATAAAAAAATGCTCCTCCACACCTTGGGCTATGTTCACATGCAGTGTTTTTCTTTTTGTTTACATGTTTGCATTGCATTGTAATTTTATCATTTTAATACCTTATCTGGCCATGTGGTGTGTGAGACTTGACACATCCTGTTTCATTTATGAAGGCGCGGACTCTGAAAGTCACAATTAAAGTCACAATTTTTTTTCAGAGCCATGACTATTTGTAGAGGGCCATCAGATGGCCCTTACTACTGTAAAGGGTATGCCACACTGAACAATATCACTAACGGGATCGCTAAAAAACGTCACTATTTAGCGATCCCGTTAGCGATGTTGTTCAGTGCGGCAGCTGTCAGCGACGAGCTTCCTGCTGTGATCTCGCTCGTCGCTGGAATCGTTCCGGACCCTATTTTCTCGTCGGCGCTCCTGCTGGGTAAGTATATATCGCTAGTGTGGCACCTTTTCTTAGCGATTTAGCGGTACTTTTGTACCGCTAAAGTCGTTAAGAAGATCGCTAACGGCGATAGCGTCGTTAACTATATCGCTAAATGTGGCCGCACTTAGCAATATAGAAACAATCCCGCTAGCGATCGCATTAGTATGCGTCGTTATCGTGATCGCTAGCGGGATTGTTTAGTGTGGCAGTACCTTTAGAGGGCCAGCAACTGGCTCTCACTATTGTCAGAGGGCCAGCAGCCAGCCATCACTAAGCATTTTTGGAGGACCAGCAGATGGCTTTGCATAGCTGCAAAATAATATTTCAATCTGAGGTGGGAAAATTTAATTTTTCGTATTAATACTGTAAACATTGAAACTTGGAGGGCCCTCACAATTTATAGAGGGCCAGCAGGCAGCCTCCACTATTTCTAGAGTGCCAGCCAGCATCTTGTGGACAGATGAGAACAAGGTGGAGTTTTTATTTGTAAAGCACATCATTCTACTATTTACTGTAAATGGAATGAGGCTACAAATAATAGAACACAGTAGTTACAGTCAAGTATGGTGGAGTTTCAAAGATATGTTGGGGTTGTTTTGCTGCTTTTGGCCCCGGGTGCCTTGACTGTATGCAAGACATCATGAAATGTGAGGATTCCCAAAGGATTTTGGGTCACAATATAGTGGCCGGAGTCAGAAAGCTGGGTTTGTATCCTAGGTCATGGGCCTTCCAGCAGGACAATGACCCCAAACATACTTCAAGAAGCTCCCAGACATAGATGGAAACAAAGTATTGGAGAGGTCAAAAGTGGTCATTCCAGCTCCAGTAGCATAAAGTCTCCCACCACTACCTATTACATACAGATGCTACAGAGAAACTGTGAAAGGACACATTAAATTAGTTTAATTTTGCCTGCTTTAATGAATTTCTGAGTACAGTTCAATATAAAAAAGCATCGGTCAACGAGTGCATGGAAAAAAGCAGCAGCAAGGCTTAAAATTTATAATCCCTGACTAGATTGTCATGATCCAGTCCAGAGTTTGTTTTCTGCTGTCTTTTCTTTTGACTGGTCATTTTGTCTGTGGAGGGGTATCGTATGGACCCTAGGAAGGTACAGGCTATTGTGGATTGGGTGCAAACCAGAGATCTCAACGATCTTCAGCGTTTTCTGGGTTTCACCAATTATTATAAAAAATTCATTAAGGAGTTTTTTCAGGTGGTCAAACCCCTCACGGATTTAAGTCGTAAGGGGGCTGATCTCAAAACCTGGTCAGTTCCAGCTTTGGCTTTGTTTTCTTCTTTGAAGAACTGTTTTATGACTGCACCTGTACTGGTTCAACCTAATTTGTCTAAACTATTAATCATAGAGGTGGACGCCTCGGAGATGGGAGTGGGGGCTTTGCTGTCCCAGAGGCCCACCAAGTTGACTAACTTAAGATCCTGTGCCTTCTTTTCGAGAAAATTTTCCTCTGCTGAGAGGAATTATGATGTGGGTAACTGGGAGCTATTGGCTATTAAATTGGCGTTTGAAGAATGAAGGCATTTTTGGAGAGGGCTGTCCAACGTATCACTATCATTACGGATCACAAGAACCTGTCTTACATTGAGTCCGCCAAACGTTTGACTCCAAGACAGGCAAGGTGGGCACTTTTTTTTCCCAATTTCAGTTTTCTATTACTTTCAGACCAGGGTCCAAGAATGTGAAGGCTAATGCGTTATCTCGTAGCATGGATCCTGTTTCACCTCCTGAACCTCTTTCCTCCTTTCTTCAGCACGGAGTGGTGTGTCTTCAGCATTGGATCAAGAGACTTGTGAGGCCCAATCTCTTACTCCTTCATCCATACCTGATAATAAGCTCTTTGTGCCTGTTCAGTATTGGTTAAGGGTGCTTCGGGTGTTCCATGATTTGGCTCTGAGTTGGCATCCTGGAAACTCGGCCACACGTACAGCCATCACTAGGCTGTTTTAGTGGCCTTTGTTGGCTTCTGACGTCACTGGGTTTGTGTCTTCCTGTGAAACTTGTGCTCATGCTAAAACCTCCCGTAACCAGCCGGCCGTGGAATCGGTGCCACTGCCAATTCCAGTTAGACCATGGACTCATCTGTCCATGGATTTTATCTCCGATCTCCCCTCTAATAGAAAAACCGTGATCTGGGTAGTTGTTGATAGGTTCAGTAAACAGGTGCATTTTATACCTTTGGCGGGCCTCCCTAATGCTGAGACTCTATCAAAACTGTTCATTGAGCATGTGGTCCGATTGCATGGTGTGCCTGTCAGTGTGGTGTCTGATAGAGGGGTGCAATTTGTGGTAAAATTCTGGAGGGCCTTTTGTAAAAGACTGGGTATCAGTCTGACCTTTTCATCAGCCTACCAACCCGAGACCAATGGTCAGACTGAAAGGACTAATCAGTCTTTGGAGCAGATATTGCAGTGTCTTGCCACATCAGACAGGAAGATTGGTGCTCTGCTGTAACCATAGCGGAATTTGCTTTCAATAATCATGTCAATCAGTCCATTGTACTTCCCCATTCTTCTGAAACTATGTGGTTCACTCTCACTTTGGTGAGTTTTCTCAGCTGGATTCGGGGTGTCCAGGGCTGATTCGGCCTTTTTGCAGTTGGGGAGATCTGGATGGAGGTTCAGAGAAACATTGGGGAGGCTCAGGGCAAGTATAAATTTTTTGCGGATAAATGATGTTCTGTGGGGCCGGCTTACCAGGTGGGGATAAGGTATGGTTATCCACCAAGAATATTAGATTGAGGATTCCCTCTGCTAAGCTGGGTCCCAAGTTTATTGGCCCTTATGACATTTTAGAGGTGGTTAATCCTGTGGCCTTTTGCCTGCGTTTGCCTCCATCATTGTGGATCCCCAATGTATTCCATAAGGCGATTCTGAAGCCATCGGTGCCTTCCTCAGGTGATTTTCCTCGCACCCGCTGCCTGTTGTGGTGGATGGCCAGACCGAGTATGAGGTGGAACGGGTGGTGGATTCTTGTATGTTCTGCCATTCACTGCAGTACTTGGTCCATTGGAAGGGTTACGATCCTGAGGATCGGTTGTGGGTGCCGGCACGTTCGGTCCATTCAGATTGATTGGTCCGGGCCTTTCATGCTCGTTGTCCAGGGAAGCCTGGGATGTAGCAGTGTTGAGTGGGTGTTGCAGGAAGAACTTGATAGGACACAGTCAGATGCAGTTTCCAAAGCTTTACTCACAGTTCTGCAGGCATAGTGTCCAGGGCTCAGGTTACAGATGGTTCTGGAGTCGGTCAGCCTGAAAGCAATTTGGAATCTCCTATTCAGGTAGGATGTGATGTATGCTTTCTAGCGCTATTCTCTGAGGTACTTGCTGTTGTAAACTCTGTTAAAGTTCCTCTCTCTCTATCTGTGCCTTAAGTAGAACTGCACTCTCATGACAGGCAGCTGTAGCCTGCTTCAGGAATCGCTCCTTCATGGAGTCTCCGGCTCACATGTGCTGCTGTGTAGTCGAGTCTTAGTTGGGGTAGAGAACCTGCTGTCTCCTGCCCTCTGAATTCTGCTGCTGGGGCTTTAGCTTACCCACTCAGCCTCGGACTCTGGGGTCCGGTTTCTGGCGCTCAGAACTGGGGTGAGCTTAGCTTTAGCTCCAGTTCCCTCCCAGCTTGTCCCCAACACGTCCTTCCTCAGCTCTCCTCAGGCACATACTAACTTAACTCCTTCCCCAGCCAGAATGTTCCAGAGGAGCTTTCCTGAAATCAGGTGTTAGAGCTCCCCCTTCTGGTCTGGAGTAAGAAAAGTGTTGTATGCTGTGTGTTACCTGTTAAAGGGATCCCCCCTTGCTTTCAGGCATGACATCACTCCCCCCTGGAGGGAGGCAAGGTCACTGTGGCAACCGAACTCCTTGGGTGCCACACTGCCGTCTATAGCACAGGCAACCAGCTCCTGTTCCTCCTCCTCCTCAATATCACCCAATCTGTGTTGAAAAGATGAGATGAGGCTGGGCTGTGTAACATCACCCAGTAGTTTCTTGCTCCATACCAACTTGCTCCACCTGCAAAGCCTCCTTTTTAATTGGGAGCAGCGAGCATTTCAATAGACAGAGAAGCGGGAAGGTGACACTGATTATGGAGTCATCATTGCTCACCATCTTGGTCGAGTCCTCAAAGTTTTGGAGAACCCGCACAGATGTGAGAAATCCATGCCCACTCATCAGTTCTTAAGTACGAAGGCTGAGTTGAATAGCGACGTGCATGGTGAAGCTGGTATTCATCTACTGCACTCTGCTGCTCACAAATCCTTACCAATATATGTAACGTTGAGTTGCAATGCACGGTGACATCACACACCATTTGGTGACCTGGAAGTTGCTGCTGCACCATTGCCAGGGCGGAAGCAGCTGAAGCGGACATACGGAAATGGCACACACGCAGTGTACTTTCACAAGTTGTGTTGGCAGATTTGGATAGGTTTTGACAAACTGCTGAAGCTGAGCATGTGGGCCAGGCATGGTACATCTATAAGGTTGCCAAGCTTCTGAGCCGCCACCAGGTTACGGTCATTGTCACACACGACCATACCTGGTATTATGTTCAGGGGCGAGAGCAACAGATCACTCTGGTCTGTTAGACCTTTCAACAACGCCATGGCAGTGTGCAGTTTGTCAACTAATCAGATTAGCTTCAGCAGAGCGTATTGCCGCTTGGCCGAGGCAGCGCTGAAGTGCTTCCAGTTTGTAACTAATGTTGACTTTTCTGAGATGGTGAGTGAGGAGGAGAAGGAGGTGCAAGAACTGCTGTAGAAAGTGGAGTCAACACTGATTGAACCAGGTCTGTCAATCCTTGGTGTCCGTAGCACATGTTCTTTCATAGGGTCCGGCTGGATCCTGACTTCCACAATGTTCACCCAGTGTGATGTCAGGGAAATGTAGAGTCTCTGGCCACAAGCACTTGTCCAGGTGTCCGTGGTTAAGTGGACCTTCCCAGTACCAGTGTTGGTCAGGGCACGGCTGACTTTATGGGACACGTGCTTGTGTAAGGCTGGGACAGCACACCGGGAGAAATAATGTGAGCTGAGTACTGAGGGATGGCCACTGCCATGAGGTTGCTAATAGCTTCCATCTCTACAAGTCTAACAGGCAACATTTCCAGAGCAAGAGGAGTGGAAATGTGGCCGTTTAGTATCGTAGCCTGTGAATGGGTAGTTGTATATTTACACTTGTGTTCCAAGGTATGTGGTAGGAACAACTGAACGCTGGACAAGGACATGGCTGCTGATCGTGATTGCAAGTGTGCAATGACAGGTGCAGGGTGGGAGGCATCTTCGCCTACATCATGGATAAGGGATTGGCGTGCACATAGAACAGGGCAAGAGGAAGTGGTGTCACCCGCAGACACTGTTTCTGGACACTGGCGTTCGACCCAAGTAGTTGGATGCTTTGCTTGCATGTGCCTGAGCATGCTGGTGGTGGGTTAGGTCGGTATTTGTGCTGCCTCTGCTGATGCTAGCATGAAAGATTTTGCAAATGGCCTTTTTTGCGTTAACTGGACTGTCTTTAAAAAAGTGCCGGACTCTGGAACACCCAAGCCTTGGCTTGGCAACTAAACCCATATTGATGCCCTGGGGAACATTTGCCCACCTTGTGTCTCTGGCCACCTCACTGCCTCTTCCTGCCTGTTGTGGTGCTACGGATCCCTCCCCCTATGCACTGATGTCCTTGCTATGCATGTCAGCTTCCCACTTTGGGTCAGTGACTTCATCGTCCACCACCTCGTCTTCCACTTCCGCACCATAGTTTCTCCTCCTGATTTGCTAACTTAAAAACACCACATGTAAGCAATTGTGTATCATCATCATCCACCTTTTGTGACAGTAATTGCATTTTCCTTCTGTCGCCTTCTTGTGAGCATCGCTACAAGCGATCTCCTCATGTCCCGCTTGAAACGGGAAGGGCGAGAGGTCAGAATTTATAAATAAAAATGCCATCAGCTCTTCAGAGTGTCAAGTGTGGGATCACTTGTCTCCGGGCATGTGGCATGGTGGGAGGAAGAAGGATCAGGGTGAGGTTATGTGGTCCAGAATCACGGCTACTGAGACTGGACTGTGTGGAACATAGTGTGGTGCTGACAAAGTGACTGGAAGCATTATCTGATATCCATCCAACAACCTTTTCTCACTGGGCTGGCTTCATGAGTGGTGTTCTGCACCCCTCTACAAAGTGTGACAGGAAGCTAGATCAACATGATGTGTGTGTGCTTGTTGTGCTCCCCCCTGCAGGCACAGTTTCACCTTGCCCACGGCCTCGGCCTCTACGTTCACCATCAGCATCATGTCCTCTTCCCTGTCCCTTACCACGCACCTTGTCCATTTTAAATTACGTATGATATATCCCTGATAAGAAAAGTTTGCAGTCTTAGGCTACTTTCACACATCAGTTTTTTGATGTCAGGCGCGATCCGGCGTGTTTTAAAATAACGGATCCGGTACCGGATGCGGTTTTTTGTAATTGACTTTCATTAGCGCCGGATTGCGCCTGATGTCGTTGCGTTGCATCCGTTTTACGTGTCACCAGTGAGGAGACCATACCACGTGATCTCGCTGATGTAATAGGGATGTAATAGGGATGTAATAGGGATGTTAGTTGGGGTGGCGAGATGCAGGTTTGTCAAAATGTTGTGGTACTGGAGGGATTCTGGGTGATCTCTCTGGTGTCATCCTTCACACCACCCCACACAGCCATCTTTTTCAAGACATCCCACCCCACATGGCTCCCTGTTTCAGAGACGTCCCACCCCACTCTGCCCCCTTTTTCAGAGTCATCCCCGCTTGCAGCCCCTTTTTCAGAGATATCCCACCATATGTTGGCCCCCTTTTTCAGAGACACCGTAAAAATTGTGGGCTACTCCGTCCGCAAAGTAAGTCTTGACACTGGCACTGGTATTAGGATATAATCTTTAATTGTATATGGCTCAGTGTTCAGTTGTGAACACTGAGTGCAAGTGCTCACAGAGCAAGAAAACTGAAAGCCTCTAGAGGCCATCAAAACACATCTGCCTGCCCAATCACTGTTGTATCCAGAAATCTGCCTGGGGGCCGGAGAAAATATTATTGCAGGTAGAGTTGAGCAAATTTGTTTGTCGAATCTGAATTTGCCATATTCATGTCATATTGGTGCCCTATTCGTGCCAAATGTATGTTTTATGATCGGTTTCGAACATATTCTGTAATTTCTACTCCCATTGACTCTAATAACGTTCGTCTATGTTTGACGAATATTGCAAAAGCAATATTCGCTGCCGATCGTATTCGGAAGCGAATCCAAACAAATTCGCTCAACTCTAATTGCGGGCCATAAGTGGTCTGTGGGCCTAAGGTTCCCTCTTCACTGGTCTAGAGCAACAACTGTCCCAACATTATCTACCATTTTTTGAAAAATGTCCTTGCTACATTTCAATTCCTCTAAGGCTTTGCTTTGCTGATAAGTTTAATTCGAGTGACTCTGGCCTCTGGTGGACTCTTGTAATGTTTTTAATTCATCTTCAACCAATTTCTGGAAAGTGTCCATAGAATCAGTACTGGACCTGATGGGTTAATAGGTTTTGAAATTCATTGTTTATGTGACATTTTTAAGCAGAAACTCCTCTTCATTGGACAGTTGCATAAGAAAGATTAATGAGAGATTAATGAGACTTATTTCTGAAAACTTTGACCAACAATGCTATTAGATGTAATGCTTGAATGTACCATATTTTTCGGACTATAAGATGCACTATTTTCCTCCAAAAATGTGGCGGAAAATGGGGGCGCGTCTTATAGTCCGGATGTACCGGCTGTGGTGGGGATGTGGGGGAGCGGCATTGGCGGATCAGCGGGTCACAGAGGCAAGAGCCGGCTGGTGCGGCTAACTCCTGTGCCCACTGCTAAAGAGAAATGAATATTCACTGCATTCCACACACATGGGAGTGGAATGCGGTGACTATTCCCTTTAGTAGCGGCACACGTCACTGCCGGCAGCTGCAGGAAGGCTCTGGCTGACACTGTGCGCACTACTAAAAAGCAATAAATACTCACTGCTCTCTGCGCACACAGTCCCGGCGTGCAGAGCAGTGAGTATTCCGGCAGCTATGCTCTGCTTGTGAGCAGCGCATGACGTCCCTGCCATGTGCTGCTTACAAGCATAAAGCAGCTGCTGGTATTGGAACAAGATGCTGCGAGGGAGTGCCGGGAAGTTAAGTGTAATGTTTTTTTTTTTTTAATGTTTTCTGATGGGGCCATGCATACCAGGATCGGGATGGGGGCCAATCATACCAGAATAGGGATGGGATCATGCATACTAGGACGAGATGGAGGCCCTGCATACCAGGATAGGGATGGGGCCATGCATACTAGGACAATATGGGGGTCCTGCTTACCAGGATAGGGATGGGGCCATGCATACTAGGAGGAGATAGGGGCCCTGCATTACAGGATAGGGATGGGGCTATGCATACTAGGATAGGGATGAGAGCGATCATTCCTGCCAGGATAGGGTGAGGGGGACCATTCCTACCAGGATAGGGATGAGGGGGCCCTGCATAACAGGATAGGGATGTGGCCATGCATACTAGGATAGGGATGAGGATGATCATTCCTGCCAGGATAGGGATGAGGGGGACCATTCCTTCCAGGATAGGGATGAGGGGGCCATGCATACCAGGATAGGGATTGGGCCATGCACACTAGGATAAGGATTGGGCCATGCATACTAGGTCGAGATGGGGGCCCTGCATACCAGGATATGGAAGGGGCCATGCATACTAGGATAGGGATGAGGGGGCAATGCATACTAGGATTGGGATGAGGGCAATTATTCCTGCCAGGATAGGGATGAGGGGGACCATTCTACCAGGATACGGATGAGGGACATGCATACCAGGATAGGGATGAAGGAGGCCAGGTGTATCAGGATGTGGATGAGGGGACCATACATACCAGGATAGGGGATATTAATTACAGAATTCACCACATTTTTTGCTTCAGTTTTTTAAAACCTAGGTGTGTCTTATGGTCCAGTGCATCTTATAGTCCAAAAATACGGTACATTGTCCATGTTAGAGGAAATATCATCAGTCTAAAAAAACATCATTTACTGTAAGATTTCTGACAAATTTATTGATATCCAATAATGTACAGAATAAATTAGTCTTTCATTAGTGAGAAACCCAGTCCCAAGGATAATAATTCCAAAAATTGGCAACATCTAAATGTAACTCTTCCGTTTGCGAATCCTGAGTTGGCGTGTTGAAGGATTTTCTGTTTTCTTCCTCTCTTCATGAAATGTTTTTTGACTGTTTAGATTTGTAACATCTATTCCTATTGAAAAACTGGTCAGTTTCTGAATTATCACTGCTGATGTTTCATATTCTGAGAGAGAAAAACTGACATGTTGCAAATCTTTGTGGAATTTATAGACTAATAGTCTTTAAAATTGACTTGGAACTATGAAAAATTCAATTATGCTGTATTTGCTCAAGGTGTAAACTGTGTAATTAGAATAATCTTGCCTGTCTCTTTTGAAACTTAGACTTTTTGATACACGTACCGTATTTTTCGGACTATAAGACGCACTTTTTTTCCTCCAAATTTGGGAGGAAAGTGTGGGTGCGTCTTATGGTCGGAATGTAACATGGGGAGGGGGGCAGCGGGCAGCGGTGGAGTGGGATCGCAGGAGGCAGGAAAATATCCCCTCGGCTGCAGGAAACCAGAGGGAGGAAACCACTGGTCCTGATACTTAAGTGCAGTGAATATTCATTAGCCGCTTCCCCGCCCACCTATCAGCTGAGCAGTGAGCGGGGAGCAGCAAATGACAGAGCTACATGGTTCCCCAGCGCCTGATTCCTGCACTAGCTTGGGAGATCTGTGTTGGAAGGAGAAGGAGGCAACAGGAGCAGAGTGCAGCAGGAGGCATCCATACCTGACAGCCTGGTGGCTGTGCTGATGCATGCTGAATGCTCCTGTGGAGGACCTGTGATGAGGTCATGAAGAGGGCGGGCTGGAGCATCACATGACCACACAAAGCCCTGCCTCTTCATGATGTCATCACAGGTCCTGCAGACACACTGTACAAGAAAGAATTAATTAAAAGGTTAGTAATTACAGCACATAAAAAAAGCACTCTGCCATCCTGTGGTGGACTATAACTCCCAGCGTGCCATAGGATCTGCAGGACATGCTGAGAGTTATAGTTCTCCCATGGGATCTTAAAGCAGCACTCCAGTGTTATTTTTCAGGCTGGAGTGGTGCTTTAAATATAAGCCCCGTGCCCCCATTCATATACTCACCCTCCAGCGTCTTCATATAGTACTTTACAGACACCACACTGGTCCCGCAGCACCATCTTCTACCCGTAGCTTCCAACATAATAACATACTATTATATATAATAACACCACATATAATAGTATGTTATTTATGTTATTAAATATTTTACCACATTTTTTGCTTCAAATATATTTTTCCCTATTTTCCACCTCTAAAACCTGGGTGCGTCTTATAGTCCGGTGCATTTTATAATTCAAAAAATACGGTAATATTTTTCTCCCATTGTGCCACTCTGTCTTTAACTCTTTGAATCAAAAGATCATAATTGTTCACATTTTTGTGTTGTAGTAAAGACAAATTAATTTGTTAGGCATCATCTTGCACTTGTTTGATCTTGATGTCCTCAAACTTGATAATAAATTTCATGAGGTTTAGAAGACTCATCTGATAATATGGAATTCAATTCATACAGGAACTCATCAAAGTAGATGTTGGTGGGTGTCTTTTGCAGCCTTAGTCCCCTTGAGATCGTAGATTTGTCAACATACTGTTATAAGATTATGCTATCCCTCCAAATTTTGGTTTCTGAAATTACAAGTTTCTCCAAATGTTTAATTTTATCTTTTAACCCCTTCATGACTGGAGCTTTTTTAGGCTTTGCATTTTTGTTTTTTGCTCCCCTTCTTCTCAGAGCCATAACTTTTTTATTTTTCCTTCAATATGACCGTGTGAGGGCTTGTTTTTTGCAGAACGCGTTGCACTTTTGAACAACAGCATTGGTTTTACCATGTCTTGTACTAGAAAACAGGAAAAAAATTCCAAGTGTGGTGAAATTGCAAAAAAAGTGCAATCCCACACTTGTTTTTTGTTTGGCTTTTTTACTAAATTCACCAAATGCTAAAACCTGACCTGCCATTATGATTATCCAGGTCATTACGAGTTCATAGACACCAAACATGCCGTTATTCACTTGCTATGAGCGCCGATCACAGCAAGCCGGCAGTGACAACCATAGAGGTCTCCTGGAGCCGTGATTACGTCATGGGGGTCACCGGTGCGCGAATTTCCGGCCCCAATGAACGGAAGCGCGAGTTAAATGCTGCTGTCAGCATTTAACAGTGGCATTTAATGGGTTAATAGCTGCGGGTGGATCGCTATTCTGGACACATGTCAGCTGTTCAAAACAGTTTGCATGTCCTGGTAAAGATGTGGGCTCACCGCTGGAGCCCATATCAAAGGGAGGGACTCCGACGTCGGCATACTGTTACGCCTGACGTCGGAAAGGAGTTAAATCTGTGCTTCCACGGATGTTTGTAGCATCCATATTGAAAACTTGTGCTAAAAGATCTTTTCTTGAATTAGTGTTTATGAAATCCATTATGGAAAAAGGAAAAAAACATATACTTATATTTCTAATTGGAGGTATTTGCTCATATAATAATAATAAGTAATAATATTATTATTATTACACCTCTTACGCCTATTACATATTGGGATAATATGTTGGAGATGGGAATACCCATTTAAATTTGTGCTCATATGTGACCAAAAAGAAATGAATGGTGCTACAGTATTTTGCACTTACAGTCAGGGCCATTGTCACCACCAGGCACACCCGGGCAAGTGCTGTGGTCCTGGTCGAACACATGGGCCCACTTGGCATCGGAGACTCTGTCACGCTATTGGGCCAATGTGTCGGGGAGCCAGGTGCTAGCGCTGGCATCTGGCCCTCCCTCAAATACTCACCTCTCCTTATTCCCCACCGCACCAGTGTCTTCAGCATTGCCGTCTTCTGACTGTGACGTCTCAGGGCAGAGGGTGCTGAGCAGTGCAAAGAGTCAGAAGATGCTGAGATGACCGGACCTGCAGGGAGAGGTGAGTATTTGATTTTTTAATGTATGGAGCATAATATGGGGCCCATTATACTGTATGGAACATTATATGAGGCCAATATATACTGTGTGGAGCAATAATATGGGGCCATTATACTGTATGGAGGACAATTTGGTGCTCATAATACTGTATGGGGGATTATGTGGTGCACAAAATACTGTATGGAGGACTATACTGTCCCGTCTAAAATGTTAAGTCTGCAGTCACATTGTGTTCTTTGCACTGCGAGGATTCACTGGTTTCTGAGCCATTGTAAAATTTACACTAGATATCACTCATGTAAAATAAGAAGTAAGTGACATCTTTGGCATTGTACTACCGTCATGGACAAAAGTTTTGAGAATGACACATATATTAATTTTTACAAAGTCTACTGCTTCACTTTTTCTAATGGCAATTTGCATATACTCCAGAATGTTATAAAGAGTGATCAGCTTAACAGCAATTACTTGCAAAGTCAATATTTGGCTAGAAAATGAACTTTATCCCCCAAAACACATTTCAACATCATTGCAGCCCTGCCTTAAAAGGACCAGCTAACCTCTTTTCAGTGATTGCTCCATTAACACAAGTGTGGGTGTTGATGAGGACATGGCTGGAGATCAATCTGTCATGATTAAGTAAGAATGACACCACTGGACACTTTAAAAGAGGCTGGTGCTTGGCATCATTGTTTCTCTTCTGTTAACCATGGCTATCTCTAAAGAAACATGTGCAGTCATCATTGCAGTGCACAAAAATGGCCTAACAGGGAAGAGTATCGCAGCTAGAAAGATTGCACCAAATGTCAACAATCTATCGCATCATCAAGAACTTCAAGGAGAGAGGTTCCATTGTTGCCAAAAAGGCTCCAGGGCGCCCAAGAAAGACCAGCAAGCGCCAGGACCGTCTCTTTAAAGTGTTTCAGCTGTGGGATCGGGCTACCAGCAGTGCAGAGCTTGCTCAGGAATGGCAGCAGGCAGGTGTGAGTGCATCTGCACGCACTGTGAGGCGGAGACTCTTGGAGCAAGGCCTGGTCTCAAGGAGGGCAGCAAAGAAGCCACTTCTCTCCAGAAAAAACATCATGGACAGACTGATATTCTGCAAAAGGTACAGGCAGTGGACTGCTGAGGACTGGGGTAAAGTTATTTTCTCTGATGAATCCCCTTTTCGATTGTTTGGGACATCAGGAAAACGCCTCATTCGGAGAAGACAAGGTGAGCGCTACCACCAGTCTTGTCTCATGCCAACTGTTAAGCATCCTGAAACCATTCATGTGTGGGGTTGCTTCTCAGCCAAGGGAATCGGCTCTCTCACAGTCTTGCCTAAAAACACAGCCATGAATAAAGAATGGTACCAGAATGTCCTCCAAGAGCAACTTCTCCCAACCCTCCAAGAGCAGTTTGGCGATCAACAATGCCTTTTCCAGCATGATGGAGCACCTTGCCATAAAGCAAAGGTGATAACTAAATGGCTCAGGAACAAAACATAGAGATTTTGGGTCCATAGCCTGGAAACTCCCCAGATCTTAATCCCATTGAGAACTTGTGGTCAATCATCAAGAGATGGGTGGACAAACAAAAACCTAAAAATTCTGACAAAATGAAAGCATTGATTGTGCAAGAATGGACTGCTATCAGTCAGGATTTGGTTCAGAAGTTGATTGAGAGCATGCCAGGGAGAATTGCAGAGGTCCTGAAGAAGAAGGGTCAACACTGCAAATATTGACTTGCTGCATTAACTCATTCTAAATGTCAATATAAATAAGCTTTTGTTACTCATATGTTTGCAATTATATTTCTGTCTGTGATAAAAACATCTGTCAAACACATAAAAACCAGAGGGCAGCAGATCATGTGAAAATATAATATTTGTGTCATTCTCAAAACTTTTGGCCATGACTGTATACCTATATTTCTCTTCCGTATATGTGCATCATGAATCGTGGTATGGAGCATTATGTGGGGCCCATTATATTATATGGAGCATTATATGGGGCCATTATACTATATGGAGAATTATATGGGGCCCATTATACTGTATAGAGCAATATACAGGATCCATTATACTGTATGGAGCAATATATG
>JARQOD010000004.1:72334654-72365515 GCA_033576555.1 Oophaga sylvatica | reverse complement strand
TGGAACGCTTCTACGGATCTTGGCGTTTCTGAGATTGTTTTCTCGTGACATATTGTACTTCATGATAGTGGTAAAATTTCTTCAATATAACTTGCGTTTATTTATGAAAAAAACGGAAATATGGCAAAAATTTTGAAAATTTTGCAATTTTCAGACTCTTAATTTTTATGCCATTAAATCAGAGAGATATGTCACAAAAATTAGTTAATAAATAACATTTCCCACATGTCTACTTTACATCAGCACAATTTTGGAAGCAAAATTTTTTTTTGTTAGGAAGTTATAAGTGTTAAAAGTTAACCAGCAATTTCTCATTTTTCCAACAAAATTTACAAAACCATTTTTTTTAGGGGCCACCTCACATTTGAAGTGAATTTGAGGGGTCAATATGACAGAAAATACCCAAAAGTGATACCATTCTAAAAACTGCACCCCTCAACGTGTTCAAAGCCACATTCAAGAAGTTTATTAACCCTTTAGGTACTTCACAAGAATTGAAGCAATGTGGAAGGAAAAAATGAACATTTAACTTTTTTTCAAAAAATGTTTCTTTCGACACAATTTTTTTAAATTTTGTCAAGGGGATCAGGAGAAAATGAACCACAATATTTGTTGTACAATTTCTCCAGAGTACACTGATACCCCATGTGTGGGGGTAAACCACTATTTGGGCGCATGGCAGAGCTCGGAAGGGAAGCAGCGCCATTTGACTTTTTTGGCTGGAATTGAGATTGGACGCCATGTCGCATTTGGAGAGTCCCTGTGTGCCTAAACAGTGGAAACCCCCCACAAGTTACCCCATTTTGGAAACTAGACCCCCCAAGGAACTTATCTAAATGTGTTGTGAGAGCTTTTAACCCCCAAGGGCTTCACAGAAGGTTATAACGTAGAGCAGTAAAATTAAAAAATCATATCTTTTCCACAAAAATGATCTTTCCACCCCCAATTGTTATTTTCCGAAGGGTAACAGGACCCCAAAAGTTATTGTGCAATTTGTCCTGAGTACGCTGATACCCCATATGTGGGGGTAAACCACTATTTTGATGCATGGCAGAGCTCGAAAGGGAAGGAGCGCCTTTTTCAAATGCAGACTTTGATGGAATGGTCTGCGGGTGTCATGTCACGTTTGGAGAGCCCCTGATGTGCCTAAACAGTAGAAACCCTCCACAAATGACTCCATTTTGGAAACTAGACCCCCCAAGGAACTTATCTAGATGTGTGGTGAGCACTTTGAACCCCCAAGTGCTTCACAGAAGTTTATAACGTAGAGCCGTGAAAATAAAAAAATCATACTTTTTTCCACAAAAATAATCTTTTTGCCCCCAAATTTTTATTTTTATAAGGGTAACAGGAGAAATAGGACCCCAAAAGCTATTGTGCAATTTGTCCTGAGTACGCTTATATCCCATATGTGGGGGGGAACCACTATTTTGACGCATGGCAGAGATCGGAAGGGAAGGAGCACCGTTTTTAAATGCAGACTTTGATGGAATGGTCTGCGGGTGTCATGTCGCGCTTGGAGAGCCCCTGATGTGCCTAAACAGTAGAAACCCCCATAAATGACCCCATTTTGCAAACTAGACCCCCCAAGGAACTTATCCAGATGTGTGGTCAGCACTTTGAACCCCAAGGGCTTCACAGAAGTTTATAACGTAGAGCCGTGAAAATAAAAAAATCATATTTTTTTCCATAAAAATGACCTTTTTGCCCCAAATTTTTATTTTTCTAAGGGTAACAGGAGAAATAGGACCCCAAAAGCTATTGTGCATTTTGTCCTGAGTACGCTGATACCCCATATGTGGGGGGGAGCCACTGTGATCGCCTTACTGCGATCTTTGGGAGGCACAATGAACAAATCCACAAAAGGTGAAGATTTGGTTTTCTTTTTTGCGCCGTTCCTCGTGCGGTATTAGTGATTAGGCGACTTTATTCCTCGGATCGGTGCGATTACAGCAATACCAGATTTACATCCTTTTTTCATGTTTAGCTTCTGTCACACACTAAAAGATGTTTTTTTTTGGAATAATTTTTTGTAAGAAATTTTTGCATCGCCGTATTTTGAGAGCTATAATTTTTCCAGATTTCGGCCTACAGAGTTATCTGTGGGCTTATTTTTTGCGGAACGAGCTGACGTTTTTATTGGTACCATATTCGGGCATATAACGTTTTTTGATCTCTTACTATTCCGATTTTTGTGGAAGCAGAATGAACAAAAACCAGCAATTCAGGAATTGTTTGTTTTTTTTTTTTTCTTCCTCCGTTCCGTGTGTGGTAAAATTGATAAAGCAGCTTTATTCTTCGGGTTACTATGATTACAGCGATACCTCATTTATATATTCTTTTTTATGTTTTGGCGTTTTTTACACAATAAAAACTTTTATAGAAAAAATAATTATTTTTGCATCAGTTTATTCCGCGAGCTATAACTTTTTTATTTTTTTGCTGATGATGCTATATAGCAGCTTGTTTTTTGTGGGGCAAGATGACGTTTTCAGCGGTACCATGATTATTTATATCTGACTTTTTGATCGTGTTATTGCACTTTTTCCAAGCAGTATGATGATACCGCTTGGAAAAAGTATAATTTACTACTTTTTTGTGTTTTTTTTTACGGTTTTCACTGAAGGGGTTAACTAGGGTTACGCTTTTATAGATGGGATTTTTACGGACGTGGCAATACCAAACATGTGTATTTTTTTGTTTTTTATTTTTTTTATTGCATAAAAATGTGTAATTTTTAAGGGATTTTTTTTTAATTATTTTTTAATATTTTTTTTACAATTTTTTTAAAAAAAATGATTTTTTTTAACTTGTCCCTTTATGGGACTTTCACTTTTTTTACTTTTTATTGCAGTTACAATGCATTGCAATGCTCCAGCATTGCAATGCATTGTACCTATGGGGAAAGCTGCTGTGAGCATGATCACAGCAGCTTTCCGTAGCTAGATGACCCGGTGGTTGTCATGACAACCCCCGGGTCATCAAGGCAGAGATCGGGCCCTGCAAATACATTGCAGTGTGCCGATCTGAGGCAGAGGGAGCTCCCGACCCTCTGCTGTTATGATTTGGCAGCTGAGGAGAGCAGGCAAAAAAGGCAATACACCAGAGAGGTTGGAATCTATTGGATTGCAGTACCCTGACTAACCACCACAACTAAAGGCAGCCGTGGAGCATACCTACGTTGGTCCTAGACGCCTCGTCACAGCCTGAGAAGCTAACTTCACCTAAAGATAGAAAGAGGAAAACTATCTGCCCCGGAGCAGATCCCCAAAGAACATAGGAAGCCCCCAAACATGTAATGGCGGTTAGACAAGAGGAAATACAGACACAGACAGAAAATAGTATGAGCAAGCGTTGGGGCCCAATCTTCCTAGACAGAAAAGGATAGGAAGGTCACTTACTGCAATCCAAAAAACCCTAAAAAAAATACCAACACACTAATTGCAAAAACACCTGAGATCACACGACCTCTACCACCTAAATTAGTTCTCTGGTGTAACAAAACTAAGCCGCAGCCACAGAAAAAACTGGAAAAGGCAAATGAAAAAACAACTGGCTGAACTAAACTGAGAGGAGCACAAGCCCCCGGAGGGGACCTGGCAGACCCCCACAGAAGTGCAGGACAAAATGCAAAAAGCAAGCACAAAAAACTAAAAGAAGAAAATGTCTTATCTGTTAGCAGAAGATGCAGGCATGAAACAGCAATCTTCAAAGTGAACCAGGAACAAAAGTTGAGACCAGAACAATTGATCACCGGCAACCCTGATGGGAGGGAACCTCCCTTATATAAGACCAGTCAGTAACACCTGATCGCCAATCTTCACAATCTTCATTGAATAGTTCAGTACTGTTTGTAACCACCAGAGGGAGCTTCTGCTCAGAATTCATTTCTAGCACATTCACAACAGTACCCCCCCTTGAGGAGGGGTCACCGAACCCTCATTTGGGCAACCAGGTCGGTCAGGATGAGCTCTGTGATACGCACGGATGAGTCTTCTAGCATGGATGTCCGAAGCAAACACCCAAGAATTGTCCTCCTGACCATAACCTCTCCACTTAACCAAATACTGGAGTTTCCGTCTAGAAAAACGAGAATCCAATATTTTCTCAACCACGTACTCCAGATTGCCCTCAACCAAAACAGGGTCAGAAGGCACAGCCATAGGAACCACTGGCTCGACAAACCTCTTCAATAAGGACTTGTGGAACACGTTATGGATCTTAAATGTCCCTGGAAGAAGTAAACGAAAGGAAACAGGATTAAGAATCTCCATGATCTTATAAGGTCCAATGAACCTAGGCTTAAACTTAGGAGATGCAACTCTCATAGGGATATTTCTTGAGGACAACCAGACCAAGTCCCCCACTTCAAACAGAGGACCATCAGTCCTATGCCGGTTGGCAAACCTCTGGGCCCTCTCCTGAGAGAGGGACAACCTCTCCACTACCTGGTCCCAAATCTGCTGCATACGCTCCACAACAGAGTCAACACCTGGACAGACAGAAGCGTCCGTCTGTCCTGAAGAAAATCGAGGGTGAAACCCAAAATTGCAGAAAAATGGAGACATCAAGGTTGCAGAGCTAGCCCTATTATTAAGGGCAAACTCAGCCAAAGGCAAAAAATAGACCCAGTCATCCTGATAAGCAGACACAAAGCATCTCAGATAAGTCTCCAATGTCTGGTTTGTTCTCTCAGTTTGTCCATTGGTCTGAGGATGAAAAGCTGAGGAGAAAGACAATTGAACACCAAGTTTAGAACAAAAAGTCCTCCAAAATCGGGAAACAAACTGGACTCCTCTGTCAGACACAATGTTCTCAGGAATACCGTGTAACCGAACCACGTGCTGAAGGAACAAAGGCACCAATTCGGAGGAGGAAGGCAACTTAGGTAATGGCACAAGATGTATCATTTTGGAAAACCTATCACAAATCACCCAGATAACGGTCATTCTCTGAGAAACAGGGAGGTCGGAAATGAAATCCATAGAGATATGGGTCCATGGTCTCTTGGGCACAGGCAATGGCATCAACAAACCACTAGGGCGAGAGCAAGGCTTGGAGCGAGAGCAAGTCCCACAGGACTGCACAAATTTCCTGACATCACGAGACAAAGTAGGCCACCAAAAGGACCGACTAACCAAATCTCTGGTACCAAAAATTTCGGGATGACCGGCCAATGCGGAACAATGAATCTCAGACATCACACTCTTTTTCCACCGGTCTGGGACAAACAATTTCCCAATAGGGCAGAGTTCGGGTTTATCCTCCTGACACCCTTCCAGAGCCAGTCTCAAATTGGGCGAGATGGCGGAAAGAACTACACCCTCTTTCAAAATAACAGTAGGATCAGATAACTCGAGAGAGTCAGCAAGGAAACTCCTCGAGAGGGCATCCGCTTTAACATTCTTAGTGCCAGGAAGAAAGGAAACCACAAAATTAAAACGTGTGAAAAACAAGGCCCACCTGGCCTGTTTAGTATTAAGTCGCTTGGCTGATTCCAGATAAACCAGATTCTTATGGTCCGTGAGGACCACCACCTGATGTTTGGCTCCCTCCAGCCAATGTCTCCACTCTTCAAAAGCCCACTTCATGGCCAATAACTCCCGATTACCCACGTCATAATTACGTTCAGTTGGAGAAAATTTTCGAGAGAAAAAGGCACAAGGGTTACTTTTAGAGGTCTCTGGATCTCTTTGGGACAAAACGGCACCTGCCCCAATTTCAGAGGCATCAACCTCCACCTGAAATGGCAGAGAAACATCTGGCTGCCGTAGAACAGGAGCAGAAGTGAATCTCTGCTTAAGTTCCTGAAACGCAGAAACTGCCTCAGGAGGCCAATTCACCACATCAGAACCCTTCTTGGTCAAATCAGTCAATGGTTTAACAATAACAGAGAAATTACCAATAAATTTACGATAAAAATTGGCAAAACCCAAGAATCTCTGAAGAGCCTTTAATGAAGTAGGTTGGACCCAATCACAGATGGCCTGAACCTTGCCCGGGTCCATTTCAATAACAGATGGGGACAAAATGAATCCCAGAAATGAGATCCTCTGTACGCCAAAAAGACACTTTGATCCCTTCACATACAGAGCATTCTCTCTCAAAATCTGGAACACAGTCCGAACATGTTTCACATGAGAGTCCCAATCATTGGAAAAAATCAAGATATCATCCAAATAAACAATCAGAAATGTATCCACAAAATCCCTGAAAATGTCATTCATGAAGGACTGGAAGACGGAAGGAGCATTAGTGAGCCCAAAGGGCATCACTGGGTACTCAAAATGCCCCTCTGGGGTATTAAATGCCGTCTTCCATTCATCCCCGTGCTTAATGCGAATAAGGTTATATGCCCCCCTGAGGTCAAGCTTGGTAAACCAAGTAGCACTTTTCACCCTGGAAAACAGGTCAGAAATCAAGGGTAACGGATATTGATATTTCACAGTGATATTGTTCAAGAGACGATAATCAATACACGGCCTTAATGAACCATCCTTTTTGGCCACAAAGAAAAAACCGGCACCCAAGGGTGAAGAGGATGGTCTGATATGACCCTTCTCCAATGACTCCTTGATATAAGACCGCATAGCGTCATGTTCAGGTACAGACAAGTTAAAAAGGCGACCTTTAGGGAATTTACTACCAGGCACTAATTCAATAGCGCAGTCATAGCTCCTATGTGGGGGCAAGGATGCAGATTTACTTTCGCTAAACACATCAGAAAAATCTGTCAAAAAGTCAGGAACATCCTGAGCCTGGGGGGAGGCAGAAAAAACAGGAGTGTTGGCATTAACACATTGGCAGCCCCAACTGGTTACAGACACAGATTTCCAATCCAAAACAGGATTATGAGACTGTAACCAAGGGAAACCCAGTACAATAATGTCATGCAGATTATACAGCACCAAAAATTTGCAACTCTCCTGATGATCAGGTTCAACCCTCATTATCACCTGAGTAGAGAACTGGGGTTTATTCTCAGCTAAAGGGGTAGAATCGATCCCCAGTAGGGGAATAGACTTCCGTAGGGGTATCAAGGGAAACCCACAACATTTAGCAAAATCAAAATCCATCAGGTTAATAGCTGCTCCCGAATCAACAAAAGCCTGAGCAGAAAATGTGGACAGGGAGCAAATCAGGGTAACAGTAAACAAAAATTTAGTCTGAACACTACCCAAGACAACTGAACGTGCAAAACGTCTTCCCCGCTTAGGGCAGACTGAAATAGCATGAGATGCATCACCACAGTAGAAACATAACCCATTGCGTTTTCGAAACTCATGACGCTGTGCCCCAGAAGCCACTCTATCACACTGCATGGGTTCAGAAGCTGGTTCACAAGGCAACACTATTCCACGCATACCTCTACGCTCACGCAAACGTCTGTCAATGTGAATCGCTAATGACATAGAATCACTGAGACCAGAGGGGACAGGGAATCCCACCATAACATCATTTACATTCTCTGATAGACCCTTCTGAAAAAGGGCTGCCAAAGCATCGTCATTCCATTTGGTCAGGACTGCCCACCTTCGGAATCTCTGACAGTATAACTCAGCGTCCTCAAGCCCCTGATTTAATGCCAACAAGGCTTTTTCAGCTTGATCAGTGACATTAGGCTCATCGTACAATAACCCCAGAGCCTGAAAAAATGCATCAACATTACTCAAAACAGGGTCCCCAGGTGTCAGGGAAAAAGCCCAATCCTGAGGATCGCCGCGCAGGAGAGAGATGACAATTTGAACCTGCTGTGCTGCGTTCCCTGAGGACTTAGATTTTAAGGCAAAAAACAACTTACAGTTATTTTTGAAATTCAAAAATTTAGCTCGATCCCCTAAAAACAAATCTGGCATGGGAATCCTAGGTTCCACAACAGGCAACCCTGCAAGATAGGTAGCAATACTCCGAACTTCAGTGTCAAGCTGATCCACATGGCCAGACAACTGTGCAAACTCCATTGAGAAAAAAAAAATCCTCCTCAGCACCCAGAGATACAGAGGGAAAAAAAAATAAAAATCTCTGACAACTCTGACAATCTTCTTTCTTTCACACTATTTTTCCCTTATGTGAGTACCATATAATTATCAGTTTTAGGCCGGTAATACTGTTATGATTTGGTAGCTGAGGAGAGCAGGCAAAAAAGGCAATACACCAGAGAGGTTGGAATCTATTGGATTGCAGTACCCTGACTAACCACCACAACTAAAGGCAGCCGTGGAGCGTACCTACGTTGGTCCTAGACGCCTCGTCACAGCCTGAGAAGCTAACTTCACCTAAAGATAGAAAGAGGAAAACTATCTGCCCCGGAGCAGATCCCCAAAGAACATAGGAAGCCCCCAAACATGTAATGGCGGTTAGACAAGAGGAAATACAGACACAGACAGAAAATAGTATGAGCAAACGTTGGGGCCCAATCTTCCTAGACAGAAAAGGATAGGAAGGTCACTTACTGCAATCCAAAAAACCCTAAAAAAAAATACCAACACACTAATTGCAAAAACACCTGAGATCACACGACCTCTACCACCTAAATTAGTTCTCTGGTGTAACAAAACTAAGCCGCAGCCACAGAAAAAACTGGAAAAGGCAAATGAAAAAACAACTGGCTGAACTAAACTGAGAGGAGCACAAGCCCCCGGAGGGGACCTGGCAGACCCCCACAGAAGTGCAGGACAAAATGCAAAAAGCAAGCACAAAAAACTAAAAGAAGAAAATGTCTTATCTGTTAGCAGAAGATGCAGGCACGAAACAGCAAGCTTCAAAGTGAACCAGGAACAAAAGTTGAGACCAGAACAATTGATCACCGGCAACCCTGATGGGAGGGAACCTCCCTTATATAAGACCAGTCAGTAACACCTGATCGCCAATCTTCACAATCTTCATTGAATAGTTCAGTACTGTTTGTAACCACCAGAGGGAGCTTCTGCTCAGAATTCATTTCTAGCACATTCACAACACTCTGCCTCCCCCCTGAGCGCTGCATTGTGCTCGATCGCAGCAGTCAAGGGGTTAACAGCCAGGGGCGGTGGGGGCTCCGCTCCTGGCTGTCAGTGCAGGAAGCCTGGCCACTGCAGCGCCAGCTCCTGCACTGATCGCGCTGGAGAAGCTGAAATTTCAGCTTCTCCTGCGCGATCGCTGCTGTGTTTGGTCAGTCAGATTGACTGACCAAGCACAGCACTGTAGGTGCGGGGACCGACGGCAAAGGTCCCCGCACCGCTTGCCGTGCCTGTCAGCTGTCTGTGACAGCTGTCGGCACTGATCTACCACTGCGTGTTTACATGCAGTGGTAGATCAAAGGCATGACGTGCACAGTCCATCCTGGTGCCGGAACTGACACCCGGCCATGACGGACTATGCACGTCATTGGACATTAAGGGGTTAAAATGATTTTTCATTAATGTGTGTGGTTTTTTTTAACCATTTCATACAACAGGATTAATAATTGAGAGTTGTCTATTTGACAAATCTCAATTATTAACCTGGCTTAAAGTCACCTTTCAATAGCAAGGTGGCTTTAACCCATTATTAACCCATTCGCCACCGCTACAGGGCAATGGGAATAGGAAAGGGCGAATCTAATTATAGATTTGCCTTTTCTGGGGTGGCTGGGGGCAGATGTTAGTAGCCGGGGGGCACTAAATAAATGCACCCTCCCTAGGCTAATATTATCTGCCCCCACTCGCTGGCTTTGTCTGTCTGGTTCAGAAAATAGCGCTGAAGCTCACACTTTTTTTTTCTACGAATTTACACCTCATATATATATATATATATATATATACGTCATTGTGGCACAAATATATATATATATATACATATATATATATATATATCTAGGTCATACACTTCTACATAGTATAATAGCCGCTAATTCAATTGCTGGCTTTTGTGAAATTACAGACCCAACATGAAATGACACATGGTTTACATACAGTTAACCATGTCAGTTCATGTAGTTTGATATATGGTTTTCACTAACAATTACATGAGTGTATGGATGCAAAATTTCAGATATGTAGGGGTTAATTAAAGGTGTAAATTCGTTGAATTTTTTTCAACGAATTTACACCTTTAATTAACCCCTACATGTGTGAAATTTTGCACACATACACTCATGTAATTGTTAGTGAAAACCATATATCAAACTACATAAAATGACATGGTTAACTATATGTAAACCATGAGTCATTTCGTGTCGGGTGGTTCTGTAATTTCACAAAAGCCGGCAATTGAATTAGAAGATGGCGACCAGTTTTCCTGCTACAGTTTTCGCTCTGTGCATTTTTCTAGCGATTTTTTTGCTCCTCGGCCTCTGCAAACTCTTTCCCCATTATCCTGAGGTGTTTCCCCTCCATTTTATCCATTATATAGCACTGTAGTGGTCATTTTGTAATTCCAATTTTTTTCTCCCATTGACTTGCATTGATATCGGAAATCGGAAATTCCAATATCCGATATTTTTCCAATATCAGAAATCGGAATTCCGATACGATTTCGGGCAATATCGCTCATCCCTAGTCTTGAAGCTGTTATCACCAACAAAGTCTTTTGTATGAAGTATTAAATACATTTCAGTAAGTGTGTTCACTAGTTTTTCCCTGTGTCATTTCTCATTTTTACACATAACTTATTTTATGGACATCTATGCTTTGATTTATTTGCCTGTGTAGGTTGTTACCAACATCTGGTGATAATTTCATGCCAGTAGCACCTTTAGAAATATGTTTAATTCCAAAATGTCAGATGAGTTAAAAAATATCATGGACTATGAGCATGGACACATTTCACATTCACATCTTTAATGAATTTTCAGACATTTCATTCCTAATTTTGTCCATAAAATCTGCTGTTTGGATATGCATTGAAAAAGAAGCTCACTTCACAGTTGTAATTAAAATAAGACTGTGTTCATATATCATGGGTATTTCTTCTTTGTATGAATTATAAAACTGGCCCAAAAATATCATATCTTTTAAATATTTCAGTTATTTGACAAAAATAGATATTCTTTTCCAGCACTTATTAAAGACTTTTTAGACTGGGTTGTGCAAAATTGCTTGAGGGGAAAAACATTCAGTATCTGGACAAAGTGGCTTGTCCTTATAATTCTGTATATACACATGTAAGGTCTTTGTAGCAGTACTTGATAAAGCTATATCCATTGCAGACCTAAATGAAAGTCATAACACAGGACATACTGTTTTGGTAACAAGCTTATCACCATCAACACAGAAAGAGCAGCTGGAGTGATAAACATTGGATGTTGGTACATACAACTTGTGGGCACTTAAACTTCTATGAACTTAGTCTATTCACATACTTGGGACAATGGCAGTATGAGTGGCTTCCTACCTGCTAGAACTAGGTAATGCTACCATACCCGTGACATAATACATAAATGATGATGCACGTAGGCTATCTTTATTTTGTGTAAATACAAGTAAAAATGGGTGTTCCAAGACTGAAAGGACAATATGTTATTGCAAAAGGTAAAAGGTTTTATCTGGAAAATCCCCACAATATGTCTGCTCTTCAAATAACCTTGATGGCATCATGACCAACTTTAATCATGTTATGAATATGGAAGTTAAAATACTTGTGTTACTGTCTATGGCAAGAGCTTCAAAAATATATTTTTTATAGAATGCTATAAGCGTTAGTGTTAAAGCAATACAACTGAAGGGAGAGAAAGAAATTAAGTAAGAAAGATGTCATCTGATTAGCAAAAAGTTTTTTTTTAGTGCTTTGGCTGCCATTATCCAAAAACCAAATAAAACATTGTTTAGCAATGCCTAGTTTGGAGTGGGTCCATCTGGAGCTGCTACAAAGAAGTGATATACACTTTTTTTTACAATCAGACATTTTTCAAAACTTCTACAGATAACATAGTAAAAAACTAATGATATGAACAAAAGTAATTAAATTAGAAGTGAATGAACTATAAGAGTTTTATAAAAGTTTTTTGAAACTGTTTTTGCAGGAGAATTTTGGAAAGGATCTCCGAAAGACTCCTAAAAACTCATCTACAAGGTATGTGCACATGATATCTTTTTCAGGCAAATGCCATCTGGAATCCATTTGAAAAAATGACGAAAAACCACCCAAAAATGTTAAAACAATGCACAGCAATGTAAAAATGACATTGCTTTGTATTGTGCATATATTCAGTCTTTTCTTTCTACTTTTAGATTTATTTTCACTTTCAGGGTTTGAAAAGTCCTTTAAGCTACAACCATGAAGACCATCGAAAAGCATGAAGTTAAAAGAAGTAGTGCGTTTATCTCCCAGGCAGCGTATGCCAGGAAGCCGCTCACAAGTTGAAGTTTAAATTATAAAAAAAAAATCATCCTGCCGCTGCACAACCATCGCAAAGCTGCTTCAGGAAGAAGATTGCCGACTTTTTCCTGTAAGCTGCTTCGTATAGGAAAACCTAAGTGGGTCCACGGGCGTGATAAAGATGCCAGTTGCACATACGCTAGTTGTCTATATAGTATATTCCTTACATTTAAAGGGACATGAATACTTAAACACCATTGTCAGTGGCACTTTAACTAAAGGCAACTTCAGGAATAGGTAAACATAAAAAAGCTCAACATTTAAGAGACTTAAAAATTTAAAATGAAATGTACTGTATTACAGTGAAAAAAATTATAATCTTGTCTAGCACTCAATCTCCAAATTTTCAAATAAAAAAGACCCTTCAAAAAGATATGAAAAACACACACATTTAAAAACAGGACATGCTGAGAAAAAACCCAACGTGTTTACAAACTCAGACATATGTAAGGCAAGTAAATGTTAACATGTATAGCATTGCTGCTGAAGAAGGGAGAAACCCACTTAAATGGGTTCCCTAGGTCTAATCAACAAATTACTTATCTGCTAAATAGCTCTTCAATATGAGATATGTAGGGGTTTTCCAGGAATTAATGCCACCCGACACACCCACCGATCAGCTGAAAACTGTTACTGCCACAGACAGAATTATGCAATGCATGCAGGATTGGCTCCGGGATTTTGTGAGCCCTGGGCAAACAGTCTCAGTGGGCCCCTTTAACACATACCACAATTCATGGTACACAGATATGGCAGAGAAATATAGGTATAGTACAATGCCAAAGATTTCACTTACTTCTTAAATCAAATGAGTGATATTTCCTGTAAATTTTAAAATGGCTCAGAAACCAGTGAATCCTCACAACGCACAGCGAACAGAGTGACTGCAAACTTATTATTTTAGACTGGACAGTATACTGTAGCCCTCCATACAATATTATGGGCAATATTATGGGCACCACATAGTGCTCCATACAGAATAATGAGCCCCATGTAATTCCATACAGTATAATGGCCTCATATATTGCTCCATACAGTATAATGGCCCCATATAATGCTTCATACAGTATAATGGCCACATATATTGCTCCATACAGTATAATGGGCCCCATATATACTCCATACAGTATAATGGCCCCACACAATGCTGCATACAGTATAATGGGCCCCATATATTGCTCCATACAGTATAATGGATCCTGTATATTGCTCTATACAGTATAATGGGCCCCATATAATTCTCCATATAGTATAATGGCCCCATATAATGCTCCATATAATATAATGGGCCCCACATAATGCTCCATACCACGATTCATGATGCACATATACGGAAGAGAAATATAGGTATACAGTCATGGCCAAAAGTTTTGAGAATGACACAAATATTATATTTTCACATGATCTGCTGCCCTCTGGTTTTTATGTGTTTGACAGATGTTTTTATCACAGACAGAAATATAATTGCAAACATATGAGTAACAAAAGCTTATTTATATTGACATTTAGAATGAGTTAATGCAGCAAGTCAATATTTGCAGTGTTGACCCTTCTTCTTCAGGACCTCTGCAATTCTCCCTGGCATGCTCTCAATCAACTTCTGAACCAAATCCTGACTGATAGCAGTCCATTCTTGCACAATCAATGCTTTCATTTTGTCAGAATTTTTAGGTTTTTGTTTGTCCACCCATCTCTTGATGATTGACCACAAGTTCTCAATGGGATTAAGATCTGGGGAGTTTCCAGGCTATGGACCCAAAATCTCTATGTTTTGTTCCCTGAGCCATTTAGTTATCACCTTTGCTTTATGGCAAGGTGCTCCATCATGCTGGAAAAGGCATTGTTGATCGCCAAACTGCTCTTGGAGGGTTGGGAGAAGTTGCTCTTGGAGGACATTCTGGTACCATTCTTTATTCATGGCTGTGTTTTTTAGGCAAGACTGTGAGAGAGCCGATTCCCTTGGCTGAGAAGCAACCCCACACATGAATGGTTTCAGGATGCTTAACAGTTGGCATGAGACAAGACTGGTGGTAGCGCTCACCTTGTCTTCTCCGAATGAGGCGTTTTCCTGATGTCCCAAACAATCGAAAAGGGGATTCATCAGAGAAAATAACTTTACCCCAGTCCTCAGCAGTCCACTGCCTGTACCTTTTGCAGAATATCAGTCTGTCCATGATGTTTTTTCTGGAGAGAAGTGGCTTCTTTGCTGCCCTCCTTGAGACCAGGCCTTGCTCCAAGAGTCTCCGCCTCACAGTGCGTGCAGATGCACTCACACCTGCCTGCTGCCATTCCTGAGCAAGCTCTGCACTGCTGGTAGCCCGATCCCACAGCTGAAACACTTTAAAGAGACGGTCCTGGCGCTTGCTGGTCTTTCTTGGGCGCCCTGGAGCCTTTTTGGCAACAATGGAACCTCTCTCCTTGAAGTTCTTGATGATGCGATAGATTGTTGACATTTGGTGCAATCTTTCTAGCTGCGATACTCTTCCCTGTTAGGCCATTTTTGTGCACTGCAATGATGACTGCACATGTTTCTTTAGAGATAGCCATGGTTAACAGAAGAGAAACAATGATGCCAAGCACCAGCCTCCTTTTAAAGTGTCCAGTGGTGTCATTCTTACTTAATCATGACAGATTGATCTCCAGCCATGTCCTCATCAACACCCACACTTGTGTTAATGGAGCAATCACTGAAAAGAGGTTAGCTGGTCCTTTTAAGGCAGGGCTGCAATGATGTTGAAATGTGTTTTGGGGGATAAAGTTCATTTTCTAGCCAAATATTGACTTTGCAAGTAATTGCTGTTAAGCTGATCACTCTTTATAACATTCTGGAGTATATGCAAATTGCCATTAGAAAAAGTGAAGCAGTAGACTTTGTAAAAATTAATATATGTGTCATTCTCAAAACTTTTGTCCATGACGGTAGTACAATGCCAAAGATGTCACTTACTTCTTATTTTACATGAGTGATATCTAGTGTAAATTTTACAATGGCTCAGAAACCAGTGAATCCTCGCAGTGCAAAGAACACAATGTGACTGCAGACTTAACATTTTAGACGGGACAGTATAGTCCTCCATACAGTATTTTGTGCACCACATAATCCCCCATACAGTATTATGAGCACCAAATTGTCCTCCATACAGTATAATGGCCCCATATTATTGCTCCACACAGTATATATTGGCCTCATATAATGTTCCATACAGTATAATGGGCCCCATATTATGCTCCATACATTAAAAAATCAAATACTCACCTCTCCCTGCAGGTCCGGTCATCTCAGCATCTTCTGACTCTTTGCACTGCTCAGCACCCTCTGCCCTGAGACGTCACAGTCAGAAGACGGCAATGCTGAAGACACTGGTGCGGTGGGGAATAAGGAGAGGTGAGTATTTGAGGGAGGGCCAGATGCCAGCGCTAGCACCTGGCTCCCCGACACATTGGCCCAATAGCGTGACAGAGTCTCCGATGCCAAGTGGGCCCATGTGTTCGACCAGGACCACAGCACTTGCCCGGGTGTGCCTGGTGGTGACAATGGCCCTGACTGTAAGTGCAAAATACTGTAGCACCATTCATTTCTTTTTGGTCACATATGAGCACAAATTTAAATGGGTATTCCCATCTCCAACATATTATCCCAATATGTAATAGGCGTAAGAGGTGTAATAATAATAATATTATTACTTATTATTATTATATGAGCAAATACCTCCAATTAGAAATATAAGTATATGTTTTTTTCCTTTTTCCATAATGGATTTCATAAACACTAATTCAAGAAAAGATCTTTTAGCACAAGTTTTCAATATGGATGCTACAAACATCCGTGGAAGCACAGATTTAACTCCTTTCCGACGTCAGGCGTAACAGTATGCCGACGTCGGAGTCCCTCCCTTTGATATGGGCTCCAGCGGTGAGCCCACATCTTTACCAGGACATGCAAACTGTTTTGAACAGCTGACATGTGTCCAGAATAGCGATCCACCCGCAGCTATTAACCCGTTAAATGCCACTGTTAAATGCTGACAGCAGCATTTAACTCGCGCTTCCGTTCATTGGGGCCGGAAATTCGCGCACCGGTGACCCCCATGACGTAATCACGGCTCCAGGAGACCTCTATGGTTGTCACTGCCGGCTTGCTGTGATCGGCGCTCATAGCAAGTGAATAACGGCATGTTTGGTGTCTATGAACTCGTAATGACCTGGATAATCATAATGGCAGGTCAGGTTTTAGCATTTGGTGAATTTAGTAAAAAAGCCAAACAAAAAACAAGTGTGGGATTGCACTTTTTTGCAATTTCACCACACTTGGAATTTTTTTCCTGTTTTCTAGTACAAGACATGGTAAAACCAATGCTGTTGTTCAAAAGTGCAACGCGTTCTGCAAAAAACAAGCCCTCACACGGTCATATTGAAGGAAAAATAAAAAGTTATGGCTCTGAGAAGAAGGGGAGCAAAAAACAAAAATGCAAAGCCTAAAAAAGCTCCAGTCATGAAGGGGTTAAAAGATAAAATTAAACATTTGGAGAAACTTGTAATTTCAGAAACCAAAATTTGGAGGGATAGCATAATCTTATAACAGTATGTTGACAAATCTACGATCTCAAGGGGACTAAGGCTGCAAAAGACACCCACCAACATCTACTTTGATGAGTTCCTGTATGAATTGAATTCCATATTATCAGATGAGTCTTCTAAACCTCATGAAATTTATTATCAAGTTTGAGGACATCAAGATCAAACAAGTGCAAGATGATGCCTAACAAATTAATTTGTCTTTACTACAACACAAAAATGTGAACAATTATGATCTTTTGATTCAAAGAGTTAAAGACAGAGTGGCACAATGGGAGAAAAATATTACCGTATTTTTTGAATTATAAAATGCACCGGACTATAAGACGCACCCAGGTTTTAGAGGTGGAAAATAGGGAAAAATATATTTGAAGCAAAAATGTGGTAAAATATTTAATAACATAAATAACATACTATTATATGTGGTGTTATTATATATAATAGTATGTTATTATGTTGGAAGCTACGGGTAGAAGATGGTGCTGCGGGACCAGTGTGGTGTCTGTAAAGTACTATATGAAGACGCTGGAGGGTGAGTATATGAATGGGGGCACGGGGCTTATATTTAAAGCACCACTCCAGCCTGAAAAATAACACTGGAGTGCTGCTTTAAGATCCCATGGGAGAACTATAACTCTCAGCATGTCCTGCAGATCCTATGGCACGCTGGGAGTTATAGTCCACCACAGGATGGCAGAGTGCTTTTTTTATGTGCTGTAATTTACTAACCTTTTAATTAATTCTTTCTTGTACAGTGTGTCTGCAGGACCTGTGATGACATCATGAAGAGGCAGGGCTTTGTGTGGTCATGTGATGCTCCAGCCCGCCCTCTTCATGACCTCATCACAGGTCCTCCACAGGAGCATTCAGCATGCATCAGCACAGCCACCAGGCTGTCAGGTATGGATGCCTCCTGCTGCACTCTGCTCCTGTTGCCTCCTTCTCCTTCCAACACAGATCTCCCAAGCTAGTGCAGGAATCAGGCGCTGGGGAACCATGTAGCTCTGTCATTTGCTGCTCCCCGCTCACTGCTCAGCTGATAGGTGGGCGGGGAAGCGGCTAATGAATATTCACTGCACTTAAGTATCAGGACCAGTGGTTTCCTCCCTCTGGTTTCCTGCAGCCGAGGGGATATTTTCCTGCCTCCTGCGATCCCACTCCACCGCTGCCCGCTGCCCCCCTCCCCATGTTACATTCCGACCATAAGACGCACCCACACTTTCCTCCCAAATTTGGAGGAAAAAAAGTGCGTCTTATGGTCCGAAAAATACGGTACGTGTATCAAAAAGTCTAAGTTTCAAAAGAGACAGGCAAGATTATTCTAATTACACAGTTTACACCTTGAGCAAATACAGCATAATTGAATTTTTCATAGTTCCAAGTCAATTTTAAAGACTATTAGTCTATAAATTCCACAAAGATTTCCAACATGTCAGTTTTTCTCTCTCAGAATATGAAACATCAGCAGTGATAATTCAGAAACTGACCAGTTTTTCAATAGGAATAGATGTTACAAATCTAAACAGTCAAAAAACATTTCATGAAGAGAGGAAGAAAACAGAAAATCCTTCAACACGCCAACTCAGGATTCGCAAACGGAAGAGTTACATTTAGATGTTGCCAATTTTTGGAATTATTATCCTTGGGACTGGGTTTCTCACTAATGAAAGACTAATTTATTCTGTACATTATTGGATATCAATAAATTTGTCAGAAATCTTACAGTAAAATGATGTTTTTTTAGACTGATGATATTTCCTCTAACATGGACAATGTACCGTATTTTTGGACTATAAGATGCACTGGACCATAAGACACACCTAGGTTTTAAAAAACTGAAGCAAAAAATGTGGTGAATTCTGTAATTAATATCCCCTATCCTGGTATGTATGGTCCCCTCATCCACATCCTGATACACCTTGCCTCCTTCATCCCTATCCTGGTATGCATGTCCCTCATCCGTATCCTGGTAGAATGGTCCCCCTCATCCCTATCCTGGCAGGAATAATTGCCCTCATCCCAATCCTAGTATGCATTGCCCCCTCATCCCTATCCTAGTATGCATGGCCCCTTCCATATCCTGGTATGCAGGGCCCCCATCTCGACCTAGTATGCATGGCCCAATCCTTATCCTAGTGTGCATGGCCCAATCCCTATCCTGGTATGCATGGCCCCCTCATCCCTATCCTGGAAGGAATGGTCCCCCTCATCCCTATCCTGGCAGGAATGATCATCCTCATCCCTATCCTAGTATGCATGGCCACATCCCTATCCTGTTATGCAGGGCCCCCTCATCCCTATCCTGGTAGGAATGGTCCCCCTCACCCCTATCCTGGCAGGAATGATCGCTCTCATCCCTATCCTAGTATGCATAGCCCCATCCCTATCCTGTAATGCAGGGCCCCTATCTCCTCCTAGTATGCATGGCCCCATCCCTATCCTGGTAAGCAGGACCCCCATATCGTCCTAGTATGCATGGCCCCATCCCTATCCTGGTATGCAGGGCCTCCATCTCGTCCTAGTATGCATGATCCCATCCCTATTCTGGTATGATTGGCCCCCATCCCGATCCTGGTATGCATGGCCCCATCAGAAAACATTAAAAAAAAAAAAACATTACACTTAACTTACCGGCACTCCCTCGCAGCATCTTGTTCCAATACCAGCAGCTGCTTTATGCTTGTAAGCAGCACATGGCAGGGACGTCATGCGCTGCTCACAAGCAGAGCATAGCTGCCGGAATACTCACTGCTCTGCACGCCGGGACTGTGTGCGCAGAGAGCAGTGAGTATTTATTGCTTTTTAGTAGTGCGCACAGTGTCAGCCAGAGCCTTCCTGCAGCTGCCGGCAGTGACGTGTGCCGCTACTAAAGGGAATAGATAGTCACCGCATTCCACTCCCATGTGTGTGGAATGCAGTGAATATTCATTTCTCTTTAGCAGTGGGCACAGGAGTTAGCCGCACCAGCCGGCTCTTGCCTCTGTGACCCGCTGATCCGCCGATGCCGCTCCCCCACATCCCCACCACAGCCGGTACATCCGGACTATAAGACGCGCCCCCATTTTCCGCCACATTTTTGGAGGAAAATAGTGCATCTTATAGTCCGAAAAATATGGTACATTCAAGCATTACATCTAATAGCATTGTTGGTCAAAGTTTTCAGGAATAAGTCTCATTAATCTCTCATTAATCTTTCTTATGCAACTGTCCAATGAAGAGGAGTTTCTGCTTAAAAATGTCACATAAACAATGAATTTCAAAACCTATTAACCCATCAGGTCCAGTACTGATTCTATGGACACTTTCCAGAAATTGGTTGAAGATGAATTAAAAACATTACAAGAGTCCACCAGAGGCCAGAGTCACTCGAATTAAACTTATCAGCAAAGCAAAGCCTTAGAGGAATTGAAATGTAGCAAGGACATTTTTCAAAAAATGGTAGATAATGTTGGGACAGTTGTTGCTCTAGACCAGTGAAGGGAACCTTAGGCCCACAGACCACTTATGGCCCGCAATTAGAGTTGAGCGAATTTGTTTGGATTCGCTTCCGAATACGATCGGCAGCGAATATTGCTTTTGCAATATTCGTCAAACATAGACGAACGTTATTAGAGTCAATGGGAGTAGAAATTACAGAATATGTTCGAAACCGATCATAAAACATACATTTGGCACGAATAGGGCACCAATATGACATGAATATGGCAAATTCAGATTCGACAAACAAATTTGCTCAACTCTACCTGCAATAATATTTTCTCCGGCCCCCAGGCAGATTTCTGGATACAACAGTGATTGGGCAGGCAGATGTGTTTTGATGGCCTCTAGAGGCTTTCAGTTTTCTTGCTCTGTGAGCACTTGCACTCAGTGTTCACAACTGAACACTGAGCCATATACAATTAAAGATTATATCCTAATACCAGTGCCAGTGTCAAGACTTACTTTGCGGACGGAGTAGCCCACAATTTTTACGGTGTCTCTGAAAAAGGGGGCCAACATATGGTGGGATATCTCTGAAAAAGGGGCTGCAAGCGGGGATGACTCTGAAAAAGGGGGCAGTGGGGTGGGACGTCTCTGAAACAGGGAGCCATGTGGGGTGGGATGTCTTGAAAAAGATGGCTGTGTGGGGTGGTGTGAAGGATGACACCAGAGAGATCACCCAGAATCCCTCCAGTACCACAACATTTTGACAAACCTGCATCTCGCCACCCCAACTAACATCCCTATTACATCCCTATTACATCCCTATTACATCAGCGAGATCACTGGTATGGTCTCCTCACTGGTGACACGTAAAACGGATGCAACGCAACGACATCAGGCGCAATCCGGCGCTAATGAAAGTCAATTACAAAAAACCGCATCCGGTACCGGATCCGTTATTTTAAAACACGCCGGATCGCGCCTGACATCAAAAAACTGATGTGTGAAAGTAGCCTAAGACTGCAAACTTTTCTTATCAGGGATATATCATACGTAATTTAAAATGGACAAGGTGCGTGGTAAGGGACAGGGAAGAGGACATGATGCTGATGGTGAACGTAGAGGCCGAGGCCGTGGGCAAGGTGAAACTGTGCCTGCAGGGGGGAGCACAACAAGCACACACACATCATGTTGATCTAGCTTCCTGTCACACTTTGTAGAGGGGTGCAGAACACCACTCATGAAGCCAGCCCAGTGAGAAAAGGTTGTTGGATGGATATCAGATAATGCTTCCAGTCACTTTGTCAGCACCACACTATGTTCCACACAGTCCAGTCTCAGTAGCCGTGATTCTGGACCACATAACCTCACCCTGATCCTTCTTCCTCCCACCATGCCACATGCCCGGAGACAAGTGATCCCACACTTGACACTCTGAAGAGCTGATGGCATTTTTATTTATAAATTCTGACCTCTCGCCCTTCCCGTTTCAAGCGGGACATGAGGAGATCGCTTGTAGCGATGCTCACAAGAAGGCGACAGAAGGAAAATGCAATTACTGTCACAAAAGGTGGATGATGATGATACACAATTGCTTACATGTGGTGTTTTTAAGTTAGCAAATCAGGAGGAGAAACTATGGTGCGGAAGTGGAAGACGAGGTGGTGGACGATGAAGTCACTGACCCAAAGTGGGAAGCTGACATGCATAGCAAGGACATCAGTGCATAGGGGGAGGGATCCGTAGCACCACAACAGGCAGGAAGAGGCAGTGAGGTGGCCAGAGACACAAGGGGGCAAATGTTCCCCAGGGCATCAATATGGGTTTAGTTGCCAAGCCAAGGCTTGGGTGTTCCAGAGTCCGGCACTTTTTTAAAGACAGTCCAGTTAACGCAAAAAAGGCCATTTGCAAAATCTTTCATGCTAGCATCAGCAGAGGCAGCACAAATACCGACCTAACCCACCACCAGCATGCTCAGGCACATGCAAGCAAAGCATCCAACTACTTGGGTCGAACGCCAGTGTCCAGAAACAGTGTCTGCGGGTGACACCACTTCCTCTTGCCCTGTTCTATGTGCACGCCAATCCCTTATCCATGATGTAGGCGAAGATGCCTCCCACCCTGCACCTGTCATTGCACACTTGCAATCACGATCAGCAGCCATGTCCTTGTCCAGCGTTCAGTTGTTCCTACCACATACCTTGGAACACAAGTGTAAATATACAACTACCCATTCACAGGCTACGATACTAAACGGCCACATTTCCACTCCTCTTGCTCTGGAAATGTTGCCTGTTAGACTTGTAGAGATGGAAGCTATTAGCAACCTCATGGCAGTGGCCATCCCTCAGTACTCAGCTCACATTATTTCTCCCGGTGTGCTGTCCCAGCCTTACACAAGCACGTGTCCCATAAAGTCAGCCGTGCCCTGACCAACACTGGTACTGGGAAGGTCCACTTAACCACGGACACCTGGACAAGTGCTTGTGGCCAGAGACTCTACATTTCCCTGACATCACACTGGGTGAACATTGTGGAAGTCAGGATCCAGCCGGACCCTATGAAAGAACATGTGCTACGGACACCAAGGATTGACAGACCTGGTTCAATCAGTGTTGACTCCACTTTCTACAGCAGTTCTTGCACCTCCTTCTCCTCCTCACTCACCATCTCAGAAAAGTCAACATTAGTTACAAACTGGAAGCACTTCAGCGCTGCCTCGGCCAAGCGGCAATACGCTCTGCTGAAGCTAATCTGATTAGTTGACAAACTGCACACTGCCATGGCGTTGTTGAAAGGTCTAACAGACCAGAGTGATCTGTTGCTCTCGCCCCTGAACCTAATACCAGGTATGGTCGTGTGTGACAATGACCGTAACCTGGTGGCGGCTCAGAAGCTTGGCAACCTTATAGACGTACCATGCCTGGCCCACATGCTCAGCTTCAGCAGTTTGTCAAAACCTATCCAAATCTGCCAACACAACTTGTGAAAGTACACTGCGTGTGTGCCATTTCCGTATGTCCGCTTCAGCTGCTTCCGCCCTGGCAATGGTGCAGCAGCAACTTCCAGGTCACCAAATGGTGTGTGATGTCACCGTGCATTGCAACTCAACGTTACATATATTGGTAAGGATTTGTGAGCAGCAGAGTGCAGTAGATGAATACCAGCTTCACCATGCACGTCGCTATTCAACTCAGCCTTCGTACTTAAGAACTGATGAGTGGGCATGGATTTCTCACATCTGTGCGGGTTCTCCAAAACTTTGAGGACTCGACCAAGATGGTGAGCAATGATGACTCCATAATCAGTGTCACCTTCCCGCTTCTCTGTCTATTGAAATGCTCGCTGCTCCCAATTAAAAAGGAGGCTTTGCAGGTGGAGCAAGTTGGTATGGAGCAAGAAACTACTGGGTGATGTTACACAGCCCAGCCTCATCTCATCTTTTCAACACAGATTGGGTGATATTGAGGAGGAGGAGGAACAGGAGCTGGTTGCCTGTGCTATAGACGGCAGTGTGGCACCAAGGAGTTCGGTTGCCACAGTGACCTTGCCTCCCTCCAGGGGGGAGTGATGTCATGCCTGAAAGCAAGGGGGGATCCCTTTAACAGGTAACACACAGCATACAACACTTTTCTTACTCCAGACCAGAAGGGGGAGCTCTAACACCTGATTTCAGGAAAGCTCCTCTGGAACATTCTGGCTGGGGAAGGAGTTAAGTTAGTATGTGCCTGAGGAGAGCTGAGGAAGGACGTGTTGGGGACAAGCTGGGAGGGAACTGGAGCTAAAGCTAAGCTCACCCCCAGTTCTGAGCGCCAGAAACCGGACCCCAGAGTCCGAGGCTGAGTGGGTAAGCTAAAGCCCCAGCAGCAGAATTCAGAGGGCAGGAGACAGCAGGTTCTCTACCCCAACTAAGACTCGACTACACAGCAGCACATGTGAGCCGGAGACTCCATGAAGGAGCGATTCCTGAAGCAGGCTACAGCTGCCTGTCATGAGAGTGCAGTTCTACTTAAGGCACAGATAGAGAGAGAGGAACTTTAACAGAGTTTACAACAGCAAGTACCTCAGAGAATAGCGCTAGAAAGCATACATCACATCCTACCTGAATAGGAGATTCCAAATTGCTTTCAGGCTGACCGACTCCAGAACCATCTGTAACCTGAGCCCTGGACACTATGCCTGCAGAACTGTGAGTAAAGCTTTGGAAACTGCATCTGACTGTGTCCTATCAAGTTCTTCCTGCAACACCCACTCAACACTGCTACATCCCAGGCTTCCCTGGACAACGAGCATGAAAGGCCCGGACCAATCAATCTGAATGGACCGAACGTGCCGGCACCCACAACCGATCCTCAGGATCGTAACCCTTCCAATGGACCAAGTACTGCAGTGAATGGCAGAACATACAAGAATCCACCACCCGTTCCACCTCATACTCGGTCTGGCCATCCACCACAACAGGCAGCGGGTGCGAGGAAAATCACCTGAGGAAGGCACCGATGGCTTCAGAATCGCCTTATGGAATACATTGGGGATCCACAATGATGGAGGCAAACGCAGGCAAAAGGCCACAGGATTAACCACCTCTAAAATGTCATAAGGGCCAATAAACTTGGGACCCAGCTTAGCAGAGGGAATCCTCAATCTAATATTCTTGGTGGATAACCATACCTTATCCCCCACCTGGTAAGCCGGCCCCACAGAACGTCATTTATCCGCAAAAAATTTATACTTGCCCTGAGCCTCCCCAATGTTTCTCTGAACCTCCATCCAGATCTCCCCAACTGCAAAAAGGCCGAATCAGCCCTGGACACCCCGAATCCAGCTGAGAAAACTCACCAAAGTGAGAGTGAACCACATAGTTTCAGAAGAATGGGGAAGTACAATGGACTGATTGACATGATTATTGAAAGCAAATTCCGCTATGGTTACAGCAGAGCACCAATCTTCCTGTCTGATGTGGCAAGACACTGCAATATCTGCTCCAAAGACTGATTAGTCCTTTCAGTCTGACCATTGGTCTCGGGTTGGTAGGCTGATGAAAAGGTCAGACTGATACCCAGTCTTTTACAAAAGGCCCTCCAGAATTTTACCACAAATTGCACCCCTCTATCAGACACCACACTGACAGGCACACCATGCAATCGGACCACATGCTCAATGAACAGTTTTGATAGAGTCTCAGCATTAGGGAGGCCCGCCAAAGGTATAAAATGCACCTGTTTACTGAACCTATCAACAACTACCCAGATCACGGTTTTTCTATTAGAGGGAGATCGGAGATAAAATCCATGGACAGATGAGTCCATGGTCTAACTGGAATTGGCAGTGGCACCGATTCCACGGCCGGCTGGTTACGGGAGGTTTTAGCATGAGCACAAGTTTCACAGGAAGACACAAACCCAGTGACGTCAGAAGCCAACAAAGGCCACTAAAACAGCCTAGTGATGGCTGTACGTGTGGCCGAGTTTCCAGGATGCCAACTCAGAGCCAAATCATGGAACACCCGAAGCACCCTTAACCAATACTGAACAGGCACAAAGAGCTTATTATCAGGTATGGATGAAGGAGTAAGAGATTGGGCCTCACAAGTCTCTTGATCCAATGCTGAAGACACACCACTCCGTGCTGAAGAAAGGAGGAAAGAGGTTCAGGAGGTGAAACAGGATCCATGCTACGAGATAACGCATTAGCCTTCACATTCTTGGACCCTGGTCTGAAAGTAATAGAAAACTGAAATTGGGAAAAAAAAGTGCCCACCTTGCCTGTCTTGGAGTCAAACGTTTGGCGGACTCAATGTAAGACAGGTTCTTGTGATCCGTAATGATAGTGATACGTTGGACAGCCCTCTCCAAAAAATGCCTTCATTCTTCAAACGCCAATTTAATAGCCAATAGCTCCCAGTTACCCACATCATAATTCCTCTCAGCAGAGGAAAATTTTCTCGAAAAGAAGGCACAGGATCTTAAGTTAGTCAACTTGGTGGGCCTCTGGGACAGCAAAGCCCCCACTCCCATCTCCGAGGCGTCCACCTCTATGATTAATAGTTTAGACAAATTAGGTTGAACCAGTACAGGTGCAGTCATAAAACAGTTCTTCAAAGAAGAAACAAAGCCAAAGCTGGAACTGACCAGGTTTTGAGATCAGCCCCCTTACGACTTAAATCCGTGAGGGGTTTGACCACCTGAAAAAACTCCTTAATGAATTTTTTATAATAATTGGTGAAACCCAGAAAACGCTGAAGATCGTTGAGATCTCTGGTTTGCACCCAATCCACAATAGCCTGTACCTTCCTAGGGTCCATACGATACCCCTCCACAGACAAAATGACCAGTCAAAAGAAAAGACAGCAGAAAACAAACTCTGGACTGGATCATGACAATCTAGTCAGGGATTATAAATTTTAAGCCTTGCTGCTGCTTTTTTCCATGCACTCGTTGACCGATGCTTTTTTATATTGAACTGTACTCAGAAATTCATTAAAGCAGGCAAAATTAAACTAATTTAATGTGTCCTTTCACAGTTTCTCTGTAGCATCTGTATGTAATAGGTAGTGGTGGGAGACTTTATGCTACTGGAGCTGGAATGACCACTTTTGACCTCTCCAATACTTTGTTTCCATCTATGTCTGGGAGCTTCTTGAAGTATGTTTGGGGTCATTGTCCTGCTGGAAGGCCCATGACCTAGGATACAAACCAGCTTTCTGACTCCGGCCACTATATTGTGACCCAAAATCCTTTGGGAATCCTCACATTTCATGATGTCTTGCATACAGTCAAGGCACCCGGGGCCAAAAGCAGCAAAACAACCCCAACATATCTTTGAAACTCCACCATACTTGACTGTAACTACTGTGTTCTATTATTTGTAGCCTCATTCCATTTACAGTAAATAGTAGAATGATGTGCTTTACAAATAAAAACTCCACCTTGTTCTCATCTGTCCACAAGATGCTGGCTGGCAACTCTAGAAATAGTGGAGGCTGCCTGCTGGCCCTCTATAAATTGTGAGGGCCCTCCAAGTTTCAATGTTTACAGTATTAATACGAAAAATAAAATTTTCCCACCTCAGATTGAAATATTATTTTGCAGCTATGCAAAGCCATCTGCTGGTCCTCCAAAAATGCTTAGTGATGGCTGGCTGCTGGCCCTCTGACAATAGTGAGAGCCAGTTGCTGGCCCTCTAAAGGTACTGCCACACTAAACAATCCCGCTAGCGATCACGATAACGACGCATACTAATGCGATCGCTAGCGGGATTGTTTCTATATTGCTAAGTGCGGCCACATTTAGCGATATAGTTAACGACGCTATCGCCGTTAGCGATCTTCTTAACGACTTTAGCGGTACAAAAGTACCGCTAAATCGCTAAGAAAAGGTGCCACACTAGCGATATATACTTACCAGCGGGAGCGCCGACGAGAAAATAGGGTCCGGAACGATTCCAGCGACGAGCGAGATCACAGCAGGAAGCTCGTCGCTGACAGCTGCCGCACTGAACAACATCGCTAACGGGATCGCTAAATAGTGACGTTTTTTAGCGATCCCGTTAGTGATATTGTTCAGTGTGGCATACCCTTTACAGTAGTAAGGGCCATCTGATGGCCCTCTACAAATAGTCATGCTCTGAAAAAAAATTGTGACTTTAATTGTGACTTTCAGAGTCCGCGCCTTCATAAATGAAACAGGATGTGTCAAGTCTCACACACCACATGGCCAGATAAGGTATTAAAATGATAAAATTACAATGCAATGCAAACATGTAAACAAAAAGAAAAACACTGCATGTGAACATAGCCCAAGGTGTGGAGGAGCATTTTTTTATTTTATTTATTTTGCCATATGTAGAAGTCAATATCCTGGAAAGAATGTTTCTTAACATTTTTTCCAGTCAAATCCATTTAAGCGCGATTTTGTTTGTTTTTATTGTCAGTCCGTAAAAGTGCCATAATAATCTGACAATATTGTTCCCAGCAGCGACTTGGGATTCAGAAATAGTTCGAGGTCTACCCCATGCTATTCCCATGCCATTTCAGTGCTGCTTCCATAGTTTTTAGAAGTTTTTAGACCTCTCCATACCTCTGGGGGGTGTCAGAAAAGTGCTTCAGTTTCCCATGGACTTCCATTATAATGTTACTTGGGTCGAGCACCCAAGCATTATGATTTGCTCAATTAAGTAATGAGTACTCGAACATTTTAGTGCTCATTCATCATTAGTACTTAGTAAACACTGTTTTTGATTAAAAAAAGCCATTCCATCAGCCACAAGGTGTACCCAATCGAGACAGACCTAACATACAGTATTAAAACCTTGCCATGTGTGAAAAATTACCTCAATGTGAATTAGGTCCGAGCAGGAACGAGGCCCAACTATGGACACCCATCCATGGAAGCTATAAAAATATAATGACTGGTATAAAGAAAGGGAGAAATGACCACACTTGTCACAATACTCATAAGTTGCATACCACTTCTACATCATAACATCTGAAAACAGCTCAAGAAAATGTATTGTCTTAGGTTATAAAGGGACATATGCTTCAAAATTGAAAAGAGTAAAATTTTATTAAAGATACATGCATATACAATATACATTTAAAATTAAGCAGGTGAACATGCAGCTAACAAGTTTATGTGGGAAATTTACATACTTTCAAATGGATAGCCAAATACATGTAAAAATGAGTTCTCAATTCAGGATTAGGCTAAAGGGTAAGTGCTTGTTTAGTAATGGGTTACAAAGTATAACAGCATCAACATATTCCTGTTTTAGAGAGCATCAACATATGATTGCCAACATATACAAGTACATTCAGTATAAACATTGAAAGCGCAAATGCATAATATACTTATATACCTAATAAGACGCACCTAGGTTTTAGAGGAGGAAATTAGGAGAAAAAAAAACTGAAGCAAAAAATGTGGTCAATTCTGTACTTAATGTCCCCTATCCTGGAAATTTTGTCCCATCAATCCCCATCCTGATATACATGGCCCCCATCATCTCTATCCTGGTATGCATGGCTCCCTAATCCCTAACCTTGTATGCATGGTCCCCTTAACCCTCTCCTGATATGCATGGTCCTCATCCCCATTCTGGCATGCATGCCTCCTCATCCCTAGTTTGGTATGCATGGCTCCCTCATCCCCATCCGGGTATGATTGACTCCATCCTGCTCCTAGTATACATGGTCCTATCCTTATCCTGTATGATTGGCCCATCCCAGTTCTGGTATGCATGGCCCCATCCTTATCCTGGTATGACTGGCCACATCCCGGTCCTGGTATGCATGGCCCCATCCTTATCCTGGTATGATTGGCCCCATCCCAGTCCTGGTATGCATGACCCCATCCTTATCCTAGTATGATTGGTCCCATCCAGGTCCTGGTATGCATGGTCCCATCCTTATCCTGGTATGATTGGCCCCATCCTGGTCCTGGTATGCATGGCCTATCCTTATCCTAGTGTGATTGGCCTCATCCTGATCCTGGTATGCATGGCCCCATTCTTATCCTGGTATGATTGGCCCCATCACTTTCTTTGTTTGCATGGCCCCATCAGAAAAAATTAAAAAAAAAAAACATTACACTTACCTTCCTCTGCTCCCTCACAGTATCCTGCTCCGGTGCCAGCAACTGCTTTATGCATTAAGCAGCTGCTGGCAACGGAGCAGGACAAATGCGAGGGAGTGGAGGAAGGTAAGTGTAATGGTTTGTTTTTTTTAAATCTTTTTTGATGGGGCCATGTATACCAGAAACAAGATGGGGCCAATCATACCAAGATAAGGATAGGGCCATGCATACCAGGACCAGGATGGGGCCAAACATACCAGGACTGGGATGGGGCCAGTTATACTGGAATAAAGATGGGACCAATCATACCAAGAACAGGATGTAGCCAATCATACCAGAATAAGGATGGGGCCAATCATACCTGGATGCCAAAAAGATATGAACATTCATTGCCCTCCACGCCTATGGGGATGGAATGCAGTGAATATTCTCATTTCTCTTTAGCAGCGGGCACAGGAGTTAGCCGCAGCCACAGGCTCCTGCCTCTGTGACCCGCTGCTCCGTCGAAACCATTCCCCACTGTAACGCTGGTATTGTCTGTACTTTGTTTTCCAGCGTTACTTTGCATGTTTTTTGCATTAACCCTTTTGCTCCTTTCCCCTAACCCAGCTGGGATACTGTTGTCTGTTACCTATATGGATGCTGCTCAGTTCCCGGCTCTGCTGCGTACCCGTACTTGCGTGAGTGGCTCCGCTGCTTTGCATGACCGCCCGCATGTGCGGTTCCTGACTTGCTGTGAAAGCCGTCCGTAGCTTGAAAAGTCCTCTGCAGTGGTGCATGACTTACTGCGTGGTTGGCAGCAGCCATTGTTGGGTTCCCTCTGTGTTGTGCTGTCTGGCTCTGCATAGGGGGCGCGGCCCACACCTGTCCTGCTTTTATGTGGATTGGGTGTTTACTAGAGTTACTGCTCCAGCCTATCGCTGTGAAGCAGCTCATATATAAAGTTCCCCAGCCC
>JARQOD010000004.1:72188693-72334554 GCA_033576555.1 Oophaga sylvatica | reverse complement strand
GAGTTATAACCTCATAAAGAGACAGTGGTCAGAATTGTAAAAATTGGCCTGGTCTTTAACCTACAAAATGGCTTGGTCGTTAAGGGGTTAATGAAATAAATACACAGTTTTTGACCATCTTTTATTTTACTGGTAATCCTCAATTCCATTGTTCTCCTGAAATAAAAATGAAATAATAAAGCAACTTTATTCTTACCTATCCGACGCACAGTCAGGTCCCCGATGTAATCCTTCTGAAAGGGTTAACGTTTACTGCAGGGACCGCAGCTAATGCTGCCAGCCTCGCAGTAAACCCCGAATGAATGAGCTCCTCTCCTGGCTGACAGGAGAGGAAGTGATTAGTGTGGGAAGCTTAATTGATTGCTTCCCACTTTCACTTCAGGTCAGCCGGGGACACCGCACAGCATCAGTGACGTCAGAGGGAATCCCGGCTGACCTGAAGTGAACTGATTAGCAAAAATAGGGGATCCCCTCGAAAAAAAAAATGGCGTGGGGTCCCCCTATTTTTGTTAACCAGCCAGATGAAGCAGACTACTGAGGCATGGTATTTAAGGCTGTTAAGGATCCAATATCCATGAACCTTGCAAGCCTGATAATACCAGGCTACAGCAGTCTGCTTATCTTGTTTGGTTAACAAAAATAGGGGATCCCCTCGAAAAAAAAATGGCGTGGGGGTCCCCCTATTTTTTTTTCGAGGGGATCCCCTATTTTTGTTAACCAATCAAGATAAGCAGACTGCTGTGGCCTTGTATTATCAGACTTGCAAGGTTCATGGATATTGGATCCTTAACAGCCTTAAATACCATGCCTCAGTAGTCTGCTTCATCTGGCTGGTTAACAAAAATAGGGGGACCTCACGCCATTTTTTTTTCGAGGGGATCTCCTATTTTTGCTAATCAGTTCACTTCAGGTCCGCCGGGATTCCCTCTGACATCACTGATGCTGTGCGGTGTTCCCGGCTGACCTGAAGTGAAAGTGGGAAGTAATCAATTAAGCTTCCCACACTAACCACTTCCTCTCCTGTCAGATGGGAGAAGAGATGATTCATTCGGGGGTTTACTGCGAGGCTGGCAACATTAGCTGCGGTCCCTGCAGTAAACGTTAACCCTTTCAGAAGGATTACATCGAGGGACCTGACTGAACACCGGATAGGTAAGAATAATGTTGCTTTATTATTTTATTTTTTTATTTTTATTACAGGTGAACAAGGGCATCGAATGGATTTACCTGGAAAATAAAATATGGTCAAAAACTGTTTTACTATTTCATTAAAATGATTTTTAATTAAAGTGTGTGTGTTTTATTTTTATTTCATACAATAGGAATAATAATTGATAGTTGTCTAATTGACACCTCTCAATTATTAACAAGGCTTAAAGTCACCTTTCAATAGCAAGGTGGCTTTAACCCATTATTAACCCATTTGCCACCCCTACAGGGCAATGAGAATAGACGGGCTAAGTGCCAGAAAGGGCGAATCTAATTATAGATTTGCCTTTTCTGGGGTGTCTGGGGGCAGATGTTAGTAGCCAGGGGGAGCCAAAAATAATGGTCCCTCTCTCTGGGCTATTATTATCTGCCCCCACTCGCTTGCTTTGTCTGTCTGGTTGAAAAAATAGTGCGGGAGCCCACGCATTTTTTTCAACGAATTTACACCTTTAATTAACCCTTACATGTGTGAAATTTTGCACACATACGCTCATGTAATTGTTAGTGAAAACCATATATCAAACTATATGAAATGACATGGTAACTGTATGTAAACAATGTGTCATTTCATGTCGGGTGGTTCTGTAATTTCACAAAAGCCGGCAATTTTACTATGTAGAAGTGTATGAACTATAAATATATATATATAAATATGTCACAATGACATGTATATATTGTAGCCTTTCAGGGGTTTTAGCTCTGAGATCGCTGTCTGGGTAGACAGAATGGCATGGAAACAGTTCATTCAGACAGCAATTATGGTAAAAACTGGCCGCAACCAGTTTTATTAAAGTCCACAGCACACAGATAAAACAAAGCATAAACAAAAGACCTAGGCTTGTCTAGCCACTAAATTACACTTATGTAATGTCCCTTTCTATCAGGAACCCAGACTCTATCAGTCTGTGCCCAAAACAACACATATGATATATGTTACCAGTATGGAGTTTTCCAGATGCTCCTCCTTATGTCTGAAGGTCCACCCGACGTCCAGACTTGAGAGAGATCCACTCCTATTCAGTAGTCATTATGCTGGAGGTTCACAGAGACACTCTTGTGTCCGGGGTACCTCTAACCCAGACTGAGACAGCTCCCCTCCTCTTCAGTGATCATCAGCATGGAGGTTCACAGAGACACTCCTATGTCCGGGGTCCTTCCTGCACCCAGACTGAGACGGCTCTCCTCCTCTTCAGTAGCTTATCCGCATGCATTCTCACAGAGACTGCTTCCTTGTGCCAGGACACCTCTCTGTGTCCAGGCTGAAGACAGCTCTAACACTCTTGGCTTATCCGCATGGATTCTCACAGAGACTGCTTCCTTGTGCCAGGACACCTCTCTGTGTCCAGGCTGAAGACAGCTCTAACACTCTTGGAGACTGTTTCTTGTGCCAGGACACCTCCCTGTGTCCAGGCTAAACTAGCTCCCTGACTGTGCTCGCAGACACCTATTTCTGGCTTCTTAATTAACAGCTGAGTGGTTACAGGTTTAAGCTGCAAGTATGCACTGAGTGGAAGGTGTAATGACCTTTCTCTACCACAGGTCTACAAAGCCATACACCTCCCTTATACCAGTCAGCAAAGCACCCAGGTGAAATATACACCCCATCTAACCCACATATTCTCACTGTCTCACATATCCCCCCCCTCTTCTCCAGACCGGAGGGCTGGTCATCCAGACCGGAGGACTGGTCAACAAACCTCAAGAGACAGTGAACACAGCTCAAGTCATGGCCCACATCATCTTCATCTTTATCTTCCATTAAGCAGGGTTTCTATACCCTTACACACACACACACTGTGTGATGTCACAGTCATGTGACCAGTCAACTGAGGAGAAGGAACATGGACAGTCAAAACATACATACTGATCCATTAAATGAATGCCAGCCAGCGCTGCATTACCCATCCGTCCCCTCTGCATACAGCTTTATCCTAGGTATTTAGACACATACCCCTTAGGTGGGTTTGTAGGTGACTGGACCCGCCCAGCTCTCCAAGTCACCTGGAAGCCTCCCAATGTATAGCACAAGTCTCAGCAGTAGATCTGCTGAACCAAAATATATCCAGGCTTCCATCACAGGGCCACCCACCTCTGCGATACATACCGTCCATCCATCACATGCCTCCATGCATATCCTGAGGGCCATACCCAGTGCCCCCTCTGTTCAAATTTGTGGGGTCGAACACCTGCCACCCGACCAGAGATCCCCCTCGGTCGCCTCTGCCAGTCACCCCGTCTCAGTTGATTTTGGGCACTATGCAATATCACCTCTTTGTTAGGCCTCTCCCGCCCCCAGCGGTCAGAACGTTGGCCTTGTCCTTGTGTCGGTGTCACCTCACCCGACCTTTCTTTCCCGAACTGACTCCTACCGTCGTTGCGGCCACGAGTCCATCGTCCAGTCAAGCTTACTGGTAGCTCTGAGTCTGACTCTCTGTCTTTTCGTCCGCCACCGGGTCTCACACTCAGCCGTGAGCTAACAGAAGCGTCATCTCTACCCCTCATTGTTTTAGCACGTCTACTGCCAATCCCCAGGGAAGCCTCTCGTCTCTCCCTTTCTTGGGCTGGAAGTAGTCGCTCTCTTTGTTCCAACTGTAAAACATCCTCAGATGGCATCTTCTGTCTGGCTGTAAGGTCAGCATCAGCCTTCTTCTCAGGACTCTCAACCTCTTCTGCTACCATGCCTTCCTCATTTGCACTGGTTGCTTTATTGTCATCAGATGATTCATTATCACTCCCACTATCCCTGTCTGACCCCTTTTTCTCAGCCACATCCGGCTCACTTTCAGGGTTAGACACTTCATTTTCATTCACATCCGGCTCACTGTCAGGGTTATACAATTCACTCTCATTCTCATCCTGCTCACTTTCAGGAGTATACAATTTATTTTCATTCACATCTTGCTCTGGAACCTTAGTTAACATGTTATCCTCAACATTAACTTCACCATCTGGTCCCTCAAGTATGTGACTATGTGACAACCCCAGCACTATACTTCTATATAGCTCAGGTACCAGGAGCTGACTCACGACCTCTCCCTGGACTTCAGTGTCCCTAAACAACAGGTTATTGTTCATGGCAGCATGAGGAAACCTCTCCTCAGAGCCAGGCTCTTGGGGAACCTCATTCAGAACAATTACATTTTCCTGTGCCGTTTTAAGAGTGGGGTCTCGCACCGGCTCTCTCCCAAAATTGTCACAGGACACAGGCAGGTCAGGGACACTCGGTTCCCGAGAACCACCATCCTCGTCTCCCAACATCACCTGCAAAGAAATTTCATCTTTATCACGGTCATCATCAGTATCATCACTATTATGATTAGCATCATCATCATTATCAATATCATCATCACTATCACACAAGATAAACGGCCCACTAACATTGTGTTCCGCCCCTCGGGACTGCGTACCCTCAGTAGGGGCTTCATCACACTGTCCATCAGAATCACCCTTCCCCCAGAGATCCTTAGACCGGGGAAAGTAATTACACAACACAACGGGGTGCACCAGGTTCTTCACTACCCCCACTTCACATGAAACCTCCCCGAGTTTAGGGACCAAGTCCACGGCAGTCTCTGGGTAGACTTTGGTGTCTCCATGGATGCACACCATACTCAAGTGCTTATCAGGGATGAAGTCCCTATCAATCAGGCTGTCACATACGGAAGTCACTGGACTCTCTGAGTCCAAGAGGGCCTGCGCTGAGCGACCATTTGTAACCACCGGGGACACCTGTGGTCCAGTCTCTTCGGTTGCGGTGGTCACCCACACAGGTTCTGCGCAGAGAGAGAGGGATCTGCCAACATCACGGCACATAGGCTCCCCCTCTAGTGGACAGTTGGCTGCAATTTCACGACATCTCCAACACTGTCCATCACACTCTTCCACCCACATGTCCCCTCGGGCCTGAACCCGCTTATCAGCATACCCCATGTCCCCAACAGCTGGAACGCTCTTACCGGGAGAGTTCGACGTCCGGGAACTCTGAAGTGACGTCCTCTCAGACGGCTGTACCTCAGGAGAACATGCTCGGGTGTAGCGGTTCACTGTAGGACATGCTCGGGTGTAGCGGTTCACTACCACCTTTTCAACTCCATAATCAGGCCTGCTGACTGCAGACTCCCAACTGTATCTCCAGTCATGAACTCCCCTGGCATGGGCTGTCACCGTAACACCCAGCCGGGTACGAATCTCTGCCTTCAACTTGGCATAGTCTTCGCTGTCCTGCTTGCTCAGGTCAGCATAGGCCACCTGGGGCACTCCAATCAGATAGGGTGCGACCATCATGGCCCACTCAGATAGGGGCAGATTCTCCTTCTCTGCCAGTCTCTCAAACCTAGTGAGATATACCTCCACATCATCACGAGGTGTCATCTTTTCCAGGGACCGTCTTACCGCCTTCTTTACATCGGACAAGTCAGGTGCCTTCACAACATTACTCTGAGACGCGGTGCGGAGAGCTGCAATCTGCTCCAACAACCGGTTATTCTCCTGCTGCTGCTGCAGGAATTGCTGCCGGTGCTCCTGCATGCGCTGCTGGTGCTGCAGGCGCTGCTGCTCCATGCTCCGCTGGGCCTGTACCAGGTACTCAACGAGCCCCTCCATACTGCCGGACTCATCTGTCTCAATCACAGCATCTTATGTTGCACAATAACTTGCGCCATTTGTTCAAACAGCGCCTCCATGCTGTCATCCATGCTGTCAGACTTCTCTGTCCTCACAACGGTAGTCTTCACTCAAGACATACACACACTCTACAGTCTTTTCCATAGAAAAATTTAGCTCTGCTGTGCAGACACTTTTTTTTTTTTTTTTTTCTTTGCAAAGTCTATTAGGGCTACTGTCTCTTTAAGACTGCTCCAAACAGACGTTTCTGCTGACACACACTTTTTTTTTTTTTTTCTGTTGTTATTTCAATAGACTTCACCTTTAATGCTGTCTCTTGCCACTGTGCTGCATGCACACTCCCAGCACTAACTGTACCAGGCCCTGCGCTGCCCCAGCATTCTCCACCAATTGTAGCCTTTCAGGGGGTTTTAGCTCTGAGATCGCTGTCTGGGTAGACAGAATGGCATGGAAACAGTTCATTCAGACAGCAATTATGGTAAAAACTGGCCGCAACCAGTTTTATTAAAGTCCACAGCACACAGATAAAACAAAGCATAAACAAAAGACCTAGGCTTGTCTAGCCACTAAATTACACTTATGTAATGTCCCTTTCTATCAGGAACCCAGACTCTATCAGTCTGTGCCCAAAACAACACATATGATATATGTTACCAGTATGGAGTTTTCCAGATACTCCTCCTTATGTCTGAAGGTCCACCCGACGTCCAGACTTGAGAGAGATCCACTCCTATTCAGTAGTCATTATGCTGGAGGTTCACAGAGACACTCTTGTGTCCGGGGTACCTCTAACCCAGACTGAGACAGCTCCCCTCCTCTTCAGTAATCATCAGCATGGAGGTTCACAGAGACACTCCTATGTCCGGGGTCCTTCCTGCACCCAGACTGAGACGGCTCTCCTCCTCTTCAGTAGCTTATCCGCATGCATTCTCACAGAGACTGCTTCCTTGTGCCAGGACACCTCTCTGTGTCCAGGCTGAAGACAGCTCTAACACTCTTGGCTTATCCGCATGGATTCTCACAGAGACTGCTTCCTTGTGCCAGGACACCTCTCTGTGTCCAGGCTGAAGACAGCTCTAACACTCTTGGAGACTGTTTCTTGTGCCAGGACACCTCCCTGTGTCCAGGCTAAACTAGCTCCCTGACTGTGCTCGCAGACACCTATTTCTGGCTTCTTAATTAACAGCTGAGTGGTTACAGGTTTGAGCTGCAAGTATGCACTGAGTGGAAGGTGTAATGACCTTTCTCTACCACCAGGTCTACAAAGCCATACACCTCCCTTATACCAGTCAGCAAAGCACCCAGGTGAAATATACACCCCATCTAACCCACATATTCTCACTGTCTCACAATATATATATATAAGTATTCTGTGTGTATCTATCTAGTCAGCAATTCTTCAGCTCCTGATTGGCTCCACGGAGCGCTCAGAGGCTGAAGGATTATTATGGGATTTCCGATTTCCGATGTGAAAAAAAATCGGAATCGGAAATCGGAATTCTGATTTAGCAAATATCGGGCCGATTTCTGATATTGCAATATCGGAAAGCTCATCCCTATTCAAGACACTTCAGTTATGGATAAACTATTCTCATTGTCACGAGTGTATCACGTTCTCCCGGGAGATCTGGGGTTAGGTAATTTTTATGTACTATGAATCGCAGATTTTACATTTAACCTGTGTGTTTTTTTCCTCATATTAAATGGACTTTGTTTCATTTGGCGCTGAAGAGGTTAACAATTCTTTGTATGCTTGTTAGAGACATGCAGCTCCATCTCACATCTGCTCCTGGCATGCTCGTTTTCTCTCTCTTTAAAACCTATCGAGACCTTCTCATCCCCCTATGAAAGTTTTGCTTCAGGCTTACTGGACTTGGTGTACTGAAATTGGACTTCGTAGTTGCTGTTGGAGATTGTTGTCTGCTGTTTTGGGGTGTATACTTTCTTGTTATGTTCGGTAGCTGAGGAGGACAGGAACAACAGCCGACCAGCCGAACACCTGAGATGTTGGTAACTAATGGGTTGCAGATTCCTAAACTAACCACACAACTAGAGGTAGCCGTGGAGCGTTCCTATGTTGATCCTAGACGCCTCGTCACAGCCTGAGAGATAACTACACCTAAAGGCAGAAAGATGAAAGCTATCTGCCCCGGAGCAGATCCCCAAAGAAAATAGGAAGCCCCCAAACATGTAATGGCGGTTAGACAAGAAGAAAGCACGAACACAGACAGAAAATAGAATGAGCAAATGCTGGGGCCACAAGCTGACTAAATAGGATAGGACAGGAGAGATTACTTTCTGCAACCCAGAAAACCCTACAAAAATCCAACAATTCTGATTACAAAAATACTGAGATCACACAATCTCACCACCCACTAAATCAGATCTCAGTGTGAACAAAACCAAGCCGCAGCCACTGAAAAAACAGGAAAAAGAAAATGAACAAATAACTGGCTTCAGATAAACTGAGAGGAGCACAAGCCCCCCAGAGGGGACCTGGCTGACCTCCACAAAAGTGCAGAAAACAATGCAAAAAGCAAGCACAAAAAGAAAAGCAAAAAATCTTATCTGAAAGCAGGAGATGCAGGCAAGACTCCAGCAAACTTCCAAATGAACCAGGAACCACAATTGAGACAAGAACAATTGATCACCGGCAACCATCATGGGAGGGAACCTCCCTTATATCAGACCAGTCAGTGAACCCAGATTGCCACTCCTCGCTGAAAGGTTCAGTACTGTCTGTAACCACCAGAGGGAGCCTCTGCTCAGAAACCATCTCTAGCACATTCATAACACATCCCCTTTGAGAATGCATTTTGGAGCTGCTTCAATATTTCCTCACTCACAATTTCTTCACTTTAAAAGATCGATTTTATTTGCAGGGGCGAGGCACTGCAATGGGCGTCGCTTGTGCCCTTTTCTATACAAATGTATTTCTTGGTTTTTAGGAAAGGATGATTTTTCAGGGTGAGGTCACATGTAATATGGCAAGGTTTGGAAGTAGAGCTCAATAATTTTTTAAAACAACTTAATGTCAGTCCGTTTAACATTAGATTTACACACAAATAAGGTAACTGCCAATTGGAATTTCTTGACATAATGATTTATGTTGAAGACGACGGTCACATCCAGACTAAAGATTTTAGGAAGAATACCTCAGTCAATGCCCTATTTGCATTCAAGTTAGGTCCACAATTAGAGCAATCCCAACTTGTCAATTCTATAGAATGAAGCATATTTGTTCTACTCAAAAAATTTTTGAACAAGCTACTGACTTACAATTGAGATTTGAGAGCAGAGATTACAGCTGTAGGAATATTAAACCAGCATATTAGAAAGCAAAGAACATGCCACAGGAAAAACATCCATGAATTGTGCATACGCACGAGAGAAAACGTGAGAGATATTGTGGCTGCAAAACAAATAACTTACGTCACTTTGCTTAACACTCTATCCAAACACTTCATGCTTTTTCACTCTTATGATCAGCCCGTTCCACCAAAACCAACTTCTCCACCATGACAGAAGATCAGCTCTCCACCCTCCTTTCAAGATCACACCTCACCACTTGCACGCTTGACCCGCTCCCGTCCCACCTCATCCCTAACCTCACCACAGTCTTCATCCCTACTCTAACACACCTCTTCAACCTCTCACTTACAAATGGTGCATTCCCCTCATCCTTCAAACATGCCTCGATCACACCCATCCTCAAAAAGATCTCCCTTGACCCATCCTCTGCATCTAGCTATCTCACTAAATCTCTTCTCCCATATGCCTCAAAACTACTGGAACAGCATGTCCATCTTGAACTGTGCTCCCAACTTTCCTCTTGCTCCCTCTTTGACCGCTTACAATCAGGCTTCCGACTGCATCACTCAACTCAAACTGCCCTAACTAAAATCACCAACGACCTACTAACCGCCAAGAGCAAGCGACACTACTCTGTCCTCCTTCTCCTGGACCTGTCTTCTGCCTTCAACAATGTGGACCACTCTCTACTCCTCCAGATTCTCTCATTTCTGGGCATCACAGGCTTGGCCCTATCCTGGATCTCATCATATCTAACAGACCGAACATTCAGTGTCTCCCTCTCCCACACCACCTCCTCACCTCGCCCCCTCTCTGTCGGTGTTCCTCAAGGCTCAGTTCTAGGACCCCTACTCTTCTCCATCTACACCTTCGGCTTGGGACAGCTCATAGAATCCCACGATTTGCAGTATTATCTCTATGCCAATGACACGCAGATCTACCCATCTGGACCTGACCTCACCTCCTTACTGACAAAAACCCCACAATGTCTGTCCACTATTTCAGCTTTCTTCTCTGCACGCTTTCTAAAACTGAACATGGACAAAACAGAATTCATCATCTTTCCCCATCTCACTCTACCCCTCCACCAGACCTATCCATCAATGTCAATAGCTGCTCACTTTCCCCAGTCCCGCATGCTCAGTGCCTCGGGGTGATCCTCGACTCTGCCCTCTCTTTCAAGCCACATATCCAAACCCTAGCCTCCTCATGCCGTCTCAAACTAAAAAATATTTCCCGAATCCCTGCATTCCTTGACCCTTATCATCTCCCGCCTTGACTACTGCAACCTCCTACACTCTGGCCTCCCCTCTAGCACTCTGGCACCACTCCAATCCATCCTACATTCTGCTGCCCAACTAATCCACCTGTCTCCCCGTAATTCCCCAGCCTCTCCCCTATGCCACGCCCTTCAATGGCTTACTATCGTCCAGAAGCTCCAGTTCAAAACCCTAACCATGACATACAAAGCCATCCACAACCTGTCTCCTCCATACATCTGTGACATGGTCTTCCGGTACTTACCCACACGCAACCTTCGATCCTCTCTAGATCTCCTTCTCTACTCTCCTCTTTTCTCTTCTTCCCACAACCACATGCAAGACGTCTTCCGTGCCTCCCCCATACTCTGGAATTCTCTACCCCAACACATTAGACTCTCGCCTACCATGGAAACCTTCAAAAAGAACCTGAAGACCCACCTGTTCCGACAAGCCTATAACCTGCAGTGATACTTAGTCTACTGAACCGCCGCACGACCAGTTCTACCCTCTCCTAGTGTATCCCCACCCATCCCCTGTAGACTGTGAGCCTTCACGGGCAAGGTCCTCTCTCCTTCTGTACTTATGTGTGTCTTGTATTGCTCATGTTTATTGTACTTGTCTATATTTGCCCCTTCTCACATGTAAAGCGCCATGGAATGGGGCTATAAAAATGTGCAATAATAATAATAACACTTCACGCTTTTTCACTCTTATGATCCCTGTGGCCTGGTTGTATGGGGAATTGACAGAGTTAAATGTGGCATCAGGGAAGGCAATGTGAAGCAGGTTCTAGCACAACTTGAGTGCCGATTGATGACCAGCCTTAACACTATGGCCCCAATCGGCCTCAATGAAAAATTAAGTGTTTTTTATAATCATGATATCTTTGCATACATTTTTTTTATTTATTTATTTATTTTTACCTTCCCCTTTGTCTTTTTAATTTCCTTTTTCATTTATAGTGCATACCAGCCATGGCCTTCTTGTGCGGTCTTTTCTACAACATACTGGCTGCACTGAATTGAAAAATGCTTTATAAATAAGTGAATATATCATGGGAAGTTTTAAAGATTCCACAATATTATGATTATCATTCATCTTCTACTGTACTCTGGGAGTTACGAGTCTGTCAATTTTGATTGGAATACCATATATTGTTATTATCACCTGGTTTTGTGGACTTGCATATATTATACTTTGTTATTTAATATTGCCTAAGTAAATATTATCATTAGAGTTGAGCTAAACAGGTCGGTTAGATGCATAAGTCGCCGACTTTCGCTAAAGTCGAGTTTCGCCTAGCGAAACCCGACCATAGCGTGAAGTCGGCCATGCGGTCGTCGACACGAGCGCCAAAGTCGGTTTTCCCATTATGCTTACAGCCAATGAACAAGGACGTACACTGTGGGCAATGAGATGACATAGGCAGCGTCCACCACCATCTTAGAGAAGAGCATTGTAGTGATTGGCTTGCTTTGTGTGGCGTCACAGTGGCTATAAAACCCCTGACCGCCGACCGCCATTTTACTTCTGCCGATCTAGGTAGAGGTTGCTGACGCTGATTATCAGCAGGGAGAGAATTAGGGCAGGAAAGAAAAGTTCTTCTGTGCTTGTGCTGATAGCAATTGTGCTGTACAGTTAGTGTGCAGTGACACGGGAGGATTTTCTTGTGTGCAGCAGTGCTGGTTATTAGGCTGCCTGATAGCTGTATTGCTGTGTGTACACTGCTGTGCAGACTGCTTTTTACACAGCACTAATACTTTTATTCTTTTTTTCTGCACAGTTACTGAGCGTTCATTTTTTCCCACACCGTATAGAGCTGAACGCTCCTCACACACTACCGTGTACCGGCTGGTATCACGGACAAATACATGCTGACTATCTGTGTGTGACTCTGGAAATATATACGGAGATTTACAATTTTCCCCTATACTATATACACCTGGTATCTTCAGATACAGTGCCCTTTATCTGCTTTTTACATTCTGGTCTAATCCATACTGAGCCTGAGAGCGTCTGTGTGTGTCTCCTGAACTATATACGGAGATTTATAATTTTTTCCCTATACTATATACACCTGGCATCTACTGATACAGTACCCATTTTCAGCTTTTTATATTCTGGTCTAATCCATACTGAGCCTATGAGCGTCTGTGTGTTACTCCGGAAATATATACGGAGATTTAATATTACCCCAATACTGTGTACAACTCGGTATGCTTCTCATACAGTACCCTTTTTCTGCTTTTTATATTCTGGTCTAATCCATACTGAGCCTGTGAGCGTCTGTGTGTTACTCCAGAAATATATACTGAGAATTAAAATTACCCCAACACTGTATACAGCTGTACGCTTCTGATACAGTACCCTTTTTCTGCTTTTTATATTCTTGTCTAATCCATACTGAGCCTGTGAGCGTCTGTGTGTTACTCCGGAAATATATACGGAGATTTAAAAGTGCCCAACACTGTATACATCTGTACGCTACTCATACAGTACCCTTTTTCTGCTTTTTATATTCTGGTCTAATCCATACTGAGCCTGTGAGCGTCTGTGTGTTACTCCGGAAATATATACGGAGATTTAAAAATTACCCCAACACTGTATACAGCTGTACACTTCTCATACAGTACCCTTTTTCTGCTTTTTATATTCTGGTCTAATCCATACTGAGCCTGTGAGCGTCTGTGTGTTACTCCGGAAATATATACGGAGATTTAAAATTACCTCAACACTGTATACAGCCGTACGCTTCTGATACAGTACCCTTTTCCTGCTTTTTTTATTCTGGTCTAATCCATACTGAGTGAGTGTCTGTGTGTTACTCTGGTAATAATTATGGAGATTTACAATTTTCCCCTATACTATATACACCTGGAATCTTCTGATACAGTACCCTTTTTCAGCTTTTCATATTCTGGTCTAATCCATACTGAGCCTGAGAGCGTCTGTCTGTGACTCCGGAAATATATACATAGATTTAAAATTTACCCCTATACTATATACACCTGGTATCTTCAGATACAGTGCCCTTTATCTGCTTTTTATATTCTGATCTAATCTATACTGAGCCTGTGAGCGTCTGTGTGTTACACCGGAAATATATACGGAGATTTAAAAGTACCCCAACACTGTGTACAGCTGTACGCTTCTCATACAGTACCCTTTCTCTGCTTTTTATATTCTGGTCTAATCCATACTGAGCCTGTGAGCGTCTGTGTGTTGCTCCGGAAATATATACGGAGATTTAAAATAACCCCAACACTGTATACAGCTTTACGCTTCAGATGCAGCACTATTTTTCTGCTTTTTATATTCTGGTCTAATCTATACTGAGTGAGCGTCTGTGTGTTACTCCGGAAATATATACGGAGATTTTAAAATTACCCCAACACTGTATACAGCTGTACACTTCTGATACAGTACCCTTTTTCTGCTTTTTATATTCTGGTCTAATCCGTACTGAGCCTGAGAGCTCTAATACTTTTATTTTTTTCTGCACAGTTACCGAGCGTTCAATTTTTCCCACACCGTATAGAGCTGTACGCTCCTCACACTACTGTGTACCGGCTGGTATCACGGACAAATACATGCTGACTATATGTGTGTGACTCCAGAAATATATACAGAGATTTCAATTTTCCCCAAAACCATATACAGCTGGTATCTTCTGATACAGTACCGTTTTTCTGCCTTGTGTATTATGGTCTAATCCATACTGAGTGAGCGTCTGTGTGTTACTCTCGAAATATATACGGAGTTTTAAAATTACTCCAACACTGTATACAGCTGTACACTTCTGACACAGTACAGTTTTTCTGCTTTTTATATTCTGGTCAAATCCATACTGAGTCTGTGAGCATCTGTGTGTTACTCTCGAAATATATATGGAGATTTAAAATTACCCCAACACTGTATACAGCTGTACGCTTTTGATACAGTACCATATATCTGCTGGTATTTTTGGTACATTTTCCCAAACATGAGGAAGTATGGTGGAAGAGGCCGCGGATGTGGGCGGGGATGGGGCCAGCTGGTACTGATGGTGGTGGTGGTGCATCTGCTGGCAGTGCCAAAAGCACAAAAGCACCTAAGGCAGGAGGTGTTGAGCCTGCGTCATCATCTGGCTCCAGAAGGCCTGGAAGGCTCCCTTTTCTGGGAGTAGGTAAACCGCTTTTAACCCCTTCACCCCCAAGGGTGGTTTGCACGTTAATGACCGGGCCAATTTTTACAATTCTGACCACTGTCTCTTTATGAGGTTATAACTCTGGAACGCTTCAACGGATCTTCGCGATTCTGAGATTGTTTTCTCATGACATATTGTACTTCATGATAGTGGTAAAATTTCTTCCATATAACTTGCATTTATTTATGAAAAAAATGCAAATATGGCAAAAATTTTGAAAATTTTGCAATTTTCAAACTTTGAATTTTTATTCCCTTAAAACAGAGAAATATGTCACACAAAATAGTTAAGAAATAACATTTCCCACATGTCTACTTTACATCAGCACAATTTTGGAAACAAAATTTTTTTTTGTTAGGAAATTATAAGGGTTAAAAGTTGACCAGCGATTTCTCATTTTTACAACAAAATTTACAAAGCCATTTTTTTCGGGACCACCTCATATTTGAAGTCACTTTGAGGGGTCTATATAGCAGAAAATACCCAAAAGTGACACCATTCTAAAAACTACACCCCTCAAGGTACTCAAAACCACATTCAAGAAGTTTATTAACCCTTCAGGTGCTTCACAGGAGCTGAAGCAACATGGAAGGAAAAAATTAACATTTTACTTTTTAGTCACAAAAATGATTTTTACAAACATTTTTTTTATTTTCACAAGGGAAAAAGGAGAAAAAGGACTGATAAAGTTGTTGTGCAATTTCTCCTGAGTACGCCGATACCCCATATGTGAGGGAAAACCACTGTTTGGGCACACGGCAGAGCTCGGAATGGAAGGAGCGCAGTTTGACTTTTCCAAACCAAAATTGGCTGGAATGAGAACGGACGCCATGTCGCGTTTGGAGAGGCCCCGATGTGCCTAAACAGTGGAAACCCCCCACATGTGACCCCATTTTGGAAACTAGACCCCCTAAGGAACTTATCTAGATGTGTGGTGAGTAGTTTGAACCCTCAAGTGCTTCACGCAAGTTTGTAATGTAGAGCGTGAAGAAAAAAAATCAATTTTTTCCACAAGCATGATGTTTTAGTCCCAAATTTTTATTTTCCCAAGGGTAAGAGGAGAAATTGAACCACAAAAGTTGTTGTCCAACTTATCCTGAGTACGCTGATACCCCATATATGGGGGGGAACCACTGTTTGGGCGCACGGCAGGGCTTGAAAGGGAAGGAGCGCCGTTTGACTTTTCCAAACCAAAATTGGCTGGAATTGCGAACGGACGCCATGTCGCGTTTGGAGGGCCCCTGATGTGCCTAAACAGTGGAAACCCCCCACATGTGACCCCATTTTGGAAACTAGACCCCCTAAGGAACTTATCTAGATGTGTGGTGAGCACTTTGAACCCTCAAGTGCTTCACGCAAGCTTGTAATGTAGAGCCGTGAAGAAAAAAAATCATATTTTTTCCACAAACATGATGTTTAGTCCCCAAATTTTATTTTCCCAAGGGTAAGAGAAGAAATTGGACCACAAAAGTTGTTGTCCAACATGTCCTGAGTACGCTGATACCCCATATGTGGGGGGGAACCACTGTTTGGGCGCACGGCAGGGCTTGAAAGGGAAGGAGCGCCGTTTGACTTTTCCAAACCAGAATTGGCTGGAATTGAGAACGGACGCCATGTCGCGTTTGGAGGGCCCCTGATGTGCCTAAACAGTTGAAACCCCCCACATGTGACCCCATTTTGGAAACTAGACCCCCTAAGGAACTTATCTAGATGTGTGGTGAGCACTTTGAACCCTCAAGTGCTTCACGCAAGTTTGTAATGTAGAGCCGTGAAGAAAAAAAATCATATTTTTTCCACAACATGATGTTTTAGTCCCCAAATTTTTATTTTCTCAAGGGTAAGAGGAGAAATTGGACCACAAAAGTTGTTGTCCAACATGTCCTGAGTACGCTGATACCCCATATGTGGGGGGGAACCACTGTTTGGGCGCACGGCAGGGCTTGAAAGGGAAGGAGCGCCGTTGACTTTTCCAAACCAAAATTGGCTGGAATTGCGAACGGACGCCATGTTGCGTTTGGAGGGCCCCTGATGTGCCTAAACAGTGGAAACCCCCACATGTGACCCCATTTTGGAAACTAGACCCCCTAAGGAACTTATCTAGATGTGTGGTGAGCACTTTGAACCCTCAAGTGCTTCACCAAGTTTGTAATGTAAGCCGTGAAGAAAAAAAATCATATTTTTTCCACAAACATGATGTTTTAGTCCCCAAATTTTTTATTTTCCCAAGGGTAAGAGGAGAAATTGGACCACAAAAGTTGTTGTCCAATGTCCTGAGTACGCTGATACCCCAATTTGTGGGGGGAACCACTGTTTGGGCGCACGGCAGGGCTCGAAGGGAAGGAGCGCCGTTTGGACTTTTCCAACAATTGGCTGGAATTGCGAACGGACGCCATGTTCGCGTTTGGAGGGCCCCTGATGTGCCTAAACAGTGGAAACCCCCACATGTGACCCCATTTTGGAAACTAGACCCCCTAAGGAACTTATCTAGATGTGTGGTGAGCACTTTGAACCCTCAAGTGCTTCACGCAAGTTTATAATGCCCTGGCGTGAATAAAAAAAAAAAAAAAATTTCCACAAATATGATGTTTTAGTCCCCAATTTTTATTTTTCCAAGGGTAACAGGAGAACTTGGACCACAAAAGTTGTTGTCCAATTTGTCCTGAGTACGCTGATACCCATATGTTGGGGGGAACCACTGTTTGGGCGCATGGCAGGGCGCAGAAGGGAAGCAGTGACGTTTTGGAATGCAGACTTTGATGGAATGGTCTGCGGGCGTCATGTTCCGTTAGCAGAGCCCCTCATGTGCCTAAACAGTGGAAACCCCCACAAGTGACCCCATTTTGGAAACTAGACCCCCTAATGAACTTATCTAGGTGTGTGGTGAGCATTTTGAACCCCCAAGTGTTTCACTAAAGTTTATAATGCCCTGGCGTGAATAAAAAAAAAAAAAAAAAATTTCCACAAATATGATGTTTTAGTCCCCAATTTTTTATTTTCCCAAGGGTAACAGGAGAAATTGGACCACAAAAGTTGTTGTCCAATTTGTCCTGAGTACGCTGATACCCCATATGTTGGGGGAACCACTGTTTGGGCGCATGGCAGGGCGCAGAAGGGAAGCAGTGACGTTTTGGAATGCAGACTTTGATGGAATGGTCTGCGGGCATCATATTCCGTTAGCAGAGCCCCTCATGTGCCTAAACAGTGGAAACCCCCACAAGTGACCCCATTTTGGAAACTAGACCCCCTAAGGAACTTACCTAGGTGTGTGGTGAGCATTTTGAACCCCAAGTGTTTCACTAAAGTTTATAATGCCCAGGTGTAAAAATAAAAAATCCTACTTTTATCCTCACAAAAATGATGTTTTAGTCCCCAATTTTTTATTTTCCTAAGGGTAAGAGGAGAAATTGGACACCAAAAATTGTTGTCCAATTTGTCCTGAGTACACTGGTGCCCCATATGTGGGAAAAAACTGTTTGGGCACAAGTCGGGGCTCAGAAGGGAAGTCGTGACGTTTTGGAATGCAGACTGATGGAATGGTCTGCGGGCGTCATGTTCCGTTTGCAGAGCCCCTGATGTGCCTAAACAGTAAAAAAAAAACACAAGTGACATAATTTTGGAAAGTAGACTCCCAAGGAACTTTTCTAAATGTGCCCCCCTTCTGGAACTAATCTTTCCTGTAAAGTAAATTAGTAGTGCATTGAGGTGTGGTACAATTTGAAACAATCCTTCATACACAGGCCAGGTTTTTCGGGGCAGGTGTCGCATTGGTAAGTGGTGTCCTTGCGTATTCCCCTTTTGTAACACACTCGGCACCTTTTTTGCGGCTTACTTTTGCTTCCAGTTGGCGGGACCACCCCCGGGAAATGCTGACCTGGTATGATACGAGCACCTTCAGTTCCAGAAGTACTGGGGCCCGCTCTTTCCTGATCGCCAAACATCAGGGCCTTAACCACTACCTCCTGAAACTGAAGGTACGTCGTATCGCTGTTGCGTGCACATCGTGACAGCAGGAAAGCGTTGAGCATTGCCATTTGGACGATGTGCACGGACAGCTTCTTGTACCACACCTTGGCCTTTCTCAAAGCACTGTACGGTTGGAGGAGTTGATCAGAGAGATCAACACCCCCCATGTATTTATTGTACCCCAGTACACAGTCCGGTTTGCGGACCTGTGTAGAGGTACCCCGTACAGTGCTGAGGGCGCTGCCATCACCATGTATGGTGGTCAAGAGAAGGACATCCCTCTTGTCCTTGTACTTGACCACCAACAGGTGGTCGCTACATTGGGCTCTGCTCTCACCCTTTCTGAGCATCTGCCCAAGTAGCGTCTTCGGGAGGCCTCTCTGATTTTTGCGGACGGTACCGCAAGCTGCGGTACCTCGCGCAGAGAAGGATTTGTAGAGTGGGACGCTGGAATAAAAGTTATCGGTGTAAAGGTGATAACCTTTATCCAGCAGTGGGTGCACCAAATCCCACACAATTTTCCCACTCACTCCCAGGACGGGGGGACACTCAGGGGGTTCAATCCTGGTGTCCTTTCCTTCGTAAACTCTAAAGCTGTGCGTGTACCCTGAGGTACTCTCGCACAGCTTGTAGAGTTTAATTCCGTACCTTGCCCTCTTGCTGGGCAGGTACTGGCGGAATCTGAGCCGTCCCTTAAAATGAACCAAGGACTCATCCACGCAGATGTCCCTTTGGGGCACGTACACTTCAGCAAACTTTTTGCTGAAGTGTTCGATGACCGGCCGAACTTTGAACAGACGGTCAAAGTTGGGGTCATTTGTGGGGGACACTGTGCATTATCATTATAATGCAGGAATTTGTGAATGGCCTCAAAACGCGTCCGAGCCATGACCATTCGGAACAGTGGAGTGTTGTATAAAATATCAACACTCCAATATTGCCGAAGTTCTGGCTTCTTCAGGATCCCCATATGGAGGACCAGGCCCCAAAACTGCATCATTTCACCTGCGTCTACAGGAGACCAGTTGGAAAATGATGACACTGGGTTTTGCGCCAAAAATTGCCGAGCGTACAAATTAGTTTGCTCCACCACGAGGTTAATAAAATCCTCAGAGAAAAAGACTTTGAAAAAGTCTATTTCTCTGAGGCCCGTGGTGTCAAACTTGATTCCTGATTCTGCCACAAAATCAGGAATCAGTGGCTCGTAATTTTCGGGGGGCGGGGTCCATATGGGGTCCGAAGAGGGGTGCGCTGGTTCATTTTCAGGGGTGGGCGCTGCCTCATCTTCTGTCCTGGGGCGTCTGCGTGGCGGTTCTGCAGGACCCGAGAGGAAGATGAGAAGAGGAGGAAGAAGAAGAAGAGGATGAAGAATCTGAAAAGTAAAGAAATGTGGGATCCTCTCCCTCGCTATCAGTGTCGGAGGCAAGGAAAGCGTATGCCTCTTCCACTGAATAGCGCTGTTGGGAAGAACGTGACGAGCGGGACATTTTTTTTGTGAATGTGGTGCTTTGTGTGAACTTTATTTATAACTGTGTGTGTGTGTGGGGGGGGGATAGTGGTTGGTGCAAACTATGCTGAAAGGAAAAAGCTAAAAGAAAAGAAAGAGAATAGGGAAAAAAATGCCTGTGAAAAAAAGTCTAAACCAGCAGGCACGAGCTCTGATAAGTGACCGGTGTCACTTATCAAAGTTCCGCGGATGCCGGATGTGCGCACAGGAGTGGCGAAGGGAAGTGAAAAACAAAAAACGGCAGAACGGCTTGATAATGACGTGTCACATAAAGTCGCGCTGCCGGATGCGCACAGAGGGCGGAAGGGAAGTGAAAAAAAAACAAAACGGCAGGAACGAGCTCTGATAAGTGACCGGTGTCACTTATCAAAGTTCCGCGGCTGCCGGATGTGCGCACAGGAGTGGCGGAAAGGGAAGTGAAAAAAAAAAAAAAAACGGCAGGAACGAGCTCTGATAAGTGACCGGTGTCACTTATCAAAGTTCCGCGGCTGCTAGATGTGCGCACGGGAGTGGCGGAAAGTGGAGTGAAAAAAAAAAAACTGCAGGAACGAACTCTGATAAGTGACTGGTGTCACTTATCAAAGTTCCGCGGCTGCTGGATGTGCGCACAGGAGTGGCGGAAAGTGGGGTGAAAAAAAAAAACTGCAGGAACGAGCTCTGATAAGTGACTGGTGTCACTTATCAAAGTTCCGCGGCTGCTGGATGTGCGCACAGGAGTGGCAGAAAGGGGAGTGAAAAAAAAAAAAAAACTGCAGGAACGAGCTCTGATAAGTGACTGGTGTCACTTATCAAAGTTCCGCGGCTGCTGGAAGTGCGCACAGGAGTGGCGGAAAGGGGAGTGAAAAAAAAAAACAAAAACGGCAGGAACGAGCTCTGATAAGTGACCGGTGTCACTTATCAAAGTTCCGCGGCTGCTAGATGTGCGCACGGGAGTGGCGGAAAGTGGTGTGAAAAAAAAAAACTGCAGGAACGAGCTCTGATAAGTGACTGGTGTCACTTATCAAAGTTCCGCGGCTGCTAGATGTGCGCACGGGAGTGGCGGAAAGTGGGGTGAAAAAAAAAAAAAAACTGCAGGAACGAGCTCTGATAAGTGACTGGTGTCACTTATCAAAGTTCCGCGGCTGCTGGAAGTGCACACAGGAGTGGCGGAAAGGGGAGTGAAAAAAAAACAAAAAACTGCAGGAACGAGCTCTGATAAGTGACTGGTGTCACTTATCAAAGTTCCGCGGCTGCTGGAAGTGCGCACGGAGGGGGGTGCAAAAGAAAAACGAGCACGAGTGTTGATCGGTGAACTGCGTCACCAATCAACGCTCGGCGGCTGCTAAATGTGTGCAAAGGGGGGGTAAAAAGAGGGGGAAAGGGAAGGGGGGAGGGGGAATGGGGGGATTGGGGTGGATCGGGCAGGGATCGGGGCTCAAAAACTCATGTTTGTAGTCTCTCTTCTTTCTTCTCTCTTCTTTCTTCTCTCTTCTTTCTTCTCTCTTCTTTCTTCAGCAGGAGTTGTGGTGTCACAGGCTACTGTGGCACCACAAGGCCCAGCACAGGAGGAGATCTGGCGTGTGACCGCACTGCAGGAATCCTCAGCAAGTGTGAGGACCCCTGCAGTGCGGTCAGACAGGTCAGATCCAGTTTGCAGACAGGTCACAGAGCGGTCACATCGCTGCTGTGACCTGTCATTGGTGGGATCGATGATCACATCGATCCCACCAATCAGAGGAGACCCTTGTTTTGCCGGTTGCTAGGCACCGGCCTAGTAATCGGAGCTCACTGCTCCGATTCCTAGGCAGGTCAGGAAGCAGGGCACAGAGCGGTCACACCGCTGCTGTGCCCTGTGATTGGCGCGATCGTCGATGACATCGATCGCGCCAATCAGCAGCTGCAGGCCCTACTGGGCCTGTCCTAGGCTCCGGCCTAGGATCGGTGCTATTACTGCACCGATCCAGGCAGGTACAGGCAGGGCACAGCGCGGATACACCGCGGCTGTGCCCTGCGATTGGTGCGATCGATGTGATCGGCGATCGCGCCAATCCAGGGGGGGTCTGCTCCTTTCTATGCCCAGGCCTAGGATCGAGTACATCGGTACTCGATTCTAGCCTGGGATCTCACTGTTTCAGCCCATCGGATTGGCTGAAACAGTGAGAAAGGCTGCGATTGGCTGTTCAGAATTGAACAGCCAATCACAGCGATCGGGAGTGAGGGTGGGCGGTGACAGACCCCGGGATGCCGGCGCCATCTCTCCTGAGGTAAGATGGCGTCGGAATTTTAATGCGATCATTGCGACTTAAGTCGCAATGTCGCATTAAAGGGCTGGACGTACTATCCCGTCCCCGGTCATACGGGCCCAGGTACCTGGACGGGATAGTACGTCCGATGGCAGTAAGGGGTTAAAGCCGGAGCATCAGGAAGAACACATTTTGGCTTACATTGCCGAAGCAGCCTCTAGCTCTATCGCCTCCTCTTCTGAAGTTTCAAAAAATGCAAGCACTGAGTCGTCAGTGCAGGCACCTGGTCAGGAACAACACCTTTCCTTGTGTCCATCACCACCACCAAAAGTGAAGGATGCGGCAGGTCCCACTTCAGATTACTCCATGGAGCTCTTTTCACATACCATGCCTGGGTTATCAAGTCAAATCCTGAATTCCCCAGTCCAAGATGAATCTGACATGGAGTGCACTACTATCTGATTCTGCTGGTACATTCACCCAGAGCACTACATTGCCCTCGCAGTCTACTGAGCCAGAATCTGACCCTGATGAAACTCAGGTGCCCCTTCCCGCATACTATACCACCTTACATGGTGACACAGAGGAAGGTGCAGATGAAATTGAAGAGGAGGTGATGGATGACCCAGTTGTTGACCCGGATTGGCATCCATTGGGGGAAGAGGGTGCCGCTGGCAATAGCTCAGAAGAGGAGAAGGATCCGTGGCAGGCATCGACATCGCAGCTGCGGTTATCTGGCAGGCCCGTAGCAGTCCAAAAACGTGTTAAAAAAACAAAAAGCATTGCAGGACAGCTTGGCCAGACGGTCAAATTAGCACAGCGTGCAAGCCCTGAAAATTTATCCCATAGTAGGAAGAGTGCAGTGTGGCACTTTTTTTACCAAAATCCTATTGATGAGGCAAAGGTTATCTGTAAGAAGTGCGGAAGGACCTTTAGCCGAGGGAAAAATCTCCAAAATTTGAATATTTGATGTACTACAAAACCTCAGGTAGCACATGTGCACCTGCTCCGACTGAAGGTAGCTAGCAACGCTACATCGCTTCCCCCACTGTAAGCTCACCGGTTAGCACACCACCAGCAAGAAATATTGAGGTGTCATCGCAAGGCCAAAGCAGTCAGGGAATCACAATGTTTTTGAAACGAAAGACTGAACCTAGGCCATCACTACCAGCACCAACATCATCAACCCCCTCTCAGTCCGTCATGTCCACCGCTAGTTCCCCCATATACAGCTCTCAAGTCCAGCTCACCCTAGCAGACACTAAAAGTAGGACAAGAAAGTACTCATCCTCTCATCCGCGTACACTGGCTTTGAACGCCTACATTGCAAAACTGATCTCATTATAGATTATGCCCTTCTGTTTGGTTGAAAGCGCTGCATTCAGAGAGCTCATTGCCTACGCTGTCCCACGCTATGACCTACCCAGTCGGCACTTCTTTTCTAGAAAAGTCATCCCTGCCCTCCACCTTCATGTGAAAGACCACATTGTCCATTTACTCAAACAATCAGTGAGTTGAAAGGTGCATCTCACAACAGATGCATGGGCCAGTAGGCATGGCCAGTGCCATTACATGTCCATCACTGCACACTGGGTTAATATGGTTGAAGCAGGGTTCACAGGGGACAGTGGCGGTGGGACAGTGCTGCCTAGCCCATGGTATAGGCAACAGTTGGCTGTAGGTGTTTGACCCTCCTCCTCCTCCAGAAGAAGAAAAAGCTTGTCGACAGAGAGCAGTCGCACGAGCACTCCATCCGCAGCTGCCAGTGTTGCACACAAGGTGTCCCACTATCGAACAGCTAGTGGTAAGCGTCAGCAGGCTGTTTTAAAGATGATGTCTTTGGGTGACAACAGACACACCGCAGAGGTACAGGCCGATTACTTGTAGCGAGAAACTGAGTCATGGCTGGGCAGTCTACATCTTGAGCCAGGCAAGGCAGTCAGTGATAACGGACGTCATTTTGTGGTGGCCTTAGCCCTGGCAAAACTCAGACACATACCTTGCCTGGCTCACACCTTGAACCTAGTGGTGCAGTACTTCATAAATAATTATCCGGAGTTAACAGCCCTGTTCCATAAGGTGCGAAGACTGTGCTCGCACATCCGTCGCTCGCCCGTAGACTCCAGTCGTATGCAGAGGCTGCAGCGATCGCTCCACCTCCCCAAGCACCGCCTAATCATAGACATTGCAACAAGGTGGAACTCCACCATGCTCATGGTTGAGAGGCTGTGCGAACAGAGGCAGGCTGTAATGCATTTGTAGGATGATACACGGGCAAGCAGTTTGAGGGCAGACATGGAGTTGTCGGGTGTGCAGTGGTCAAAGCTGAAAGACCTCTGTAAAGTTCTTCAGTGTTTTGAGGAATGCACATGGCTGGTAAGCGCAGACGACGCCATAATAAGCATGAGCATCCCACTTAGGCATCTGCTCATGCAAACTTTGAAGCACATTAAGGATCAGGCGTCTGCAGCGGAGGAGGAAGAGGAGGAGGAGGAGGGAAGCCTTGATGACAGTCAGTCACTGTCTGCTCAGGGAACTGTCCTGGACGAGGTGGAGGATGAATAAGAAGAGGAGGAGGATGAGGATGAGGGGGATGATTATTTTGGGGAGGAGGATGCTTCTCAGGGGGCAAGAGAAAATGTTGGCTTGCCAAGGTCAGGTACAGGGTTTGTGCGTGACTGGAGGGATGTGGATTTGGCAGAAAGTGCTCCTCCACCCACCACTGGCAGTGCATCATTGACACCTGGAACATTGGTCCATATGTGTGATTATTAGAGATGAGCAAAACAGGTCGGTCAGATTCAAAGTCGCCGACTTTCGCCAAAGTCGGGTTTCGTTGGCCGAAACCCGATCATAGAGTGCAGTCGACCCCAGCGCCCAAGTCGGTTTTCCCATAATGCTTGCAGGCGCCTTTTTTCAGCCAATGAGCAAGGACTTACACTGTGGGCAATGAGATGACATCTGCAGCGTCCACCACCATCTTAGAGAAGGGCATTGCAGTGATTGGCTTTCTTTGGTGGGCATCATAGTGTCTATAAAAGCCCTGAGTGCTGACCTCCATTTTACTTCTGCCGATATTAACAGTAGGGAGAGGTTGCTGACGCTGTTTATCAATAGGGAGAGAGTTAGGCAGGAAAGAGAAGTTCTTCTGTGCTTGTGCTGATAGCAATTGTGCTGTACAGTTAGTGTGCAGTGACGGGGAGGATTTTCTTGTGTGCAGCAGCGCTGGTTATTAGACTGACTGATGGCTGTATTGCTGAGTGTACACTGCTGTGCAGACTGCTTTTTACACAGCACTAATACTTTTTTTCTTTTTTTTCTGCACACTTACCGACCTTCATTTATTCCCACACCATATAGAGCTGTACGCTCCTCACACACTACCGTGTACCGGCTGGTATCACAGACAAATACATGCTGACTATCTGTGTGTGACTCTTGAAATATATGCGGAGATTGCAATTTTCCCCTACACCGTATACAGCTGTCCGCTTCTGATACAGTACCGTATATCTGCTCTTTGTATTACATTCAAATCCATACTGAGTGAGCATCTGTGTGTGACTTCGGAAATATATACAGAGATTGCAATTTTCCCCTACACCGTATACAGCTGTCCGCTTCTGATACAGTACCGTATATCTGCTCTTTGTATTACGGTCAAATCCATACTGAGTGAGCATCTGTGTGTGACTTCGGAAATATATACAGAGATTGCAATTTTCCCCTACACCGTATACAGCTGTCCGCTTCTGATACAGTACGTATATCTGCTCTTTGTATTACGTCAAATCCATACTGGGTGAGCGTCTGTGTGTGACTCGGAAATATTACAGAGATTGCAATTTACCTACACTGTATACAGCTGTCCGCTTCTGAACAGACCGTATATCTGCTCTTGTATTACGTCAAATCCATACTGAGAAGCGTCTGTGTGTGACTCCGGAAATATATACGGAGTGTAGGGATTCGCTCTGGTAGGCAAGGGCTGGACCGCAGTTATGAGGCAACACACAGGCTTTAAGTCCAAAAATCAATGTTTTACTGTCTCTTTAACACCAGGTAACAAAACATCACAAAACATAAATGCATTCCAGCTTTCAATATCACTGTTCCCAGATGCACCCTTGCATGGGACGGGCTTGACTAAGCGGCTGCAGGCCAGCAGGGACCGCCAGGCGCCGTTCCCGGGTGGTCTGTACTCGCTTCCTGTGCTCACTGACACACTGTAACGAAAAGTCACACTTCCAGGCTGACTCCAGCCAAGTTCCTCAGTAGAACCGCGTGGTGCTCAGTGTGGGACCGTCACAGGCTCCACACACACATATGTCCTGTCCAGGTGCTATTCAGGACCCCCGTCCAACACCCCAGCTACCAAGTTCCAAGTCTCACCACGTGCTTCCAGGAATCCGATCCAACCCCAGGATCTTCCAACACTGACAGACCTTCCAGGAACCTTCCAGGCAGCCCATGTGTCCTGTCCAGGTGCTATTCAGGCCCCCCATCCAACACCCTGGCCACCAAGTTCCAAGTCTCACCACGTGCTTCCAGGAATCCGATCCAACGCCAGAATCTTCCAACACTGACAGAACTTCCAGGAACCTTCCAGGCAGCCCTATGCAGGACACACTCTCCACTGTCTCAGCCAGACTCCCAGAGACTCCTCAGTCTCCAACTCAATCTCCTCACCATGTGCCAAACACTGTCTTTCATACCTGTAGCCACTCCCCCAGCTAAGGCATGAAGCACATCGTCCAGTCACCTGTTCATGACCTCATCACAGGTCCTTCACAACACCTACAATCACCAGATTGCAACATTCATTCTCCCACCACCAGTGGGCGGTGTATATGTGGTAAGCATGTCTCAACCAGCTCACAAGCTAACCCTATAGGTTCACCCTTAACAACAATCAGAACTCTTATGGGACTACAAGTCCCAGAACAACATTACTGACCTACAGCACAGAATAGCTCTACGACACATACTTTCCATTTAGCACCATACCAGGTACTGGTTTCCCATCCATCTCATGCCTCCATGCATAATTTGATCAACTTATGCAGCGCCCCCTAGGTGCCACATTAGTCACTACACCACAGGAGGTTTAATTTTCCCCTACGCCATATACAGCTGTACGCTCCTCATACAGTACCATATATCTGCTGGTATTTTTGGTACATTTTCCCAAACATGAGGAAGTATGGTGGAAGAGGCCGCAGACGTGGGCGGGGGGGGCAGCTGGGAATGATGGTGGTGGTGGTGGTGGTGCATCTGCTGGTAGTGCCAAAAGAACAAAAGCACCTAAGGCAGGAGGTGTTGAGCCTGCGTCATCTTCTGGCTCCAGAAGGCCTGGAAGTCTCCCTTTTCTGGGAGTAGGTAAACCACTTTTAAAGCTGGAGCATCAGGAGCAGGTTTGGGCTTACATTGCCGAAACAGCCTCCAGCTCTATCGCCTCCTCTTCTGAAGTTTCAAAAAATGAAAGCTCTGAGTCGTCAGTGCAGGCTACTGGTTAGGAACAACACCTTTCCTTATGTCCCTCACCCCCACCAATAGTGATGGATGCGGCAGGCCACACTCAAATTACTCCATGGAGCTCCTTTCACATACCATGCCTGGGTTATCAAGTCAAATCCTGAATTCCCCAGTCCAAGATGAATATGATATGGAGTGCACTGATGCACAGCCACTGCTATCTGATTCTGTTGGTACATTCACTCAGAGCACTGCATTTCCCTTGCAGTCTACTGAGCCAGAATCTGACCCTGATGAAACTCAGGTGCCCCTTCCCGCATACTATACCACCTTACACGGTGACACAGAGGAAGGTGCAGATGAAATTGAAGAGTAGGTGATGGATGACTCAGTTGTTGTCCCGGATTGGCATCAATTGGGGGAAGAGAGTGCGGCTGGCAATAGCTCAGAAGAGGAGTGGGATCCGCGGCAGGCATCGACATCGCAGCTGCGGTTATCTGGCAGGCACATAGCATTCCAAAAACGTGTTAAGAAAACAAAAAGCGTTGCAGGACAGCTTGGCCAGATGGTCAAATTAGCACAGCGTGCAAGCCCTGAAAATTTATCCCATAGTAGGAAGAGTGCAGTGCGGCACTTTTTTGACCAAAATCCTATTGATGAGGCAAAGGTTATCTGTAAGAAGTGCAGAAGGACCTTTAGCCGAGGGAAAAATCTCCGAAATTTGAATACCAGTTGCATGCTTAGACATTTAAACACCGTGCACTTGCAAGCATGGACGGACTACAAAACCTCACTGGCTTTGAACACCTACATTGCCAAACTGATCTCATTAGAGATGATGCCCTTCCGTTTGGTTGAAAGCGTAGCATTCCGAGAGCTCATGGCCTACGCTGTCCCACGCTATGACCTACCCAGTCGGCACTTCTTTTCTTGAAAAGTCATTCCTGCCCTCCACCTGCATGTGAAAGACCGCATTGTCCATGCACTCAAACAATCAGTGAGTGGAAAGGTGCACCTCACAACAGATGCATGGGTCAGTAGGCATGGCCAGGGCAATTACGTGTCCATCACTGCGCACTGGGTTAATGTGGTTGATGCAGGGTCCACAGGGGACAGCGGCGGTGGGACAGTGCTGCCTAGCCCACAGTATAGGCAACAGTTGGCTGAAGGCGTTCGACCCTCCTCCTCCTCCAGAAGCGAAAGCTCATCGACAGAGCGCAGTCGCACAAGCACTCCATCCGCAGCTGCCAGTGTTGCACACGAGATGTCCCTCTATCTAACAGCTAGTGGTAAGAGTCAGCAGGCTGTTTTAAAGATGATGTCTTTGGGCGACAACAGACACACCGCGGAGGTGCTGGCCGACTGCTTGCAGTGAGAAACTGAGTCTTGGCTGGGCAGTTTACATCTTGAGCCAGGCAAGGTAGTCCGTGATAACGGCCGTAATTTTGTGGCGGCCATAGCCCTGGCAAAACTCAGACACATACCTTGCCTGGCTCACACCTTGAACCTGGTGGTGCAGTGCTTCATAAATAATTATCCAGAGTTACCAGCCCTGCTCCATAAGGTGCGAAGACTGTGCTCGCACATCCATCGCTCGCCCATAGACTCCAGTCATACGCAGAGGCTGCAGCGATCGCTCCACCTCCCCAAGCACCGCCTAATCATAGACGTTGCAACAAGGTGGAACTCCACCATGCACATGGTTGAGAGGCTGTGCGAACAGAGGCAGGCTGTAATGCATTTGTGGGAGGATCCACGGGCAGGCAGTTTGAGGGCGGACATGGAGTTGTCGGTTGTGCAGTGGTCAAAGCTGAAAGACCTCTGTAAAGTCCTTCAGTGTTTTGAGGAATGCGCACGGCTGGTAAGCGCAGACGACACCATCATAAGCATGAGCATCCCACTTATGCGTCTGCTCATGCAAACTTTGACGCACATTAAGGATCAGGCATCTGCAGCGGAGGAGGAGGAGGAGGGAAGCCTTCATGACAGTCAGGCATTGTCTGCTCAGAGAACTGTCCTGGACGAGGTGGAGGAAGAAGAGGAAGAGGAGGAGTATGAGGATGAGGGGGATGATTATTTTGGGGAGGAGGATGCTTCTCAGGGGGCAAGAGAAAATGTTGGCTTGCCAAGGTCAGGTACAGGGTTTGTGCGTGAATGGAGGGATGTGGATTTGGCAGAAATTGCTCCTCCACCCACCACTGGCGGTGAATCATTGACACCTGGAACTTTGGCCCACATGTGTGATTATGTCTTGCGGATCCTAAAAAGGGGTTGCCAAAATTATGAAGGATGACGACTTCTGGTTGGCCAGCATCCTCGATCCACGCTATAAAGGCAAATTACAGAACATCATGCCACAGGAGAACCTAGAGCTAATATTGTCGAACAAACAAGCAACTCTGGTAAACCGTTTGTTAGAGGAATTTCCAGCACACAGCAGCGGTGCAGGTTCTACCACGAGCCGAACTGGGCCAAATGGAAGAGGTGTTCGTGGTGCACACAGCTGAAGTGGCGTTGGAGACAGGGTTTCATGACCATGTTGTGGTCTGATTTCTTGAGTAACGCTCACACGACTGGTAATACTGAATCGATTGCAACAGACAGGAGACAACAGTTGTCAACTATGGTTCAAAATTACCTCTCCTCCCCTATCGATGTTCTCCCTTACAGTTCATTCCCCTTTGACTACTGGGCCTGTAAACTGGACACCTGGCCTATCAGAAAGAGCCTTCAGTGCTGCTAGATCAATCCTGACAGAAAAAAGGACCCGGCTGTCGACCCAAAATGTTGATGATCTCACCTTCGTTAAAATGAACCATGCCTGGGTTTCAAAGGCCTGTTTCACACGTCCGTTTTGTGCCGTCAGGCACAATTCGTCCAAAAGCGGAAAGGACGGATCATGCACTGATTGTGAAAAAACTGATGCAACGGATCAGGTTTTGTGCCGTATCCGTCCTGAACTTTTCAACCCGGAAAATGCAGGTACGCATGTCCGGACCGGAGAGAGAGAGACCTTGGTTTCCAGAATCCGGATCAGTCTTTTGTCGGATTGCACAAAAGACTGATCCGGCACCATAGACTTGCATTGTTGCACCCGCCGGATGTGCCGCTTCAGGCGCTATCCGGCGGGTGCAGCAGAAAAAAAAAATGTTGCAGTGTCCGTTTTGTCCGGCCGCCGGAATGTACATTTCCGCTGGATCCGGAAAAAAACGGATGCAACGCAATGACATCCGGCACGATCCGGCACTAATGATAGTCAATGACAAAAAAACGCATCCGGTGGTTTAAAAAACCAGATCCGTTTTTTTGAAAAAGCGCCGGATCGCGCCTGACGCCAAAAAATGGATGTGTGAAAGAGGCCAAAGGAATTTTTACCACCTTCCCCTGATGACACATAGATTGCCAGGAAAATGGCTCGCTTTGTCCTCCTCTTCCTCCGACTTCTCTAATTCCTCCATTTGCAGCTGCTGAACGTCCAAGCCCACACCTCAACATATGCCAGTTTTTCCACCTCCCTAACTGGGCTGTACCCCCCAGGGCCGGGTCAGCACCTGGCGCACCCAGGCAAGTGTTGGTGCCCTGAGCAGGTGGGGGGCCCACTCGCCGTCAGAGACAGCAGCGTACTATGAGGGGCCCTGTGCCAGTTCCTGGTGCCAAGTGTGCTCCCCCTGCTAGCTCAGGGCCCCAGCATTTGCAATACTTACCTCTCCCTGCTCCACCGCTGTGACGTCTTCTGCGTTTCCTGATAGTGACATTCAGGTCAGAGAGCACGATGATGTCATGTCTGTGCGCCCTCTGCCTGAACAGTCACAGTGCAGAGAGCTGGAAGATGGCGACGCTGACGAGTCCAGAGTAGAGCAGTGCCTAGCGAGGAGAGGTATTTCATTTTTTTTTAATGGTTGTAGCAATATATCGAGAGCATTATATACTGGAGAATTATATATGGGGCCCATCATACACTTGAGTGTCATAGATAGGGCCCATTATACACTGGAGCATCATCCATGGGGCCCATCATATACTGGAGCATCATATGGGGTTCATTATTTATGGGGCATCATATAGGGTATGGAGCATCATATGGAGCACATATGGGGCCTATTCTGCATGGAGCATTATGTGATGCCCATATCGTTCGACTCGACTTTTGTGAAAATCGGGTGGTCCGAAACCCAACTCGACCCTCCCGGAGGCAAAGTCGCTCATCTCTAATTATCATATATGTTGATCATGGCAGGCTTTATGAAGAAAAATTAATTTCATTCTGCTCAATGTGATGAGGCGTTTACATTATCACCTTACCTTCTTCCACTGTATTACTATATTGATCATCTCACAAGATGTTGGTCTTTTCATTGTTTGAGATGGACTTGATTTATTCGTGATCTTCACAATTCATATTATGCATATTTCATCTATTTATATATTATCTTTCAAAATTATTTTCACACACAATTTTAATTTTCTTTAATACATATCTTCTCTTTCCTTTTACTCACAATCACTCATGTTCATGTGTTTGTATTAATATATCATACATTTCTTCAGTGTCACACAGTGCACCTTAATTAATATTTACGTTCTAAGCATTTATACTTGGACATATTCTTTTCCTCTTGTATTACTTTATGAACCTGTTTTCATCAATTATGCTGTAAGGAAATATTCGGTCTCCCCAGCATGGAAATGAATTTAGGGCATTTATATCTATGTCCCTCTAGTCTTCGGTCTCCATGTTATGCACTTATGCACTTTAAGAAAATGGCCGCAGTGTGCATGCGCATGGCCTGTCACGTTCCCACGCCTATGACATCAGGAAGAATACTTTCCCTCAGCATGGTCATGTGACAGGAATACCAGAAGAGACGCTCCTCAGCTGGAGGAGTGACGGCTTTCACATGCGCCACAATGAGCTACTTATCATAGCATCCCCTCGTAGAAACTAGAAGGGAAACGCTCTTTGAGATTTGGGGTACCTGATCTCCTCCTTGCTCCATTATGGGCAAGTGGTTAATTTGGTTTATGGTGGTTCTTGTCTTGGTATATATGCGCTTCTGCAAATCTATTTCTATTTGGTGCAGGGCACTGCTACTTGGTGTTATAATCTCCCTTACGATGTTTAATCCTGTAAGTCCATGCTAGTATATTGAGAGACCTTATTTCATTACATGATAGACATTTTCAATTGTAGCTTAAGGTTTTTCACCAAATACCTTTACTTCATGCACTTGGCACTTTGTTTCTTCGCACTAGTCACATTTTGACTTCTATTGTCATGAGCAATATTTTGTTGTGTTTTGGTGACTTTGTGAATAATAACTTTGCTTAGTCTACACAGGCTTTACATACGTACTTTTATCTTACTATCAGTAGGATTCTCAGATTAAGTTATAAGGGATTTATATACTACTGAACTGCTATGACGGTGTACACTTTTCTACACTCATAAGGTTGTGTATTCTTATATTATAACCTTTGTTACTGATGTGAATACTTTTCCGTTGTAACGAATGGAAGCGGAGGCAGAGTGGTGAAGTTCACATTCGTTTTTATTTTTTAATGTGGAACCTCGAGACCGCGGTCCGGGGGCTCTGAAGGGGGCGTAACTAGTGAGCCCCGGGTACCCGTAGTAAGGCCCCTCGAACAGGACCAGAATGGAATACCCGGGGACACAGGTGCTACCTCCAGTTAGACCCCGGACACGTGGCAGCTGTCCCAGAGGGACCAAAAGGGTAACAGGTATTTACAGAGTCCGTGGAGGGTTCTTGACGGAGAAGGGTAAGGTCCTGGTCCAGAACGGATGGTAGTAGGCTGGCTCCAGTGACCTTGTCACGATCCACGGGTACGGATGGCTGATGGCGGAACGGGATGACACTTGCGCCAGTAATAGCCGAGATTGTCCAGGATAGCCAGATACGGGTTAGCAATGATCTGAGGAGACAAACAGTATCAGCGAAGCACAGAGACTGCAGACGCAGCGCAGACAGATCAGGAACAGAACCGGATGTAGCAATGATAGAACACGTTGCTCCGGCACTCCCCTAATGGTGGAGTGACCAGATATAGTACTGAGTGCGCAGCCATTGGTTAATTAGCTATTTCAAAAAATGCACGCTGCCCCTTTAAGAGAGACGGTGGGCGCGGCCTCGCGTCCTAAGCAGACTATCTGGAGGCCTGCCAGCAGCGTGCCAGGAAGTGGAGGAGGACACAGGACGCCGAAGAGCAGCTGGGGCAGGTGAGTGAGCAGAACGGAGTGCAGAGCCAGCGCTGGGACCGAGTGTAACAGTATCCCCCTCTTTACTCCCCCTCTTTTTCAAGCCTGCGTGAAATCTTTTAAGAAGAAGAGGAGCCTGGATGTTCTCTTTAGGCTCCCAAGATCTCTCCTCAGGACCAAAACCTTTCCAGTCCACCAGGTAATAGATCCTACCTCTTACTCTCTTAGAGGCCAAGATATGTTTTACCTCAAAAACATTATCCTCAGAGACCGGATCAGGAGTGGTACCCGGGTCCTTAAAGAAGGAGCTCAACACTACTGGTTTGAGGAGGGAAACATGAAAGGAGTTAGGTACTCGTAGAGAATTAGGCAATTTCAGTTTATAAGAGACCGGGTTGATTTGTCTCAAGACTTCAAAGGGACCAATGAAACGGGGACCCAATTTGTACGATGGTAACTTCAGACGGATGTACTTGGAGGAGAGCCATACCTTGTCTCCTGGACGAAAGATGGGAGCCTCCAAACGTCTTTTGTCCGCATGCGTTTTCATACGTTGAGAAGCTTTCTCCAAAGCCGACCTGGTCTCTCTCCAAATGTCCGAGAAATTCTTAGACAAGGTATCGACTGCCGGAACATCAGACAATCCCGAGACAGAAAGAGGAATTCCGGGTTGCAGTCCAAACACAATCTGAAAGGGAGACTTTCCAGAGATTCACTTACTTGGTTGTTGTAGGAGAATTCCGCCCAGGGCAGTAATTCTACCCAGTCATTATGATGAGCGTTGACGAAGTGACGCAGGTATCCAGCCAGGATTTGATTGATCCTCTCCACTTGCCCATTAGGATGATATGCAGAAGAAAAATCTAGTTCAATTTTTACCATTTTACAGAGTCCTCTCCAAAACTTAGAGGTGAACTGGACGCCCCTGTCGGACACGATGTGGAGAGGAAATCCATGTAGACGGAAGATGTGCTGAATGAAGTGAGTGGCCAGTTCTGGAGCAGACGGGAGACCAGATAACGGAACAAAGTGGGCCATTTTAGAGAAGCGGTCCACCACAACCCATACCACTGAGCAGCCAGAAGAAATGGGAAGATCCATGATGAAATCCATTGCGATGTGCTGCCAGGGAGCGGACGGAATCGGAAGAGGCAGAAGCCTGCCGGCTGGTAGATGTTTAACAGTTTTGTTACGGGCACATGAAGGACAGGCTGCGATGAACTCCTGGATATCCTTGCCCATGGTAGGCCACCAGTAATAACGGGAGATGAGTTGCTGCGTCTTTCTCTGACCAGCATGGCCAGCCAACTTAGAAGAATGACCCCAGCGCAGAACACGACTACGATCAGAGGCGGACACGAAAGTCTTCCCAGGAGGAAGCCGGGCCAGATTAGTGGAGGCAACAGAGACTAACTTAGAAGGTTCAATAATGTGCTGAGGTTCCTCCTCCAGTTCAGGAGGCAAGAAGGCTCTAGAGAGTGCGTCTGCCTTGATGTTCTTGTCAGCTGGACGGAAATGAAGTACAAAACTGAAACGGGCAAAAAATAATGCCCAACGGGCCTGACGGTGATTCAGTCTTAAAGCAGATTGGAGATAGGCAAGGTTTTTATGGTCGGTGAATATGATTACCTGGTGATGAGCTCCTTCAAGAAGATGTCTCCATTCTTGCAGAGCCAATTTGATGGCCAACAGTTCGCGATCACCGACAGAGTAGTTCCTTTCTACAGGAAAAAAAACTTGGAAAAAAAACCACACGAGATCATCCGCCTGGTAGACGACTTCTGGGTCAGAACTGCTCCTGCACCTATGGAAGAAGCGTCAACTTCAAGAAAAAATTGCTGACTTGAATTAGGACGATGGAGAACGGGTGCGGAAGCGAAGGCTTTTTTGAGAGAAACAAAGGCCTCTTCTGCCTCGGAGGACCATTCCTTAGAGTTTACACCTTTCCGGGTTAAGGCTGTGATTGGAGCCACTCGGGTGGAAAAGTGTGGAATAAATTGCCGGTAGTAATTGGCGAACCCGAGGAACCTTTGTATGGCTTTTAGCCCAGACGGACGAGGCCAGTTGAGAACTGCAGACAACTTCTCCGGATCCATCTTTAATCCTGTGGAAGATACAATGTACCCAAGGAAAGGCAAAGAAGACTGCTCAAAGAGGCATTTCTCATATTTGGCATATAGCCTGTTCTCTCTCAGTCTTTGTAAGACCAGGCGTACTTGCCTCCGGTGTGACGTCAAGTCAGCAGAAAAAATCAAAATATCGTCCAGGTAAACCACGACACAAGTATAAAGCAAGTCCCTGAAAATGTCATTAACAAATTCCTGAAAAACCGCAGGTGCATTGCTTAGGCCGAATGGCATTACCAGGTATTCATAGTGGCCGTCACGGGTGTTGAAGGCTGTTTTCCATTCGTCCCCCTCTCTGACTCGGATCAGGTTGTAGGCCCCTCTGAGGTCCAATTTGGTGAAGATCTTGGCCCCTCGGAGACGATCAAACAGCTCTGAAATAAGAGGTAATGGATACCTGTTTTTTACCGTGATTTGATTTAGACCCCGATAGTCAATGCAGGGCCGCAAGGATCCATCCTTTTTCTTCACAAAGAAGAATCCAGCTCCTGCCGGTGACGATGACTTTCGGATAAATCCTCTAGCCAGATTCTCTTGGATGTAGTCCGACATGGCCTGAGTCTCTGCCTGTGAAAGGGGATAAACTCTCCCACGAGGAGGAGATGCTCCTGGAAGAAGCTCTATCTGACAGTCATACGACCTGTGTGGAGGTAGTCTCTCAGCCTCCTTTTTCCCAAAGACGTCAGAGAAGGACCAATAGACGGAAGGCAACCCTGGCAGGGTATCAGGCTGGACTGGAGGCGAAACAGGTTGAATCCGGGTTAAGCAACGATTCATGCAGGTATCTCCCCAACGCAGAACTTCTCCAGTTTTCCAATTAAGGACTGGTTCATGCATCTGGAGCCAAGGTAAACCTAAAAGCATGGGATGGGATAAACCGGGATATACATAAAATCGCATTCGTTCAGTATGCATTAGACCTACCCGGAGTTCCACCAACTCGGTTTGAAACTGGACGGGCTCGGTCAGCGATTTGCCATCCACGGCGGACACCTGTAACGGATCAGGAAGACGCTGGACTGGTAAGCGGTAATGATCCACAACCGCCTGCTGGATGAAGTTCCCTGCAGCTCCAGAATCCAGTAGACAATGTTCGGAGAATTTTATTGCTCCATAGGACACGGAGACTGAGATGTGTAAAGAGGGAGAGGACTGTTCTCTACCTAGGTTGGCCCCTCCTACCGGACCTAGGCACTGGAGTTTCCCGACTTTTTAGGACAGAAATGGATCAAATGTTCAGAACTACCGCAGTAGTAACAACTTCCCTCCTTGCGACGTGCCTCCCGGCGGCGGGTGGCCAAACTTACATGGTCCACCTCCATGGCCTCGGAGGCGGAGGGCGAAGTACCTGTTTTGTACAAACTAGAGTCCAGGTGATAGGACCTTTTGTCCCGCTTGATCTCCATGGAGCGCTCCTGAAAACGCAGGTCAATTCGGGTTGCCAAGGATATTAGCTCTTCCAGAGGGTAGGTCTGTCCCGTCCCGCCAGCTCATCCTTGATTCTTCCGGATAGGCCTTCCCAGAAGTTAGCAACCAGGGCCTCATTGTTCCATGATAATTCAGACGAGAGGGTGCGGAATTTAACAGCATACTGAGCTACCGTGAGAGTACCTTGCCGCAGGCGGAGCAGAGCTGAGGCAGTCGAAGTGGTGCGACCAGGTTCATTGAAAGTCCTGCGAAAAGCCTCTAGGAAAGATTGAAGATCGTTAACCAGCGGATCCCCTCTCTCCCATAGCGGGTTTAGCCAGGCGAGGGCTTCTCCTCCCAGGTGTGACATGATGAAGCCCACCTTGGCTCGGTCAGAAGCAAACATATGCCCCAAGATTTCGAAGTGTAGAGTGCACTGATTGAGGAAACCCCGACACAGAGTAGGGTCACCCTGGAAACGGGTAGGAGCCGCCAGACGGGGACCTTGACTTGCCATGGGAACTGGTACCTGATTATTGATAGAAGAGTCAGGTGCAGACGAGGACCCTAAGGAATCCATGCGGGTAGACAAGCTGCGTAGATAAGTCGTGATCTTGTCCTGTTGAACTCCCAAACGGGTCACCTCCTGGCACAGATCTGTGGTCGGAGATCTCTGGGATCCAGCGGGTTCCATGGCCGGAGCAATCTGTAACGAATGGAAGCTGTTATGTTACGGTAGCTGAGGAGTGCAGGTAAAAAAGGAAATACACCAGAGCAGTTGGAATCTATGAGATTGCAGTACCCTGACTAACCACCGCAACTAGAGGCAGCCGTGGAGCGTTCCTACGTTGGTCCTAGACGCCTCGTCACAGCCTGAGAAACTAACTACACCTAAAGATAGAAATAGGAAAGCTATCTCCCCGGAGCAGAACCCCAAAGATAATAGAAAGCCCCCAAACATGTAATGGCGGTTAGACAAGAGGAAATACTGACACAGAAAGAAAATAGTATGAGCAAACGCTGGGGCCCAAACTATCTAAATAGAAAAGGATAGGAAGGGTACTTACTGCAATCTCAGAAAACCCTGAAAAAACACCAACTCTACTAATTTCAAAATCACCTGAGATCACACGACCTCTACCACCTAAATTAGTTCTCTGGTGTAACAAAAACAAAACAGCAGCCACTGAAAAAAACTGGAAAAAGCAAAAGTACAAAACACAGTGGCTGGACTAAACTGAGAGGGCAAAAGCCCCCGGAGGGGACCCTGAAGGCCCCCACAGAAGTGCAGGACAAAATGCAAAAATATAGCAAAAACACAAAATAAGAAATTGTCTTATCTGATAGCAGGAGATGCAGACACGACACAGCAGGCTACAAGGGAAACTGGAAAGAAGGATTCAGACCAGAACAATTGATCACCGGCAACCCTGATGGGAAAATGACTCCCTTACATAAGACCAATCAGTAACACCTGATTCCCAGTCCTCACAATCCTCACTAGTACCGCTTGTAACCACCAGAGGGAGCCTCTGCTCAGAACTCATCTCAAACCCATTCACAACAGAAGCGGAGGCAGAGGTGGTGAAGTCACATTCGTTTTTATTTTTTAATGTGGAACCTCGAGACCCGGTCCGGGGCTCCGAAGGGGCGTAACTATGAGCCCCGGTACCCGTATAAGGCCCCTCGACAGGACCAGAAGGAATACCCGAGGACACAGGTGCTACTCCATTAGACCCCGGACACGTGGCAGCTGTCCCAGAGGACCAAAAGGGTAACAGGTATTTACAGAGTCCGTGAGGTTCTTGACGGAGAAGGTAAGGTCCTGGTCCAAACGGATGGTATAGGCTGGCTCCAGTGACCTTGTCACGATCCACGGGTACGGATGGCTGATGGCGAACGGGATGACACTTGCGCCAGTAATAGCCGAGATTGTCCAGGAAGCCAGATACGGTTAGCAATGATCTGAGGAGACAAACAGTATCAGCGAAGCACAGAGACTGCAGACGCAGCGCAGACAGATCAGGAACAGAACCGGATGTAGCAATGATAGAACACGTTGCTCCGGCACTCCCCTAATGGTGGAGTGACCAGATATAGTACTGAGTGCGCAGCCATTGGTTAATTAGCTATTTCAAAAAATGCACGCTGCCCCTTTAAGAGAGACGGTGGGCGCGGCCTCGCGTCCTAAGCAGACTATCTGGAGGCCTGCCAGCAGCGTGCCAGGAAGTGGAGGAGGACACAGGACGCCGAAGAGCAGATGGGGCAGGTGAGTGAGCAGAACGGAGTGCAGAGCCAGCGCTGGGACCGAGTGTAACATCCGTCCAATGATGACAAAAGTATTCTTAGAGTGATACCTTTATTGGCTAATACACATAAGAAAACAGGAGAAAGAACATCACGGTACAGAAAACACCTCAGATACACATAAAAAAGTATATGGCGGCATATGACCCAGTGGACACAAAAATAAGTGGCTAGCACATCATGCGACCCTGAAAAAGCATGGTAGCATACATACATCTCCAATGAGATACAATAAATAGCATTTATGTATATATAACCAGGTCATATGAGATAATTAAAAGGTCCAGTGACCAAGCCACAAATGTCTGTGCAAGAAATGGGATAATAATATGGCAAGGTAGCAAAGTCCTATTTCAAAATAGAAATGTAATACATAGGTCAAAAAGCTACAAGCATAGAAGTAACAAGCACTGATCACAAGGAAATGCTTATTGGCACAAATAAATAAAGGCCTTTGAGCCACTCTAATACACACTAGCGCATGAAGCTGACCAATAATCAACAAAAGTGAAAGTCACAGCAAAATGCTAAGTAGTGTGAGTGAGCGATAACAGAGCCATAGTACCATAATTGCACATAAGCCCATATCAGAGTAAAGCGCTGTCAACCTGAAAATGGTCTCAAAGATGCAGCATGCTTAGTGAAACATACAAAGCAAACTGCTTGTTAATACAGGTAAGTAATGGCAGCGCCTTAACCTGAATATTGCACAGAAATCCATATATAAGTCAAAAAAGTGCCGACAACAACAATGGTAAGTCTCAGCTAAATGCTGTGTGATATTACCTGACGTGCAAGGAAACCCCGACGCACGTTTCGCATCTGGCTTCTTCGGGGGCTTGGTCACTGGACCTTTTAATTATCTCATATGACCCTGGTTATATATACATAAATGCTATTTATTGTATCTCATTGGAGATGTATGTATGCTACCATGCTTTTTCAGGGTCGCATAATGTGCTAGCCACTTATTTTTTGTCCACTGGGTCATATGCCGCCATATACTTTTTTATGTGTATCTGAGGTGTTTTCTGTACCGTGATGTTCTTTCTCCTGTTTTCTTATGTGTATTAATAAATATATTCATTACAATTGCCTATTTCCCTTTCTTTTTTTTGGGTTGCTATATATGGGTAAGGTATTTTTCTATTTTGAACCTTTTTTTGGTTGAACTTTATTGGCTAACCAGAAAATTATATGTTTGCAATATAATTTATTATTGTACATCAACCTTTGTTATTAACATCATTGTACTTTCACCTGTTCTGGAGATTGTCTTTCTACTTGTGTTCTCATTTGTTGCAACCTCCTAAATGAATTCCAGTGTATTAATACATTTTAAATACATTAATAAAGTGTTTTTGCTTTAAATTATCCTCTATTGTCTTTTTGGGTGTTTTTAGTTTACTTCGTTCTTCTTTTTGTTTATCTTATATATAGGAGTACATCACCACTAAATACCATTATCATACCCAATATAATATGTGTATTTGCTTTATCATACCCTTGTCACTTACAGCTCACAGCTGTTTGCTTAGCCTTTGCTGGTTAGTTTACGGGGGACCCCAGAAAAAAATTGACGTAGGGTCCCCCTATAAATTCTAATCAGCAAAAGCTAAACAGAAAGCGGTGGGTTGATTTTAATAGCCTGGGAAGGGGATAGAGATATTCCCCCCCCAGGCTGCCAACATCAGCTCTCAGCAGCCCCAGAAATGGCGCAGCCATAAGATGCGTCAAATTTGGAGCTTAGCTTTGCTCTTCCCACTTGCTCTTGTGCGGCGGCAAGTGGGGTAATAGGGTTTGGGTTGACGTCAGCTTTGTATTGTTAACTGACAACAAGCCCAGGGGTTAGTAATGGAGAGGCATCTATAAAATGCCCCAATTATTTACCCCATACTGAGTTTTGACATAAATACACAGCAAAAATAAAATCCTTTATTTGAAATACATACTCCCTGACCCTTTTTTCCCCATTTATTATTGTAAAAATTAAAATAATGAAAAAAAAGTATTCCTCATCTGTTCTACGAGAAGATAATTAATTTGTTCCATGCCATAATTTATCTCTGCTGCATCTGGATTTCTTGATGAATGTTGGTTTGATACGACCATTCACTCTGACATCCAAGAGACACTGAGCTGAGCATTGGAGCACAACTTTGGTGACAAGCGTTAATGTCGTAGAGGTTACAGCCGGTCACTGACAGCTGTTCCCATGCTTAGTTAACTGTGAGTCAGTCGATGAACTGAGGTAACCTTCATGACATCACCACTAGCACCGTGAGAATTTTCATGAGAGCTGCCTTCAGCACCCGACGCTTAGAAATAGCAAACTGTATTGCTTTTCCCAGGCGTCAGTACATGTCACGCTGATGACACATGTATGTCATCTGTGTGTCATCAGTGTGCACGTGTTTGACACTCATTTTGTATGTGGTGCACGTAAAAACATGCCAATTCTGAGGGTTTTTCACACGGTCTGTGTGAAAAACCTGACATGTGCGCACCACCATTGAATACAATTGGTGTGCAAGTGTCCATATTTTGCTGTCCTTAAAAAAACGGACCAGATACGGGCAGAATAAACAGACGTGTGAAGGGGCCTTAGACAGCTCTTTCACAGTTTTCTAGTTGTTGTCTTTCTCTGGTTAAACACACTTGTTTGATGGAAACAGCTTTTATACCACCTAATTTCCTTTCAGAGTTTTCATGAAATTTCTAGGGAAATCTCAGTCGATAGAGAGATAGGGCAGTCCTGGATAAGGGGCATAAACAGAAATCATGGGTCCTCATAGCTAAAGTTCTAATTGGGCATGCCTTCCCTCTGAAAACTAATCGGTGATGTAGGTGGCGTTATATCTCTCAACTTTTATAAACAGAAAGAGGGATATGATGCACACCATAGCCCCTAACATAGTATGATGACCCACCACAGCATACTCCCCAATCATTGTGATGCACCCATGGCCACCCCACTTGGTATGATGAACACGAAAACCTCCCACATACAGTATGATGCCCCCACAGCTCTTTGCTTACTCAGTATGGTGGTCCCAATCACCCCCTAACTCAATATGATGGCCCCACGTGTTCCTCACTTAGTAGGATGTCCTCACAACAACTCACTCAATATGATAGACTCCAGAGTGCCTCATTCAGTATGATGGTTCTTACAGACCACCAGTTTAATGCCCCCACAGCCTCTAAATCAGTATGATGTACCCACATCCCCTCACTCAATATGAGGCATCCCACATCCCATTACTTAGTATGATGCCTTAAAGACCCTCACTCAATGTAATGTCCCCCCCAAAAACCCCATTCAGTATAATAGGCCACACAAGTAGTGACATTTAAAAAAAACACCAAACACTACTTACCTACTCTCATTCCCAATGCGCAGGTCTTTTGCAGTGTGAGGATTCTGCACAGCACAAGTTAAGCAGAAGATGCAGTTATCAATAAAATTGTACTGAAGGGCAGAGGTGAGGGTGGCGGTGCTGCTCAATACAGAGCCCTCAACTCATGGACATAATAAAAGTCAGGTAAACTGCCACTAAGGACAGTACAACCCTTGTCCTGAATGTCATGGTACAAAATGTAATTCAACAATGTTATTGCAATCCTCTAAAGTAAGATAACCTTCTGGGACAAGTTATCACAGTGGTGCATTGTGAGCAACCTTTGTTACATGTGTATGTCTAAAAGGAATACAGTCATGGCCAAAAGTTTTGAGAATGACACAAATATTAATTTTTACAAAGTCTACTGCTTCACTTTTCTAATGGCAATTTGCATATACTTCAGAATGTTATAAAGAGTGATCAGCTTAACAGCAATTACTTGCAAAGTCAATATTTGGCTAGAAAATTAACTTTATCCCCCAAAACACATTTCAACATCATTGCAGCCCTGCCTTAAAAGGACCAGCTAACCTCTTTTCAGTGATTGCTCCATTAACACAGGTGTGGGTGTTGATGAGGACATGGCTGGAGATCAATCTGTCATGATTAAGTAAGAATGACACCACTGGACACTTTAAAAAGAGGCTGGTGCTTGGCATCACTGTTTCTCTTCTGTTAACCATGGTTATCTCTAAAGAAACACGTGCAGTCATCATTGCAATGCACAAAAATGGCCTAACAGGGAAGAGTATCGCAGCTAGAAAGATTGCACCTCAGTCAACAATCTATTGCATCATCAAGAACTTCAAGGAGAGAGGTTCCATTGTTGCCAAAAAGGCTTCAGGGCGCCCAAGAAAGACCAGCAAGCGCCAGGACCGTCTCTTAAAAGTGTTTCAGCTGTGGATCGGGCTACCAGCAGTGCAGAGCTTGCTCAGGAATGGCAGCAGGCAGGTGTGAGTGCATCTGCACGCACTGTGAGGCGGAGACTCTTGGAGCAAGGCCTGGTCTCAAGGAGGGCAGCAAAGAAGCCACTTCTCTCCAGAAAAAACATCATGGACAGACTGATATTCTGCAAAAGGTAGAGGCAGTGGACTGCTAAGGACTGGGGTAAAGTTATTTTCTCTGATGAATCCCCTTTTCGATTGTTTGGGACATCAGGAAAACGCCTCATTCGGAGAAGACAAGGTGAGCGCTACCACCAGTCTTGTCTCATGCCAACTGTTAAGCATCCTGAAACCATTCATGTGTGGGGTTGCTTCTCAGCCAAGGGAATCGGCTCTCTCACAGTCTTGCCTAAAAACACAGCCATGAATAAAGAATGGTACCAGAATGTCCTCCAAGAGCAACTTCTCCCAACCCTCCAAGAGCAGTTTGGCGATCAGCAATGCCTTTTCCAGCATGATGGAGCACCTTGCCATAAAGCAAAGGTGATAACTAATTTGCTCAGGGAACAAAACATAGAGATTTTGGGTCCATGGCCTGGAAACTCCCCAGATCTTAATCCCATTGAGAACTTGTGGTTAATCATCAAGAGACGGGTGGACAAACAAAAACCTAAAAATTCTGACAAAATGAAAGGATTGATTGTGCAAGAATGGACTGCTATCAGTCAGGATTTGGTCCAGAAGTTGATTGAGAGCATGCCAGGGAGAATTGCAAAGGTCCTGAAGAAGAAGGGTCAACACTGCAAATATTGACTTGCTGCATTAACTCATTCTAACTGTCAATATAAGCTTTTGTTACTCATATGTTTGCAAATATTATATTTCTGTCTGTGATAAAAACATCTGTCAAACACACATAAAAACCAGAGGGCAGCAGATCATGTGAAAATATAATATTTGTGTCATTCTCAAAACTTTTGGCCATGACTGTAGAGGCAGCTGTGAACGTTATGTACTGGGATGTGTTCCTCAGCACATAGTGAAGTCACGGGTGAGAAAAAACAACTTCCAAATGCCTTCTAACACTCACCATTATTATTTCACTTAGTTATGTGGATGATTCCACCAGAAAATGGAAAACAGTCAAAACATTATGCAGACCCTCAACTGGGAGGCTATGAGCCTTGTGCTGTAGAGCATGTGCGCCCAATCTATGCCTACTATACTTTCTATAAATCTACCTATTGGACTCCTGGCCACACTGGGCCCTGTTATCTGTTAACACCCTGGAAACTGGGACAATTACAGTTATATGAAAAAGTTTGGGCACCCCTATTAATCTTAAGCTTAATGTTTGATAAAAATTGGTGTTTTTGCAACAGCTATTTCAGTTTGATATATCTAATAACTATTGGACACAGTAATGTTTCTGCCTTGAAATTAGGTTTATTGTACTAACAGAAAATGTGCAATCTGCATCCAAACAAAATTTGACAGGTGCATAAGTATGGGCACCTCACCAGAAAAGTGACATTAATATTTAGTAGATCCTCCTTTTGCAAAAATAACAGCCTCTAGTCGCTTCCTGTAGCTTTTAATGAGTTCCTGGATCCTGGATGAAGGTATTTTTGACCATTCCTCTTTACAAAACAATTCCAGTTCAGTTACATTTGATGGTCGCCGAGCATGGACAGCCCTCTTCAAATGATCCCACAGATGTTCAATGATATTCAGGTCTGGGGACTGGGATGGCCATTCCAGAACATTGTAATGGTTCCTCTGCATGAATGCCTGAGTAGATTTGGAGTGGTGTTTTGGATCATTGTCTTGCTGAAAGATTCATCCCCTGTGTAACTTCAAATTTGTCACTGATTCTTGAACATTATTGTCAAGAATCTGCTGATACTGAGTAGAATCCATGCGTCCCTCAACTTTAACAAGATTCCCGGTGCCGGCATTGGCCACACAGCCCCAAAGCATGATGGAACCTCCACCAAATTTTACTGTGGGTAGCAAGTGTTTTTCTTGGAATGCTGTGTTTTTTTGACGCCATGCATAACGCCTTTTTGTATGACCAAACACCTCCATCTTGGTTTCATCAGTCCACAGGACCTTCTTCCAAAAAGAAATTGGCTTCTTCATATGTGCTTTTGCATACCTCAGCCGACTCTGTTTGTGGCGTGCTTGCAGAAACGGCTTCTTTCGCATCACTCTCCCATACAGCTTCTCCTTGTGCAAAGTGCGTTGTATAGTTGACTGATGCACAGTGACAGCATCTGCAGCAAGTTGATGCTGCAGCTCTCTGGAGGTGGTCTGAGGATTGTCCTTGACTGATCTCACCATTCTTCTTCTCTGCCTTTCTGATGTTTTTCTTGGCCTGCCACTTCTAGCCTTAACAAGAACTGTCCCTGTGTTCTTCCATTTCCTTACTATGTTCCTCACAGTGGAAACTGACAGGTTAAATCTCTGAGACAGCTTTTTGTATCCTTCCCCTGAACAACTATGTTGAATAATCTTTGTTTTCAGATCATTTGACAGTTGTTTTGAGGAGCCCATGATGCCACTCTTCAGAGGAGATTCAAACAGGAGAACAACTTGCAAGTGGCCACTTTAAGTAGCTTTTCTCATGATTGCATACACCTGGCTATGAAGTTCAAAGCTCAATGAGGTTACAAAACCAAAAAAAAGTGCTTTAGTAAGTCAGTAAAAAGTAGGTAGGAGTATTTAAAACAAGAAAATGATAAGGGTGCCCATACTTATGCACCTGTCAAATTTTGTTTGGATGCAGATTGCACATTTTCTGTTAGTACAATAAACCTCATTTCAAGGCAGAAACATTACTGTGTCCAATAGTTATTAGATATATCAAACTGAAATAGCTGTTGCAAAAACACCAATTTTTATAAAACATTAAGCTTAAGATTAATAGGGTGCCCAAACTTTTTCATATAACTGTATTTGAATGTAACGTACGGTCGGATGCAGGGTCCCTCCAGCAGGTGAATGCTATTGTTGATGACTGCTGATGACTGTGACTTGACTACTCAGCGGCGTCCAACACCTCTCACACTAGGTCTGAGCCTTCTCCGTCTCTCAGCAGCATTCCTGGCAGAAATATCCTTACATCTTGACTTATTCTGTTCATGAACACGATCAGCTCCACTCTGCCGCTGCTCTGGCGTTGATGGAATGCTTCCACAGAGCATGTTGTTGCATTTCCCTCAGGCACATCCTCTCCCTGTTCTCAATAACTGCAGACTGCTCTTAAGATGGCCGTACTTCCTCTTTCTTTGTCTCACATCAGTTCAGATTGTAGTTCCACCTCTGACATTCAGTATGTTTAGGCAACAGCGATATCTTGTGACCAAATACCAACTTTACCGCAAATGATCAAACCTAGTTACAACAGGTACAGGATTATACTGATGCGGACAAAGGTATACACATTTGTAGCTCCCTGGTGAGCTGACACACATCTCACAGCTACATGCTGAAAAGCTTGTAGCTTAAGTCTTCCGCTGCCAATAGAATACAGTGGGTTAAGAAAGTAATCAGACCCCTTCAAATTTTTTACTCTTTGTTTCATTGCAGCCATTTGGTAAATGCAAAAAAGTTCATTTTTTTCTCATTAATGTACACTCTGCACCCCATCTTGTCTGATAAAAACCAGAAATGGAGACATTTTTTCAATTTTATTACAAAAGAAAAACTGAAATATCACATGGTCATAAGTGTTCAGACGCTTTGCTCAGACACTCATATTTACGTCACATGCTGTTCATTTCCTTGTAATCCTCTGAGATGGTTCTACTCCTTCATTGGAGTCCAGCTGTGTTTAGTTAAACTGATAGGACTTGATTTGTAAAGGCACCCACCTATCACTATAAGACCTCACAGCTCACAGTGCATGTCAGACCAAATGAGAATCATGAGGTCAAAGGAACTGGCAAAGGAGCTCAGAGACAGAATTGTGGCAAGGCACACATCTTCCCAAGGTTACAAAGAATTTCTGCAGTACTCAAGGTTCCTAAGAGCACATTGGCCGCCATAATCCTTAAATAGAACAAGTGTGGGACCATCAGAAGTCTTCCTAGACCTGGCTGTCCAGCCAAACTGAGCAATCGTGGTAGAAGAGCTTTGGTGAAAGAGGTAAAGAAGAACCCCAAGATCACTGTGGCTGAGCTCCACAGATGCAGTAGGGAGATGAGAGAAAGTTACACAAAGTCAACTATCACTGCAGCCCTCAACCAGTCGGGCCTTTATGGCAGAGTGGCCCGACAGAAGCCTTTCTTCAGTGGAAGAAGTGAAAGCCCACATAATTTTTTTTAAAACACATGAAGGACTCCCAGACTGTGAGAAATAAGATTCTCTGGTCTGATGAGACAAAGATAGAACTTTTTGGTGATTATTGTAAGCTGTATATGTGGAGAAAACCAGGCACTGCTCATCACCTGCCCAATACAATCCCAACAGTGAAACATGGTGGAGGCAGCATCATGCTAGGGGGGTGTTTTTCAGCTGCAGGGACATGACGACTGATTGCAATTAAAGTAAAAATGAATGCGGCCAAGTACAGAGCTATCTTGGATAAAACCTCTTCCAGAGTGCTTTGGACATCAGATTTGGCTGAAGGTTTACCTCCCAACAGGACAATGACCCCAAGCACACAGCTAAAATACCATAAGACGCACCTAGGATTTAGAGGAGGAAATTATCAAAAGAAAAAACTAAAGCAAAAAATGTGGATAATTCTGTACTTAATATCACCTATCCTGGTAAATATGGTCCCCTCATCCCCATCCTGATACACATGGCCCCTCATCTCTATACTGGTATGCATGGTCCCCTTATCCCTATCCTGATATGCATTGCCCTCATGCTCATCCTGATATGCATGCCTCCTCATCACTAGCCTGGTATGCATGGCCCCTTCATCCCTATCCTGGTAGGTATAGGCCCCCTCATCCTTATCCAGGCAGGAATGATCGCCCTCATCCCTATACTGGTATGCAGGGTCCCCATCTTGTTCAAGTATGCTTGTGTGGAGCCCAGCTGCGCTTGGATTCACATATCCAGAAGGGTGCATGAAAGATTGTACCACTAGAGGTCCCACTAATACATCCACATACCTTCACCCTTCCCCTAAGACCACCAGAGGGAGCCTGATAGGCATATAAAAGGAGGGTGAAGATAGGAAAAGAGTTGAGATTTGAGAGACTGTAGGGCAGTTCAGTTCAGTGAGTGAGTTCTGCTGAGTGCAGTGGGCAGTGCAGAGCAGAGTTGAGTCTGCAGCAGAGTGAGTTCAGCTCAGTTCAGTAAAGAGCTAGGAGCGTGCCGACGCTCAGAGAGCGGCAGAAGAGGCAGCCCACCAACTGCCAGTGTGTGTAATCGTGTGAGGGCCGGAGTAGGCTGAAGGCAAGTGGAAGAAGTAGTAAAAGGGCCAGAGTAGCCTTACCAGCTCACCTCAACAAGTAATTACCGGACACCGGGTCTGAGCCTATAGGGATCTCCACGACCCATTAGGAGAACACCGGAGATCCTGGAGGACTATAGGTCTCAGGAGCACCACAGAGCTGATACGTAACCGGGCCAGGAGGACGGAGTCCGGCAGGCAGGGCACTGCAAGCAGGGACTGTGTACTTCAAGAAAAGGTCCAACCACAAGGTCAGCCGGGTGCACGACAGAGATTAAGTTAGGCCCAGCTGCATGCAGGCCAGGACTTCATTTCAAAAGGCAAGGAACAGGAGGCCACACACCTACTCAGTGGGAAAATCTGGATGTGCACCCTTCACCCTACAGTGCTCCGGGATGTGCCTGCAACATCTTCAGTAAAGGTACCAAAGTGACTTGTGTGTGTGTGTCCAACTTCTTACCCCTAACTGCCGGGTTCCCCTCTGTCCTGCTCCCCTATACAACTACCTGCCCTGAAGGACTTAGACTCACCTGTGGGAGGCCTAATATCTAGCTGCACAACACCAACCCTTCAGTGGATCTGCACAGCAGTGCTGGTCACCCTGACCAGGTACTACAGGTGGCGTCAGGAATCCCCATACCAACATTCTTTCCCCTGTAAATTTCCCCCATTAAGGGTGAGCGACCAGGGCCAAGGACTGAGCTGTGTTGCCGTGACATCCCCAATAGAAGTTAATGGGCTCGGTGCCGAGTACCCCCACGGCCCTGGGAGGGCGGCTCACTTGGCCCCATCCTTATCCTAGTATGCAGGCCCCATCCTAAACCTGGTATGATTGGCCCCATCCCAGTCCTGGTAGGCATGGCCCCACCCTTATCTTGGTATGATTGGCCCCATCCCAGACCTAATATGCATGGCCTCATCGTTATCCTGGTATGATTGGTCCCATCCCAGTCCTGGTATGCACAACCCCATCCTTAACCTGCTAGGATTGGCCCCAACCCAGTCCTGGTATGCATAGCCCCATACTTAATCTGGTATGATTGGTCCCATCCCATTCCTGGAATGATTTGTCCCATCCTTATTCTGGTATGATTGGCTCCATCCCGTTCCTGGTATATTTGGCCCCATCCCATTCCTGGAATGATTGGTCCCATCCTTATTCTGGTACGATTGGTCCCATCCATATTCTGGTATGATTGGCCCCATCCCGTTCCTGTTATGATTGGTCCCATCCTTATTCTGGTATGATTGGCCCCATCCTGTTCCTGTTATGATTGGTCCCATCCTTATTCTGGTATGATTGGCCCCATCCCATTGCTGGTATGATTGGTCCCATCCATATTCTGGTAAGATTGGTCCCATCCCATTCCTGGTATGATTGGTCCCATCCTTATTCTGGTATGATTGGCCCCATCCCATTGCTGGTATGATTGGTCCCATCCATAATCTGGTAAGATTGGTCCCATCCCATTCCTGGTATGATTGGTCCCATCATTATTCTAGGATGATTGGCCCCATCCCTTTCCTGATATGATTGGTCCCATCCCGTTCCTGGATTTATTGGTCCAATACTTATTCTTGCATGATTGGCCCCATCCTAGTCCTGGTATGATTGGTCCCATCCTTATTCTGGTATGATTAGCCCCATCCAGTTCCTGATATGATTGGTCCCATCCTTATTCTGGTATGATTGGCACCATCCCGTTCCTGGTATGATTGGTGCCATCCTTATTCTGGTATGATTGGCCCCATCCTCATTCTGATATGATTTGCCCATCCCAGTTCTGGTGTGATTGGTCCCATCATTTTTCTGGCATGATTGGCCCCATCCCGTTCCTAGAATGATTGGCTCCATCCTTATTCTGGTATGATTGGCTCATCCCAGTTCTGGTATGATTGGTCCCATCATTTTTCTGGCATGATTGGCCCCATCCCGTTCCTAGAATGATTGGTACTATCATTATTCTGGTATGATTGGCCCATCCCAGTTCTGGTATGATTGGTCCCATAATTTTTCTGGCATGATTGGCCCCATCCCGTTCCTAGAATGATTGGTCCCATCCTTATTCTGGTATCATTGGCCCCATTCCTTGAATGATTGGTCCCATCCTTATTCTGGTATGATTGGCAGTATCCCATTCCTGGTATGATTAGTCCCATCCTTATTCTGGAATGATTGGCCCCATCCCATTCCTGGTATGATTGGTGCCATCCTTATTCTTGTATGATTGGCCCCATTTTTATCCTGCTTTGATTGGCCCCATCCCAGTCCTGGCATGCATGGCCCCATCATTATCCTGGTATGATTGGCCCCCATCCCAGTCCTGCTGTGATTGGTTCCATCCCTATTCTGGTATGATTGGCCCCATCCCGTTCTTGGTATGATTGGTCCTATCTATATTCTGGTATGATTGACCCCATCCTTATTCTGGAATGATTGGCCCCATCTCAGTCCTGGAGTGATTGATTCCATTCTTATTCTGGTATGATTGGCCCCATCCCATTCCTGGTATGATTGGTCCCATCCTGTTCCTGGAATGATTGGTCACATCATTATTCTGGCATGATTAGCCCAATGCCAGTCCTGATATGATTGGTCCCATCCCTACTCTGGTATGATTGGCCCCATCCTGTTCTTAGTATGATTGGTCCTATCCATATTCTGGTATGATTGGTCCCATTCCTATTCTGGTATGATTGCCCCCCTCCTGTTCTTGGTATGATTGGTCCTATCCATATTCTGGTATGATTGACCCCTTTCTTATTCTGGTATGATTGGCCCCATCTCGGTCCTGGAATGATTGGTCCCATTCTTATTCTGGTATGATTGGCCCCATCCCATTCCTGGTATGATTGGTGCCATCCTTATTCTTGTATGATTGGCCCCATTTTTATCCTGCTTTGATTGGCCCCATCCCAGTCCTGGCATGCATGGCCCCATCATTATCCTGGTATGATTGGCCCCCATCCCAGTCCTGCTGTGATTGGTTCCATCCCTATTCTGGTATGATTGGACCCCATCCGGTTCTTGGTATGATTGGTCCTATCTATATTCTGGTATGATTGACCCCATCCTTATTCTGGAATGATTGGCCCCATCTCAGTCCTGGAGTGATTGATTCCATTCTTATTCTGATATGATTGGCCCCATCCCATTCCTGGTATGATTGGTCCCATCCTGTTCCTGGAATGATTGGTCACATCATTATTCTGGCATGATTAGCCCAATGCCAGTCCTGATATGATTGGTCCCATCCTTATTCTGGTATGATTGGTCACATCCTTTTTCTGGTATGATTGGCCCTATTCTGTTCCTGGTATGATTGGTATGATTGGTCCCATCCTTACAACTGGCTACGTCGATGGTGCCGTCAGCAAGGATTTGGTTTTCTGGATCACGGAGTGAATTACCTATACGATGGACTACTTGCTAGAGATGGGGTGCACCTTACGAAGACTGGAAAACATGTATTTGGAAATCGCCTTGCTACACTCATCAGGAGAGCTTTAAACTAGAACAATGTGGGAAGGGAAGTAAAACGCCAGAAAAAGCCATACACCTGACAAATACTATTGAGAACTCGGCTATTAGAAGTGGAAAGGAAGAACGAAGACAAAACAATCTAAATAATAAAAATATTGGTGGAAGAGAAACCAATCACAAGCTAAAATGTTTTTATACAAATGCACAAAGCATGGGCAACAAACAAGGAGAATTGGAACTACTAACGCAGGGGAAGAAGTATGATGTCATTGGAATCACTGAAACTTGGTGGGACGATACACATGATTGGAATACAAGGCTAGAAGGATACAACTTATTTGCAAGAAACAGACTTGATAAAAAGGAGGAGGTGTCGCATTGTATGTTAGAAAAGCATATATCTGCACAGAGATTGACGCTTCAGAGACTGGGAGTTCTGTGGAAACTGTTTGGGTAAGAATACAAGGACAGAACAATGGAAAGGACACCATTGTAGGCATTTACTACAGGCCACCTATGCAAGCTGAAGATATGGATGAACTCTTTATGCATCAAATGGCCAAGTTCTCCAAAAAATATGACATAGTGGTCATGGGAGATTTCAACTATCCAGACATTTGTTGGGAATCTCTCTCAGGCAAAACTAACAGGTCAAGGAAATTCTTATCCTCTCTTGCTGACAACTTTATCTTGCAAAAGGTAGGGGAGAAAACAAGGGGATCTGCTACCTTGGATCTAATCCTTATAAACAGGGAGGAAATGGTTGAGGAGGTAAGAGTGGCTGGGACCCTAGGAGGTAGTGACCATGCTATTTTAGAATTTTGGATAACAAGAGGAGGAAGACCTGTGAAGACTCAGACATCAAGGTTAGATTTCAGAAAGGCAGATTTTAAGGGACTCAGAAAGAGAATTGGAGGGATCCAATGGCAGGATATGCTTAAGGACAAAAATGTCCAGGAAGGATGGGACATCTTGAAAAATGAGATTCTCAAAGCACAATCATTAACAATTCCGAAAAGAGGGAAAAATGGGAAGCATTTAAGGAAACCAGGATGGATGAACACAGAACTTAAACACATGCTAAAAAGAAAGAAAGAAATGTTTATCAAATGGAAAGAAGGAGGCATATCTAAAGAAGAATATAATGCCATCTGCAGAACCTGCAGGGCAAAAATCAGATTATCTAAAGCTGACAATGAATTAAGGCTTGCAAGAGATGTCAAAAGCAACAAAAAAGGATTTTGGGGATACGTCAAAAGTAAAAGAAAAGTCAAAGATGCTATAGGATTTTTACAGGATGAAAATGATGAAATGGTAAGACAGGATGTTGAGAAGGCTGAACTGTTAAATTCCTATTTTGCATCTGTTTTCTCTCAGAAAGGAAATGTAACATCAACTGATCTTCACTGTCCTATTAAAGGAATAGAAGAATCCAGGATATCTATAAATAGAAAGACAGTGAGGAAACACTTAGCTAACCTAAATGAATTCAAGTCTCCAGGTCCAGATGAATTACACCCCAGAATACTGAAGGAGATAGCAGAAGAAATTCTTGAACCACTGTCCATAATCTTTGAAAATTCTTGGAGAACAGGAGAAGTCCCAGAAGACTGGAGAAGAGCAAATGTTGTTCCTATCTTCAAAAAGGGGAAGAAGGTGGACCCAGGGAACTACAGGCCGGTGAGTCTGACTTCTATACCAGGAAAGATCTTTGAACAAATTATTAAAGAACATGTATGTAAGTACCTGCATAAGAATGAAGTGATTAAACAGAGTCAGCATGGGTTTGTAACTAATAAGTCATGTCAGACTAACTTAATTTCCTTCTATGACAGAATCACTGACTGGGTGGATCAGGGAAATGCTGTAGATATAGTATATCTTGACTTCAGCAAAGCATTTGACAAAGTATCTCACACAATCCTTATTGAAAAAATGACTAAGTATGGAATGGACAAGGCAACTGTTAGGTGGATTCATAACTGGCTTAGTGATGGAATCAAAGAGTGGTCGTAAATGGCTGCACATCCAGTTGGAAGAATGTCTCAAGTGGGGTACCACAAGACTCTGTTTTGGGCCCTGTATTGTTCAACATCTTTATCAATGATTTAGATGAAGGAATTGAGGGTAAACTGATCAAATTTGCTGATGACACAAAGCTAGGAGGGGTAGCTAATACTAGAGAAGAGAGAGAGAGGATTCAAAAAGATATAAATAAACTGGAGCAGTGGGCAGCAACTAACAGAATGGTTTTTAACAGGGAAAAATGCAAAGTACTACATCTGGGCAATAAAAATGAAAAAAGCATATACAAAATGGGAGGAATAGGGCTAAGTAACAGCACATGTGAAAAAGACTTGGGTATACTAATTGATAACAGACTGAACATGAGTCAACAGTGTGATGCAGCAGCAAAAAAGGCAAATACAATTCTAGGATGTATCAACAGAAGCATACAGTCTAGATCACGTGAGGTCATTATTGCCCTCTACTCCTCTTTGGTCAGACCTCATCTGGAATACTGTGTCCAGTTTTGGGCACCAGATTTTAAAAAAGACATCAACAAACTGGAGCAAGTTCAAAGAAGAGCCACCAGAATGGTGACCGGTCTGCAAACCATGTCCTATAAGGAACGGTTGCAGGATTTGGGAATGTTTAGCTTGCAAAAAAGAAGACTGAGAGGAGACTTAATAGCTGTCTACAAATATCTCAAGGGCTGTCACATTGTAGAAGGATCATCTTTATTCTCATTTGCACAAGGAAAGACTAGAAGCAATGGGTTGAAACTGAATGGGAGGCGACACAGATTAGATATTAGAAAAAAACTTTTTGACAGTTAGGGTGATCAAGGAGTGGAACAGGCTGCCACGAGAGGTGGTGAGTTCTCCTTCAATGGAAGTCTTCAAACAGAGGCTGGACAGACATCTGTCTGGGATGATTTAGAGAATCCTGCTTTGAGCAGGGGGTTGGACCAGATGGCCCAGGAGGTCCCTTCCAACTACCTTCACGATTCTATGATCTCTATGATTCTATTCTGGTATGATTGACCCATCCTATTGCTGGTATGATTGTTTTTTCCCCCTTATTGATGTTGGCTCCCATCAGATTCCTTTATTCTGGTATGATTGCCCCATCCCTTCTTGGTATGATTGGTGCCATCCTTATTCTGGTATAACTGCCCCATCCTATTCTGGTATGATTGGTCCCATCCAGTCTGGTATGATTGACTCCATACTTATTCCTGGAAATGATTGACCCATCCATTCTTGATGATTGATTCCATTCCTTATTCTGGTATGACTACCTCATCCTGTTCTAGTATGATTGTCCCATCCATTCTGGTATGATTGATCCATCCTATTCCTGGAATGATTGATTCCATCCTTATTCTGTATGATTGGCCCATCCCGTTCCTTGTATGGTTGTCCTATTATGCTGTATGATTGACCCCATTCCATTCTGGTATGATTGGTGCCATCCTTATTCTGGTATGATTGGCCCATCCTTATTCTGATATGATTGCCCATCCCAGTCCTGGATGATTGGTCCCATACTTATTCTGGCATGATTGGCCCTATCCCATTCCTGGTATGATTGGTGCCATCCTTATTCTTGTATGAATGGCCCCATCCTTATCCTGGTATGATTGGTGCCATTCATATTCTTGTATGATTGGCTCCATCCTTATCCTGTTTTGATTGGCCCCATCCAAGTCCTGGCATGCATGGCCCCATTCTTATCCTGGTATGATTGGCCCCCATCCCAGTGCTGCTATGATTGGTCCCATCCCTATTCTGGTATGATTGGCCCCATCCTGTTCTTGGTATGATTTGTCCTATCCATATTCTGGTATGATTGACCCCTTTCTTATTCTGGTATGATTGGCCCCATCTCGGTCCTGGAATGATTGGTCCCATTCTTATTCTGGTATGATTGGCCCCATCCCATTCCTGGTCTGATTGGTCCCATCCTGTTCCTGGAATGATTGGTCCCATCCTTATTCTGGCATGATTAGCCCCTTCCAAGTCCTGATATGATTGGTCTCATCCTTTTTCTGGTACGATTGGCCCCATCCCGATCCTGGTATGATTGGCCCCATCCCATTCCTGGAATGATTGGTCCAATCCTTATTCTGGTATGATTGATCCCATCCTTATTTTGGTATGATTGGTCCTATCCCGTTCCTGGTATGATTGATCCCATCCTTATTCTGGTATGATTGGCCCCATCCCATTGCTGGTATGATTGGTCCCATCCTTATTCTGGTATGATTGGCCCCATCCTGTTCCTGGAATGATTGGTCCCATCCTTATTCTAGTATGATTGGCCCCATCCCGTTCCTGGCATGATTAGTCCCATCCCTTTCCTGGAATGATTGGTCCCATCCCTATTCTGGTATGATTGGCCCCAACCCGTTCCTGGAATGATTGGTCCCATCCCTTTCCTGGAATGATTGTTCCCATCCCTATTCGGTATGATTGGTCCTATCCATATTCTGGTATGATTGGCCCCATCCCCTTCTGGCATGATTAGTCCCATCCCTTTCCTGGAATGATTGTTCCCATCCCTATTCTGGTATGATTGGTCCTATCCATATTCTGGTATGATTGACCCCATCCTTATTCTGGTATGATTGGCCCCATCTCGGTCCTGGATGATTGATCCCATTCTTATTCTGGTATGATTGGTCCCATCCTATTCCTTGTCTGATTGGTCCCATCCTATTCCTGGAATGATTGGTCCCATTAGAGATGAGCGACTTTGCCTCCGGGAGTGCCGAGTCGGGTTTTGGACCATCCGACTTTCCCAAAAGTCGAGTCGAACGAAGTCGGCAGACTATCGGAAAAAGTCGAGTCGGAGTCGGAAATCAGACCCCAAAGCAAGTCAATGGGGAATTTAAGTCGCCAGTGAGTGGAGGACAGTAAACCCACCTACAGTGCCCATTTCAATGCCAACTACATCAATTCTTATTACTTAAGCTGGTCAACCTTAATTTACTTGATAATAATACTAACGCATTGAAAACTGGGGGTTATTTGGCTAAAGTTGTGGGGCAGGGCTGGCTCCAGGTTTTCGTGGGCCCCGGGCGAAAGAGTCTCAGTGGGCCCCTTTAACACAATTCATGATGCTCTGATATGGAAGAGAAATATAGGTATAGTACAATGCCAAATACTTCTCTTCTTACATTACATGAGTGATATCTATTGTAAATTCTACAATAGCTCAAAAAACTAACAGTATAGTCCTCCATACATTATTATGGGCACCACATAGTGTGCCATACAGAATGGGCTCCATATAATGCTCCATACAGAATAGGCCCCATATGTGCTCCATATGATGCTCCATATATAAAGGGCCCTATATGATGCCCCATAAATAATGAACCCCATATGATGCTCTAGTATATGATAGGCCCCATATATGATGCTCCAGTGTATGATGAGCCCCATATAATGCTCCAAATATAATGGTCCCCATATATAATGCTCCATATATAATGGGCTCCATGTGATGCTACAGTATATAATGGGCCCCATATATGGTGTTCCAGTGTATAATGGGCCCCATATATGATGCTTCAGTGTATAATGGGCCCCGTATATGATGCTCCAGTGTATGATGGGGCCCATTTATAATGCTCCAGTGTATGATGGGCCCCATATATAATGCTCCAGTGTATAATGGGCCCTATCTATGATGCTCAAGTGTATAATGGGCCCCATATATAATGCTCCAGTGTATAATGGGCCCTATCTATGATGCTCAAGTGTATGATGGGCCCCATATATAATTCTCCAGTGTATAATGCTCCCCATATATTGCTCCAAGCATTAAAAAAAATGAAATACCTCTCCTCGCTGGGCACTGCTCTACTCTGGACTCCTCAGCGTCGCCATCTTCCAGCTCTCTGCACTGTGACTGTTCAGACAGAGGGCGCACAGACGTGACGTCATCATGCTCTCTTACATGAATGTCACTGTCAGGAAACGCGGAAGATGTCACAGCGGTGGAGCCGGGAGAGGTAAGTATTGCAAGTGCTGGGGCCCTGAGCAAGCAGGGGGCACACTCATGAGTGCTGGCACTGGCACAGGGCCCCTCATAGTACGCCGGTGTCTCTGACGGCGAGTGGGCTCCCCCACCTGCTCAGGGTCCCGGCACTTGCCTGGGTGCGCCAGGTGCTGACGCCGGCCCTGGGGGGGTACAGCCCAGTTAAGGAGGTGTAAAAACTGGCATATGTTGAGGTGTAGGCTGGACGTTCAGCAGCTGCAAATGGAGGAACTGGAGAAGTCGGAGGAAGCGGAGCACAAAGCGAGCCATTTTCCTGGCAACCTATGTGTCATCAGGGGAAGGTGGTACAAAATCCTTGGAAACCCAGGCATGGTTCTTTTTAATGAAGGTGAGATCACCTACATTTTGGGTCGACAGCCGGGTCCTTCTTTCTGTCAGGATTGATCCAGCATCACTGAAGACTCTTTCAGATAGCACGCTACCAGCAGGGCAAGCGAGCTCCTGTAAGGCATATTGTGCCAATTCAGGCTAGGTGTCCAGTTTATAGGCCCAGTAGTCAAAGGGGAATGAACTGTGAGAGAGAACATCGATAGGGGAGGAGAGGCAATTTTGAACCATAGTTGACAACTACTGTCTCCTGTCTGTTACAATCGATTCAGTATTACTAGTCGTGTGAGCATTACTCAAAAAATCAGACCACAACATGGTCATGAAACCCCTGTCTCCAATGCCACTTCGGTTGTGTGCACCACGAACACCTCTTCCATTTGGCCCAGTACAGCTCGTGGTAGAACCTGCATCGGTGCTGTGTGCTGGGAGTGCCTCTAACAAACGGTTTACCAGAGTTGTTTGTTCGCCAATATTAGCTCTAGGTTCTCCTGTGGCATGATGTTCTGTAATTTGCCTTTATAGCGTGGATCGAGGATGCTGGCCAACTAGTAGTCGTCATTTTTCGTAATTTTGGCAATGCTGGGGGTCCCTTTTTAGGATCCACAAGACATAATCACACATGTGGACCAATGTTCCAGGTGTCAATGATGCACTGCCAGTGGTGGGTGGATGAGCACTTTCTGCCAAATCCACATCCCTGCAGTCATGCACAAACCCTGTACCTGACCTTGGCAAGCCAACATTTTCTCTTGCCCCCTGAGAAGCATCCTCCTCCCCAAAATAATCATTCCCCTCATCCTCCTCCTCTTCCTCCTCCACCTCGTCCAGGACAGCTCCCTGAGCAGACAATGGCTGACTGTCATCAAGACTTCCCTCCTACTCCTGTTCTTCCTCCTCCACTGCAGACGCCTGATCCTTAATGTGCGTCAAAGTTTGCCTGAGCAGACGCATAAGTGGGATAATCATGCTTATGATGGCGTTGTCTGCGCTTACCAGCCGTGTGCATTCCTCAAAACACTGAAGGACTTTACAGAGGTCTTTCAGCTTTGACCACTGCACACACGACAACTCAATGTCTGCCCTCAAACTGCCTGCCCGTGTATCCTCCCACAAATGCATTACAGCCTGCCTCTGTTCGCACAGCCTCTCAACCATGTGCATGGTGGAGTTCCACCTTGTTGCAACGTCTATGATTAGGCGGTGCTTGGGGAGGTGGAGCGATCGCTGCAGCCTCTGCATATGACTGGAGTCTACAGGCGAGCGACGGATATGCGAGCACAGTCTTCGCACCTTATGGAGCAGGGCTGTTAACTCCGGATAATTATTTATGAAGCACTGCACCACCAGGTTCAAGGTGTGAGCCAGGCAAGGTATGTGTCTGAGTTTTGCCAGGGCTATGGCCGCCACAAAATTACGGCCGTTATCACAGACTACCTTGCCTCGCTCAAGATGTAGACTGCCCAGCCATGACTCAGTTTCTCACTGCAAGTAGTCAGCCAGTACCTCCGCGGTGTGTCTGTTGTCGCCCATAGACATCATCTTTAAAACAGCCTGCTGACGCTTACCACTAGCTGTTCGATAGTAGGACACCTCATGTGCAACACTGGCAGCTGCGGATGGAGTGCTCGTGCGAGGAGGAGGAGGGTCGAACGCCTACAGCCAACTGTTGCCTATACCGTGGGCTAGGCAGCGCTGTCCCCTGAGGACCCTGCATCCACCACATAACCCAGTGCGCAGTGATGGACACGTAACGGCCCTGGCCATGCCTCCTGGCCCATGCATCTGTTGTGAGGTGCACCTTTCCACTCACTGATTGTTTGAGTGCATGGACAATGCGGTCTTTCACATGCAGGTGGAGGGCAGGGATGACTTTTCTAGAAAAGAAGTGCCAACAGGGTAGGTCATAGCATGGGACAGTGTAGGCCATGAGCTCTCGGAACGCTGCGCTTTCAACCAAATGGATGGGATCAGTTTGGAAATGTGGGCATTCAAAGCCAGTGTATGCGGATGAGTGGATGAGTACTTTCTTGTCCTTCTCAGAGTGTCTGCTAGGGTGAGCTGGAGTTGAGATCTGCATATGGGGGAACTAGCGGTGGACATGGTGGACTGAGAGGGGGTTGGTGATGGTGATGGTGGTGGTAGTGATGGCCTAGATTCAGTCTTTTGTTGGAAAAACATTGGGATTCCCTGACTACTTTGGCCTTGCGACGACACCTCAACATTTCTTGCTGGTGGTGTGCTAACCGGTGGGCTTACACTGGGGGAAGCAATGTAGCATTGCTGGCTACCTTCAGTTGGAGCAGGTACACATGTGAGGTTTTGTAGTCCGTCCATGCTTGCAAGTGCATGGTGTTTAAATGTCTAAGCATGCAACTGATATTCAAATTTAGGAGATTTTTCCCTCGGCTAAAGGTTCTTCGGCACTTCTTACAGATAACCTTTGCCTCATCAATAGGATTTTGGTCAAAAAAGTGCCTCACTGCACTCTTCCTACTATGGGATAAATTTTCAGGGCTTGCACGCTGTGCTAATTTGACCGTCTGGCCAAGCTGTCCTGCAACTCTTTGTTTTTTTAACACGTTTTTGGACTGCTATGGGCCTGCCAGGTAACCGCAGCTGCGATGTCGATGCCTGCTGCGGATCGTCCTCCTCTTCTGAGCTATTGCCAGCGGCACACTCTTCCCCAATGTATGCCAATCCGGGTCAACAACTGGGTCATCCATCACCTCCTCTTCAATTTCATCTGCACCTTCCTCTGTGTCACTGTGTAAGGTGGTATAGTATGCGGGAAGGGGCACCTGAGTCAGAATCTGGCTCAGTAGACTGCGAGGGCAATGCAGTGCTCTGGGTGAATGTACCAGCACAAACATATAGCAGTGGCTGTGCATCAGTGCACTCCATGTCATATTCATCTTGGACTGGGGAATTCAGGATTTCACTTGATAATCCAAGCATGGTATGTGAAAAGAGCTCCAGGGAGTAATCTGAAGTGTGGCCTGCCATATCCTTCACTTGTGGTGGGGGTGAAGGACACAAGGAAAGGTGTTGTTCCTGACCAGGAGCCTGCACTGACGACTCAGTGATTGCATTTTTTGAAACTTCAGAAGAGGAGGCGATAGAGCTGGAGGCTGTTTCGGCAATGTAAGCCCAAACCTGTTCCTGATGCTCCGGCTTTAAAAGCAGTTAACCTACTACCAGAAAAGGGAGCCTTCCAGGCCTTCTGGAGCCAGACAATGACGCAGGCTCAACACCTCCTGCCTTAGGTGTTATTGTGCTTTTGGCACTACCAGCAGATGCACCACCACCACCACCATTATTCCCAGCTGCCCCCCCGCCCACGTCCGCGGCCTCTTCCACCATACTTCCTCATGTTTGGGAAAATGTACCAAAAATACCAGCAGATATATGGTACTGTGTTATGTTTCGGTAGCTGAGGAGTGCAGGTAAAAAAGGCAATACACCAGAGCAGTTGGAATCTATGGGATTGCAGTACCCTGACTAACCACCACAACTAGAGGCAGCCGTGGAGCGTTCCTACGTTGGTCCTAGACGCCTCGTCACAGCCTGAGAAACTAACTACACCTAAAGATAGAAATAGGAAAGCTATCTGCCCCGGAGCAGAACCCCAAAGATAATAGAAAGCCCCCAAACATGTAATGGCGGTTAGACAAGAGGAAATACTGACACAGAAAGAAAATAGAATGAGCAAACGCTGGGGCCCACACTATCTAAATAGAAAAGGACAGGAAGGGTACTTACTGCAATCCCAGAAAACCCTGAAAAACACCAACTCTACTAATTTCAAAATCACCTGAGATCACACGACCTCTACCACCTAAATTAGCTCTCTGGTGTAACAAAATCAAAACAGCAGCCACTGAAAAAACTGGAAAAAGCAAAAGAACAAAACTCAGTGGCTGAACTAAACTGAGAAGGCAGAAGCCCCCAGAGGGGACCCAGAAGGCCCCCAAAGAAGTGCAGGACAAAATGCAAAAATATAGCAACAACACAAAAGAAGAAAAATTCTTATCTGGTAGCAGGAGATGCAGACACGACACAGCAGGCTACAAGGGAAACTGGAATGAAGGATTCAGACCAGAACAATTGATCACCGGCAACCCTGATGGGAAAATGACTCCCTTATATAAGACCAGTCAGTAACACCTGATTCCCAGTCCTCACAATCTTCACTAGTACCGCTTGTAACCACCAGAGGGAGCCTCTGCTCAGAACTCATCTCAAACCCATTCACAACAGTACCCCCCCTTGAGGAGGGGTCACCGAACCCTCATTTGAGCAACCAGGTCGGTCAGGATGAGTTCTATGATACGCACGGATAAGTCTCCTAGCATGGATGTCCGAAGCAAACACCCAAGAATTGTCTTCCTGACCATAACCTCTCCATTTAACCAAATACTGGAGTTTCCGTCTAGAAAAACGAGAATCCAATATTTTCTCAACCACATACTCCAGATTGCCCTCAACCAAAACAGGGTCAGGAGGCACAGCAGCAGGAACCACTGGCTCAACAAACCTCTTCAACAAGGACTTGTGGAACACGTTATGGATCTTAAATGTCCCTGGAAGAAGCAAACGAAAAGAAACAGGATTAATAATCTCCATGATCTTATAAGGTCCAATGAACCTAGGCTTAAATTTAGGAGATGCTACTCTCATAGGAATATTCTTTGAGGACAACCAGACCAAGTCCCCCACTCTAAACCGAGGACCATCAGTCCTATGCCGGTTAGCAAACCGCTGGGCCTTCTCCTGAGAGAGGGACAACCTCTCCACTACCTGGTCCCAAATCTGTTGCATACGCTCCACAACAGAGTCAACACCTGGACAGACAGAAGCCTCCGTCTGTCCTGAAGAAAATCGAGGGTGAAACCCAGAATTACAGAAAAACGGAGACATCAAAGTGGCAGAGCTAGCCCTATTATTAAGAGCAAACTCAGCCAAAGGCAAAAAAGAGACCCAGTCATCCTGATCAGCAGACACAAAGCATCTAAGATAAGTCTCCAATGTCTGGTTTGTTCTCTCAGTTTGACCATTGGTCTGAGGATGAAATGCCGAGGAGAAAGACAATTGAACACCCAGTTTAGAACAAAAAGTCCTCCAAAATTTGGAAACAAACTGGACTCCTCTGTCAGACACAATGTTCTCAGGAATGCCGTGTAAACGAACCACGTGCTGAAGGAACAACGGCACCAATTCAGAGGAGGAAGGCAACTTAGGTAATGGCACAAGATGTATCATTTTGGAAAACCTATCACAAATTACCCAGATGGTGGTCATTCTCTGAGAAACAGGAAGATCGGAAATGAAATCCATAGAGATATGGGTCCATGGTCTCTTGGGCACAGGCAATGGCATCAATAAACCACTAGAGCGAGAGCAAGGCTTGGAGCGAGAGCAAGTCCCGCAGGACTGCACAAATTCCCTGACATCACGAGACAAGGTAGGCCACCAAAAGGACCGACTAACCAAGTCTCTGGTACCAAAAATTCCGGATGCCCAGCCAATGCGGAACAATGAATCTCAGACATCACACTCTTTTTCCATTGGTCCGGGACAAACAATTTTCCAACAGGGCAGCGCTCGGGCCTATCCTCCTGACACCCCTCCAGAGCAAGTCTCAAATTGGGCGAGATGGCGGAAAGAACTACACCCTCTTTCAAAATAACAGAAGGATCAGATAACTCAGGAGAGTCCGCAAGGAAACTCCTCGAGAGGGCATCCGCCTTAACATTCTTAGTGCCAGGAAGAAAGGAAACCACAAAATTAAAACGTGTGAAAAACAAGGCCCACCTGGCCTGTCTAGGATTGAGTCGCTTGGCAGATTCCAGATAGACCAGATTTCTTATGGTCCGTAAGGACCACCACCTGATGTTTGGCTCCCTCCAGCCAATGTCTCCACTCTTCAAAAGCCCACTTCATGGCCAATAACTCCCGATTACCCACGTCATAATTACGTTCAGTAGGAGAAAATTTTCGAGAGAAAAAGGCACAAGGGTTACTTTTAGAGGTCTCTGGATCTTTTTGGGACAAAACGGCACCTGCCCCAATTTCAGAGGCATCAACCTCCACCTGAAATAGCAGAGAAACATCAGGCTGCCGAAGAACAGGAGCAGAAGTGAATCTCTGCTTAAGTTCCTGAAATGCAGAGACTGCCTCAGGAGGCCAATTCACCACATCAGAACCCTTTCTGGTCAAATCAGTTAATGGTTTAACAATAACCGAGAAATTACCAATAAATTTACGATAAAAATTGGCAAACCCCAAAAATCTCTGAAGAGCCTTTAATGAAGTAGGTTGGACCCAATCACAGATGGCCTGAACCTTGACCGGGTCCATTTCAATAACAGATGGGGACAAAATGAATCCCAGAAATGAGATCCTCTGTACGCCAAAAAGACACTTTGATCCCTTCACATACAGAGCATTCTCTCTCAAAATCTGGAACACAGTTCGAACATGTTTCACATGAGAGTCCCAGTCATTAGAAAAAATCAAGATATCATCCAAATAAACAATCAGAAATTTGTCCACAAAATCCCTGAAAATGTCATTCATGAAGGACTGGAAGACGGAAGGAGCATTAGTGAGCCCAAAGGGCATCACTAGGTACTCAAAATGCCCTTCAGGGGTATTGAATGCCGTCTTCCATTCATCCCCGTGCTTAATGCGAATAAGGTTATACGCCCCCCTGAGGTCAAGCTTGGTAAACCAAGTAGCGTTTTTCACCCTGGAAAACAGGTCAGAAATCAAGGGTAACGGGTATTGATATTTCACAGTAATATTGTTCAAGAGACGATAATCAATACACGGCCTTAATGAACCATCTTTTTTGGCCACAAAGAAAAAAACCGCACCTAAGGGTGAAGAGGATGGTCTGATATGACCCTTCTCCAATGATTCCTTGATATAAGACCGCATAGCGTCATGTTCAGGTACAGACAAGTTAAAAAGGCGACCTTTAGGGAATTTACTACCCGGCACTAATTCAATAGCGCAGTCATAGCTCCTATGGGGAGGCAAGGATGCAGATTTACTTTCGCTAAACACATCAGAAAAATCAAACAAAAAGTCAGGAACATCCTGAGCCTGGGGGGAGGCAGAAAAAACAGGAGTGTTGGTATTAACACATTGGCAGCCCCAACTGGCCACAGACACAGACTTCCAATCCAAAACAGGATTATGAGACTGCAACCAAGGGAAACCCAGCACGATAATGTCATGCAGATTATATAGAACCAAAAATTTGCAGCACTCCTGGTGATCAGGTTCAACCCTCATTATCACCTGAGTAGAAAACTGGGGTTTATTCTCAGCCAAAGGGGTTGAATCGATCCCCAGTAGGGGAATAGACTTCTGTAGGGGTATCAAGGGGAACCCACAACGTTTAGCAAAATCATAATCCATCAGGTTAATAGCTGCTCCAGAATCAACGAAAGCCTGAGCAGAAAATGAGGACAGAGAGCATATCAGAGTGACAGTTAATAAAAACTTAGTCTGAACACTACCCAAGACAACTGAGCGTGCAAAACGTCTTCCCCGCTTAGGGCAGACTGAAATAGCATGAGAGGCATCACCACAGTAGAAACATAACCCATTGCGCTTTCGAAACTCATGACGCTGTGCCCCAGACACCACTCTATCACACTGCATGGTTTCAGGAGCTGGTTCACAAGGCAACACCATTCCACGCATACTTCTCCGCTCACGCAAACGTCTGTCAATTTGAATCGCTAATGACATAGAATCATTGAGACCAGAGGGGACAGGGAATCCCACCATAACATCCTTTACATTATCTGACAGACCCTTCCGGAAAAGGGCCGCCAAAGCGTCGTCATTCCATTTGGTCAGGACTGCCCACCTACGGAATCTCTGACAGTATAACTCAGCGTCATCAAGCCCCTGATTTAATGCCAACAAGGCTTTTTCAGCTTGATCAGTGACATTAGGCTCATCGTACAATAACCCCAAAGCCTGAAAAAACGCATCAACATCACTCAAAACAGGATCCCCGGGTATCAGGGAAAAAGCCCAATCCTGAGGATCGCCGCGCAGGAGAGAGATGATAATTTGAACCTGCTGCGCTGCGTTTCCTGAGGACTTAGATTTTAAGGCAAAAAACAATTTACAATTATTTTTGAAATTCTGAAACTTAGCTCGATCCCCTAAAAACAAATCTGGCATGGGGATCCTAGGTTCCACAACAGGCAACCCAGCAAGATAGATAGCAATACTCCGAACCTCAGTGGCAAGCTGATCCACACGGCCAGACAACTGTGCAAACTCCATTGGGAGAAAAGATCCTCCCCAGCACCCAGAGATACAGAGGGAAAAAAAAAAAAAAAAATGCAACAAACAGAAAAATATCTCTGACAACTCTGACAACCTTTTTTCTATCACAATATTTTTTCCCTTCTGTGAGTACCATACAATTTTCAATTTTTAGGCCGGTGATACTGTTATGTTTCGGTAGCTGAGGAGTGCAGGTAAAAAGGCAATACACCAGAGCAGTTGGAATCTATGGGATTGCAGTACCCTGACTAACCACCACAACTAGAGGCAGCCGTGGAGCGTTCCTACGTTGGTCCTAGACGCCTCGTCACAGCCTGAGAAACTAACTACACCTAAAGATAGAAATAGGAAAGCTATCTGCCCCGGAGCAGAACCCCAAAGATAATAGAAAGCCCCCAAACATGTAATGGCGGTTAGACAAGAGGAAATACTGACACAGAAAGAAAATAGAATGAGCAAACGCTGGGGCCCACACTATCTAAATAGAAAAGGACAGGAAGGGTACTTACTGCAATCCCAGAAAACCCTGAAAAACACCAACTCTACTAATTTCAAAATCACCTGAGATCACACGACCTCTACCACCTAAATTAGCTCTCTGGTGTAACAAAATCAAAACAGCAGCCACTGAAAAAACTGGAAAAAGCAAAAGAACAAAACTCAGTGGCTGAACTAAACTGAGAAGGCAGAAGCCCCCAGAGGGGACCCAGAAGGCCCCCAAAGAAGTGCAGGACAAAATGCAAAAATATAGCAACAACACAAAAGAAGAAAAATTCTTATCTGGTAGCAGGAGATGCAGACACGACACAGCAGGCTACAAGGGAAACTGGAATGAAGGATTCAGACCAGAACAATTGATCACCGGCAACCCTGATGGGAAAATGACTCCCTTATATAAGACCAGTCAGTAACACCTGATTCCCAGTCCTCACAATCTTCACTAGTACCGCTTGTAACCACCAGAGGGAGCCTCTGCTCAGAACTCATCTCAAACCCATTCACAACAGTACTGTATGAGGAGCGTACAGCTGTTTACGGTGTAGGAAAATATTTAAATCCCCTTATATGTTTCCGGAGTCACACACACACGCTCTCTCACTATGGATTTGACCGTAATACAAAGAGCAGATATACGGTACTGTATCAGAAGCGGACAGGTGTATACGGTGTACGGGAAAATTTCAAGCTCCGTATAGATTTCTGGAGTCACACACAGACGCTCACTCAGTCTGGATTTGACCGTAATACAAAGAGCAGATATACGGTACTGTATCAGAAGCGGACAGGTGTATACTGTGAATGGGAAAATTTAAATCTCCGTATAGATTTCCGGAGTCACACACAGATAGTCAGCATGTATTTGTCCGTGATACCAGTCAGTACACGGTTGTGTGTGAGGAGCGTACAGCTCTATACGGTGTGGGAAAAAATGAACGCTCGTAACTATGCAGAAAAAAAGAATAAAAGTATTAGTGCTGTGTAAAAAGCAGTCTGCACAGCAGTGTACACATAGCAATACAGCTATCAGGCAGCCTAATAACCAATGCTGCTGCACACAAGAAAATCCTCCCCTGTCACTGCACACTAGCTGTACAGCACAACTGCTATCAGCACAAGCACAGAAGAACTTCTCTTTCCAGCCCTAACTCTCTCCCTACTGATAAACAGCGTCAGCAACCTTTCCCTCCTGTTAAGATCGGCGGAAGTAAAATGGCGTTCGGCGGTCAGGGCTTTTTTAGACACTATAATGCCCACCAAAGCAAGCCAATCACTGCAATGCACTTCTCTAAGATGGTGGTGGACACTGCCCATGTCATCTCGTTGCCAACAGTGTGCGTCCTTGCTCATTGGCTGAAAAAAGGCGCCTGCAAGCATTCTGGGAAAACTGACTTTGCCGACTGCATGGCCTACTGCACGCTATGGTGTTTCGGCCAATGAAACCCGAATTTAGCTAAAGTCGGCGACTTTTGAATCTGACCGACCGGTTTCGCTCAACTCTAGTCCTAAGTATTCAGACCCTTTGCTTAGACACTCATATTTACTTTACATGCTGTCCATTTCCTTGTGTACTCCTTGAGATTGTTCTACTCCTTCATTGGAGTCCAGCTGTGTTTAATTAAACTGATAGGACTTGATTTGTAAGGGCACACACCTGTCTATATAAAACCTCACAGCTCACAGTGCATGTCAGACCAAATGAGAATTATGAGGTCAAAAAGGTACTGGCCAAAGAGCTCAGAGACAGAACTGTGGCAAGGCACACATCTGGCCAAGGTTACAAAAGAATTTCTGCAGTACTCAAGGTTCCTAAGAGCACAGTGGCCTCCATAATCCTTAAATGGAAGAAGTTTGGGTCCACCAGAAGTCTTCCTAGAACTCGCTGTCCAGCCAATCTGAGCAATCGTGGGAGAAGAGCCTCGGTGAGAGAGGTAAAGAAGAACCCCAAGATCACTGTGGCTGAGCTCCACAGATGCAGTAGGGAGATGTGAGGAAGTTACACAAAGTCAACTATCACTGCAGCCCTCCACCAGTTGTGCCTTTATTACAGAGTGGCCCGACAGAAGCCTCTCCTCAGTGCAAGACGTATGAAAGCCCACATGGAGTTTGATAAGAAAACGCAAGGACTCCCAGACTATGAGAAATAAGATTTTCTGGTCTGATGAGACAAAGATAAAACTTTTTGGTGATAATTGTAAGCGGTAAGTGTGGAGAAAACCAGGCACTGCTCATCACCTGCCCAATACAATCCCAACAGGGAAACATGGTGGTGGCAGCATCATACCATGGGGGTGCCTTTCAGTTGCAGGGACAGGACAACTGGTTGCAATTAAAGTAAACATGAATGCGGCCAAGTACAGAGATATCTTGGATGAAAACCTCTTCCAGAGTGCTCTGGACCTCAGACTTGGCCGAAGGTTCACCTTCCAACAAGACAGTGACCCCAATCACACAGCTAAAATAACAAAGGAGTGGCTTCAGAAGAACTCTGTGACCATTCTTGACTGGCCCAGCCAGAGACCTGACCTAAACCTAATTGATCATCTCTGGAGAGACCTGAAAATGGCTGTTCATGAACGTTCACCATTATTGATGAGCGAACGTGCTCGGTAATGCGCGTGCATCACTGTACTCGCGGTACTCGGCGAGCAGCCACCATTTCCGTGTTTGCTCGGCGGGAGTTCTGGTGCACGCCCTGCATTTTTTACGCTCTTTAGAGCACCAATCAACATGCAGGGATTGTCTGTCATGCATTGTAATGCCGCAGCCATCTTTGTTGTGGTATTACAGTGATTGGCTGGCCGCACAGCATCATTAGGTGTATAAGAGACTGGGCGGCGCCATTCTCGGCTCTGTCCGCTCCGGAATTAGCGAGTGTAGGGAGAGCAGCTACTGAGATAGGGTCAGATTTGGGGGATTAGAAGTTAGTGTAGGTCTACCATCAAAGAAGACACACATCCAGCTTAATCAACAGTCCTTCTAAGGACTAATTGCGGCGTATATAGATTGTAGTGCTAGGTAGGCAGGGAGTTTATGTGGCTATATACATATCAATGCAAGGCATGCACGCACTGTATGTGGGTATGTAGATCTCAGTAGCAGACAGGCATTCTATGAGGCATACTTCATTGCATACATCAAGAGGGTCCATTCCATTACTGTCTGCTGCTGCTGCCTATAAGCTATATTGACCATATCTACACAGCCCTAGGTCTCAGTGGGCAGCACATTTTTTTGGCATGCTAATCCAGACAATTTTTTTTCACAGCAATCCAGAACCCCTTTTTCTTTGTCTAATTGCTTGTTGACACTGCAGAATACAGGCAGATCCTTTTCATAGTACAGCGTGAAAATACAGATATTTTAAAGGGGTTTGCCTGTCCCAGGCCTGACATCTGAGTGCGCCTAAAAATCTGGCATTTTTTGTGGTACTGTAGAATTTTTTGGAGTGTCCTATAAATTTTTTGACACCATTTTGTTGGCCAAAAAATATTTATCTGCCCCAAAAATATTTAGCTACATATATTGCACTGGGTTTTGTCCGTCACACGGATTGCATATCATTGCGCTAAACATTTTGCCATTTCAGACCTCCACAGAATTATTTTTGCAGTGTCACTCATAGCCTACTTATTGACACAATTTTGCTGGCCAAAACAAAAAAAAATACAGGGCAGATATTTGAAAGTAGGCTCTCTTTGTCAGACGCCTGATCTATCAGTGTAAGGTTCTTTGTCTCTTTTGACATGTTCCTTGAAACTCAGTTTTCCGTCGGCCATTTTGCTTTCTGTCTTTCTGCAGCTCTTGCCCTCAGTTAATATGGAGTTTCCAGTTTTCAAGTTCCCGCCCTGATTCTCTCCCTCTTGCTTCTTAAGCAGCCTCAGCTGAACAATCAGTGCTCCTGAATCAAGCCTCAGTCAGCCTGTGACCTGACTCCTGGAAACCTAGGATTTTGGACTCCAGCTATTTCCTACTGAGGAACTTTGGAACACTTTTAGACTTTGGAAACCTGCTGTCTGGTGAATCCATGTTTGCAGAGGAATTACGGTACAGAGAAGAGATCCTGAACCTGCTTGGAGAGTTATTGTAGAGCTTGAAGTTACTCTGGCCTGCTGTGTTCTCCTGCCTCTGTTCCTGCAAACTGTGTGACCTTTTGTAATGTATGTAGTACAGTTCATATAGTGTCTTGTGCTTGGGTGCGATGAAAACACAGGAGTCACAGGTTTGATAAAGAAGGTCTTGTATTACTTCATACAAGTTGGCAAAAATAGTCACACAGTTTGCAGACACAGAAGCAGGAGACACAGCAGGCCAGAGTAATCTAAGCTCAGCAATCACTCTCCACAACAGGTTCAGGATCTTCTTCTCTGTTACCGTAAGTCCATGCAAACGTGGGTCTTTCAAAGAGCAGGGTTCAGAGTCCACAAGTGCTTCAGAGTTCCTCAGTAGGAATAGCTGGAGTACAAGGTCCAAGGCTTTAGGAGTCAGGTCACAGGTTCACTGCAGGCTAGATTCTGAAGCACTGATTGCTCAGCTGTGGCTGCTTAAGAAGCAAAAGGAGAGAATCAGGGCGGGAACATGCAAGCTGGAAACTCCATTTTGACTGAGGGCAAGATAGCTGCAGCAAGACAGAAAGTAAAATGGCTGACGAACAAACTGAGTTTCAGGAACATGTACACAGAACCTTACATTACTCCCCCCTTAGGGACAACCTCCGGATGACCTCAGGCCAGGCTTGTGTGGGTACCTCTGATGAAACTGACGGAGCAAGCGAGGAGCATTAACGTTATTGACTGGTTCCCATGAGTTGTCCTCCACTGGGTAGCCCTGCCATTTAATCAGATATTGTAACTGATTTCTATACAACCTGGAATCTAAAATCCTTTCCACCACAAATTCTTCCTGACCATCGACTAGCACTGGGTCAGGGCAAGGAGAAGAACGTCCAGGAAACGTATTGGGTGTCGCAGCCTTTAGTAGGGATACATAAAAGACAGGGTGAATTCTCATAGTTCTGGGCAGTTGAAGACGACAAGCAACGGCACTTATAATTTTACTGATTTTATAGGGTCCAATGTACTTATGTCCCAACTTAGACGATGGAATCCTTAACTTAAGATTTCTGGTTGACAGCCAGACCAAGTCTCCTACCTTGAAAGCTGGTGCAGGTTTACGAAATTTATCTGCTGCTTTCTTGTACCTTTCCTGAGCCGATTCCAGATTCTCCTTTAGAAGATCCATATTCTTCTGTAAAGACGTGATTCTTTCAGCCACTGCTGGTAAAGGCGTTTCTATGGGAAATCGTGGTAGAATGTTAGGATGATAACCTAGATTAGAGTAAAAAGGAGACTGCTTAGTGGAGGCACTCTGAGAGTTGTTATACGAGAACTCAGCTAATGGAAGTAGATCCACCCAATCATCCTGTAGGTGGCAGATAAAGCAGCGGAGATACTGCTCCAGGGTTTGATTGGTTCGTTCGGTCTGTCCATTAGTCTGGGGATGAAAAGCAGAAGAAAGGTTTACTTTAATGTCCAATGCTGCACAGAAATTTTGCCAAAACCTAGAAGTGAATTGCACCCCTCGATCCGAAATAACCTCATCCGGTACTCCATGTAAGCGAAACACATCTTTAATCATCAAATCTGATGTCTGTTTTGCAGTGGGTAAGCCGACACAAGGGATAAAATGAGCTGCCTTTGTTAGACGGTCAACCACCACTAGAATGGTGTTCTTCCCTTGAGAGGTTGGTAACTCCACAATGAAGTCCATAGAAATGGATCCCCACGGGCGGGACGGGGTGGGAAGAGGCTGTAACAGACCAGTTGGTGAGGAGCGAGGTGTTTTGCATCTTGCACAGACTTCACATGAAGTGACATAGTTTAAAACATCCTTCCTGCAAGTGGGCCACCAAAAGAAACGAGAGAGAAATTCCTGTGTCTTTAGAATTCCTCTATGCCCAGCTATCTTGGAATCGTGAATGAGTTGCAATACTCTCAATCTGACTGTTTCAGGAATATACAGGCGTTGTCCCTGAATCCACACACCATTCTTAAAGACAAGACTTACGTCCCTTGGGGGTTGTGCCAAAAAGGAATCCGCATGGTATGCTTCCTTGATGTCCTTAAGTAGGTCTTGATTATGAATTACTCCTAGGAATCTAGAGTCAGGAAGAATAGTCTTAGGAGGAGTAATTGGACGTGTCTCTGCTGAGTAAATCCTAGAGAGTGCATCAGCCTTTCCATTGCGCGATCCTGGTCTATAAGAAATGATAAAATTAAATTGGTTTAAGAAAAGATTCCAGCGAGCCTGGCGAGGAGTCAGGCACTTAGCCGACCTGATAAACTCAAGGTTACGATGGTCTGTCAGGACGACTATTTGCTGTGCAGCTCCCTGAAGAAGGTGTCTCCATTCTTTGAAGGCGGCAATAATGGCCAACAACTCTCTATTGCCCACATCGTAGTTCCTCTCAGCCGAAGACAACTGCTGGGAAAAGAAGGCACAGGGATGCAAGACATTCTTCTCACCTGTTCTCTGAGAGAGTATAGCTCCAACGGCACAGTCTGAAGCATCCACCTCTATTATGAAGGCAAGCTCGGGGTTGGGATGTACTAAGATAGGTGCGGTGGTAAATTTATCTTTTAGACGGGAAAATGCTTCCTGGGCTTGGGGAGTCCAAGAGAACCTAGACTCTTTCCGGGTAAGTTGGGTGATAGGTGACACTACCTCAGAGAAATTTCTAATGAAACGTCTATAGAAGTTGGCAAACCCGATGAAGCGCTGTACCTCCTTCACATTTCTAGGACTTGGCCAATCCTTGATGGCTTGGGTTTTGCTTCCATCCATACTAATTCCTTGTGTAGACAGTACATACCCCAGAAATTGAATTTCGGTCCTATGGAATTCACACTTTTCAAGTTTGATGTAAAGATGATTTTGTCTTAGACGTTCCAAGACCATTCTCACATGTCCATGATGTTCCTCTGTGGAGTTAGAAAAAATTAGAATATCATCCAAATAAATTACCACGAATGTATCTAGGAGATCCCTGAAGATGTCATTCACCAAGTGTTGGAAAGTGGCTGGGGCGGTACTCAGACCAAAAGGCATAACTAGATATTCAAAGTGTCCATAGCGTGACCTGAATGCAGTCTTCCATTCATCCCCAGGTCTAATACGGACTAAGTTATAGGCCCACGAAGATCTAGTTTAGAGAAAATTTTGGCATGTCGCACTCTCTCCAATAACTCAGGGATTAAAGGCAATGGATAACGGTTTCTAATAGTAACCTTATTGAGTTCCCTATAGTCTACGCATGGTCTCAGAGATCCATCTTTCTTCTTTACAAAGAAGATGGGTGCACCTGCAGGAGATGAAGAGGGGCGTATGAAGCCCTTGGCTAGATTTTCGTCTATGTAATCCTTTAAAGCCTTTAGCTCGGGCCCCGCCAGGGGGTAGATCTTACCAAAAGGTATCTCTGCTCCAGGCAATAATTCAATTGGACAATCATATGGACGGTGAGGAGGAAGCTGGTCAGCGTTCTTCTTGTCACATAAATCCACATAGTCCTGGTATACAGCTGGTAGTTCAGGGACTGACATGGTTCCTTTAGGAACAGAGCAAGCTGAAACTTTTGGACTCATCTGTTTCTCTGGAAAGTGTAATTCCTTGGTCTCCCAGTTAATGGTAGGATTCTGAGCCTGCAGCCATGGTAGCCCTAGAATAATGGGAAAGTGGGGAGAAGAGATAAGCATAAAGGACAGTTTCTCTTGATGATCTTTACCCATAAGAACCCTCAAAGGCTCTGTTTCCTGATCCACTGGTCCAGAGGTCAGCAGGGAGCCATCCACAGTTTCCATCTGTACTGGAGTAGCCTTCTTCACTGAACGTATCCCCTGTTTCAGAGCAAAGGAGACATCCATAAAATTTCCACTTGCCCCTGAGTCGATCATAGCAGAGCTAGACACCCAAGCTGAGTCAACCCAGAGTTTGATGGAAAGAAAGCAATGAGAATTGTTTTTCTTACAACTCAGCTGGGACACCGCTGAGGAAACTTGAAAAATGGCAGCGTTTACACAGTCAACGTCCTCAGAGGTAACGGAGTTTAAGTCCGAGAAATCAAGATCTGTTGCTGTAGATCTCTCTGGAGCCTGAGGCTCGGACCTGACAGATCCCCTCTCGCAACACTCACAATGAATGAGTGCTGCAGTAGTCTTACGAGAACGGCTGGGGCAGTTTATAATGAAGTGCCCTGACTTACCACAATAGAAACATAGATTCTCCTTAAAACGATGTTCCTTGCGTGCATCACTAACCCGTCGTTGTAAAGAGTCTACCTGCATGGGTTCAGGTTCAGGTTCCCGTGTAATCCTACTCAAAGGTTCCTTAGCTGGAGAGGAAGGTAGGAAAAGGTTAGTGCGATTGCTTTCGAACCATCTCTCTTGCCTGCGTTCAGTCAGACGAGTATCAATACGGATGCAGTAGTTAATAAAGTCACCTAACGCAGTGGAAGGGTCGGCACGAGCAAGTTCATCCTTAATCAGTGGAGATAACCCCTTTCGAAAAATAGATTTTTTGGCGGAACTGTCCCAGGTGGTATCAAGGGCCCATCTCCTGAAATCCAAGGCATATTCAGCTACCGAGTGCTTACCTTGGCGCAAAGCTAACATGGCTGCTTCAGCTGTTGCACCTCGATTGGGGTCATCAAACACCTGCCCCATGGCTGAAATAAAAGCATCAAGGTGATTCAAACAATCATCCTCAGTCTCAATCAGAGGGTTTGCCCACATCAAAGCCTTATTGGTAAGCAACATAATTATAGTAAGCACCTTAGATCGTTCAGTGGGAAATTGTGAAGCATGTGCAGAAAAAAAAAGATTGCATTGATTAATAAATCCCCTGAATTTCTCATGTTCACCGCCAAAACGAAAAGGGGGCAACTTGGGAATCCCAGAACTCGGGGCTACGGCAGGAGCCTGGACTCGCTCTTCTAGAACCTCAATCCTGGCTCGCAAATCCTGGGCAGTCTGTCCAAACACTTGCAAATTGTGATTAGTGAGGTCCTGTAGGCTTGAAAAACGGGTCTTTATATTCTGCAAATCTGCAAGGATATTATCAGTCACTCCGCAAAGTTCCTTTATGCGGGCCTCCATTTTCCAGATCTTTTAAGACAGGAGTACTGGAAGAAGAGGAGAGGAGAAAAAAAAAAACAATAGTGTTTACCTGCGGTAACACTGCAGAGAGAAAAAAAAATTAAGGGAACTGCTCACCTGGAATGGTTGTGAGAAGTCACAACCACTATCATCACAGAAAGTTCACCCGGACATCTGATATCCACAGTTACAGCAGACAAAAAAGAGAAAAGAAAAAAAAAAAAACAATAGTGTTTACCTGCGGTAACACTGCAGAAAAAAAAACACTTAAGGGAATTGCTCACCTGGAATGGTTGTGAGAAGTCACAACCACTGTCATCACAGAAAGTACAACCGGACATCCGATATCCACAGTTACAGCAGACACAGCCTTTCCAGACCCAGCAGACACTAACGTTTTGGCTTCAGAATCTTGTAATGTATGTAGTACAGTTCATATAGTGTCTTGTGCTTGGGTGCAATGAAAACACAGGAGTCACAGGTTTGATATAGAAGGTCTTGTATTACTTCATACAAGTTGGCAAAAATAGTCACACAGTTTGCAGACACAGAAGCAGGAGACACAGCAGGCCAGAGTAATCTAAGCTCAGCAATCACTCTCCACAACAGGTTCAGGATCTTCTTCTCTGTTACCGTAAGTCCATGCAAACGTGGGTCTTTCAAAGAGCAGGGTTCAGAGTCCACAAGTGCTTCAGAGTTCCTCAGTAGGAATAGCTGGAGTACAAGGTCCAAGGCTTTAGGAGTCAGGTCACAGGTTCACTGCAGGCTAGATTCTGAAGCACTGATTGCTCAGCTGTGGCTGCTTAAGAAGCAAAAGGAGAGAATCAGGGCGGGAACATGCAAGCTGGAAACTCCATTTTGACTGAGGGCAAGATAGCTGCAGCAAGACAGAAAGTAAAATGGCTGACGAACAAACTGAGTTTCAGGAACATGTACACAGAACCTTACACCTTTTCTGCATGCTTGTATGAAGTAATACAAGTCATTTCATATCAACCTATGTCTCATGTGTTTTCCTCGCACCCAAGCACAAGACGCTATAGGAACTGTACACTATACATGACAATCAGTGTGCTAAAAATTGTAGCATTTAAGGCCTACATTCCCCTTTTTTGCTGTCTGTTACCCTATTGAGAAAGCACATCGCAAAACGTGCATCGGGGCGTTCAGTGGTATCACAGACAGAAGCTTACAGCAATATAGGTAAGATCAATTGATGAATTACTGTTCCATTTTTTTTTTTTTTTGCTGGCATTTGCCTCTGACCTTGTGGAGTCCTACTATAATCATTTACTATGTTGCAGCCTGAAATTTGGTCTGTTTCACTATATGTATGGACTTGATTCCCTATTTTTTCTATACCTCATACATGTCTCGTGTTACACACGTTTCATGCTATCTTTATATTTGTATGTTTATATTTCTAATAAAGATTGATGTTTTTTATTAATTATCTCTTTGTGAAGTGGTGTCTTTTGGATAATTTTTGTCTCTTTTTTGATGTTCTGTTACCCTATTTGTACAGTCTTTTTGGGTAAAAAAAATAATACAGCCCACATATTGACCTGTGTGTTATCTGTGTCAGACTCCTATGTGTTATGATTTGGTAGCCGAGGAGGACAGGAGCAAAAAACAGCAAAGGCAGCCAAACACCCAGAGAGATTGGGAACTAATGGGTTGAAGATCCCTAAGCTAACCGCACAACTAGAAGCAGCCGTGGGACGTACCTACGGTGACCTAGACGCCTCGGCACAGCCGGAGAGATTAGCTACACCTGAAGATAGAAACAGGAAAGCTAACTGCCCCGGAGTAGAGCCCCAAAGGAATAGGTAGCCCCCAAACATATAATGGCGGTTAGACAAGAAGAAACACAAATGCAGGCAGAAAATAGAGTGAGCAAACGCTGGGGCCAAATACTGCCTAGATAGGACAAGACAGGACAGAATACTATCTGCAGCCCAGCAAAACCCTAGAAAATTCCAACACTTCTGATTTCAAAAAATGCTGAGGCCACACGATCTTGCCACCCGCTAAATCAAATCTCTGGTGTGACCAAGCGGCTAACCTGCAGCCACTCAAATAGCAGGGACAGAGTAATGGAACAAATAAACAGCGGCTATTGAAAAACAGAGAGTAGCACAGGCCCCTGGAGGGGAACCCGGCTAACCTCCCACAAAAGTGCAGACAAAAAATGGAAATTGCAAACACGATAGAAACAAGCAGAAAATATCTTATCTGAAAGTAGCAGACGAAGGCAAGACACCAGCTGACTTCCAAATGAACCAGGAAACAACAATTGAGCACCGGCGAGGATCATGGGAAGGCAGCTCAATTATATCAGCCCAGTCCGTCTCTCCTGATTGCCAGTCATCGCTCGCAGGTGATGGACTTCTATTTAACACTGGTTCAATACCCTCACAACCAACAGAGGGAGCCCCAACTCAGAAGTCATTTCCAACATGCTCACAACAGTACCCCCCCTTGAGGAGGGGTCACCGAACCCTCACCTGCGCCACCAGGCCGATGAGGATGGGCTCAGTGATAGGCACGAACCAGTCTCTCCGCATGAATGTCAGAAGCAAACACCCAAGAATTGTCCTCCTGACCATAACCTTACCACTTAACCAAGTACTGGAGTCTCCGTCTAGCCAAACGAAAATCCAATATCTTCTCCACTTCATGCTCTAGATTGCCCTCAACCAAAACAGGCTCAGGAGGCGCAGCCATAGGAACCAGTGGCTCGACAAACCTTTTCAATAAAGATTTATGGAAGACGTTATGAATCTTAAACATCCCAGGGAGAGCCAAACAAAATGAAACTGGATTAAGGACTTCCAAGATCCTTTAAGGTCCAATGAACATTGTCTTAAACTTTGGAGATGCAACCTTCATAGGGATATTCTTTGAGGACAACCAAACCAAATCATCCATTTTAATCCGAGGACCATCAGTCCTATGCCGGTTGGCAAACCGCTGGGCCCTCTCATGAGAGAGAGACAATTTATCCACTACTTGATCCCAAATCTGCTGCATTCTCTCCACCATAGAGTCAACACCCGGACAGACAGAAGCCTCCACCTGCCCCGAAGAAAACCGAGGATGAAACCCGAAATTGCACAAAAAAGGAGACATCAAGGTGGCAAAACTAGCAAATTCAGCCAAAGGCGAAAAAGAGACCCAGTCATCCTGATCAGCAGACACAAAACATCTCAAATAAGTCCTCAAGGTCTGGTTTGTTCTCTCCGTCTGCCCATTGGTCTGAGGGTGAAACGCAGAGGAGAAAGACAGCTGAACTCCCAGTTCAGAACAAAATGTCCTCCAAAATCTGGAAACAAATTGGACTTCTCTGTCAGACACAATGTTCTCTGGAATGCCGTGCAACCGAACCACCTGCTGAAAAAACAAGGGCACCAACTCGGAAGAGGATGGCAACTTCGGCAGTGGCACAAGATGGATCATCTTGGAAAACCTATCACAGATCACCCAGATAACGGTCATTCTCTGAGAGACAGGGAGGTCGGAAATAAAATCCATAGAGATATGGGTCCATGGCCTCTTGGGCACAGGCAATGGCATTAAAAGTCCACTAGAGCGAGAGCAAGGTTTTGACCGAGAACAAGTCCCACAGGACTGCATAAAGTTCCTGACGTCATGAGATAAAGCAGGCCACCAAAAAGGACCGACTCACCAAATCTCTAGTACCAGAAATACCGGGATGACCAGCCAACACAGAGCAATGGACTTCAGACATAACTTTTTCTCTCCATTGGTCTGGGACATACAATTTCCCCGCAGGGCAACGTTCAAGTTTATCCCCCTGAAATTGTTCCAGGGCCAGTCTCAAATTGGGTGAGATAGCGGAAAGAATGACACCCTCCTTCATAATGGGTGTAGGCTCAGTCACATCAATAGATTCCAAAAGGAAACTCCTAGAGAGGGCATCCACCTTAACGTTCTTCGTACCCGGGAGGGAGGAAGGAGACTACAAAGTTAAAACGCGTGAAAAACAAGGCCCACCTGGCCTGTTGGGATTCAATCGCCTTGCTGATTCGAGATGGATCAAGTTTTTGTGGTCAGTGAGGACCACAACTTGATGTTTGGCTCCCTCCAACTAATGTCTCAACTCTTCGAACGCCCACTTCATAGGCAATAATTCCCGATTCCCCACATCATAATTACGTTCAGCTGGGGAAAAACTTTCAGGAGAAGAAGGCACAAGGGTTAATCTTAGAGGTTACAGGATCCCTTTGGGACAAAACGGCTCCTGCACCAATCTCAGAAGCATCTATCTCCACCTGAAATGGTAGAGAAACATCAGGTTGCCGTAGAACAGGGGCAGAAGTGAATCTCCGCTTGAGCTCCTGAAATGCAGAAACTGCCTCAGGAGACCAATTCACCACATCAGAACCCTTTTTGGTCAAATCAGTCAGTGGTTTCACAATGCCAGAGAAATTATTTATAAATTTACGGTAGAAATTAGCAAAACCCAAAAATCTCTGAAGAGCCTTCAATGAAGTGGGCTGAACCCAATCATAAATGGCCTGAACCTTGACCGGGTCCATTTCAATAGCAGACGGAGACAAAATGAATCCCATAAACGAAACCTTCTGTACGCCAAAGAGACATTTCAATCCCTTAACATAAAAACATTCTCTCTCAAAATCCGAATACCATCCAAACATGTTCCACATGAGAATCCCAGTCATTGGAAAATATCAAAATATCGTCCAAATAAACGATCAGAAACTTATCCACCAAATCCCGGAAAATATCGTTCATGAAAGACTGGAAGACGGAAGGGGCATTAGTGAGCCCAAAAGGCATCAATAGGTACTCAAAATGCCCCTCAGGGGTATTAAACGCTGTCTTCCATTCATCTCCGTGCTTGATGCGAATACGATTATACGCCCCCTAAGGTCAAGCTTGGTAAACCAACTGGCACCTTTCACTCTGGAAAATAAATCAGAAATCAGGGGTAACGGATACTGATATTTAACAGTGATCTTATTAAGGAGACGATAGTCAATACATGGCCTCATTGAACCATCCTTTTTGGCCACAGAGAAAAAGCCGGCGCCCAAGGGTGAAGAGGATGGTCTGATATGACCCTTCTCCAAAGATTCTATAATATAAGATCGCATAGCATCATGCTCGGGTACCGATAAATTGAAGAGCCGACCCTTGGGAAATTTACAACCGTGTACCAACTCAATCGCGCAATCATAACTCCTATGAGGAGGTAAGGACGCAGACTTACTCTCACTAAACACATCAGAAACATCAACCAAATAGTCAGGGACATCTTGAGACTGGGGAGAAGTAGAAAAAACAGGAGTGTCACTACAAACACATTGACAACCCCAACTGACCACAGACACAGACTTCCAATCCAAAACAGGATTATGAGTCTGTAACCAGGGAAAACCCAGTACAATAATGTCATGTAAATTAAGTAACACCAAAAATTTGCAATTCTCTTGGTGGTCCGGGTCAACCCGCATTATCACCTGGGTCGAAAACTGGGGTTTATTCTCCACCAAAGGGGTAGAATCAATACCCAGCAAAGGAATAGACCTCCTCAGGGGTACCATGGGAAAACCACAACGTTTGGCAAAATCAAAATCCATCAGGTTTAGAGCTGCTCCTGAATCAACAAATGCTTGAGCAGAAAATGTGGACACGGAGCAAATCAAGGTAACAGTCAAAAGAAATTTAGTCTGAACATTACCCAAAACAACTGAGCGCGCAAAACGTCTTCCCCGCTTAGGGCAGACGGAAATAGTATGAGAAGCGTCTCCACAATAGAAGCACAACTTATTACGCTTTCGAAACTCTCGATGCTGAGCCCCAGAAACCACTCCATCACACTGCATGGGCTCAGGGGCTGGCTCGCAAGGCATCACCACATCTTGCATATTTCTACGCTCACGTAAACGTCTGTCAATTTGAATAGCTAATGACATTGAGTCATTGAGACCAGAGGGAACAGGAAATCCATCCATAACGTCCTTTACAATCTCTGCCAGACCCTTCCGAAAAAGAGCTGCCAGGGCATCGTCATTCCATTTATAATGGACTGCCCAATTTTGGAATTTCTGACAATATAGCTCTGCAGCTTCCTGACCTTGATTCAATGCCAACAAGATTGAATTTGTTAAAAAAAAAATGCGTGGGCTCCCGCACTCTTTTCTCAACCAGACAGACAAAGCCAGCGAGTGGGGGCAGATAATAATAGCCCAGAGAGGGACCATTATTTTTGGGCCCCCCTGGCTACTAACATCTGCCCCCAGACACCCTAGAAAAGGCAAATCTATAATTAGATTCGCCCTTTCTGGCACTTAGCCCGTCTATACCCATTGCCCTGTAGCGGTGGCGAATGGGTTAATAACGGGTTAAAACCACCTTGCTATTGGAAGGTGACTTTAAGCCAGGTTAATAATTGAGAGCTGTCAATTAGACAACTATCAATTATTAATCCTATTGTATGAAATAAAAATAAAACACACACACTTTAATTAAAAATCATTTTAATGAAATAATGAAACAGTTTTTGACCATATTTTATTTTCCAGGTAAATCCATTCGAAGCCCTTGTTCACCTGTAATAAAAATAAAATAATAAAGCAACATTATTCTTACCTATCTGGTGCTCTGTCAGGTCCCACGCTGTAATCCTTCACAAAGGGTTAACTGGCTTACAGCTAGCAGCACAGCTAATACTGGCTGCTCAGCTGTAAGCCCCCGAACGAATGAGCTCCTCTCCTGGCCGACAGGAGAGGAAGTGATTAGCTGGGAAGCTTAATTGATTGCTTCCCACAGTAATCAGTTTGCTTCAGGTCACCTGGGGACTCCCTCTGACGTCACTGCTGCTGTGCGGTGTCCCCGGGTGACCTGAACTGATTACTGTGGGAAGCAATCAATTAAGCTTCACACATTAATCACTTCCTCTCCTGTCGCCGGGAGAGGAAATTATTCATTCAGGGGGTTACAGCTGTAACCTGCTAAGCCTTTCTGATGGATTACAGCGTGGGACCTGACTGTGCATCGGATAGGTAAGAATCATTTTGCTTTTTTATTTTATTTTTATGACAGGAAATGGTTTTAGCAGGAAAATAAAAGATGGTCAAAAACTGTTTGCTTATTTCATTAAAATAATTTTTTATTAAAGTGTGTGTGTTTGATTTTTCTTTCATACAATAGGATTAATAATTGATAGTTGTCTAATTGACAGCTCTCAATTATTAACCTGGCTTAAAGTCACCTTTCAATAGCAAGGTGGCTTTAACCCCTTATTAACCCATTCGCCACCGCTACAGGGCAATGGGAATAGACGGGCAAAGTGCCAGAAAAGGCGAATCTAATTACAGATTTGCCTTTTCTGGGGTGGCTGGGGGCAGATGTTAGTAGCCAGGGGGGGCACAAAATAAATGCACCCTCCCTGGGCTATTATTATTTGCCCCCACTCGCTTGCTTTGTCTGTCTGGTGGAGAAAATACAGCGGGAGCCCACGCATTTTTTTCAACGAATTTACACCTTTAATTAACTCCTACATGTCTGCAATTTTGCACACATACACTCATGTAATTGTAAGTTAAAACCATATATCAAACTACATGAAATGACATGGTTAACTGTATGTAAACCATGTGTCATTTCATGTCGGGTCTGTACTTTCACAAAAGCCGGCAATTGAATTAGCGGCTATTACAGTATGTAGAAGTCTATGAACTATAAATATTATATATATATATATATATATATATATACATGTCACAATGACATGTATATATATGTGTTCTATGTGTATATATCTATTCTTTCTTTTGTGATTTAAATACTATTCATTTGGATCCATTATATGTCTGTTTTGCAAGCCTGCGAGAAAATCTCGCAAGTCGGATGTAAATCGGATGTTACAACTATGGTCAGATGCGGACTAAACCGCATCTTTCCAGGAAAATCGGATGCCAGACGGATGACTGGCCATAACATTTTGCTGCAATAATCGACCGACTAAATCGGTCAGATTTTTTAGTCGGTGTGTGTGACCCCAGCCTTACTCTTAGGCCGGCGTCACACTGGTGAGTTTGATGCGAGTAAGTCACACGACTTTCTCGCATCAACACCCGGCACGGCCGCTCGCTCTCGGACCCGAGTGTACGGCTGCATGTATTTCTATGCAGCCACACACTCGGGTCCGATAGCGGGCAGCCGTGCCGGGTGTTGATGCGAGAAAGTCGTGCGACTTACTCGCATCAAAATCGCCAGTGTGACGCCGGCCTTAGACCTGTGACGGGGACAAGGGGGCATCCTCTACGTCTGGAGGAAAGAAGGTTTAGTCATAATCACAGACGCAGAGTCTTTGCTATAAGAGCAGTGAGACTATGGAACTCTCTGCCGTATAATGTTGTAATGAGTGATTCCCTACTAAAATTTAAGAGGGGACTGGATGCCTTTCTTGAAAAGTATAGTAATGCTGGGTATATACACTAGTGTCCTAGATATTGCGTTGATCCAGGGAGCTAGTCTGATTGCCATATGTGGAGTCGGGAAGGAATTTTTTTTCCCCAATGTGAAGCTTACTGTTTGCCACTTGGGGTTTTTTTTGCCTTCCTCTGGATCAACATGTTAGGGCAGGTTAGGATAGGATATGGGTTGAACTAGATGGATTTAAAGTCTTCCTTCAACCTTAATAACTATGTTACTATGTCAGAGATTGAAAGTGGCATTTAACAGGTTAACAGCCATGGGTGGATTGCGATTCCATCCACGACTGTTAGAGGCGCAAGTCACCTGTTTAAAACAGCTGGCATGCCAGGAAAGATGTGGGCTCAGCGTCGGAGCCCATATCAAAGGGAGGGATTCCGACATGGGCGTATTATTACTATTATTACCCAGCATCGTAAAGGGGTTAACATATTTTTATAATCTCGCACATCCTTATCTAATCTCACAATCTCTCCCCTTCCCCTATCAGACCACCACCTTCTCACCTTCTCATCCCTGTCCTCTTCACCTGCCCCCTATGTCCAGCCACTGGCACATCCTCGCAGAAACCTCGCACACCTAGACATTCACAGACTCTCAGACTCTCTTCTACCTCTGTCCTCCATATCTTCACTCCACGACACAGACAGCGCCACCGCTTTCAAATACACCACCCTCACATCTGACATAGACTCAGTCGCCCCTCTCATTCACGGCAAAGTGCGACGAACCAATAGGCAACCCTGGCACAACAATCTCACCAAAAAACTTCGACAATCATCCAGAGTCGCTGAGCGGCATTGGAAGAAAACACGTCTACCAGACGACTTCTCTACTTTCAAACAAGCTAAACTTGCCTTCAAAATAGCCCTCACCTCTGCTAAACAGACCTATTTCACAAACCTTGTATCTTCATTATCCTACAACCCAAAACAACTGTTCAGCACATTCAACTCTGTACTCCGCCCACCACTGCCACCTCCAACTCCCCTCATCTCTGCCGAGGACTTTGCAACCTACTTCAAAAATAAGATCGACCAAACAAGGCAAACCTTTACTGTTCCACCACCCCAACCACTCCGTATACCAGACCTATGCCCTTCCCTACTAACCTCCCTCTCCAACATCACTGAAGGAGAACTTACTCATCTCCATTTCAAATCTCACCTCACCACCTGTGCACTTGACCCATCCCTTCCCACCTGCTCCCCAACCTCACTAACACGCTCATCCCAGCCCTAACCCATCTGTTCATCCTATTGCTATCTTCTGGTACCTTTCCCTCTGCCTTCAAACATGCCACCATCACACCCATCCTCAAAAAAACAAACCTTGATCCAACTGCTATGCCCAGCTATCGCCCAATATCATTGCTCCCGTTTGCTTCCAAACTCCTTGAGCAGCATGTCCACGCTCAACTTTCCTCCCACCTCTCATCTAACTCTCTCCTTGACAGCCTCCAATCTGGCTTCCGCCCCACCACTCCACTGAAACTGCCCTGACCAAAATTACTAATGACTTACTCACAGCCAAAGCTAACAGACAGTTCTCCATCCTCCTCCTCCTTGACCTGTCCTCTGCCTTTGACACAGTCGACCACTGCCTACTGCTACAGATTCTTTCTTCCCTTGGCATCAAAGACCTTGCCCTGTCCTGGATCGCCACTTACCTTTCCGACCGCACATTCAGAGTCTCCCACTCCCACACTACCTCCTCATCCCGCCCTCTCTCTGTTGGAGTCCCTCAAGGCTCTGTCCTGGGGCCCCTACTTTTTTCCATCTATACCCTTGGCCTAGGACAACTCATAAAGTCCCATGGCTTTCAGTACCACCTGTATGCGGACGACACTCAGATCTACCTCTCTGGCCCAGATGTCACCTGTCTGCTGTCCAGAATCCTGGAGTGTCTATCAGCCATATCCTCCTTCTTCACCTCTCGCTTCCTAAAACTCAATGCAGACAAAACTGAACTCATCATCTTTCCTCCACCCCACGTATCTTCCCTACCCAATCTATCTATTATGGTAAATGGCATCACGATCTCTCCCGCACCTGAAATCCGCTGCCTCGGAGTAACTCTCGACTCTGCCCTGTCCTTCAAACCACACATCCAAACTCTTGCCACCTCCTGTCACCTCCAACTTAAAAACATTTCCAGAATCCGTCCCTTCCTCACCCCTCAATCTACTAAAACTCTTGTGCATGCCCTCATCATCTCCCGCCTCGATTACTGCAACACCCTCCTCTGTGGCCTCCCTGTCAACTCTCTTACACCACTCCAGTCTGTCCTTAACTCTGCTGCCCGACTAATCCACCTCTCCCTCGCTACTCCCCTGCTTCTCCCCTCTGCAAATCCCTCCACTGGCTCCCAATTCCCCAACGAATCCAGTTCAAACTACTAACACTGACCTAGAAAGCCGTCCACAACCTGTCCCCTCCCTATATCTCTGAACTAATCTCCCAATATCTTACTTCCCGTAATCTTCGATCCTCCCAAGACCTCCTACTATCCTCCACACTTATTCGTTCCTCACACGACCGCCTCCAAGATTTCTCCCGAATATCCCCCATCCTCTGGAATTCCATGCCTCAACATGTACGATTATCCACCACCCTTGGATCCTTCAGACAGAACCTGAAAACCCATCTCTTCAGGAAAGCCTACAGCCTGCAATAACCATTCCGCCTCGCCGCCACCACCCGAGCTTCCGCTTCGTCACCACCACCCGAGCTGCCGCCTCGCTGCCACCACCACCAGAGCTGCCGCACCCCCGACCTTCTGTTTCTTCCCCATTATCCCATAGAATGTAAGTCCGCAAGGACAGGGTCCTCTCCCCTCTGTACCAGTCTGTCATTGTAAATTTGTTTACTGTAAACGATATCTATAACTTTGTATGTAACCCCTTCTCATGTACAGCACCATGGAATTAATCGCGCTACATAAATAAATAATAATAATAATCCTTAGCTCTCATTTTTCAGTTTTATTTCCTATTTCTTTTAACTTGTATATTGTGGAATATATGTTTTATAATTATTATCATGTTATTGATTTTTAGTTAATAAAGCTATTATATTGCCTTGTTTGGAATACATTTTTTGAAGGAATGATATTATTTATGGCATTCGTAGACTGTTATACAAGTATTTACTCATTTTTGGTATTTCTTTTCTATGTAAGATTTTTTTTTTTATAACACAGTTATCCTGTAGATTAACCCCATATCTGCATACTAATAGCATTTTTGTGGTGACAAATTCCTTTTAAACAGAAAAGATGAAATCACAAAGGCAATTCAGTCAGATAAAACTGTGATATCACAAGTGATATCAAATGCCAGAAAATATTGCCAACTTCTGTGACATCGTGTGTCTATTGCACCTGCAGAAAAAAATGGAAACATATCCTACTTTGTTCTAATGTGTGGACTAAACTCACCCATTCTAGTGAAAGGGTCTATGGTAAAAGCAGTCAGCACTTGGATGCATGTGGCTTATGCAGTCCTTTTTTTCACAAGACAGAAGCTTGAGAAGGTTCTCTACATGCAGAAATTACAACATGTAATATACATTTTGGCCACAAGGTGGCAGACCAGTCTTTTTCATTTAAAAATCTTTATTCATGAGATTTTGCAATGTAAGGTAATTTGGTAACTACAGATAGAGTTACTGCAAAATTCTGGATATGCAAAGTTTTTCCCCATTGTAGTCTCTGGATGGGTGAAGCAAATTAACTCCTTAACTGACATCTGAAAACCGATCATTTCAACAAAATCAACGTATTATACATCTGGGCTGGGAGTTTTAGCTATAGAGCTCTATATGATAATAGTGTTACTTTTACAGGAAATATCAAAGCTTTCTGTAATTTCAGTGATTATTTTGAAATATGGCCAGAAGTGTTAAAGTAATGATAAATGAGCAATGACATGATGTTGTGCGTTCATAGTGGAGTGTAACTTGTGTCTAACAAGAAGCAGTAAGGCACAAGCTCAGTTCCCTCTCATCAGAACGATGAGTTGGTTGTAAAGGGTTTTTTTCATCAAATGTTACTGTCCGTGTTACCTTAGAAGATTGGTGACACATTTGTTACTTATTACACCGCGGTATACCTATTATTGCTCCTTCTCTTCACATGATTTTATGGCTTCGCTTCCTTTTAGTATACCAGCAGTTTTTCAGTTTACTGGATTCAGTGTCAACCTTCAGTGCAGCCAAATGGGGGAGTAAAAGTCATACTAAGAAGAGCCAAGGGAGGGAAGAGTGGAAATTTTACATTCTCCTCAATGTTATGGGTTGGCAGCCACTCCTAGACAATACATAGGTCACCATCATCACTTCTGTTTTCACTGTAAACAAGAAAGTGCTCTACGCTGTCATTTCAAATCTAACTGAAACTGGAAGCAGATTAGGCCTGTTCTACCATCTCCGGACACACTGCCTACCACGCGCGCATGTTTACTACAAAACACTGTTAATGAAACTTGGCAAGATATGCAATGCCTTTTTGGGAACATTAAACATTAATAGAAAACAATATTTATGGCTATGTGGCAATTTTACTGCCTCCTGTAATTTCAACACACAATGGACAGACAGTATCTTGAAAGAGAGCCTGTCATTAGATTCAGCAGAGACACATGGGGCTCGATTCATTAACCCCTTCATGACCTTGCGATTTTCCGTTGATGGGCTTTCGTTTTTTTCCTTCCCGTTTTCCAAGAGCCATAACTTTTTTTTTATTTTTCCTTCAATATAGCCATATGAGGGCTTGGTTTTTGCTTGTTTTTGTTTTTGTCGAGTTGAATTTTTGAATGGCACCATTGATTTTACCATATAATGTTCTGAAAAATGGAACAAAAATTGCAAAAAAAAAGTGCAATTCCACAATTGTTTTTTTTTTTTATTTACCATGTTCACTATATTGTAAAACTGACCAGGCAATGTGATTTCCCAGGCCCATATGAGTACACAGATACCAAACATGTATAGGTTTATTTTGTTTTAAGTGATGAAAAAAATTCAGAAATTTGCAAGAAAACATAATTTTGCTTATGTCACTTTTTCCCCAGATCCATAGCATTTTGATTTTTCAGAAATGGGGCTAGGTGAGGGCTTATTTTTTTGCACCCTGAGCTGATGTTTTTATTGATACCATTTTGGGGTAGATGCAATGTTTTGATCAAATCTCATTGCAATATTGCGGTGGCCCAAAAAACATAATTTTGGTGTTTTGATTTTTTTCTCGTTACAACGTTTACCAATCAGATTAATTTATTTTATATTTGGACATTTCTCAACGCAATGTTTTCATTGTTTTATTTTCAGTGGACAAAAGGGGGTGATTTGAACTTGTGTTTTTTTTCATATTTTTTAAAACCTTTTTATTTTACTTTTTACTGTCTCCAATAGTCCCCTTAGGAGACTTTAAGCTGCGATCGTCCAATTGCCTTGCTTCAGCACTGCTATATAGAGAAAAAAATCACAATCTCCTATGACTGCTGGCCATGAGCTAACTCATGGATTCAACCCCTGACATAAATGTACGTCAAAGGTCGTGAAGGGGTTAGGATTGGCATTGTGCACTGCTAGAGTGAGATGTGGCTAATTCATTAAGGCTAGGTGCCCACCATCATGAATAACAGCATGTTGGTGCAGTTCACCTGCACTGCGTCCAAAATGCTGCATTCTTCTTAGAAGCGTAGTGGATGGGATTTATAGAAATAACATGCCCACTGTGATTCTATTTGATGCAGTGTACTGTAAGCTCACCTGCGGTGTGGGTTTACAAGTTGCATCATGTCATTTTCTGTAGCGGAGCCTAAGGCTGGTGTCACGCTACCGTAGAGTACGGCCGAGTGCTATGCGAGAAAACATTGCATAGCACTTGGCTCAGTATTAATCCATGGGGCAGCTCACATCACCATTTATTTTCTCGGGCATATTCAGCGTGCGTATAAAATCACAGCATGCTGCGATTGGCACCAATACTCAGCTGAGGCTCGCCAATGCAAGCCTATGGGTGCGATATAAAAAAAATCGCAAAGCACTCGGACCATGCGAGTTTTGTCTGATTTTTTACGCACCGGTGTCCTTTGAAAAGTCGGCAATTCATGTGCCGCATGCAGTTAAATCACACTGACAGGTTAAAATAGAATAGATATATACACATAGAATACATAGATCTATAGATGTCAGTGACACACACATGTATGTATACAGTATGTATATATATTACATAGACAGAAGAAAAGCCGGCAATTAATGTGCCGTGTACTGTAAAATCACAGAGTGACAGGTTAGAATACAATAGATAGAATAGATATATACACATAGAATACATACAGTAGATATATAGATGTTAGTGACATACACACATATATTTATATATATTACATAGATAGAAGAAAAGCCGTCAATTCATATGCCGTGTACTGTAAAATCACTGCAGGAGCAGACAGGATAGAAGAGATGGATTACATACAGTAAACACATATAGAATTGGTAGATATATAGATGTCTGTAACAATTACAATTAGTACAGTGTGTGCAGCTTACTGTACATGTATTTAATTAATTTAATTAACAGCCTTGGAAGGGGGTAATACCGATGGAGCTTCCCAGGCTATTAATATCAGCTCACAGCTGTATAATTGGCCTTTACTGGCTATTAAAGTGGGGGACCCCCATAAAAAAAAGAGTTCACAGGATCTCGCAGGACCTGTCAGATGGCACCATGAGCAGGAGAACTTTCTCACGCTCGCAGTGCCCTCAGACAGGAAATAGCAGTTCACAGGGAGACACTGCTGGATGACAGGCTGTATGGACGCAACATGCATCCTTGCAGCCTGCCATCTAGATGTAGCTGAGCTAGACCCGTCGTGGGACAAATGGATTAAAAGCATCTCTGCTGAAAGGTGAGGAATATTGTTTGTTTTTTACCTCTTTTGCAGATGACGAGGGCATCGAGGGAATAGACGAGGTCGTAAGTATGGTGTAATTAAGAATATTAAAAGAGTCTGTGTCTTTCTTTTAATTAAAGGACTTTTTTCTGGGTGTTTGTGTTTTTTTACAATGTGACTATGGAGTTAGTAATGGAGGTGTCTTATAGATGTCTCTCCATTACTAATCTCGGGGCTTGATGTCAACAACTATCACCCCACTTGCCACTGCTACAGGGCAAGTGGGAAGAGTAAGGCTAATCATAGAGATGCACCTTTTCTGGGGCAGATGAGAGCTGATGTTTTTAACCTGGTGGGCAGTATAACTGGCCCCTTCATAGGCTATTAATATCAACCCGCAGCAGTCTGCATAGCCTTTGCTGGTTATTAATTATAGGGGGAACCTACGTCATTTTTTTGTTGGGGTCCTCCATTTTAATAGTAAAGGCTGATTATGCAGCTGTGAGCTGATGTTAACCCTGTTACCCCAAGGGTGGTTTGCATGTTAATGACCGGGCCAATTTTTACAATTCTGAACACTCTCCCTCTTTGAGGTAATAACTCTGCAACGCTTCCATGGATCCAGGTGATTCTGACATTGTTTTCTTGTGACATATTGTACTTCATGATAGTGGCAAAAATTCTTTGATATCACCTGCGTTTATTTGTGAAAAAACGGAAATTTGGTGAAAATTTTGCAAATTTTGCAATTTTCAAACTTTGAATTTTCATACCCTTAAATCACACTGATATGTCACACAAAATACTTAATAAGTAACATTTCCCACATGGCTTCTTTAGATCACAATTTTGGAACAATTTTTTTGTTAGGAAGTTATAAGGGTTAAAAGTTAAACAGCGATTTCTCATTTTTACAACACCATTTTCTTTTAAGGACCACATCACATTTGAAGTCACTTTGACGGATCTAAATCATAGAAAATACCAAAAAGTGACACCATTCTAAAAACTGCATCCCTCAAGGTGCTCAAAACCACATTCAAAAAGTTTATTAACCCTTCTGGGGCGTCACAGGGATTTTTGGAATGTTTACAAAAAAATGAATTTTAACTTTTTTTCACAAAAAATTATTTCAGATCCAAATTTTTTTATTTTCCCAAAGGTAACAGGAGAAATTGGACCCCAAAAGTTATTGCGCAATTTGTCCTCAGTACGCTCATACCCCATATGTGGGGGTAAACCACTGTTTGGGCGCATGGCAGAGCTCGGAAGGGAAGAAGCGAAATTTGACTTTTCAATGCAAAATTGGCTGGAATTGAGATCGGATGCCATGTCGTGTTTGTAGAACCCCTGATGTGCCTAATCAGTGGAAACCCCCCACAAGTGACCCCATTTTGGAAACTAGACCCCCAAGGAACTTATCTAGATGTGTGGTGAGAACTTTGAACCCCCCAGGTGTTTCACTAAAGTTTATAACGCCCGGGCATGAAAATAAAAAATCATATTTTTTCCACAAACATAATCTTTTAGCCCTCATGTTTTTATTTTCCCAAGGTTAACATTAGAAATTGGACCCCAAGAGTTGTTCAATATGTCCTGAGTATGCTGGTACCCCATATGTGGGAGAAAACTACTGTTTGGGTGCATGGCAGAGCTCAGAAGGGAAGTAGTGATGTTTTGGAATGTAGACTTTGATGGAATGGTCTGCGGGCGTCATGTTGCATTTGGAGAGCTCCTGATGTGCCTAAACAGTGGAAATGCCCCACATGTGACACCATTTTGGAAACTAGACCCCCAAGGAACTTATCTAGATGTGCCTTAACAGTGGCAATGCCCAACAAGTGCCCCCTTTTTGGAACTAATCTACTGTTTCATGGTATGTGAATTTTATAAGTGACCCCAGATCTCAACGCAGCTCAGCCAGGCTGGGAACAGAGCCCTGTTACCGGATGTAACTGTGGTGACTTCAGTGCGATCCCCGCTAGCCCCGTGACCTGTGAGCGCTTACGGCGCTAGTGTGGATCTTACCGCAGCTCAGTCTGGCTGGGAACGGAACCCAGTGACCGGAGGTAACCTCTATGACGTCACCCCTGGTTATTGACGATGCGTTCCCAGCAGCTCATCACCAGTGGTTCTCAGCATGGACGGTCGAATCTTGGCACAGTCCAGGTTGAAAACTAATGTTTTTATGTTTGGCAGCTGTCACACGCTAAAAGACGCTTTTCTTGCAAAAAATAGTTTTTGCATCACCACATTTGAGATCTATAATTTTTCCATATTTTGGCCCACGTGTCATGTGAGGTCTTGGTTTTTGTAGGACAAACTGACGTTTTTATTGGTACCATTTTCGGGCACATGATATTTTTTGATCGCTTTCTATTCCGATTTTTGGGAGACAGAATGAACAAAAACCTGCAATTCATGAATTTCTTTTTGAGGGGGATTTAATACCAATCCATGTGTGGTAAAAGTGATAAAGCAGTTTTATTCTTTGGGTTAGTACGATTACAGCATTACCTCATTTATATCATTTTTTTTATGTTTTGGTGCTTTTATACAATAAAAACTATTTTATATAAAAAATAATTGTTTTTGCATTGCTTTATTCTGAGAGCTATAACTTTTTTATTTTTCTGGTGATGGAGCTGTATGGTGGTTTGTTTTTTGTGGGACAAGATGACGTTTTCAGCGGTACCATGTTTATTTATATCGGTCTTTTTGATCGCGTGTTATTCCACTTTTTGCTCAGCAGTATGATGATAATGCATTGTTTTTTGCCTTTTTTATGGTGTTCACTAAAGGGGTTAACTAGTGGAACAGTTTTATAGGTCGGGTCTTTACGGACACGGCGATACCAAATATGTGTACATTTATTGTTTAGATTTTTTTTAAATTAAAATATTTAGTGATAGAATAAATATTGAGTTTTTTATTATATTTTATTTTTTTAAAAATATTTTTACAATTATTTTATTTTTTTTTTACTTTATTCTATCTTTTACACTTTGTCCCGCTATGGGACAATCATTTTTTGCAGGCTGATCGCTTCTATAGCATGCAGATGAAGCAGCATCTGCTTTCTATAGAAGCTGTCAGCACTGCACTTACTACACTGACCTGAGAGACTTCCTGATCATATACTGCACATGACTGGGAAGTTTCACAGCTCTGTTAACCCGGATGTTGTCATGACGACATTGGGTTACCATGGCAGTGATCTCTGCCTGTCCCAGAATGCTGCAATTGTGATCTATCGCAGCATTTCAGGGGTTAAAGTACAAGGAGTTGTCGGTGACTGCTAATGGCACTTAGTGTCGGGTGTCAGCTGTGAGAATCAGCTGCCACTCGGCCACGATCGGCCACACACCACCAGTGTGAACGGTCGATCGCTGAGACGTAATATCCCGCACATGGTCAGACAGGCCCAGGGCACATGGACAGGATAGTAAGTCTGATGTCAGAGAAGGGATAATAGCCTCGGAAAGTCCATTAGTAGTACACTCTTCAAAGGCTGTAAACATCGCCCCCTGCCATTGGCTTTTCCTCTGCTGGTTACGGAAATTGCGGGGGAGCCCACAAAATTTTTTTCAGAAAATTGATCTTTTATTAATTAAATACATGTACAGTAAGCTGCACACACACTGTACTAATTGTATTTGTCACAGACATCTGTATTTCTACCTATTCTATTTGTATTTACTGTACACTGTGTTCCAAATTATTATGCAAAAATTGTTTAGGAGTGATAAGGTAAGAATTTTTTTGTTTGTCAGTTAAACTCATTGATGGTGATGTGTGTCAGGGCTCTTTATATCACTGAAAGCAATTGCAGACACCTGTGCTAATTAGTTTGGCAGGTGTGTCCAATGAAAGGCAAGACTACTTAAGAAGGCTGTCCCACATTATTAAGCAGCCTACATTTTCTGCCAAAATGGGAAAGAAAAAGGATGTGTCGGCTGCTGAAAAGCAACAAATTGTGGAGTATTTAGGTCAAGGCATGACTACAATCAACATTGCCATGACACTTCATCGTGATCATCGCACAATCAAGAAGTATGTAGCTGATTCACAGTACACACGTGTGCGTGCTGATAAGGGAAAATTGAGGACTCTTTCCTACAGGCAATTACGTCAGGTTAAAAGTGCAGCGGCAAAAAAGCCTTGTCATAGCAGCAGACAAGTTTTTGAAGCTGCTGGTGCCTCCAACGTCCCCCGAACAACAAGATGCAGGGTCTTTCAGAGGTTTGCAGCTGTGCGTAAGCCATCCTGTCGACCTCCTCTATCCACTGCACACAAGCAGAAACGGCTCCAGCGGGCCAAACAATACATGAAGACTGACTTCAAAACTGTTTTGTTCACCGATGAGTGCCGTGCGACGCTCGATGGTCCAGATGGATGGTGTGGAGGATGGCTGGTTGATGGAAACCCCATGCAAACACGGCTACGGCGCCAACAAGTAATGTTTTGGGCTGGAATCATGGGGAGAGAGATTGTCGGCCCCTTTAGGATCCCTGAAGGGGTAAAGATGAACTCCATAGTGTATGTTGAGTTTCTCAAACAGCACTTCCTGCCATGGTTCAAGAAGAAGAACCGTGCATTCCGCAGCAAGATCATTTTCATGCATGATAATGCACCGTCTCATGCTGCACATAACACATCTGCATCTCTGGCTGCTATGGGCATAAAAGGGTACAAACTTATGGTGTTGCCCCCATGCTCCCCTGACCTCAACCCCATTGAGAACCTCTTGAGCATCATCAAAAGGAGTGTCTATGATGGCGGGAGGCAGATCACATCTAAGCAACAGCTCTGGGAGGGTATTCTGTCCTCATGCAAAACAATTGAAGCAGAAACCATCCAAAACCTGACAAATTCAATGGACGAGAGAGTTCACAAGCTCCTTTCGAACAAGGGGTCCTATGTGCAAATGGAACATCACCTAGAATAAAGTTTTGAGTTGAAAACTGTTTGATTTCAGTTTGTAAGAACCTGCTAATGCTTATAATTTCAAAACTGACCATTTTTTTGTTCTTTATTAAAATGAAAAGGTTGAAAACTCTTCTGTGCATAATAATTTGGAACATGCATTATGAGTGCAGTTTGAGTGTTTTATTTTCTAAAAAATATACTGTTATCATAGGCAGTTTGTACAAAAACCTTTCAATTGTACTCTAATAGTTATTTGACTGGAAAATTACAATGACTGAAATTCATATAGGTAATTTGGGAAAATCTGAGAAAATATTATTTGCATAATAATTTGGAACACAGTGTATGTAATTCATCTCTTCTATACTGTCGGCTCCTGCAGTGATTTTACAGTACACGTGTCATGATCCAGTCCGGGTTTTGAGTCCTCTCTGCTCTTTTCCCAGGCTGATCATTCAAGGGTTAACTTTGCCTGGCCTCACTTTGGATTCAGGTTTGCTATTTTGTCCTGCTGTGTCCTGCAGGCCATGTCAGTTATATTTTCTGCCTACGGTGTGAGTATCTGACTCTGGTAGTACCCTGATTTGTCCTCCTGCTGTTTCTGACTTTGCCCATGTCTGTTTTGTTCCCCACTCCCTGCCTCGACTCAGTGTTTCCCTTTTTCCCCTATGTCTAGGACTCTTTGGTATTTGACTCGGCTTGGACCCTGACTTGCTGTTTGTCTCTTGTTTTTGGCATATCTGCTCCTGACCAGTACTGACCCATTTGGCTCTGTGTTTTGTTTATTCTTTTGGTGCTGCGCTATAGTGTAGGATTTGAACTGGCTTGTTTGACTATTCTGCTGCCACCTGGTGGCAGCCTCGCTGCTGCACTGCAGGTCTGCTCTTGCTGTGTGAAGTCCTCCCTCCACTCTATTGCCATCTACTGGAGCTTGCATCTACCTGTGGCTGAGCTCCACAGATGCAATAGGGAGATGGGAAAAAGTTCCACAGAGTCAACTATCACTGTAGCTCTCCACCAGTCGGGTCTTTATAGTAGAGTGGCCCGACAGAAGCCTCTCCTCAGTGCCAGACATATGAAAGCCCATATAGAGTTTGCTGAAAAAACACATGAAGGACTCCCAGACTGTGAGAAATAAGATTCTCTGGTCTGATGAGACAAAGATAGAACTTTTTGGTGATGATTCTAAGCAATATGTTTGGAGAAAACCAGGTACTACTCATCACCTGCCGAATACAATCCCAACAGTGAAACATGGTGGTGGCAGTGTAAGGTCCTAGCAGGGACGCGGGATGCAGTGATGGATGGGTGGGAGGCAGAGCAAGGGTTAACAGGTTAATTTACAAGGGAATACTTTACGCAGGGAGGTAGAGGGTTAAACAAGGGGTAAACAGTATAAATGGCAAAGGATATGGTGAGGTGAAGAATAACCATTCTCTTAACGGCAGTTTTGGCGAGAGTTAATGATTCCTAAGTCCATGAAATGGATAGCACTGACAACAGCTGGCATGGAATCTTTTCCTGGAAGGTCCTGTGGGCTTCAATTCCCCGTCTTCTGGCAGCAGAGGTCAGCCTCCGGTACCTTCCGCTGAGTACTATTCCATATACTGATGTGGCCAGAGGAGCATGGGCCACGGCACTGTCTGAACCTGACGTGGCTCCTTCACAACTTTCCTCACAGTCTCTGTCAGCGGTGGCAGTGCTTAGGCGCGGGCCTACGCTGTACGGATGCTCTGGGACAGAATCACTCACTGGTCCCTGCTGTAGTGTCTGACAAGGGTACGGGTCACAGTCCTGTACTAGCCCAACGTGGCTCAGCAAATATTTACTGGCACAGTCAGGGTGCAAGTGTCTGCCCTGTCCCCAGTCACTCTTATGGGCATGTGTGTTGTACTCACGGACACGGAACATTCTGCGCCTTGCTTTCTGGCAGTCACCGGGCTTACGCTGCACGTCTCCTTCTCTCTCTGGCTGCTGCACAGCTGGCTCGGCTCTGCTCGGTGTGCATGGCTCTGCTCTGCACGGCTCTGCTCTGCACGGCTCTGCTCTGTACAGCTCTGCACAGCTCTTTTCTGTATGGCTCTGCTCTGTCCTGCTGCAGAACACCTGGGCTGTTTTTCTCTAAGCTGCTACTGAGCACACCACTGCCCTCAGCGCAGCGGTCCTCCTGCAGACGGCGGAAGGACCCTCTCGGTGCCGCCTGCTGCGGCACCGGCACTCTGTGTATGGAGGGAGAGTGACTGCGTGCTGTAGTCTGTTTTCGCCAGACAGACTTGCTGCGCCCACTTTTCACTTTTATCCCTCTGCTGCTACGTGCGCTTTTCTCCTGTCTCTCCCCTCCTTCCTCGGTCAGCAGGAAGCTCCGCCTCTCAAGAGCTTCCCTCAGGCAAAAGGGGAAGGTGCGCCTCACTAAAGCTTCACCCCGGGAACAGAGGATGCAGGCTCAACAGTTCTGGACCCGGCATGCAGGTATCTGCGGTCCGGTCGTCCACCTTACAGCAGCATCATGCTATGGGGGTGTTTTCAGCTGTAGAACAGGATGACTGGTTGCAATTGAAGGAAAAATGAATGTGGCCAAGTACAGAGATATCTTGGATGAAAGCCTCTTCCAGAGTGCTCTGGACCTCAGACTTGGTGAAGGTTCACCTTCCAACAAGACAATGACCTTAAGCACACAGCTAAAATAACAAAGGAGTGGCTTCAGAACATCTCTGTGACCATTCTTGACTGGCCCAGCCAAGGACCTGACCTAAACCCAATTGAGCATCTCTGGAGAGACCTGAAAATGGCTGTCCACCAACATTCACCATCCGACCTGACGGAACTGGGGAGGATTTGCAAGGAAGAATGGCAGGGGATCCCCAAATCCAGGTGTGAAAAACTTGTTGCATCATTCCCAAGAAGATCCATGGCTGTACTTGCTCAAAAGGGTGCTTCTACACAATGCTGAGCAAAGGGTCTGAATACTTACGACCATGTGATATTTCAGTTTATCTTTTTTAATAAATTTGCAAAAATGTCTACATTTCTGTTTTTTTTTCTGTGAAGATGAGGTGCAGAGTGTACATTAATGAGAAAAAAATGAACTTTTTTGAATTTACCAATGAAACAGAGTGAAAACTTTAAAGGGGTCTGAATACTTTCTGTACCCACTGTATATATCTATGTATTCTATGTGTTTATATCTATTCTAACCTGTCATGCTGTGATATTTCTGTACGCGGCACATCAATTGCCGGCTGTTATTCTATCTACCGTATATACTCATGTATAAGCTGACCTGTGTATAAGCCGACCCCCCTAATTTTGCCACAAAAAACTTGGAAAACTTATTGACTCGCGTATAAGCCGGGTGTATAAGTTGCCGTCCTGCTCTGTGCTCCCCCATCCAGCTCTGTGCGCCCCCATTCTCCTCTGTGCTTCCCTCCTCCTGCTCCATTATCCTGTCCTGCTCCGTGCTTTCCATCCTCCCCCATCCTGCTCCGTGCTCCCCCATCCAGCTCTGCACTCCCCCATTCTCCTCTGTGTCCACCCCCGTCCTGCTCCGTGCTCTCCGTCCTCCCCCCGTTCTGCTCCGTGCTCTCTGTCCTCCCCCCGTCCTGCTCCGTGCTCTGCGTCCTCCCCCCGTTCTGCTCCGTGCTCTCCGTCCTCCCCCCGTTCTGCTCCGTGCTCTCCGTCCTCCCCCGTTCTGCTCCTCCCCCGTCCTGCTCCATGCTCTCCGTCCTCCCCCGTTCTGCTCCGTGCTCTCCGTCCTCCCCCGTTCTGCTCCGTGCTCTCCGTCCTCCCCCCCCGTCCTGCTCCGTGCTCCTTGTCCTCCTCCATGCTCCCCCATCCTCCTCCATCATACTCCCCTCCCCGTGCAATCGCTGAACGTCCCGGCTGGCAATCCTGCGTTCTCCCCGGCTTCCTGCAGCTCTCCAGCGCTGAGCGGTGACGTAATACCACTCATTAAGTCCATGAATATGGAGGCCACGCCCACGGGAGTGGCGTCGCGTCCATATTACATGACATTAATGAGCGGGTATTACGTCACCTCTCAGCGCTGGAGAGCTGCAGGAAGCCGGGGAGAACGCAGGATTGCAGGGACGTTCAGCGATGGCACGGGGAGGGTGAGTATGATGTCCCAGCCACCGGCTCCTGCCGCCGCATCCCCTCCCCCGCTGGTTTTGTGATGCAACAGCGATCTCCCCAGCGATATCGCTGTGTGTGACATTCAGCGACGATCAGCCCCCCTGCTGGGTATCGCTGATCGTCGCTGAATGTCCTGGACATTTTTTTGATCATTGGTCTCCTGCTGGCCAGCACGCATCGCTGCGTGTGACAGGCGGGAGACCAGCGATCAGCTGGTAACCAAGGTACACATCGGGTCTCTAGGCACTGGGCGGTGCCTAGAAACCCGATGTGTACATTAGATACCAGTGCGCTGGTGCAGGGGAGCTGGTAACCAAGGTACACAGCGGGTTTCTAAGTGCCGCGCGGTGCCTAGAAACCTGATGTGTACCTTGGTTACCAGCTCCCTGCACCAGAGCGCTGGTATCTAACGTACACTGCGGGTAACTAAGCGACGTGCGTCGCTTGTTACCCGCATAGTCGCTGTCCTGATCGCTGCTGAGAGCTGCCTATTTGGCATCAAACACACCAGTGATCCTGACAAGTTCATATCGTTGTCGGGATCGCTGGTGTGTCGCTATGTGTGACGGGGCCCTAAAATATACCTGGCTGCAATTGTGTAACCCATGTCTGACTCATGCTGCCAATGCTTTTGGCATCATGACTGTAGCAACTGATTCCCTTTAACCCCTTCATGACATCCAATCATTAGAACCTCCAAGCATTATATCAGCGATCAGGGCAGGGAAAGTTGATGTCCCATCCTGGGACAAGGTAAAAAATTAAAAGAAAAGTTTTTTAAAAAATTGTAAAAATATTTTTCTTTAAATCACAAATTTTTTGTTCTTTATTTTTTTTAATAAAATAAGTAAATATATTTTTGAAAAACAAAAAATATACAACTGAGGTACACATATTTGGTATTGCCGCATCTGTAATGACCCAACCTATAAAGCTGTCACACTAGTTAACCCCTTTAGTGAACACCATAAAAGAAATGAAAATAAAAACCTGGCAAAAAACAATGCTTTTTCATCATACTGCCAAACACAAAGTGGAATAAAATGAGATCAAAAAGTCGAATGTAAATAAAATTGGTATTTCTGAAAAAGACATCTTGTCCTGCAACACACAAGCTGCCATACAGCTCCAGCAGCAAGAAAAATAAAAAAGGTATAGCTCTCATAATACAGCGATGCAAAAACAATTTTTATACATTGGGTTTTACTGTGTAATAGCAGCAAAACATTAAAAATATGATATAAATATGGTATCGCTGCAATCGTACTGACCTGAAAAATAAAATTGTCTTACCACTTTTACCACTCAGGAAACAGCGTAAAAAAACCTATTCCTGAATTACTGGTTTTTGTTCATTCTGCCTCCAAAAATTGAAATAAAAAGCGATGAAATAATAATAATAATCTTTATTTTTATATAGCGCTAACTAGTGTTGAGCGATATTGCTCGATATCTAAAAATATCGTATCGAAATTGTATCGCCGATAGCACTAAATATCGTCGATATCCGATTTCGATAGCGGAAGTCCCATGTAAGTCTATGGGAACAAAATATCGAAATTAAAAAAAACCTTTATTTCCTTGTAAACACTAAATATACACACATAGAATACATATATATATATACATGTCATTGTGACATATATATATATATATATATACATATATGTATAGTTTATACACTTCTACATAGTAAAATATTCTCTGATTCAATTGCCGGGTAAAGCCGGCTTCTGTGAAAAGACAGAAGCACCCGACATGAAATGACACTTGGTGTACATAGGGTTAACCATGTCTTTTCATGTCGTTTGCAATCTGATTTGCACAAACAATTACATCAGTCTATGTGTGCAAAATTTCACACCTGTAGGGGTTAGTTAAAGGTGTAAATTCGTTGTAAAAAAAACGGACTTTTTTTATACGAATTTACACCTTTAATTAACCCCTACAGGTGTGAAATTTTGCACACTTACACTCATGTAATTGTTTGTACAAATCAGATATCAAACTACATGAAAAGACATGGTTAACTCTATGTAAACCAAGTGTCATTTCATGTCGGGTTCTGCATTTTCACAAAAGCCGGCAATTGAATTAGCGGCTATTATACTATGTAGAAGTGTATGAACTATAAATATAAATATATATATATGTGTCACAAATTCAATGACATGTATATATATATATATGAGGTGTAAAATTGCTGAAAAAAAATGCGTGGGTTCTTTTCGCAACCAGACAGACAAAGCCAGTGAGTGGGGGCAGATAATAATAGCCCAGAGAGGGACCATTATTTTTGGCCCCCCCCGGCTACTAAAATCTGCCCCCAGACACCCCAGAAAAGACAAATCTATAATTAGATTCGCCCTTTCTGGCACTTTGCCCGTCTATTCCCATTGCCCTGTAGCGGTGGCGAATGGGTTAATAAGGGGTTAAAATGACCTTGCAATTGAAAGGTCACTTTAAGCCAGGTTAATAATTGAGAGCTGTCAATCAGACAACTATCAATTATTAATCCTATTGTATGAAAGAAAAATCAAACACACACACTTTAATAAAAAAGAAGTTTAATGAAATAATCACACAGTTTTTGACCATATTTTATTTACCTGCTAAAACCATTTCCTGTAATAAAAATAAAATAATAAAGCAAAATTATTCTTACCAATCCGATGTACAGTCAGGTCCCACGGTGTAATCCATCAGAAAGGGTTAATGTTTCCTGCAGGGACCGCAGCTAATGCTGCAGCCTCACAGTAAACCCCCAAATGAATGAGTTCCTCTCCTGGCTGACAGGAGAGGAAGTGGAAAGCTTAATTGATTGCTTTCCACTTTCACTTCAGGTCAGCCAGGGACACAATCAGTGACGTCAGAGGGAACTGGTTAACAAAAATAGGGGATCCCCTCGAAAAAAAATGGCGTGGGGTCCCCCCTATTTTTGTTAACCAGCCAGATGAAGCAGACCGCTGAGGCCTGGTTTTTCAGGCTGTTAAGGAGCCAAGATCCATGGACCTTGCCAGCCTGATAATACCAGGCCACAGCAGTCTGCATATCTTGGCTGATTAACAAAAATAGGGGATCCCCTTGAAAAAAATTGGCGTGGGGTCCCCCCTATTTTTGTTAATCAGCCAGATGAAGCAGACCGCTGAGGCCTGGTTTTTCAGGCTGGTAAGGATCCAATATCCATGGACCTTGCAAGCCTGATAATACCAGGCCACAGCAGTCTGCTTAGCTTGGCTGGTTAACAAAAATAGGGGATCCCCTCGAAAAAAAAAACGGCGTAAGGGTCCCCCTATTTTTGTTAACCAGCCAAGTAAAATGCAGACTGCTGCGGCCTGGTATTAAAAGACTGTCAAGGCCCATGGATTTTGGCCTTCAACAGCCTGATAATACCAGGCTACAGCAGCCCCACATTTGGCGCATCAAAAGATGTGCCAATTGTGGCACTTTACCCGGCTCTTCCCACTTGCCCTGTAGCGGTGGCAAGCGGGGTAATAAGGGGTTAATGTCACCATTGATTGCACGGTGACAATAAGCCCGGTTAATAATGGAGAGGCGTCAATAAGACACCGATCCATTATTAATCCCAAAGTTATTAAATGTATAAAAAAAAGACAAAGCAAGAAAAAAGTATTTTAATGAAATAAAAGAGACAACACAGTTTTCATTTCTTTTATTGTACTCTCATTCCTGCGACGCCATCGATCTCCTGTAAAAAAAGAAAAAAACAAACCAACAGTATACCACCTGTCCTACGCAGTCCATAGTAACGACAGTCCCACGACGATCCAGCTCTGCTACATCGCAATGACAGGCAGAGCCTGTCATCGCGACGCAGCACAGCTGATTACCTGCTTCCCCGGCGGTGACGTCATCGGACTGACTGCTTTACGGCCGGGATTACCCAGCAGTCACTGCAGTTATCGCGAGAAACTGCATGTGACCGCCGGGGAGAATTGGATGGCGGCCATGAAGCAGTCCAGGACGTGACCGCCGGAGATCTTCTGCCAGGTAAGTGCCGCTGACTCCTGACAGACCTGACCGACGGACACTGACAGTGACAGACCCGACCGACGGACACAGACAGTGACAGTGACAAATCCGATTCCGGTATTCGATATGACGAAAATATCGAAACGAATTATCGAAAGGCCGATAGAGCTAATATCGGCCAATAGCCGATATTTGCATTATCGTATCGCTCAACACTAGCGCTAACATATTCCGCAGCGCTTTACAGTTTGCACACATTATCATCGCTGTCCCCGATGGGGCATTGAAAAAATGTTACGTGACCAAAAATGGTACCAATAAAAACATCAACTGGTACCACAAGTCCTCAGATGACTATCGGCAGATATATATAAAAATTATAATTATAATAAATATAATAATAAAATATAATAAAAATATTATAATCTCAAAATCTGGCAATGCATAATTTTGTTTTGCAAAAAAAGCATCTTTTAGTGTGTGATAGCAGTGTAACGTAAAAAAAAACTATATAAATCTGGCATTGCACCCGTTGTTGATTTGTTTATTCTGCCACCCAAAGGTTGCAGTTAGGCTATGTGCACACGTTGCGGATTTGCTGCGAATCTGCAGCGGAATTGCACCAAATCTACAGTTGATTGGTCATGCAAGGTTAATCAATGGGAATTCAGAATTGGTGTGCACATGCTGCGGAAAATTACGTCCTGATTCGCAGCGTTTTATTTTCTGCAGCATGTCAATTCTTTGTGCGGATCTGCAACGTTTGTCCCCCATTGACTTCCATTGACGCACTTAATTCCGCAACAAATCCACAGGTGTAAAAATGTTAGCGGATTTCATGCAGACCTGACTGAAAATCTACAGCGAGTTTTTAAAAAGCAAATAAATCAGGAGGAATAATGTGTGGGCGGAGAATCAAAAATAGAGCCAATCTTGATTGAAACACATCAACAATGGAGGTAGGACTTGAAAAAGGATTTTTTTTTAACAGTAGTACATCTTTAACCCCTTATCTCCTAAAGGTGGTTTGCACGTTAATGACTGGGCCAATTTTTACAATTCTGACAACTGTCTCTTTATGAGGTTATAACTCTGGATTGCTTCAACGGATCTTTGTGATTCTGAGACTGTTTTCTTTTGACATATTGTACTTAATGATAGTGGTAAAATTTCTTATTTATGAAAAAAATGGAAATATGGCGAAAATTTTGAAAATGTAGCAATTTTCAAACTTTGAATTTTTATTCCCTTAAAACAGAGAAATATGTCACACAAAATAGTTAATGAATAACATATCTCACATGTGTACTTAACATCAGCACAATTCTGAAAGCAAAATTATTTTTGTTAGGAAGTTATAAGGGTTAAAAGTTGACCAGCAATTTCTCATTTTTACAACAAAATGTACAAAACCATTTGTTTTTAGTGACCACCTCACATTTGAAGTCACTTTGAGGGGTCTATATGGCAGAAAATACCCAAAAGTGACACCATTATAAAAACCGCACCCCTCAAGGTGCTCAAAACCATATTCAAGAAGTTTATTAACCCTTCAGTTGCTTCCCAGGAGCTGAAGCAACATGGAAGGAAAAAATGAACATTTAACTTTTAAGTCACAAAAATGATCTTTTACAAACAATTGTTTTATTTTCACAAGAATAATAGGAGAAAATGGACAGATAAATTTGTTGTGCAATTTCTCCTGAATATGCCAATACCCCATATGTGGGGTAAAACCACTGTCTGGGCGCACGTCAGGGCTCGGAAGGGATGGAGCGCTGTTTGACTTTTTCAGACCAAAATTGGCTGGAATTGAGATTGGACGCCATGTCGCGTTTGGAGAGACCTTGATGTGCCTAAACAGTGGAAACCCCCCACAAGTGACACCATTTTGGAAACTAGACCCCCAAAGGAACTTATCTAGATGTGTGGTGAGAACTTTCAACCCCCAAGTGCTTCACAGAAGTTTATAACATAGAGCCATAAAAATGAAAAAATCATATTTTTTTCCACAAAAATGATATTTTCGCCCCCATTTTATTTTCCCAAGGGTAACAGAAGAAATTGGACCCCAAGAGTTATTGTGCAATTTGTCTGAGTACGCTGATACCCCATATGTGGGGGTAAACTACTGTTTTGCCGCATGGCAGAGCTCAGAAGGGAAGGAGCACTGTTTGACTTTTTCAACGCAGAATTGGCTGGAATTGAGATCAGTTGCCATGTCACTTTTGGAGAGCCCTGATGTGCCTAAACAGTGGAAACCCCCCAAATTCTAACTCCAACCCTAATCCCAACCCTAACCATAATCCTAACCACTAGAGATGAGCGACTTTGCCTTTTTTCGGGTCAAGTCGGGTTTCGTGAAACCCGACTTTCTCAAAAGTCGAGTCAAACAAAAGTCGGCCGACTAACGGAAATGGTCGGGTCGGGGTCGAAAATCCGACCCCAATGCAAGTCAATGGGGAATAAAAGGGGGAATATAATATAATAATATAATATAATACAATATAGTTGCAACCTCAAAGGTGAAGCGAGCCTAGTGCTTGCGAAACGTACGTCAGGGTCCGGGACGCTCCGTGGCTGAAACACCCCTACTTCTACAATGGGTAATTTAACCTGTGAAAACTTTACTATATGACTTCTATTTATTTCTTTGGCTAACGCTGGCTATAAAGATAGATATATATATCATTGAGCTTTCGTTCCTTGTAATAGGCATCACATGTAAATAGACCTGTCTTTCTAGTACCCCTATATGGGCTGCAGATGCACAATGCATTTTACTAATTACTAGGTCTTTGTGATGGATAAATCTAATTTAAAGGCTCTGTATTAGCATATGAAATAATATATATTACCAGCGTTACACATGATTTTGAGTCCTTTGTAGGTGCCCGGTGCGTCCTTTATACATCATACTAATCTGGTGGAAAGTTTGTAAATTAATCCATATATACTATATTGTTATAATAAAAAATATTTTGTTAATTTTTTATAATGTGGTACAATAATAAATTTATACTTTTTTAGAGATACGTTTTTCTGATTTTTTGTTCTCCGGCATTTCATGTGTTAATCTAAGTCTGTATCTAGTTGGAATATACCTGGGTAATTAATTATCAATTTCCCAATAGGGCAGCGCTCGGGTTTATCCTCCTGACACCCCTCCAGAGCCAGTCTCAAATTGGGCGAGATGGCGGAAAGAACTACACCCTCTTTCAAAACAACAGCAGGATCAGATAACTCAGGAGAGTCCGCAAGGAAACTCCTCGAGAGGGCATCCGCCTTAACATTCTTAGTGCCAGGAAGAAAGGAAACCACAAAATTAAAACGTGTGAAAAACAAGGCCCACCTGGCCTGTTTAGGATTAAGTCGCTTGGCTGACTCCAGATAAACCAGATTCTTATGGTCCGTGAGGACCACCACCTGATGTTTGGCTCCCTCCAGCCAATGTCTCCATTCTTCAAAAGCCCACTTCATGGCCAATAACTCCCGATTACCCACGTCATAATTACGTTCAGTTGGAGAAAATTTTCGAGAGAAAAAGGCACAAGGGTTACTTTTAGAGGTTTCCAGATCTCTTTGGGACAAAACGGCACCTGCCCCAATTTCAGAGGCATCAACCTCCACCTGAAACGGCAGAGAAACATCAGGCTGCCGCAGAACAGGAGCAGAAGTGAATCTCTGCTTAAGTTCCTGAAACGCAGAGACTGCCTCAGGAGGCCAATTCACCACATCAGAACCCTTTTTGGTCAAATCAGTCAATGGTTTAACAATAACAGAGAAATTACCAATAAATTTAGATAAAAATTGGCAAAACCCAAGAATATCTGAAGAGCCTTTAACCCCTTAACGACCAAGCCATTTTGTAGGTTAAAGACCAGGCCAATTTTTACATTTCTGACCACTGTCTCTTTATGAGGTTATAACTCTGGAACGCTTCAACGGATCTTGGCGATTCTGAGATTGTTTTCTCAAGACATATTGTACTTCATGATAGTGGCAAAATTTCTTCAATATAACTTGCGTTTATTTATGAAAAAAACGGAAATATGGCAAAAATTTAGAAAATTTTGCAATTTTCAAACTTTTAATTTTTATGCCATTAAATCAGAGAGATATGTCACAAAAATTAGTTAATAAATAACATTTCCCACATGTCTACTTTACATCAGCACAATTTTGGAACCAAAATTTTTTTTTGTTAGGAAGTTATAAGTGTTAAAAGTTGACCAGCAATTTCTCATTTTTCCAACAAAATTTACAAATCATTTTTAGGGGCACTCACATTTGAAGTGAATTTGAGGGTCAATTGACGAAAATACCAAAGTGACACATTCTAAAACTGCACCCTCAAGTGTTCAAAGCCACATTCAAGAAGTTTATTAACCCTTTAGGTACTTCACAAGAATTGAAGCAATGTTTAAGGAAAAAATTAACATTTAACTTTTTTTCCCAAAATTTTTCTTTCGACACAATTTTTTAAAATTTTGTCAAGGGTATCAGTAGAAAATGAACCACAATATTTGTTGTACAATTTCTCCTGAGTACATCGATACCCCATGTGTGGGGGTAAACCACTATTTGGGTGCATGGCAGAGCTCGGAAGGGAAGCAGCGCCATTTGACTTTTTTGGCTGGAATTGAGATTGGACGCCATGTCGCATTTGGAGAGTCCCTGTGTGCCTAAACAGTGGAAACCCCCCACAAGTGACCCCATTTTGGAAACTAGACTCCCCAAGTAACTTATCTAAATGTGTAGTGAGAGCTTTGAACCCCCAAGGGCTTCACAGAAGGTTATAACGTAGAGCCGTAAAATTAAAAAATCATGTTTTTTCCACAAAAATGATCTTTTCATCCCAATTTTTATTTTCCAAAGGATAAAAGGACCCCAAAAGTTATTGTGAAATTAGTCCTGAGTACGCTGATACCCCATATGTGAGGGTAAACCACTATTTGGGTGCATGGCAGAGCTCGGAAGGGAAGCAGCGCCATTTGACTTTTTTGGCTGGAATTGAGATTGGACGCCATGTCGTATTTGGAGAGCCCTGTGTGCCTAAACAGTGGATACCCCCACAAGTAACCCCATTTTGGAAACTAGACCCCCAAGGAACTTATCTAGATGTGTGGTGAAAGCTTTGAACCCCAAGGGCTTCACAGAAGGTTATAACGTAGAGCAGTAAAATTAAAAAATCATATCTTTTCCACAAAAATGATCTTTCCACCCCCAATTGTTATTTTCCAAAGGGTAACAGTACCCCAAAAGTTATTGTGCAATTTGTCCTGAGTATGCTGATACCCCATATGTGGGGGTAAACCACTATTTTGACGCATGGCAGAGCTGGAAAGGGAAGGAGCGCCTTTTTCAAATGCAGATTTTGATGGAATGGTCTGCGGGTGTCATGTCACGTTTGGAGAGCCCCTGATGTGCCTAAACAGTAGAACCCCCCCCCACAAGTGACTCCATTTTGGAAACTAGACCCCCAAGGAACTTATCTAGATGTGTGGTGAGCACTTTGAACCCCCAAGTGCTTCACAGAAGTTTATAACGTAGAGCCGTGAAAATAAAAATATCATATTTTTTTCCACAAAAATAATCTTTTTGCCCCCAAATTTTTATTTTTATAAGGGTAACAGGAGAAATAGGACCCCAAAAGCTATTGTGCAATTTGTCCTGAGTACGCTGATATCCCATATGTGGGGGGGAACCACTATTTTGACGCATGGCAGAGCTCGGAAGGGAAGGAGCACCGTTTTTAAATGCAGACTTTGATGGAATGGTCTGCGGGTGTCATGTCGCGCTTGGAGAGTCCCTGATGTGCCTAAACAGTAGAAACCCCCACAAATGACCCCATTTTGCAAACTAGACCCCCCAAGGAACTTATCTAGATGTGTGGTCAGCACTTTGAACCCCCAAGGGCTTCACAGAAGTTTATAATGTAGAGCCGTGAAAATAAAAAAATCATATTTTTTTCCACAAAAATTACCTTTTTGCCCCAAATTTTTATTTTTCTAAGGGTAACAGGAGAAATAGGACCCCAAAAGCTATTGTGCATTTTGTCCTGAGTACGCTGATACCCATATGTGGGGGGGAACCACTGTGATCGCCTTACTGCGATCTTTGGGAGGCACAATGAACAAATCCACAAAAGGTGAAGAATTGGTTTTCTTTTTTACGCCGTTCCTCGTGTGGTATTAGTGATTAGGCGACTTTATTCTCAGATCGGTGCGATTACAGCGATACCAGATTTACACCTTTTCATGTTTAGCTTCTGTCACCACTAAAGATGCTTTTTCTTGGAATAATTTTTTGTAAGAAATTTGCATCGCCGTATTTTGAGAGCTATAATTTTTCCATATTCGGCCGACAGAGTTATCTGTGGGCTTATTTTTTGCGGGACAAGCTGACGTTTTTATTGGTACCATATTCAGGCACATAACGTTTTTTGATCGTTTCCTATTCCGATTTTTGTGGAATCAGAATGAACAAAAACCAGCAATTCAGGAATTGTTTTCTTTTTTTTTTTTTTTCCTCCGTTCCGTGTGTGGTAAAATTGATAAAGCAGCTTTATTCTTCGGGTCACTACGGTTACGGCGATTCCTCATTTATATATTTTTTTTTATGTTTTGGCGTTTTTTACACAATAAAAAATTTTATAGAAAAAAATTATTATTTTTGCATCAGTTTATTCCGCGAGCTATAACTTTTTTATTTTTTCGCTGATGATGCTGTATAGCGGCTTGTTTTTTGCGGGACAAGATGACGTTTTCAGCGGTACCATGATTATTTATATCTGACTTTTTGATCGCGTGTTATTGCACTTTTTCCAAGCGGTATAATGATACCGCTTGGAAAAAGTATAATTTACTACTTTTTTGTGTTTTTTTTTTACGGCTTTCACTGAAGGGGTTAACTAGGGTTACGCTTTTATAGATGGGATTTTTACGGACGTGGCGATACCTAACATGTGTATGTTTTTTATTTTTTTTATTACATAAAAATGTGTATTTTTTAGGGGATTTTTTTTAAATTATTTTTTAATATTTTTTTTACAATTTTTTAAAAAAATGATTTTTTTTAACTTGTCCCTTTATGGGACTTTCACTTTTTTTACTTTTTATTGCAGTTACAATGCATTGCAATGCTCTGGCATTGCAATGCATTGCAACTATAGTGGAAGCTGCTGTGACAATGATCACAGCAGCTTCCCGTAGCTAAATGACCCGGAGGTTGTCATGACAACCCCGGGTCATCAAGGCAGAGATCGGCCCCTGCAAATACATTGCAGGGTGCCGATCTGAGGCAGAGGGAGCTCCCGACCCTCTGCCTCCCCCCCTGAGCTCTGCGATCGCGCTCGATCAAGAAGCAGTCAGGGGGTTAACAGCCAGGGGCGGTGGGGGCTCCGCTCCTGGCTGTCAGTGCAGGAAGCCTGGCCACTGCAGCGCCGGCTCCTGCACTGATCGCGCTGGAGAAGCTGAAATTTCAGCTTCTCCTGCACGATCGCTGCTGTGTTTGGTCAGTCAGATTGACTGACCAAGCACAGCGCTGTAGGTGCGGGGACCAACGGCAAAGGTCCCCGCACCGCTTGCCGTGCCTGTCAGCTGTCTGTGACAGCTGTCGGCGCTGATCTACCACTGCGTGTTTACACGCAGTGGTAGATCAAAGCCATGACGTGCAGAGTCCGTCCTGGTGCCGGAACTGACACCTTGCCATGACGGACTCTGCACGTCAGTGGACATTAAGGGGTTAATGAAGTAGGTTGAACCCAATCACAGATGGCCTGAACCTTGACCGGATCCATTTCAATAACAGATGGGGACAAAATGAATCCCAGAAATGAGATCCTCTGTACGCCAAAAAGACACTTTGATCCCTTCACATACAGAGCATTCTCTCTCAAAATCTGGAACACAGTCCGAACATGTTTCACATGAGAGTCCCAGTCATTGGAAAAAATCAAGATATCATCCAAATAAACAATCAGAAATTTATCCACAAAATCCCTGAAAATGTCATTCATGAAGGACTGGAAGACGGAAGGAGCATTAGTGAGCCCAAAGGGCATCACTAGGTACTCAAAATGCCCCTCTGGGGTATTAAACGCCGTCTTCCATTCATCCCCGTGCTTAATGCGAATAAGGTTATACGCCCCCCTGAGGTCAAGCTTGGTAAACCAAGTAGCACTTTTCACCCTGGAAAACAGGTCAGAAATCAAGGGTAACGGATATTGATATTTCACAGTGATATTGTTCAAGAGACGATAATCAATACACGGCCTTAATGAACCATCCTTTTTGGCCACAAAGAAAAAACCGGCACCCAAGGGTGAAGAGGATGGTCTGATATGACCCTTCTCCAATGACTCCTTGATATAAGACCGCATAGCGTCATGTTCAGGTACAGACAAGTTAAAAAGGCGACCTTTAGGGAGTTTACTACCAGGCACTAATTCAATAGCGCAGTCATAGCTCCTATGGGGAGGCAAGGATGCAGATTTACTTTCGCTAAACACATCAGAAAAATCAGCCAAAAAGTCAGGAACATCCTGAGCCTGGGGAGAGGCAGAAAAAACAGGAGTGTTGGCATTAACACATTGGCAGCCCCAACTGGTCACAGACACAGATTTCCAATCCAAAACAGGATTATGAGACTGTAACCAAGGGAAACCCAGTACAATAATGTTATGCAGATTATACAGCACCAAAAATTTGCAACTCTCCTGATGATCAGGTTCAACCCTCATTATCACCTGAGTAGAGAACTGGAGTTTATTCTCAGCCAAAGGGGTAGAATCAATCCCCAGTAGGGGAATAGACTTCTGTAGGGGTATCAAGGGAAACCCACAACGTTTAGCAAAATCAAAATCCATCAGGTTAATAGCTGCTCCTGAATCAACAAAAGCCTGAGCAGAAAATGTGGACAGGGAGCTAATCAGGGTAACAGTCAACAGAAATTTAGTCTGAACACTACCCAAGACAACTGAGCGTGCAAAACGTCTTCCCCACTTAGGGCAAACTGAAATAGCATGAGAGGCATCACCACAGTAGAAACATAACCCATTGCGTTTTCGAAACTCATGACGCTGTACCCCAGAAGCCACTCTATCACACTGCATGGACTCAGAAGCTGGTTCACAAGGCAACACTATTCCACGCATACCTCTACGCTCACGCAAACGTCTGTCAATTTGAATCGCTAATGACATAGAATCATTGAGAGGGAGCAGGGAAACCCACCATAACATCTTTTACATTCTCTGGCAGACCCTTCCGAAAAAGGGCTGCCAAAGCATCATCATTCCATTTGGTCAGGACTGCCCACTTTCGGAATTTCTGACAGTACAACTCAGCGTCCTCAAGCAACTGATTTAATGCCAACAAGGTTTTTTCAGCTTGATCAGTGACATTAGGTTCATCGTACAATAACCCCAGAGCCAGAAAAAATGCATCAACATTACTCAAAACAGGGTCCCCAGGTGTCAGGGAAAAAGCCCAATCCTGAGGATCTCCGCGCAGGAGAGAGATGACAATTTGAACCTGCTGTGCTGCGTTCCCTGAGGACTTATGTTTTAAGGCAAAAAACAACTTACAGTTATTTTTGAAATTCAGAAACTTAGCTCGATCCCCCAAAAATAAATCTGGCATGGGGATCCTAGGCTCCACAACCGGCAACCTAGCAAGACAGGCAGCAATACTCCAAACCTCAGTGGCAAGCTGATCCACATGGCCAGACAACTGTGCAAACTCCATTGAGAGAAAAAAAAAATCCTCCTCAGCACCCAGAGAAAAAGAGGGAAATGCAACAAACAGAGAAAAAAATTTTTTTCTGACAACTTCTTTTTTTCTTTTTCCTATTACTATTTTTCCCTTCTGTTGAGTACCATACAATTTTCAGTTTGGCCGGTGATACTGTTATGATTTGGTAGCTGAGGAGAGCAAGCAAAAACGGCAATACACCAGAGAGGTTGGAATCTACTGGATTGCAGTACCCTGACTAACCACCACAACTAAAGGCAGCCGTGGAGCATACCTACGTTGGTCGAAGACGCCTCGTCACAGCCTGAGAGGTTAACTACACCTAAAGATAGAAAGAGGAAAAGCTATCTGCCCCGGAGCAGATCCCCAAAGAACATAGGAAGCCCCCAAACATGTAATGGCGGTTAGACAAGAGGAAATACAGACACAGACAGAAAATAGTATGAGCAAACATTGGGGCCCAATCTTCCTATACAGAAAAGGATAGGAAGGACACTTACTGCAATCCCAAAAAACCTAGAAAGTACCAACTCTACTAATTGCAAAAACACCTGAGATCACATGACCTCTACCACCTAAATTAGTTCTCTGGTGTAACAAAACTAAGACGCATCCACTGAAGAAAAACTGGAAAAGGCAAATGAACAAACAACAGTGGCTCAGACAAACTGAGAGGAGCACAAACCCCCGGAGGGGACCTGGCTGACCTCCACAAAAGTGCAGGAAACAATGCAAAAAGCAAGCACAAAAATAAAAACAGAAAATGTCTTATCTGAGAGCAGGAGAAGAGGCAAGATTCAGCAAGCTTCCAAGTGAACCAGGAACCACAGTTGAGACAAGAACAATTGATCACCGGCAACCCTGATGGGAGGGAACCTCCCTTATATAGGACCAGTCTGTAACTCCTGATTGCCAATCTTCACTAAATGGTTCAGCACTGTCTGCAACCACCAGAGGGAGCTTCTGCTCAGAACTCATTTCTAACACATTCACAACAGTCGTCGTCTTCAGGGTCCTCGTCTTCGGGGTTGTCGTCTTCTTCGGGGTGGTCTTCAGGGTCGTCGTCTTCAGTGTTGGAGATCCAGAGTGATTACCCAAAAAATCATTTAAAAAATCTTCAACTTGGAAATGTAGCTGAAGATACAAGAAGGCTGAGTAACTTCCGAGAACCAGCTGACGGTACTGGAACCCGGACAGGTAGCAGATGGTAGAAGAGACAATGGAAGTAACGAGGACCAGCTGACTGTGCTGGAACCCGGAGGGGCAGCAGAAGGAACAGAGCCAATGGCACAACCGAGGACCAGCTGACTTTACTGGGACACGGTTACTAAGCAGGAGGTACCTGTGCTCCAAAGCACTACCAAGGACCAGCAGACGTTGCTGGAACTCGGATACCGAGATGGAGGCACCTAGGCCAAAGGCACTGCCGAGAACCAGCTCACGGTACTGGAACCCGGACGGGTAGCAGAAGGTACAAGAGCCAATGGAAGTAACGAGGACCAGCTGACTGTGCTGGAACCCGGAGGGGCAGCAGAAGGAACAGAGCCAATGACACAACCGAGGACCAGCTGACGTTACTGGGACACAGTTACTAAGCAGGAACCTGTGCTCCAAAGCACTACCAAGGACCAGCAGACATTGCTGGAACTCGGATACCGAGATGGAGGCACCTAGGCCAAAGGCACTGCCGAGAACCAGCTGACGATACTGGAACCCGGGCGGGTAGCATAAGGTACCCATGAAAATTCAAGTAGAAAGGCCGCGAGCCAGCCGCAGTTACCGAATCCCACAGTCCTACAGTGGGTGCTTGTCCTATTGTCACAATGGAAACAGCCTTTATTTACATATCCCGCAGCCCACATAGGAAGCACCTAAACTGCAGGCACCATAGAGTCGGCTAACCCGAACGCAACACGAGAGGACAACTTATTGGAGGCAAAGTGACGTTGACACTGCCAGGAAACAGCTGGCGTGCTGTAACCAGGCTGGGCAGGAGTGAGTACCCGTGCCAATAACACTTCCGAGCAGCAACTGGCGGTCTTGGAGCCCAGGGTCAGTCAGGGTGTAGGCTGAGGCCTAGTATGAGCAACTTTTTAACTTTAAATTGGAGGCAGCAGGACTTCTTGCCGTACACACAGCAGGGGAACAGCTGACATTACTGATCCCCAGTAACACAGGAGCAAGTGTTGACTGTGCACACAGCACTTCCGAGCACCAACTGGCGGTGTTGGAGCCCAGGGATGAGAGAAGAACATGGTGGAGGCAGCAGGTCTTTTTGCCGTACACACAGCAGGGGAACAGCTGACATTACTGAACCCCAGTAACACAGGAGCAAGTGTTGACTTGGCACACAGCACTTCCGAGCAGCAACTGGCGGTGTTGGAGCACAGGGATGAGAAGAGAACATGGTAGAGGCAGCAGGACTTTTTGCCATACACACAGCAGGGGAACAGCTGACATTACTGAACCCCAGTAACACAGGAGCAAGGGTTGACTGTGCACACAGCACTTCCGAGCAGCAATTGGCTGTGTTTGAGCCCAGGGATGAGAGGAGAACATGGTGGAGGCAGCAGGACTTTTTGCCGTACACACAGCAGGGGAACAGCTGACATTACTGATCCTCAGTAACACAGGAGCAAGTGTTGACTGTGCACACAGCACTTCCGAGCAGCAACTGGCGGTGTTGGAGCCCAGGGATGAGGGGAGAACATGGTGGAGGCAGCAGGACTTTTTGCCGTACACACAGCAGGGGAACAGCTGACATTACTGAACCCCAGTAACACAGAAGCAAGTGTTGACTGTGCACACAGCACTTCCGAGCACCAACTGGCGGTGTTGGAGCCCAGGGATGAGAGGAGAACATGGTGGAGGCAGCAGGACTTTTTGCCGTACACACAGCAGGGGATCAGCTGACATTACTGATCCCCAGTAACAAAGGAGCAAGTGTTGACTGTGCACACAGCACTTCCGAGCACCAACTGGCGGTGTTGGAGCCCAGGGATGAGAGGAGAACATGGTGGAGGAAGCAGGACTTTTTGCCGTACACACAGCAGGGGAACAGCTGACATTACTGAACCCCAGTAACACAGGAGCAAGTGTTGACTGTGCACACAGCACTTCTGAGCACCAACTGGCGGTGTTGGAGCCCAGGGATGAGAGGAGAACATGGTGGAGGCAGCATGACTTTTTGCCGTACACACAGCAGGGGAACAGCTGACATTACTGAACCCCAGTAACACAGGAGCAAGTGTTGACTGTGCACACAGCACTTCCGAGCAGCAACTGGCGGTGTTGGAGCCCAGGGATGAGAAGAGAACATGGTGGAGGCAGCAGGACTTTTTGTCGTACACACAGCAGGGGAACAGCTGACATTACTGAACCCAGTAACACAGGAGCAAGTGTTGACTGTGCACACAGCACTTCCGAGCAGCAACTGGCGGTGTTGGAGCCCAGGGATGAGAGGAGAACATGGTGGAGGCAGCAGGACTTTTTGCCGTACACACAGCAGGGGAACAGCTGACATTACTGATCCCCAGTAACACAGGAGCAAGTGTTGACTGTGCACACAGCACTTCCGAGCACCAACTGGCGGTGTTGGAGCCCAGAGATGAGAGGAGAACATGGTGGAGGCAGCAGGACTTTTTGCCGTACACACAGCAGGGGAACAGCTGACATTACTGAACCCCAGTAACACAGGAGCAAGTGTTGACTGTGCACACAGCACTTCCGAGCACCAACTGGCGGTGTTGGAGCCCAGGGATGAGAGGAGAACATGGTAGAGGCACCAGGACTTTTTGCCGTACACACAGCAGGGAAACAGCTGACATTACTGAACCCCAGTAACACAGGAGCAAGTGTTGACTGTGTACACAGCACTTCCGAGCCCCAACTGGCAGTGTTGGAGCCCAGGGATGAGAGGAGAACATGGTGGAGGCAGCAGGACTTTTTGCCGTACACACAGCAGGGGAACAGCTGACATTACTGAACCCCAGTAACACAGGAGCAAGTGTTGACTGTGCACACAGCACTTCCGAGCACCAACTGGCGGTGTTAGTGCCCAGGGTCAGTCAGGGTGTAGGCTGAGGCCTAGTATGAGCAACTTTGTAACTTTAAATTGGAGGCAGCAGAACTTTTTGCCATACACACAGCAGGGGAACAGCTGACATTACTGATCCCCAGTAACACAGGAGCAAGTGTTGACTGTGCACACAGCACTTCCGAGCACCAACTGGCGGTGTTGGAGCCCAGGGATGAGAGGAGAACATGGTGGAGGCAGCAGGACTTTTTGCCATACACACAGCAGGGGAACAGCTGACATTACTGAACCCCAGTAACACAGGAGCAAGTGTTGACTGTGCACACAGCACTTCCGAGCAGCAACTGGCGGTGTTGGAGCCCAGGGTCAAGGAGGGTGTGTAAATACTATATACAGTATTTGCCTTGTTACGTGGCACTTAAAAATGTAGATACTCCAAACAAGAGAAAGATAAGCTTTACTACCATAAGATGATGAATTGAATTTAAAAAATATATATAAATAATTTACAAACATAACTGCATATATTCACATGTCGAAAAGAAATGCAAACAAAAAAAAAATATTAAGGAATCTGATATACGGGTTTAAATAAATGCATAAAAGTACATTTCAGAATCCATTAATGCTGGATAAGTAACACCTGTAATATTGTATAGACAATGAATGTAGGACTTCGAAACATCATCAGCATTACAAGTTATATGTGACATCCAAAAAAATAACATTTGCTGAATAATGTAACTTAACCGGTTCTGCAAATATATAAAATCTCCATCATGTAATCCTGATAATATGGGCCAATAATCAATTTTATGATCAAACATAACCTTGAAAAAGTGCATAGTGCATTGTGAAAATTGCTATTTATGCCTGACAGTGGACTTGCAAGCATGACAACGGATGGATAAGGTATATATCGATCAGACTGCATAGCCACAGATGCTGAATGGCGATATAATACTATACCTCAATAAAGTGTGTGTCACTACTCCAGATCGTTTTTCATATAGCTTGATAAAGAGGGTACGTGCATGTATGCTTGCGCCTTTGCTTTGACGCACAGACTGTCTTCCTGCTGTGACGCATTGGGTAGTGGAGCGTCTGTGCGTCATATGACGCTGACTAACATTCACGTTGCGCATCGTTCATCATCGCTAGCGTACCGACAACACAAAGCCATTGTCATGACTGCTATACTCAGTAAACATGCACCTATGATGAAACATACACGCACGTCCCCTCTTAGAGAAGAAGCTACAAGAAAAATGCGCGGGAGGTGTGCCGCAGCCTTTTTTGAGGTACAGTATTATATCGCCATTGTACAGGTGTCGCTATTCACTCTGATACCTAGATATCATTAACCTTTTCTATCACTTGTCGTTGTTTCAGCTGCACTTTCAGGTATATATTTTGCTATTGTCAGTATGCACAATTCACTTTTTCGAGGTAATGCATGATTTGTGGGCCATATTATCAGGATTACATGATGGACCTTTCTGATATGGGGTGTGAAATTTGTGACTAAATCTGTATATTTTTGAATGACACAAATATAAGTAATGATGATGAGGAGTAGTCCTACATCCATTGTTTGCACTATATTAGAGGTGTAGATCACGTTCCTTAAGCAACAATGGATTATTAAATGTACTTGTATGCCTTAATTTCCAACCCGAGACCACTGAAGGCTAACCTTCGCACTGCAGCTGTTGTCAAAGTACAACTCCCATTATGCACTTCCAACCTTGCAGCATTTGAGGCATGATGTGAGTTGTAGTTCTCCAAGTAGTGGAGTGCCAAGGTTCGCCATCACTACCCTATACCATATGTATGCTTTTGGGTTTGCATTTGTGTTCGACATGTGCATATATGCACTAATATGTACAAATTATTTAGTAACATATTTGTGCCAAAGAATAATCATTTTCTGGTTTTAAAGCTGCCGTTTCACTCGTTTAGAGCATAGAAATCAGGGTGTAGCCTCATACCTATGTGGAGCCAGTTAGACATGTCATGTTGTTTTCAGCATGTGTAGGTAGCAGTAATTATTGCCGGACACACAGCTGGGAACAGCTGGCGTTACTGAACCCCACAAACATATCAGCGATTGTTTTGATCTGTGCATCCAGCACTTCTGAGCAGCAACTGGCGGTGTTGAAGCCTAGGGTCAAGGAGGGTGTAGACTGAGGCCTAGTATGAGCTGGTGTAACGTTTATTTTGAGGTAGCATGAATTATTGCCGGACACACAGCAGGGGAGCAGCTGGCGTTACTGAACCCCACAAACACATCAGCGAGTGTTTTGATCTGTGCATCCAGCACTTCTGAGCAGCAACTGGCGGTGTTGAAGCCCTGGGTCAAGCAGGGTCTTGAAATACAATATAGAGTTGTTGCCTTGTTACGTGGCACTTGGAAATGTATATACTCCAAACAAGATAAACATAAGCTTTACTAGGACCATAAAATGATGCATTGCAATCAAAAATATAGAAATAAACACCGTTAAAATATAAACGCATATAAGCACATGGCAACAAGAAATGTAACACCACACCACCCAAAAATTGTAAAAAAAAACCTATAGGGGTTGAAATGAATGCATACAAGTCCATTTAGGAATAAATGAATGCTGCCTAAGGAACGCTATGTACAACCGTAATATAGTGCAGGCAATGGATTTAGTAATAGTCATCATCATCATTCCAATTTATATGTGACAGTCACACAGTTAAAAATACTTTCATTTATGAAAATTGTTACTTCAGACACCATATATTACATGTCCAGCATTGGCTCATCAATTTAATGCCGCAATAATCGAAGATGAAGCATAACTGATAAAAAAAGCATCATGCATAGTCCAAATTGCTGTGGGTGCCTGCAAGTGCAGGTGAAACAAAGGCACCGGATAGCAAAGGTATATACTATGTCTGTATCAAACAGTGCATAGCCTGTGATGGCGAAGGGCGATGTCATACTGTACGTCAATAAAGGCTGCGGCAGCACTCATGCACTTTTTGCTTGTACACTGTTGAAGAGGGGAACTGCATGTATGGTTGTGCAACGCTTTATCCGCCCACACTACCTTCCTGCTGTCACGCGTCGGGTAGGGGAGCGTCTGGCTATTATATGACGCTCACTTGCAGTAATGTTACGCAGCGTTCTTCTGCCCTAGGGCCGCAACAAAGACGACATCAGTAATGATTTACTGTCTAAACATCCACCTATGAGCAACAAAACAAGCACGTTCCCTCTTGAACAATCTACAAGACAAACAAGCATGAGGGGTGACGCTGCCTTTATTGAGGTACAGTATTAGATCGCCATTGTCCATGAGTAGCTATGCACTAGATACCATTAACATTTTATATCAGTTGTGGTTGTTTCACCAGCACTTGCATGTATAACTAGCTATTGTCAGTATGCATGATGCACTTTTTAGATGTAATGCATGATTATTGCACCTTATTATCAGGTTTAGATGCTGGCCATTTCATATATGGTGTGTGAACTTACAGTTGGCCTCAATCTGTGTATTTTAATAAGTCTGTCACAAATAGAACTCATGATGATGATTATGAGTCGTACATCCATTGTCTGCAGTATCTTACAGGTCGAGATACCGTTCCTTAAGCAGCATTAATGGATTATGATGAAATGTACTTTTATGCATTCATTTCAAACCGTAAACCCTATGTTGGGTTTTTTGTTACCATATTTACTCGCCATGTGCATATATGCGCTTCGATGACAAATTAATATTTGTCCATATTTCTTATTAAAATTAATTATTTTATGGTTTGAAAACTGTATTTTTTCCTGTTTTGAGCATAACAATCAGGGTGTCGGCTCTTCCCTATGTGGAGCAAGTTAGACATCTGTTGTTGTGTGCATGTGGAGGGAGCAGGAGACTTCTTGCTGGACACACAGCAGGGGAACAGCTGGCGTTACTGAACCCCACTAACATAGGAGCTTGTGTATTGGTCTGTGGACACGGCACTTCTGAGCAGCAACTGGCAGTGTTGTAGCCCAGGGAGTAGAGTTCAGGTGGTAGAAAGATGAACATAACAGGAGACATGGATACCGTTGCCAACCAGTTATTTAATCGGAAACCGGACAGGCAAATTCAGGCGAGATCCATGCCTTGTTCATTTTCAGAAAAGTAAGCCGGTCTACATTATCGGAGGATAGTCGCATGCGACGGTCTGTTAGTACACCACCTGCGGCACTAAAGACACGCTCCGATAATACACTGGCAGCAGGGCAAGCCAGCACCTCCAATGCATACTGGCTAAGCTCTGGCCATGTATCCAGCTTAGAGACCCAAAACTTGAATGGGGAAGAGCCGTCTGGGAGTACACTGAGAGGGCAAGACATGTAGTCTGTCACCATCTTACGGAAACGTTGCCTCCTGCTGACTGGAGCCATCTGGGATGGTGTAGACATTTGTGGCGCTGACACAAAACTTCGCCACATTTGGGCCATACTGGTCTTGCCCTGTGCAGAGGCGCTGCTTCTGCTCCCTCTTGGTGCAGAGCTGTCTCCACTGCCTCGACGCACAGAGCTGCTTTGTAAAGCAGTAGCAGCAGCAGTGCTCTCGGCTGGAATGGAGAACATGATGGATTGCACCAGTGTGTCTTGGTACTCCCGCATTTTACACTCCCGGTTCAACGGTGTGATGAGGCTTTGTAAGTTGTCCCTATAGCGAGGGTCTAGGAGGGTGTACACCCAATATTTAGACGTGGTGAGAATGTGGGCAATGCGGCGGTCGTTTCTCGGGCACTGCAGCATGAAATCAACCATGTGCTGCAGACTCCCAACTGGCCAAGAAACGCTGTCCCCTGCAAGAGGCGTACTGACTAGAGCATTGTGTACCTCCCTCTGGAGCTATGTCTTCCTCCTCCATTGACTCCTCCTCATCCTCCTCACAAAGTGACCCCTGCCTAGGCCTTTGTGAGGAACCACGTTGCGCTGACTGTCCAGAAGGTGATGGAATTTGCGACTCCTCATCCTCCACCTCTTCCAAAACCTCATCCCTTAGTGCTTGCAGTGTTTTTTGAAGCAGGCAGATAAGGGGGACAGTCAGACTGACTAGTGCATCATCTGCACTCGCCATCCGCTTTAAGTCATCAAACGCACGCAAAACGTGGCAGATGTCCTTCATAGAGGCCCACTCAGTAGTGGTGAAGTGTGAACGGCGCAAATTGCGAGTTGATTGCGCCTGATGCAGCTGATACTCCATTACGGCTGGCTGCTGCTCACACAACCGCTCCAACATATGTAACGTGGAATTCCACCTGGTGGGTACGTCACATATGATGCGATGTTCAGGAAGGCGAAATCGGTGTTGCAAGCTGCAATCGCGATCTGGCCATGCTGGAATGACGCAAGTGAGCGCACTCTAGGCGGACCTTGTGCAGCAGTGCATCAAGATCCGGATAGTCCCTCAAAAAACTCTGCACGACCAAGTTGAGCACATGTGCCAGACATGGTATGTGAGTGAGGTTGCCTAGGCCCAGAGCTGACACCAGATTTCGGCCATTGTCACACACTACCAAGCCTGGCTGGAGATTCGCTGGCACAAACCACACGTTGCTCTCCTGCTTGATGGCATTCCAGAGCTCCTGAGCTGTGTGGCTTCGATTCCCCATTGAAATTAATTTCAGGACGGCCTGTTGACGTTTTGCCATGGCTGTGCTCATATCGGTCGTAACAGGTAAGCGTTCACGGGTCCATGTGGAGGTAGACCGTGACGGCTCCTGCAGCGATGATTTGAGGAACTGGAGTAGGAGGAGGAGTCAATGTGTACAGACTGGATTCCTGCAATCCTTGGAGTTGGCAGAACACGTACAGCGCCACTCGCAAGATCTGTACCCGGCTCCACAACATTGACCCAATGGGCAGTGAGGGAAAAGTATCGTCCCTGGCCATGGGTACTGGTCCACGCGTCGGTGGTCAGGTGGACCTTGCTACTGACGGCGTTTAGTAGCGCATGTTTAATTTTTCCCTCAACATGCTTTTGCAGCCCAGGGACAGCTTGCCTGCTGAAATAAAAGCGGCTGGGCACATTGTATTGTGGGACTGCCAATGCCATTAAGTTATGGAAACTGTCAGTCTCCACCAGCCTGAATGACAGCATTTCAAGGGACAGGAGTTTTGCAATGCCAGCATTCAGAGCCTGTGCTCGGGGATGGTTTGCCGAGTAGGGCCGTCTTTTCTCCCATGCCTGTTCTACCGATGGCTGTACAGTGGCCTGGGAGTGTGAGGATGACAGGGAACTTGCTGCTGTGGGTGGAATTACACTGGGTCTCTGTACAACAGTGACAGAGGTTCTTCCATGGCGATCCTGTGAGGAAGCCGAAACAGCTGTGTATGACCTGGAGGAAGAGGCTCCAACACGAGCTGAAGATGTAGGTGGTGCTGTAAGCTGGCCTACGTCTCCAGTGTGTCTTTGTAACTCCACCACGTGCTTGGTCCGCACATGTTTCCACATATTAGTGGTATTGAGGTTACTGGCACTTTACCTCTTTTGACTTTTTGATTTGATTACACAGCTTGCATTTGACATAGCAAATGTCATCTGCAAGTGTGTCAAAAAAGGACCACGCAGTGCAAGTCCTGGGAGCGCCCGTTTTTGCTTTTGGAAAAGAACTGCTCCAAACGGGTGCCAAAGTGGAGGCTACAGGCAACCGAGTCTGCAGCCTACCTCTCCCTCCTGTTTGGACCGTTGGGGAATCTCTTCCTCAGAGCTGCTCCCACCACCTTCCTGTTCTCACGCCATGTTGGGTCAAGGACCTCATCATCTCCACTACCCTCTTCCAACACCTGCTGCTGTTGGGTGGTCTGGCCAGCACCATGCGCAACAGAAACTGGCACCTGAGTCTCATCATCATCAGATGGGTTCTGCGGTGTGCTGACCATCGGCACTGGCTCACCCGCCTCTTCAGATTCAGAGAGACAAAGCTGTTGCGCATCACTGCATACTCCCTCTTCTTCACATTCTAGAATGCTGCTTGGCTGGCCCCTCTTTCCAAGCCAACAGATTCAGAGAACAGAAGTAGAGACTCAGCTGGCTCCTGTACAGAGCTCTCTGACTGCCTGGGCAATTTGGCAGGCGGTGAAGAGACAGATGGTTGCTCAACAGTGCTCTGGTCCTGAGAGGAGGTGGAAGCAATTGAAGTCGATGCGTTGGCTGCCATCCAACCGACAACGGCTTTAATTTGTTCTTCACGCAGCAGGGGGGTACGCCGAGCTCCTACAAAACTGCGCATAGAGGAACGCTCACGGGGAAAACTGGTGGATGCTGTGTCACTGGGGGCGGCAGCAGCCACAGAATCCCCACGTCCTCTCCCTGCTGAAACTCCACGCCCACGACCACGTGCCTTACTCCCTGCCTTCTTCATCTTGGTAGATTTATAAAGATAGGCAGAAAAGTACTAAGGCCTAAGTGTGCTTATTCCTGAACAGTTGCTAACAGGTATAAGAAACACAAAGTTTACAAAGTGTGGACTACACTTTAATATCAGCTAATGTGGCCTATCAAGTGTCAAGTATACTGTTTGCTGAACTTTATTAACTTTTCCCTTTTTTTCAACCTAAAACCAAAGGTTGTGATTCAGACAAAAAACAATGTACAATGGATAGTATCACTCACAAATTTTTTTGAGCTATTACAATGCACGAAACTAGAATGCAATAGCTAAGGCACAAAAAAAAAAAAGGGGGTAATACTAATCTGTCTGTTCCTGCAGGCCGCAAACAAGCTAAAAGTCTCCTTTATGTACTTCTATGGTGTTTGCAACCAAGGTATTGGATACGGATGGAAGCGCATCACACTAATACATTTGAGTTTTTGGAATTACAATGGAGCAGCACCAATTAGCCTAAAATTAAAAGGATGAGGCAGTGACACACGCTTAGCAGACTCCAACCAGCAGTGGTTGAAGAACTAACTTGAGCGTGATCTGCACTCAAAAAAAGAGACCTCACAGACTGCCGTGAACACTGCAGACAACTGTTCACTAGCTCTGAAAGGCTCCTTTATGTACTTCTATTGTGTTTGCAACCAATGTATTGGATACGGATGGAAGCGCATCACACTAATAGATTTGAGTTTTTTTAAATAAAATGGAGCAGCACCAATTAGCCAAAAATGTAAAGGATGAGGCAGTGACACACGCTCAGCAGACTCCAACCAGCAGTGGTTGAAGAACTAACTTGAGCGTGATCTGCACTCAAAAAAAGAGACCTCACAGACTGCCGTGAACACTGCAGACAACTGTTCACTAGCTCTGAAAGGCTCCTTTATGTACTTCTATTGTGTTTGCATCCAATGTATTGGATACGGATGGAAGCACGTCACACTAATAGATTTGAGTTTTTTTTTAAATAGAATGGAGCAGCACCAATTAGCCAAAAATGTAAAGGATGAGGCAGTGACACACGCTCAGCAGACTCCAACCAGCAGTGGTTGAAGAACTAACTTGAGCGTGATCTGCACTCAAAAAAAGAGACCTCACAGACTGCCGTGAACACTGCAGACAACTGTTCACTAGCTCTGAAAGGCTCCTTTATGTACTTCTATTGTGTTTGCAACCAATGTATTGGATACGGATGGAAGCGCGTCACACTAATAGATTTGAGTTTTTTGAAATAGAATGGAGCAGCACCAATTAGCCAAAAATGTAAAGGATGAGGCAGTGACACACGCTCAGCAGACTCCAACCAGCAGTGGTTGAAGAACTAACTTGAGCGTGATCTGCACTCAAAAAAAGAGACCTCACAGACTGCCGTGAACACTGCAGACAACTGTTCTCTAGCTCTGAAAGGCTCCTTTATGTACTTCTATTGTGTTTGCAACCAATGTATTGGATACGGATGGAAGCGCGTCACACTAATAGATTTGAGTTTTTGGAATTACAATGGAGCAGCACCAATTAGCCAAAAATTAAAAAGATGAGGCAGTGACACACGCTTAGCAGACTCCAACCAGCAGTGGTTGAAGAACTAACTGGAGCGTGATCTGCACTCAAAAAAGAGACCTCACAGACTGCCATGAACACTGCACACAACTGTTCACTAGCTCTGAAAGGCTCCTTTTTGTACTTCTATAGTGTTTGCAACCAATGTATTGGATACGGATGGAAGCGCGTCACACTAATAGATTTGAGATTTTTAAATAGAATGGAGCAGCACCAATTAGCCAAAAATTAAAAGGATGAGGCAGTGACACACGCTTAGCAGACTCCAACCAGCAGTGGTTGAAGAACTAACTTGAGCGTGATCTGCACTCAAAAAAAGAGACCTCACAGACTGCCATGAACACTGCAGACAACTGTTCACTAGCTCTGAAAGGCTCCTTTATGTACTTCTATTGTGTTTGCAAAGAAATGTTTTGGATACGGATGGAAGCGCGTCACACTAATAGATTTGAGTTTTTTGAAATAGAATGGAGCAGCACCAATTAGCCAAAAATGTAAAGGATGAGGCAGTGACACACGCTCAGCAGACTCCAACCAGCAGTGGTTGAAGAACTAACTTGAGCATGATCTGCACTCAAAAAAAGAGACCTCACAGACTGCCGTGAACACTGCAGACAACTGTTCACTAGCTCTGAAAGGCTCCTTTATGTACTTCTGTTGTGTTTGCAACCAATGTATTGGATACGGATGGAAGCGCGTCATACTAATAGATTTGAGTTTTTTGAAATAGAATGGAGCAGCACCAATTAGCCAAAAATGTAAAGGATGAGGCAGTGACACACGCTCAGCAGACTCCAACCAGCAGTGGTTGAAGAACTAACTTGAGCGTGATCTGCACTCAAAAAAAGAGACCTCACAGACTGCCGTGAACACTGCAGACAACTGTTCACTAGCTCTGAAAGGCTCCTTTATGTACTTCTATTGTGTTTGCAACCAATGTATTGGATACGGATGGAAGCGCGTCACACTAATAGATTTGAGGTTTTTGAAATAGAATGGAGCAGCACCAAATAGCCAAAAATGTAAAGAATGAGGCAGTGACACACGCTCAGCAGACTCCAACCAGCAGTGGTTGAAGAACTAACTTGAGCGTGATCTGCACTCAAAAAAAGAGACCTCACAGACTGCCGTGAACACTGCAGACAACTGTTCACTAGCTCTGAAAGGCTCCTTTATGTACTTCTATTGTGTTTGCAACCAATGTATTGGATACGGATGGAAGTGCGTCACACTAATAGATTTGAGGTTCTTGAAATAGAATGGAGCAGCACCAATTAGCCAAAAATTAAAAGGATGAGGCAGTGACACATGCTTAGCAGACTCCAACCAGCAGTGGTTGAAGAACTAACTGGAGCGTGATCTGCACTCAAAAAAAGAGACCTCACAGACTGCCATGAACACTGCACACAACTGTTCACTAGCTCTGAAAGGCTCCTTTATGTACTTCTATAGTGTTTGCAACCAATGTATTGGATACGGATGGAAGCGTGTCACACTAATAGATTTGAGTTTTTTGAAATAGAATGGAGCAGCACCAATTAGCCAAAAATTAAAAGGATGAGGCAGTGACACACGCTTAGCAGACTCCAACCAGCAGTGGTTGAAGAACTAACTTGAGCGTGATCTGCACTCACAAAAAGCGACCTTCTAGACAGCCGTGAACACTGCACACAACTGTTCACTAGCTCTGAAAGACTCCGCTCTGTACTTCTATTAGTGTTTGCAACCAATGTATTGGATACGGATGGAAGCGCGTCACACTAATAGATGACTGTTAATTTCAATTGAATGGAGCAGCACCAATTCCACAAAAGAAAAAAAAAATGAGGCAGTGAGTGACACGTGCAGATTACTACAAACTGCGGTGGATGCAGACCAAACTGCAGCGTCACCTGCACTCACACACAGACCTTGCACAGAGCTGTGAAAACAGCACTGCAAGGAAAAAGGAAGATTTACACAGCGGTTTCTCAAATAACCTGCCTACAGAACAATTCACAAAAACGCAATCTCTAACTGTCCCTCAGAGTCAGAAGAGCAGCGTTCTGTCCCTAACTGAATTCACAGAACAGTGAAGCCAAAATGGCGGCGGCGCCTTTTATAGTGCATTCTGACATCATTTCAGCAGCCAATCACAGCCATGCCATTAGTTAACATGACCGCAGCATTACAGGATGTGCCCACACTTCTTAGGATTCCTCATTGGCTGAATAAAATCACACTGCCTCTCAAAGAATTATGGGAACTTCCGATTCCGGTATACGATATAGCAAAAGTATCGGAACTCAGTATCGGAATTCCGATACAGCGAATATCGGCCGATACCCGATACTTGCGGTATCGGAATGCTCAACACTATTGTCCACACTAACAGGAGTTTGCATGGACTTGTGACTGTGTTGTCGCAGATACAGGACGGGAGAGAGAAGGTGTATTAGTAGAGGAATAGGGTGCACCTTCATCAGGAACAATACATATACAATCAGTTAATAGGGTGCCACACCTTGTCCGGAAAACAATAGCAAACAAGGAAGAAAAAAGACCAAACACAAAAATGGCGTGCACACCTAATATAATCAAACAGCATATCAATCTCCATTTGCTGCTGGGACAAACAAGAAGATAAAAACATGTAAAAACATGTAACCAACATGGTAATCATGACACACCCCCAAGTGGTAGAAGTAATAAAGATTATATGTGTGGAGCTCCACCAATGTACAGTAATACAATCAACATTACAAGTAAACAATCAGTCGATCAGCACAAAATAACGTCTATAAACATACGCAGTAAAATTGACCACACAATGATTCCTATGTGCAAATGGGTATTATCGATCTATCCAGATGTATGTTGATCATGAAACACAGAATTGTGCACTATGTAATATACTGTACTTAAAATAATGATCCTCACACTCCCAAATAGTCAACACATGACAATAATATAGGCCTCAGAGTAAAGGAGCAATAGAGGATCAAAATAGCATGGATGGAAATAGCCGCCGCTGAATCAGGGGAAAAGATGGAGATTGTGAAAAGGAGATATATCAATGCACAAGAAACATAGAAGCCCTTTGTATCTGGATAGAAAACAAATGAGAAATAACCAGGATAGCTACCATAGCAGCACAAAGAAGGAACTCCTGACATCAGCCAGAATAAGCAGAGAGTCCACATAAAGGGGGTGAGGGAAGACCCCACCCGTATCTCTGCTCTAGGCAGCTTCGTCAGGAGAAAGATGTCCAGAGACAAGCATAAGACATATATAAGCCGTAATCATTGATTGGTTCAAGTATTTACCGGTGTGGAGATGTTGTGTCTAGAGTTGAGTGAAACAGGTCGGTCAGATTCATAAGTCGCCGACTTTTCCCAAAGTCGGGTTTCGCAGATCGAAACCCGACCATAGCGTGAGGTCGGCCATGCGGTCGGCAAAACAAGCGCCAAAGTCGGATTTCCCAAAATGCTAGCAGGTGCCTTTTTTTCAGCCAATGAGCAAGGACGTACACTGTGGGCAACAAGATGACATGTGAAGCATCCACCACCATCGTAGAGAAGGGCATTGCAGTGATTGGCTTGCTTTGGGGGGCGTCATAGTGTCTATAAAAGCCCTGACCGCCGACCTCCATTTTACTTCTGCAGATCTTAACAGTAGGGAGAGGTTGCTGTTTATCAGTAGGGAGAGAGTTAGGGCTGGAAAGAGAAGTTCTTATGTGCTTGTGCTGATAGCAATTATGCTGTACAGTTAGTGTGCAGGGACAGGGGAGGATTTTACTGTATGCAGCAGCGCTGGTTATTAGACTGCCTGATAGCTGTATTGCTGTGTGTACACTGCTGTGCAGACTGCTTTTTCCACAGCACTAATACTTTTATTATTTTTTTCTGCACAGTTACCGACCGTTCATTTTATTCCACACCGTATAGAGCTGTACGCTCCTCGCACACTACCATGTACCGGCTGCTATCACGGACAAATACATGCTGACTATCTGTTTGTGACTTCGGAAATAAATACGGAGATTTAAATTTTCCCCTACACCGTATACAGCTGTCCGCTTCTGATACAGTACCGTATTTCTGCTGTTTGTATTAAGGTCAAATCCATACTGAGAGAGCGTCTGTTTGTGACTCCGGAAATATATACAGAGATTTAAATTTTCCCCTAAACCGTATACAGCTCTACGCTCCTCATACAGTTAGCCAAATAAGACGATAGATCAACATATCAGTTACTATGTGTACCATATCATAAAGAGTATAATGACATAATGTCAAAATATAGTAAACTGAATATATGTCGGACCATAATAGACCAACTGCATATATAATATATAGCAACACCGAGAGAAATGAGCAGTCAAAGGTCAAATATAGAAAAAGTAGAAAACACTTTATTAATGTAATAGGATAAAAAGACTAGCACAGCAAATGAATCCTGCATGTGCCCCAGTGCAAATACAAAAAGCAAGGGAAGCCACATGTGGTAAACCTGATAAGCTAATAGCCAATACTACTTGTAACAGATAGTATTCAACATAATTACAATGCATAGATGCACATACAGAGGTAGATAAATGTACATACAAAAGTAAATAGATGTGCATACAGAGGTAAATAATCGATGGTGATGCAGTACAGGGTGGCAGGGGCAGCCAGTGTGGTGTCACACTGTGACTGTTTTGGTATGTACTGCATCACCATCGATTATTTACCTCTGTATGCACATCTATTTACTTTTGTATGTACATTTATCTACCTCTGTATGTGCATCTATGCATTGTAATTATGTTGAATACTATCTGTTACAAGTAGTATTGGCTATTAGCTTATCAGGTTTACCACATGTGGCTTCCCTTGCTTTTTGTATTTGCACTGGGGCACATGCAGGATTCATTTGCTGTGCTAGTCTTTTTATCCTATTACATTAATAAAGTGTTTTCTACTTTTTCTATATTTGACCTTTGACTGCTCATTTCTCTGGGTGTTGCTATATATTATATATGCAGTTGGTCTATTATGGTCCGACATATATTCAGTTTACTATATTTTGACATTATGTCATTATACTCTTTATGATATGGTACACATAGTAACTGATATGTTGATCTATCGTCTTATTTGGCTAACTTTTGTTACTGTGTTATGCACAGGCTTTCTCGATCACATCATGGACTATCGAGCCAAGGAGAAGGTTTGGCTCAATAATGTGGATAAAGTATTTGGCAACAGTGGAACAGATGCACAGCAGCCTATTGATCTCAAATGGGATGACAAATTAGCATCCATCAAGTATATGTTTATGAAACGGTCCCGTATTTGGTGGAATAGATTATTTCTTGAGAAATATGTCCAAAATAAAATGGTACCAAGAGGACTGAGGGTTCGCGTAATACCATCTTACCCAGTAGAGGATGCATCTTTCATTACTAAATGGGAGGAGGCATGTACCCTCTGCTCTGTCACTCTTATGCAATTACTTATAAATCTAAATTCAACTAGTATTTTGGAATTGGACAAAATGATAGATTCTGCACAGATTGAGGTCAGGGCAGGGTGTCCTACTGATAAACTTCAATCATTTGATATAGATCTTGATAAAGCTATGGATCAACTAGCGACAAAAATCCAAGAAACCCAAATGTCCAAATTTAATAGGGACACCAAGGATTATCAATCCAAAAGGGTGTATCTATGGAGAACCAATGAGGGACGAAATCTACAGAAAACTCCCTCTAATATGTCTCTATCATCTTTGAGCGGATGGTCTGACCTCTCTTCTGCCTCTGCCTCCACTACTAACGGGATCGAGAATACCAGATTAGAGACCATTCGTATCATCCTTATAAAAGGCGCAATGCCCTGACAGCCTCCTTGAAGAAAGATAATAAGGTGATTAATTTGAGTCAATATGTACTATCTGATTTAGATCTTAGACTTCTTGAAAAAGGCCTTTCTTTCTCTCCCACATCCAGTTTTGATATGTTTAACACCATTAAGGATCTCCACATGTTTGCTAGATCCCTGCTGTTTAAGAGATTTTATTTCAACAATGAACTTCATGTCCTTTTCCCCACAGAAGAGGAACAGAATGCACTAAGGGTCCTTGAGGAATTGGCGGTGGAACATACACACGAGGGCGGTAAGGTTCCTCCATCTATCCGTCTTCGTTCTAACAAGTTCCCTCCACTGTCTACATGCTCCAGCATTGACCTCTTTGTCCGGGTGGTGACCAATGATTTGTCTAGAATCCCTAGATCTGTTAAGGATGACAATCTAAGCAGGCATGAAAGAGAGAGATTAAAATACTTGCAAAATCTTCCAGATGTGATAGTCAAGCCAGCAGACAAAGGTGGTAACGTCGTCCTGTGGCCAAAAAATATGTATGAACAAGAGGCCTACCGCCAACTGGATAATAGTATATACTATAAAAAGCTTACTTATAATCCTTTGGCTGCTTACAGCGCACAGCTTGATGTTATTATCCAACAGGCGCTTAGGGACGACGTTATCACCAAAGACCTTGCTATGGCTTTGACTGTTACTGAACCCACTATTCCTACATTCTATCTACTTCCCAAAATTCATAAAAACATCTCGACACCCCCGGGCAGACCTATTATATCTGGTAGGGGCAATTTGCTGGAACATGTAAACAGATGGATTGACTTCCATCTCCAACCATTAGTAGTCAACCTTCCGTCATTTCTCAAGGACACAGGAGATTTATTACGCAGGGTCGATGGACTGTGTTTAGAGGGTGGTACTCTACTGGTTTCAGCAGACGTTGAATCACTCTACACCAACATCAGGCATAGGGATGGCATCCATGCCGTGAGTTACTTTCTCGGCATGTCCACCCTATCCCCAGGAGTGAAGGAACTTCTGCTGAAGCTACTAGAGTTCAACCTCACCCACAATTTTTTTGTCTTCAAGGGGTCCTTCTATCTACAGCTCCAGGGGACCACGATGGGAGCTGCCTATGCGCCCTCCTATGCCGGTCTCTTCCTGGGGCTGTGGGAGAGGGACCTCTTCCTGTCATACGAACAGAGATCAATTGAGCGTGTCCCTTTATGGACGCGTTACATTGATGACGTCTTCTTCGTATGGCAGGGCACAGCCATCGACTTGAACACTTTATATCTCTCTTAAACGGCAATGATCATAATATCCATTTAACATTTATGTGGGATGCCAATTCCATCGATTTCTTGGACGTGACAATTAAGAAAGACCAATCCGGTCTTTTACAGACGGATATCTTTAGGAAGGAAACGTCGACAAATTCTCTGTTACACGCGTCCTCAGGCCATCCTGGCCACATGATTAGATCTATTCCAGTGGGACAGTTCCTGCGTTTGCGCAGGATCTGTTCCACGGACGATGATTTTGAATCAAGGGCTAGAGAATTACGGACACGTTTTTTGGCTAGAGGCTATAGTGGCCGACTGATTAAAAGGGCCTATCAGAGAGCTAAACATTCAGTTCGTCGTGATTTGCTATACAAGGCAAATCCGAGGTCCGGAACAGCATCCGATAATAAGATTCGCTTTATCACCAATTTCCACTCAAGATCTGACCAGGTGCGGGCCATTTTAGGGAAAGCTTGGCCCATATTAATGACTGATTCGGTAATGAGGAAATTTCTCCCTGAGAAACCCTCCCTGACTTTCAGGCGTGCTAAAAATCTACGAGACCAGTTGGTTCACAGTCATTATTCAGGGCAAAGGCAAACCACGTTTCTTGATAACTTCACTCCCAGGGTGGGCTGCGTCCCATGCGGTGGATGCGTTGCCTGCCCTAACGTTGAAAGGTGTAACTCGTTTACGGATTCTAGCGGTAAGAAATCATTCTTGATTAGACAACGTATTACGTGTACCACCAGATACGTCATTTATTATGCCACATGTCCATGTGGGCTTGTATATGTCGGCCTTACGACCCGACAACTAAAAGTCCGTATCCGCGAACATGTTCTGGGGATACAGGCGGCATCTACTCACATGGACGCGGCCGCCCTTAAGACAATACCTAGACACTTTAAGACTTACCATAATTGTGATGCCACACTGCTGAGGGTCAGGGGTATTGATGCCCTTCAGATCAATATTAGAGGTGGCCAGCTTTCTAAGCGTCTGGCCAGACTGGAGACACGCTGGATCTGGCGGTTACAAACTGTCCACCCGGACGGTTTGAATGAATGTCTTTCGTTTGCTCCCTTTTTGTAGACTGTGGGCTGCTGTGCATCTGTGTATTTCATCTTGTACCTGTATGTGTTTAAGTGCATTTTCATTGATTTTGATTTTAATATTCTTTTTATTCATTTCTAGCTTTTAGTGTGAGCTCCATATTTCGTGTGTCATTGACCTCATCCAGCAGTATTATTCATCAATACCATCATCTCGGACTACATGTGACTCTGTACAAATGACCTACCTTAGTGTCTATTCAATTATTCTGTCTTTTTTGCCCATTGTTTGTTATATATTATAAATCTGTCATGGATATCACTCTGATTATTAGTGTTATCTGACATCAGCAAGGCACTATGCCATTATTTGTAAAAGATGTCATATAATTGTTTCGTTGTGATATTCGTTATATTAATTTTGGGCGCATTGACTCATTTTGATATTATGTACATATTTTTGATGTTGTCAATGTACATGCTAGTCTAGATAGGAGATTATAATGATATATACAAAAAAGTTGCCTTCTTGTATGGATAGGTTAACATGAGTGCATTATATGTCCATGACATGCGATAAATATAAATCATCGTAATTGTCCCGATTTTATGTATATGATTGCTCTGCCCTCACTCTAGCTTTGGTTGTGTTTTCATATATGTATGTCTATTGCGTTTTTTCATTTTTTCATTTATTTTTGTTTGTTTTTTAATCATTATGATTATTGTATACCTTTTGTTCATCTGGTTGTCAGTATATTATGCCTTCTCTATGCATTCCTAATATAGTCATTGTTTGTTATTGCCATGTGTAAACATTGTTTCCCATTAGATTTAGTAATATATATCTTGTAGACAATAACATATTTCTGTATTTGCCGTTCTGTAATGGTTGTCGATAACATCATTGCACATGTCTTAATTGGACGGCCTATACCGGGAGATTCTTGCATCTGGTCTCCATAAAAATGGCCGCCGTTAATACTTCTGAGCATGTCCGGAACTATTTTTCATCATGTGTTATTTCTGCGCTATTGCGCATGCCTGCTCCCATACTTCCGGTAACCCGCATTGCTGTACTGGGGACGCTTGTCCGCATGGGGCCCCATGTGTTCCGGCGTTCTCCAATGACGGCGCGGTGATCCGGACGCTATGGCTACGGCATTAACTTATTATACACGCCATGTTTGGGGTCTAGATGCAAGTATGTTTCGGGTTGCTGTAATTGCAAGAGGTGTTTTCCCTAATTGGATACAGATGCTACTTCTGGGTATACAGGTATTTAAACATAGCCGGTCCAGCTGTCACCTTGCCCCCTGAAGAAGGAAGGAAGGAACCTTCCGAAACGCGCGTTGGGGTGGCAGGGGCAGCCAGTGTGGTGTCACACTGTGACCGTTTTGGTATGTACTGCATCACCATCGATTATTTACCTCTGTATGCACATCTATTTACTTTTGTATGTACATTTATCTACCTCTGTATGTGCATCTATGCATTGTAATTATGTTGAATACTATCTGTTACAAGTAGTATTGGCTATTAGCTTATCAGGTTTACCACATGTGGCTTCCCTTGCTTTTTGTATTTGCACTGGGGCACATGCAGGATTCATTTGCTGTGCTAGTCTTTTTATCCTATTACATTAATAAAGTGTTTTCTACTTTTTCTATATTTGACCTTTGACTGCTCATTTCTCTCGGTGTCGCTCCTCATACAGTACCATATATCTGCTGGTATTTTTGGTACATTTTCCCAAACATGAGGAAGTATGGTGGAAGAGGCCGCGGACGTGGGCGGGGGGGCCAGCTGGTACTGATGGTGGTGGTGGTGCATCTGCTGGTTGTGCCAAAAACACAATAGCACCTAAGGCAGGTGGTGTTGAGCCTGCGTCATCCTCTGGCTCCAGAGAGCCTGGAAGGCTCCCTTTTCTGGGAGAAGGTAAACCGCTTTTAAAGCCGGAGCATCAGGAGCAGGTTTTGGCTTACATTGCTGAAACAGCCTCCAGCTCTATCGCCTCCTCTTCTGAAGTTTCAAAAACTGCAAGCACTGAGTCGTCAGTGCAGGCTCCTGGTCAGGAACAACACCTTTCCTTCTGTCCTTCACCCCCACCAAAAGTGAAGGATGCGGCAGGCCACACTTCAGATTACTCCCTGGAGCTCTTTTCACATACCATGCCTAACTTATCAAGTCAAATCCTGAACTCCCCAGTCCAAGATGAATCTGACATGGAGTGCACTGATGCATGGCCACTGCTATATGATTCTGCTGGCACATTCACCCAGAGCACTACATTGCCCTCGCAGTCTACTGAGCCAGAATCTGACCCTGATGAAACTCAGGTGCCCCTTACCGCATACTATACCACCTTACATGGTGACACAGAGGAAGGTGCAGATGAAATTGAAGAGGAGTGATAGATGACCCAGTTGTTGACCTGGATTGGCAGCCATTGGGGAAGAGGGTGCCGCTGGCAATAGCTCAGTAGAGGAGGAGGATCCGCAGCAGGCATTGACATCACAGCTGCGGTTATCTGGCAGGCCTGTAGCAGTCCAAAAAAAACCAAAAAGAGTTGCAAGACAGCTTGGCCAGACGGTCAAATTAGCACAGCGTGAAAGCCCTGAAAAGTTTTCCCATAGTAGGAAGAGTGCAGTGTGGCACTTTTTGACCAAAATCCTATTGATGATGCAAAGGTTATCTGTAAGAAGTGCGGAAGGACCTTTAGCCGAGAGAATATTCTCCGAAATTTGAATACCAGTTGCATGCTTAGACATGTAAACACAATGCACTTGCAAGCGTGGACGGACTACAAAACCTCAGGTAGCACACGTGCACCTGCTCCGACTGAAGGTAGCCAGCAATGCTACATCGCTTCCTCCACTGTAAGACCACCAGCAAGAAATGTTGAGGTGTCGTCGCAAGGCCAAAGCAGTCAGGGAATCCCAATGTTTTTCCAACGAAAGACTGCATCTAGGCCATCACCACCACCACCATCATCACCATCACCAACCCCCTCTCAGTCCGCCATGTCCACCGCTAGTTCCACCATATGCAGCTCTCAAGTCCAGCTCACCCTAGCAGAGACTCTGAGTAGGACAAGAAAGTACTCATCCTCTCATCCGTGTACACTGGCTTTGAACGCCTACATTGCCAAACTGATCTCATTAGAGATGATGCCCTTCCGTTTGGTTGAAAGTGCAGCATTCCGAGAGCTCATGGCCAATGCTGTCCCACGCTATGACCTATCCAGTCGGCACTTCTTTGCTAGAAAAGCCATCCCTGCCCTCCACCTGCATGTGAAAGACCGCTTTGTCCATGCACTCAAACAATCAGTGAGTGGAAAGGTGCACCTCACAACAGATGCATGTGCCAGTAGGCATGGCCAGGGCCATTATGTGTCCATCATTGCACAGGCAAGGAAGTCAGTGATAACGGCCATAATTTTGTGGCGGCCATAGCCTTGGCAAAACTCAGACACATACCTTGCCTGGCTCACACCTTGAACCTGGTGGTGCAGTGCTTCATAAATAATTATCCGGAGTTACCAGCCCTGCTCCCTAAGGTGCGAAGACTGTGCTCGCACATCCGTCGCTCGCCCATAGACTCCAGATGTATGCAGAAGCTGCAGCGATCGCTCCACCTCCCCAAGCACCGCCTAATCATAGACGTTGCAACAAGGTGGAACTCCACCATGCACATGGTTGAGAGGCTGTGCGAACAGAGGCAGGCTGTAATGCATTTGTGGGAGGATACACAGGCAGGCAGTTTGAGGGCAGACATCGAGTTGTCGGGTGTACAGTGGTCAAAGCTGAAAGACCTCTGTAAAGTCCTTCAGTGTTTTGAGGAATGCACATGGCTGGTAAGTGCAGACGACGCCATCATAAGCATGAGCATCCCACTTATGCGTCTGCTCATGCAAACTTTGACGCACATTAAGGATCAGGCGTCTGCAGCGGAGGAGGAAGAGGAGGGAAGCCTTGATGACAGTCAGCCATTGTCTGCTCAGGGAACTGTCCTGGACAAGGTGGAGGAAGAAGAGGAAGAGGAGGAGGAGGATGAGGGGGATGATTATTTTGGGGAGGAGGATGCTTCTCTGAGGGCAAGAGAAAATGTTGGCTTGCCAAGGTCAGGTACAGGGTTTGTGCATGACTGGAGGAATGTGGATTTGGCTGAAAGTGCTCCTCCACACATCACTGGCAGTGCATCATTGACACCTGGAACATTGGCCTACATGTGTGATTATGTCTTGTGGATCCTAAAAGGGACCCCTGCATTGCCAAAATTATGAAGGATGACGACTACTGGTTGACCAGCATCCTCGATCCATGTTATAAAGGCAAATTACAGAACATCATGCCACAGGAGAACCTAGAGCTAATACTGGCGAACAAACAAGCAACTCTGGTAAACCGTTTGTTAGAGGCATTCCCAGCACACAGCAGCGGTGCCGGATCTACCACGAACCGTACTGGGCAACATGGAAGAGGTGTTCGTGGTGCACACAGCCGAAGTGGCGTTGAAGACAGGGGTTTCATGACCATGTTGTGGACTGATTTCTCGAGTACCGCTCACACGACTGGTAATACTGAATTGATTGCAACAGACAGGAGACAGCAGTTGTCAACTATGGTTCAAAATTACCTCTCCTCCCCTATCGATGTTCTCCCTCACAGTTCATTCCCCTTTGACTACTGGGCCTGTAAACTGGACACCTGGCCAGAATTGGCACAATATGCCTTTCAGGAGCTCGCTTGCCCTGCTGGTAGTGTGCTATCAGAAAGAGTCTTCAGTGCTGCTGGATCAATCCTGACAGAAAGAAGGACCCGGCTGTCGACCCAAAATGTAGGTGATCTCACCTTCATTAAAATGAACCATGCCTGGGATTCATAGGATTTTGTAAAACCTTCCCTGATGACACATAGGTTGCCAGCAAAATGGCTCGCTTTGTCCCCCTCTTCCTCTGACTTCTCCAATTCCTCCATTTGTAGCTGCTTAAAGTCCAGCCTACACCTCAACATATGCAAGTTTTTCCACCTCCCTAACTGGGCTGTACCCCCACAGGGCCGGCGTCAGCACCTGGCGCACTCGGGCAAGTGCCGGGGCCCTGAGCAGGTGGGGGGGCCCACTCACCATCAGAGACACCGGCGTACTATGAGGGGCCCTGTGCCAGTGCAGGCGCCCATGAGTGGGCCCCCCCCTGCTTGCTCAGGGCCCCAGCACTTGCGATAGTTACCTCTCCATGCTCCACCGCTGTGACGTCTTCCGCGTTTCCTGACAGTGACATTCAGGTCAGAGAGCGCGATGACATCACGTCTGTGCGCCCTGTGTTATGAATGTGCTAGAGATGGTTTCTGAGCATAGGCTCCCTCTGGTGGTTACAGACAGTACTGAACCTTTCAGCGAGGAATGACAATCTGGGATCATGGACTGGTCTGATATAAGGGAGGTTCCATCCCATGATGGTTGCCGGTGATCAATTGTTCTTGTCTCAATTGTGGTTCCTGGTTCATTTGGAAGCTTGATGAGTCTTGCCTGCATCTTCTGCTATCAGATAAGATATTTTCTGCTTTTGTTTTTGTGCTTGCTTTTTGCATTGTTCCCTGCACTTCTGTGGAGGTCGGCCGGGTCCCCTCCGGGGGCTTGTGCTCCTCTCAGTTTATCTGGAGACACTGTTGTTTGTTCATTTGCTTTTTCCTGTTTTTTCAGTGGCTGTGGCTTAGTTTTGTTACACCAGAGAACTGATTTAGGTGGTAGAGGTCGTGTGATCTCAGGTGTTTTTGCAATCAGAAGAGTTGGTATTTTTTAGGGGTTTCTTTGGATTGCAGTGAGTATCCTTTCCTGTACTTTTCTGTCTAGACAGATTGGGCCCCAGAGTTTGCTCATTCTATTTTCTGTCTGTGTCCGTGCTTCTTCTTGTCTAACCGCCATTACATGTTTGGGGGCTTCCTATTTTCTTTGGGGATCTGCTCCGGGGCAGATAGCTTTCATCTTTCTGCCTTTAGGTGTAGTTATCTCTCAGGCTGTGACGAGGCGTCTAGGATCAACGAAGGAACGCTCCATGGCTACCTCTAGTTGTGTGGTTAGGTCAGGTTACTGCAATCCAATAGGTTCCAGCCTCTCTGGTGTATTGCCGTTTTTGTTTATTCTCCTCAGCTACCAAAACACAACAGTATCACCGGCCCAAACTGAAAATTATATGGTACTCACAGAAGGGAAAAATAGTGTGAAAAAAAAAAAAAAAGTTGTCAGAGTTGTCAGAGATTTTTTTTTTCCCTGTTTGTTGCATTTTTTTTTCTCTTTTTCTCTGGGTGCTGAGGAAGATTATTTTTTTCTCTCAATGAAGCTTGCACAGTTGTCTGGCCGTGTGGATCAGCTTGCCACTGAGGTTCGGAGTATTGCTACCTATCTTCTGGGTTGCCGGTTGTGGAACCTAGGATTCCCATGCCAGATTTGTTTTTGGGGGATCGGGCTAAATTTCTGAATTTCAAAAATAACTGTAAGTTGTTTTTTGCCTTAAAGCCTAAGTCCTCAGGGAACGCAGCACAGCAGGTTCAAATTGTCATCTCTCTCCTGCGCGGCGACCCTCAGGATTGGGCTTTTTCCCTGACACCTGGGGATCCTGTTTTGAATGATATTGATGTATTTTTTCTGGCTCTGGGGTTATTGTACGATGAACCTAATGTCACTGATCAAGCTGAAAAAACCTTGTTGGCATTAAATCAGGGTCTTGAAGACGCTGAGTTGTACTGTCAGAAATTCCAAAAGTGGGCAGTCCTGACCAAATGGAATGATGATGCTTTGGCAGCCCTTTTTTGGAAGGTACTGTCAGAGAATATAAAGGATGTTATGGTGGGATTCCCTGCTCCCTCTGGTCTCAATGATTCTATGTCATTGGCTATTCAAATTGACAGACGTTTGCGTGAACGCAGAGGTATGCGTGAGATAGTGTTGCCTTGTGAGCCAGCTTCTGAGCCCATGCAGTGTGATAGAGTGACTTCTGGGGCACAGCGTCATGAGTTTCGAAACACCAATGGGTTATGTTTCTACTGTGGTGACGCTTCTCATGCTATTTCAGTCTGCCCTAAGCAGGGAAGACGTTTTGCACGCTCAGTTGTCTTGGGTAGTGTTCAGACTAAATTTCTGTTGACTGTTACCCTGATTTGCTCCCTGTCCACATTTTCTGCTCAGGTTTTTGTTGATTCAGGAGCAGCTATTAACCTGATGGATTTTGACTTTGCCAAACGTTGTGGGTTTCCCATGATACCCCTGCGGAAGTCTATTCCCCTACTGGGCATTGATTCTACCCCTTTGGCGGAGAATAAACCCAGTTTTCTACTCAGGTGATAATGAGGGTTGAACCAGATCATCAGGAGAGTTGCAAATTTCAGGTGCTGTATAATCTGCATGACATTATTGTACTAGGTTTCCCTTGGTTACAGTCTCATAATCCTGTTTTGCATTGGAAATCTGTGTCTGTGATCAGTTGGGGCTGCCAATGTGTTAATGCCGACACTCCTGTTTTTTCTGCCTCTGCTCAGTCTCAGGATGTTCCTGACTTTTTGACTGATTTTTCGGATGTATTAAGTGAAAGTAAATCTGCATCCTTCCCCCTCACAGGAGCTATGATTGCGCTATTGAATTAGTGCCTGGTGGTAAATTTCCTAAAGGTCGCCTTTTTAACTTGTCTGCACCTGAACACGATGCTATGCGATCTTATATCAAGGAGTCATTGGAGAAGGGTCATATCAGACCATCCTCTTCACCCTTGGGTGCCGGATTTTTCTTTGCTGCCAAAAAGGATGGTTCATTGAGGCCGTGTATTGATTATCGTCTCTTGAATAAGATCACTGTGAAGTATCAATATCCGTTACCCTTGATTTCTGACCAGTTTTCCAGGGTGAAAAGTGCTAGTTGGTTTACCAAGCTTGACCTCAGGGGGGCGTATAACCTTATTCGCATTACGCACGGGGATGAATGGAAGACGCGTTTAATACCCCAGAGGGGCATTTTGAGTACCTAGTGATGCCCTTTGGGCTCACTAATGCTCCTTCCGTCTTCCAATCCTTCATGAATGATATTTTCAGGGATTTTGTGGATAAATTTCTGATTTTATTTGGATATATCTTTTTTTTTTCCCAAAGATGGGGCTCTCTGTGAAAATTTCGGGCTGTGTTTCCCGATTTTGAGAGAGAATGCACTGTATGTGAAGGGATCAAAGGTCTTTTTGGCGTCAGAAGTCTCTTTTTTTGGATTCTTTTGTCTCCGCCCGTTATTGAAATGGACCCGGTCAAAGGTTTGGCCATCTTGATTGGGGCCCAACCCCACTTATTAAAGGCTCTTCGAGATTTTTGGGGGTTTTTCCAATTTTATCATAAAATTTTTTGGTTTTTCTGGTATTGTAAAACCCTTGACTGATTTACCAAAAGGGTTCGATGTGGTGAATTTGGGCCCCCTAGGCAGTCTCCCGCGTTTCAGGGGTTAAACAGAGATTCCTTCTGCTCGTTCACGGCAGCCTGATGGTTCTCTACCGTTTCAGGTGGGGTGATGCCTCGAGATTGGGGCGGGCCGTTTTGCCCCAAAAAGATCCAAGACCCCTAAGAGTAACCCTTGTGCCCTTTTTCTCTCGAAAATTTTCTCCAACCCGAACGTAAAATTTTGACGTGGGATCGGGGTTATTTTGGGCCCTGAAATGGGCCTTTGAAGATGGGAATTGGCTGGGAAAGGGGCTAAAAATCAGGGTTCCTCACGGACCATAAAAATTGGTCTACTTGAATCAGCAAGCGACTTAATCCTAAAAAGGGCCCGGTGGGCCTTGTTTTTTTACATTTTTTTTTTGTGGTTTCTTTTTCTGGCCTAAAGTTAAGCGGATGCCCTCTCGAGGATTTCTTTCGGATTCCTGAGTTATCGATCCTCTGTTATTTTGAAAGAGGGTGTAGTTCTTTTCCGCATCTGCCCCAATTTGAGACTGGCTTGGAAGGGTTTTTCAGGAGGAAAACCCCGAGCGCTGCCCATTGGGAAATTGTTTGTCCCCGTTGTGGAGAAGAGTCCAAAAAAGGGTGCCCCAAGCATACTAAAAACATGACAACATAGAAAAAAAATAAAA
>JARQOD010000004.1:72093323-72188593 GCA_033576555.1 Oophaga sylvatica | reverse complement strand
GATTCACTCTATTATTAGGTTATCTGACATCAGCAAGGCACTATGCCATTATTTGTAAAGATGCAAAATTTGTTTGTTGTGAATTCGTTATATTTTTTGGGCGCATTCTCATTTGATATTATTTAATATTTTTGGTTGCAATGTCACTAGTTAATAAAATTAAAATTTAAACAAAAAAGTTGCTTTTTGATGGATGGTTAACATGGTGAAATTATAGCCCATGACATGCGAAAAATAAAATCATTAATTGCCCCGATTTTTAAGATATTTCTCTCCTCACCTAGTTTATTTGGTTGTGTTTTCATTTGAGTCTTTTTTGCGTTTTTTTTTTTTTTCATTTATTTTTGTTTTTTTTTAATCATTATGATTTTTGTAACCTTTTTTTCAGGGTTGTGTTTTTCCCTTCTCTATGCATTCCTAATATAGTCATTGTTTGTTATTGCCAGTGTAAACATTTTTTCCCCTTAGATTTAGTAATATATACTTGTGACAATAAAATTTCGTATTTCCGTTCGTTGGTTGTGATAACATCATTGCACTGTTTAATTGGACGCCTAAAAAGGGGATTCTTGCTTGGGTCCCCCCATAAAAATGGCCGCCGTAATACTTCTGAGCTGTCCCGGAACTTTTTTTATCATGTTTATTTCGCGCTATTGGTGCCTGCTCCCAACCCCGGGTAACCCCCCGCATTGCTGTACTGGGACGCTTGCCCGCGGGGGGCCCCATGTGTTCCGGCTTTCCCAAAATGACGGCGCGGTGACCCGGGCCTAGGGCTAGGCTTTTAACTTATTATCACGCCATTTTTTGGGGTCTAGAGCAAAAAAAGTTTCGGGTTGCTGAAATTGCAAGAGTTTTTTCCCCCTAATTGATCAGATGTACTTCTGGTTTTCAGGTTTTAAAATAGCCGGGCCAGCTGTCACCTTCCCCCCTGAAGAAGGAAAGGGAAGAACCTTCCCAAAAGCGCTTGGGGGGGCAGGGGCAGCATGTGGGGTCCACTGTGAGTTTTTTGGTAGTACTGCTCCCATGATTTACCTCTGTATGCACATCATTTACTTTTGTATGTACATTATCTACCCTGTATGTGCATCTATGCATTGTAATTATGTTGAATCTATTTTTAAAAAGTATATGGTTTTGTTATAGGTTTACCACATGTGGTTTTCCCTTTGTTTTTTGTTTTTGCACTGGGCACTCAGGATTCTTTTGCTGTGTATTTTTTTTATCCTATTACATTAAAAAAGTGTTTTCTATTTTTTCATATTTGACCTTGATGCTCATTTCTCTCGGTGTCGCCCTCTACAGTACCATATATCTGCTGTTTTTTGGTACTTTTCCCAAACTAGGAAGAAAAGGTGGAAGGGCCGGGGACGTGGGGGGGGGGCCCAGCGGGTACTGATGTGGGGGTGGTGTTTTGCGGTTGTCCAAAAACACAATAGCCCTAAGGCAGGGGGTGTTGAGCCTGCGTCTCCTCGGGGCCCGAGGCCGGGAAGGCCCCCTTTTCGGGGAAAAGGTAAAACCGCTTTTAAAGCCGGAGAACAGGACGGTTTTGGCTTACATTGCTAAAACAGCCCCCAGCTCATCGCCCCCCTTTTTCTGAATTTTCAAAAACTGCAAGATGAGTGCAGTGGGCTCCCGGGCAGGAAAAACACCTTTCCTTTTGTCCACCCCCCCCACCAAAGTGAAGGGTGCGGCAGGCCCCCACTTTAATTACTCCCTGGGGTCTTTTCACATCCAGCCCAACTATCAAGTCAAAACCCGAACTCCCCACCAAGATGAACGACTGGGGTGCACTGTGATGGGCCCCTGCTATATATTCTGCTGGGGGGCATTCACCCGAGCATACTTGCCCTCGCAGTTACGAGCCAAATCGACCCTGATGAAACTCAGTGCCCCTTACCCCATACTATACCACCCTTTCATGGTGACACGAGGGAAGGGGCAGTGAAAATTGAAGAGGTATAGATGCCCAGTTTTTGACCTGGATTTCAGCCTTGGGAAAGGTGCCGCTGGCAATAGCTCAGAAGGAGGAGGGTCCGCAGCAGGGATTGACATCACAGCTGCGTTATCTGAGGCCCCGTAGCGTCCAAAAAAAAAAAAAGAGTTTTCAAGACGCTTGGCCAACGGTAAATTAGCACAGCGTAAACCCTGAAAAGTTTTCCCATATAGGAAAAGTGCATGTGGGACTTTTTGACCCAAAAACCTATTTATGATAAAAGGTTTTCTGTAAGAAGGGGGGAAGGACCTTTAGCCGAGGAAATTCTCCGAAATTTGAAACCATTTTGCATCTTAGACATGAAAACACAATGCATTGCAAGCGTGGACGGACAAAAAACCTCGGGTGCACACTGCCCCTGCCCCGACAAAGGTACCCCAGAAAATTCTAAAATCGCTTCCCCATGTAAGCCCCCAGCAAAAAAAGTTGGGGTGTCGTCGCAAGGCCCAAAAGCGTCGGGAACCCAATTTTTTTCCCAAACGAAAACTGCACTAGGCCATCACCACCACCACCATCTCCCCAAACACCAACCCCCCTCCATCCGCCATGTCCACCGCTTTTTCCACCAAAAATGCACTCTCAAGTCCACCCCCCTAGCAAGACTCTGAGTGGGGACAAAAAAAGTCCCAAAATCCTCATCCGTGTACATGGTTTTGAACGCCTACATTGCCAAACTGATCTCATTAGAGATGTCCCCTTTCCTTTTGGTTTGAAAGGCAGCTTTCCGAGAGCTCAGGGCCAATGCTGTCCCACGCTATGCCTACATCGGCACTTCTTTTCAGAAAAGCCATCCCTGCCCTCCACTGCATGTGAAAAACCGCTTTGTCCATGCACTCAAAAAACAGGGTGGAAAGGGCACCTCACAAAAGATCTGTGAGAGGCAGGGCCCGGGCCATTTGTTTTCCATCATTGCACGGCAAAGGGAAGTCATGATAACGGCCAAAATTTTGTGGCGGCCATACCTTGGCAAAACCAGACACATACCTTGCTGCTCACACCTTAACCGGGTGGTGCAGTGCTTCATAAAAAATTTATGGGAGTTACCAGCCGTCCCTAAGGTGCAAAAGACTGTGCTCGCACACCCGGGTTCCTCCCCCAAACTCCAGATGAGCAAAACTGCAGCGATCGCTCCACCCCCCAAACCCGCCTAACAAAGACGTTGCAAAAAGGGGGAACTCCACCATGCACAGGGTTGAGAGGCTGTGCGAACAAGGCAGGCTGTAACTTTTGGGGGGGAAATCACAGGCGGGCAGTTTGGGGGAGACATCGAGTTTCGGTTTTACAGGGTCAAAGTAAAAGAACCTTGTAAAGTCCTTCAGTTTTTTGAGGAATGCACAGGGCGGTAAGTGCAGACACGCAATCAAAACATGAGAACCCCACTTAGCGTCTGCCATGCAAATTTTGAGCACTTTAAGGATCGGGCCTGCAGGGGGGAGGAAAGGAGGGAAGCCTTGATGCATCACCCATTGTCGTCAGGGAACTTCCGGGGAAAAGGTGGAGGAAGAAGAGGAAGAGGAGGGGGAGGGGGGGGGAATGATTTTTTGGGGGGGGGAAATGCTTCTCGAGGGCAAGAGAAAATTTGGGTTTCCAAAGGTCAGGTAAAAGGGTTTGTGCATGATGGGGGAATGGGATTTGGCTGAAAGTGCTCCTCCACACATCACTGGCAGTGCATTTTTACCCCTGGAACTTTGGCCACATTGTGATTAGTCTTGGGATCCTAAAAGGGACCCCTCATTGCCAAATTTGAAGGGTGACGACTACTGGTTGACCACATCCTCATCCGTTATAAAAAGGGAAATTCAGAACATCAGCCACAGGAGAACCTAGAGCTAAACGGCGAACAAACAAAACTTGGTAACCCTTTTTTAGAGGCATTCCCCCACAAGAGCGGGTCCGGTCTACCAAAAGAACCCTACGGGCAACATGGAAAGGTGTTCGGGGTGCACCACGCCGAAGTGGCGTTGAGACGGGTTTCATGCCATTTGTGGACTGATTTCTCGAGTACCGCTCAACGACTGGTAAACAAATTGATTGAACAGACGGAGACAGCAGTTGTCAACTATGGTTCAAATTACCTCTCCCCCCCCATCGATGTTCCCCCTCCGTTCATTCCCTTTGATACGGGCCGAAAAACGGACACCTGGCCAAAATTGGCACAAAATGCCTTTGGGGGAGCTGCTTGCCCTGTGTAGGTGCTATCAGAAAGGCCCCTTCAGTGCTGCTGGATAAACCTGACAGAAAAAAGGACCCGGCTTCGACCCCCAAAATGTAGGTGACCACCTTCAAAAAATAAAACCCATGCCTGGGACATAGTTTTTGTAAAACCTTCCCCCCCCCCCTGATACACATGGGTTTTTGCCAGAAAAAAGGGCTGCTTTTCCCCCCCCTCTATTTCTAATTTTTCCTCCTTTGTACTGCTTAAGTCCAGCCTACCCTAAACATAGCAATTTTTCCCCCTCCCTAACTGGGCTGTCCCCCACGGGGCCCGGCCAGCACCTGGCGCACTGGGGCAAGTCCCGGGGGCCCTGAAGGTGGGGGGGCCCCCCCCCACAAACACCGGCGTACTAGAGGGGCCCTGGCCGTGCGGCCCCCAGAGTGGGCCCCCCCCTGCTTGCTCAGGGCCCCAGCATTTGCGATGTTACCTCTCCATGCTCCCCCGCTGGACTCTTCCGCGTTCCCGACAGTGACTTTTAGGTCAGAGAGCGCGATGAATCACCTGTGCGCCCCCCTGTGTTATGAATGTGCTAGAGAGGGTTTCTGAGCAAGGGTCCCTCTGTGTTTCAGACAGTACTGAACCCCTTTTAGCGAGGGAAAACAATCGGGATCATGGAAAGGGCTGTATAAGGGGGGTTCCCTCCATGAGGGTTTCCGGGATCAATTTTCTTGTCTAATGGTTCCCGGTTCATTTGGGAACTTTATAGTTTGCCGCACTTTGCATCAGATAAGATATTTTCTGCTTTTGTTTTTGTGCTTGTTTTTGCTTGTTCCCCCACTTTTGGAGGTCGGCCGGGTCCCCTCCCGGGGGGTTGTCCCCTCAGTTTTTGGAGACACTGTTGTTTGTTCATTTCTTTTTCCTTTTTTTCATCGTGGGTTAGTTTTGTTACACCCAAAAACTGATTTTTGGGGGTAGAGTCGTGTGATCTCAGGTGTTTTTTTTCAATCAGAAGAGTTGGGATTTTTTAGGGGTTTTTTGATTGCAGTAGTATCCTTTCCGACTTTTTTCTGACAGATTTGGCCCCAAGTTTGCTCATTCTATTTTTGTCTGTGTCCCTCTTCTTCTTGTCTAACCGCCATTACATGTTGGGGGGTTCCTTTTTCTTTGGGATCTGCTCCGGGGCAGATAGCTTTCTCTTTTTGCCTTTAGGTGTAGTTATCTCTAGGCTGTGACGGGGGTCTAGGATAAACAAAGGGAACGCTCCTCTACCCTATTTGTGGTTGGGTCGGTTACTGCAACCAATAGGTTCCAGCCTCTCTGGTGATTGCCTTTTTTTTTATTCTCCTCACTACAAAAACACAACAGTATCCCCGGGCCCAAAACTGAAATTATATGGTACTCACAAAAGGGGAAAAAATATGTGAAAAAAAAAAAAAAGTTGCAGAGTTGTCAAGTTTTTTTTTTTTTCCCTTTTGTTGCATTTTTTTTCTCTTTTTCTCTGGGTGCTGGGAAGATTATTTTTTTTTCTCAATGAAGCTTGACAGTTTTCGGCCGTGGGATCGCTTTCCACTGGGTTCGGAGTATTGAACCTATTTCGGTTGCCGGGTTTTGGGGAAACCCAGGATTCCCATCCAAATTTTTTTTTTGGGGGATCGGGTAAATTTTTTGATTTCAAAAAAAACTGTAAGTTTTTTTTTGCCTTAAAGCCTAAGTCCCCCGGGAAGCAGCACGCAGGTTCAAAAAGTCACTCTCCCTGCGCGCGACCCTCAGGATTGGGCTTTTTCCCACACCTGGGGGCCGTTTTTAATGTTTGATGTATTTTTTCGGCTCTGGGGTTTTTTTGTACGTGAACCTAAGTCACGTCAAGCAAAAAAACCTTGTTGGCATTAAAAGGGGCTTGAAGAGCGAGTTGTACTGTCGAAATTCCAAAAGTGGCAGTCCTGACCAAATGGAATGAGATGCTTTTCACCCTTTTTTGGAAGGTACTGTCAGGAAAAAAGGGTGTTATGGTGGGATTCCCCGCTCCCTCTGTCTCAAAAATTTTTTATGTCATTGGGTATTCAAATTGACAGACGTTTGCGTGAACGCAGAGGTATGCGTAGATAGTGTTGCCCCTTGTGAGCCAGCTTTTGACCCACAGGTGAAGAGTGATTTTGGGGACAGCGTCATGAGTTGAAACACCCAAGGGGTTATGTTTTACTGTGGTGAGCTTCTCATCTATTTCAGTCTGCCCTAAGCAGGAAGATTTGCACGCCAGTTGTCTTGGGGTAGTGCAGACTAAATTTCTGTTTGACTTTTTCCCCATTTGCCCCCTTCCCACATTTTTGCTCGGTTTTTGTTGTTCGGGAGCAGCTATTAACCTGAGGATTTTGATTTTTCCCCAAACTTGGGGGTTTCCCCCATGATCCCCCGCGAAGTCTATTCCCCTACGGCATTGTTTTACCCTTGGCGGAGAAAAACCCCCTTTTCTACTAGGGAAATGAGGGTTGAACCGATCATCGGGGAGTTTCAAATTTCAGGTGCGTATAATCGCATGACAATATTGTACTAGGTTTTCCCTTGGTTTTCAGTCCCAAAATCCGTTTTGCATTGGAAATCTGTGTCTTGCGTTGGGGGGCCCAATGTGTTAATGCCGACACTCCTTTTTTTTTTTGCCCTGCTTTTATCTCAGGGGTTTTCTGACTTTTTGATGATTTTTTTTGGATGTAATTAATGAAAGTAAATCTGCATCCCTTCCCCCCCCCACAGGAGCATGATTTTCGCTATTGAATTAGTGCCTGGGGGTAAATTTCCTAAAGGTCCCTTTTTTAACTTTCTGCCCGAACACGATGCTTGCGATTTAATCAAGGAGTCAATTTGGGAAGGGTCATACAACCCCCTTTCACCCTTGGTGCCGGGTTTTTTTTTGTGCCAAAAAGGGGGGTTTATTGAGGCCGTGATTTATTTCGTCTCTTGAATAAATACGGAAGTTCAATACCCTTACCCTTGATTTTTTTTGACCATTTTTTCCCGGGGGAAAAGGCTAGTTTGGTTTTTCCAAGTTTACCCCAGGGGGGCGAAACTTTTTCCATTAGCAGGGGGGTGAATGAAAACAGGGTTTTAAAAACCCCAAAAGGGGGATTTTTAGTACCTTGATGCCCTTTGGGCTCACTAATGTCCTTCCCTTCCAATCCCTTTATGAATGATATTTTTTAGGGATTTTGGGATAAATTTCTGATTGTTTTTTTGGGTATACTTAATTTTTCCAATGACTGGGGCTTCATGTGAAAAATTTACTGTGTCCAGTTTTGAGAGAGAATGCATGTATGTGAAGGGATCAAAGTGCTTTTTGGCTCAGAAGGTCTCATTTCTTGGATTCATTTTTTCCCGCTGTTATTTAAATGGACCCCGGGCAAGGTTTAGGCCATCGTGATTTGGGGCCAACCCCACTTTATTAAAGGCTCTTTAGAATTTTTGGGTTTTTTCCATTTTTTTTCATAAAATTTTTTGGTTTTTCTGGTATTGTAAACCATTGACTGATTTACCAAAAGGGTTCGATGTGGTGAATTGGGCCCCCGAGGCAGTCTCTGCGTTTTGGGAAATTAAGCAGAGATTCCTTCTGCTTGTTCCGGCAGCCTGTGGTTTCACCGTTTTAGGTGGGGTGATGCCCCGAGATTGGGGCGGGGCCGTTTTGTCCCAAAAAGATCAAGACCCCTAAGAGTAACCCTTGTGCCTTTTTTTCTCGAAAATTTTCTCCAAATGAACGTAAAAATGACGTGGGAATCGGGAGTTATTTGGGCCCGAAGTGGGCCTTTGAAAATGGAGACATTGGCTGGAAAGGGGTAACTCTGGGGTCCTAAAGGGCCAAAGAACTGGCTAACTTGAATAGCCCAAACGACTTAATCCTAAACAGGGCCCGGTGGGCCTTGTTTTTCACACTTTTAAATTTTTTGGTTTCTTTTCTTCCCCGGCCTAAAATGTTAAGCGGGTGCCCTCTCGAGGATTTCTTTCGCTTCCTGAGTTATCTGATCCTACTGTTATTTTGAAAGAGGGTGAGTTTTTCCCCCCATCTCGCCCAATTTGAGACTGGGTCGGAAGGGTGTCAGGGGGAAAACCTGAGCGCTCCCCATTGGGAAATTTTTTGCCCCAGCCTATGAAAAAGAGTCCAAAAAAGGCGCATAAAGAAAAAGCATGACAACTAGAATAATAAAAATTTTGAAAGCAATATGGTTTTGGGAATAAAAGGGAAAAAAATTTGAACGCTTTATATAAAACATTTGGCCAAACTTTTTAAACCAACAACCATCGTCAAGGTGGGCTCAATTCTTTGGTCCCTAACCTAATGTGAACATCCCTCTTTTTAGCTGATATCTGAATTTCGGGCGAATTCCCTCTGCGAATGCCTGCATTATGGTAAAGTGGGGAGCCGGTGTAATTAAAATACCACCGGGGGAGCGGAGTGCTCGGTCAGCAACTAAAATTAAAAGACAAAAAAACCCGACGGGGCCTTCCCAAAAAAAGGAACTAGGTGCAAAAACCCAAAAGGGGGCTACCCCATGTAAAAAGAGGGATTTCCATTAAGGGTTTGGGACTCAACAAATGAGACCACCTTGACGAGGTTGTTTACTTTTAAAATGTTTGGGGCCCAAAGTTTGTACAACGTCTCAAATTTTTTTATATTCCAAAGCCAATTGCATTCAAAATTTTTAATTCTATGTTTTCCCTCTTTATATGCTTGAGTGCAGCCTTTTTTTGGAGTTTTACATGAGGGGAGCTCCCTTTGGTTTCACCCATTCACAATTTGTCTGGGAAATCCCTCAGGTTTTTTGTCTTTTTTAATTTAGCTTCCCCCCAAAAGGTGGGATTTTAATTTACCCCGGGCTCCCTATTTAAAACCCATATATGCGGCTTTACGCAGAGGTGATATTCGCCCAGAAATTCAGTATCAACCTAATAAGGTATTTTCCCCAATTAGGTTTGGGACTAACAAATTTGAGCCCCCTTGACGATGGTTTTTGGGCTTTAAAATTTTTGGGCCAAATGTTATACAAGTCTAAAATTTTTTTTCCTTATTTTCCCAAAAGCCATATTGCATTCAAAATTTCAAATTCTTTTTGTATCCTTTTTAGTTTGAGTGCACCCTTTTTTTGGAGTTTTACAGAGGGGAGCTCCTTTGGTTTGCACCTAGTTACATTATCGGGAAAGTCCAGTCGGGGTTTTTTTGTCTTTTGAATGTTAGCTTGCTGACCGAGCACTCCGCTCCCACCAGGTGGTGATTTTAATTACACCGGCTCCCTACTTTACCCATTATGCAGGCATTACTGACAGAGGTGCATATTCGCCCAGAAATTCAGATATCAGCCTAATAGAGGTATGTTCACATTAGGTTAGGGACTCAACAGAATTGAGACCACCTTGACGATGGTTGTTGAGCTTTAAAATGTTTGGCCAAATGTTTATACTAAGCGTCTCAAATTTTTCCTTATATTCCAAAGCCATATTGCTATTCAAAATTTCATATATTCTATGTTGTCATGCTTTAGTATGCTTGAGTGCAGCCTTTTTTTGGATGTTTTACATGAGGGTAGCTCCCTTTGGTTTGCACCTAGTTCACATTAGTCTGGAAGTGCCAGTCAGGTTTTTTGTCTAGTGGAAGAAGAGTGTGATGTCTGAGATTCATTGTTCCGCGTTGGCTGGTCATCCCGGGATTTTTGGTACCAGAGACTTGGTGAGTCGGTCCTTTTGGTGGCCTACTTTGTCTCGTGACGTCAGGGAATTTGTGCAGTCCTGTGGGACTTGCTCTCGCTCCAAGCCTTGCTCTCGCTCTAGTGGTTTGTTAATGCCATTTCCTGTGCCCAAGAGGCCATGGACCCATATCTCTATGGATTTTATTTCTGACCGCCCTGTTTCTCAGAGAATGACCGTTATCTTGGTAATCTGTGATAGGTTTTCCAAGATGATACATCTTGTGCCATTACCTAAGATACCTTCCTCCTCCGAATTGGTGCCTTTGTTCCTTCAGCACGTGGTTCGGTTACATGGCATTCCAGAGAACATTGTGTCTGACAGAGGAGTCCAGTTTGTTTCCAGATTTTGGAGGACATTTTGTTCTAAACTTGGTGTTCAATTATCTTTCTCCTCTGCTTTTCATCCTCAGACCAATGGACAAACCGAGAGAACAAACCAGACCTTGGAGACTTATTTGAGATGTTTTGTGTCTGCTGATCAAGATGACTGGGTCTCTTTTTTGCCTTTGGCTGAGTTTGCTCTTAATAATAGGGCTAGCTCTGCCACCTTGATGTCTCCATTTTTCTGCAATTTTGGGTTTCACCCTCCATTTTCTTCGGGACAGGCGGAGGCTTCTGTCTGTCCGAGTGTTGACTCTGCTGTGGAGCGAATGCAGCAGATTTGGGACCAGGTAGTGGAGAGGTTGTCTCTCTCTCAGGAGAAGGTCCAATGGTTTTCCAACCAGCATAGGACTGATGGTCCTCGGTTTAAAGTGGGGGACTTGGTTTGGTTGTCCTCAAGAAATATCCCTATGAGGGTTGCATCTCTAAAGTTTAAGCCTAGGTTCATTGGACCTTATAAGATCATGGAGATTCTTAATCCTGTTTCCTTCCGTTTGCTTCTTCCAGGGACATTTAAGATCCATAACGTGTTCCACAAGTCCTTATTGAAGAGGTTTGTCGAGCCAGTGGTTCCTATGGCTGCGCCTCCTGACCCTGTTTTGGTTGAGGGCAATCTGGAGTATGTGGTTGAGAAAATATTGGATTCTCATTTTTCTAGACAGAAACTCCAGTATTTGGTTAAGTGGAGAGGTTATGGTCAGGAGGACAATTCTTGGGTGTTTGCTTCGGACATCCATGCTAGGAGACTGATCCATGCCTATCACCGAGCTCATCCTGATCGACCTGGTTGCACAAGTGAAGGTTCGGTGACCCCTCCTCCAGGGGGGGTACTGTTATGAATGTGCTAGAGATGGTTTCGGAGCAGAGGCTCCCTCTGGTGGTTACAGACAGTACTGAACCTTTCAGCGAGGAATGGCAATCTGGGATCACGGACTGGTCTGATATAAGGGAGGTTCCCTCTCTTGATGGTTGCCGGTGATCAATTGTTCCTATCTCAATTGTGGTTCCTGGTTCATTTGGAAGCTTGATGAGTCTTGCCTGCATCTTCTGCTATCAGATAAGATATTTTCTGCTTTTGTTTTTGTGCTTGCTTTTTGCATTGTTCCCTGCACTTCTGTGGAGGTCGGCCGGGTCCCCTCCGGGGGCTTGTGCTCCTCTCAGTTTATCTGGAGACACTGTTGTTTGTTCATTTGCTTTTTCCTGTTTTTTCAGTGGCTGTGGCTTCGTTTTGTTACACCAGAGAACTGATTTAGGTGGTAGAGGTCGTCTGATCTCAGGTGTTTTTGCAATCAGAAGAGTTGGTATTTTTTTAGGTTTTTTTTGGATTGCAGTGAGTATCCTTTCCTGTACTTTTCTGTCTAGACAGATTGGGCCCCAGCATTTGCTCATTCTATTTTCTGTCTGTGTCCGTGCTTCTTCTTGTCTAACCGCCATTACATGTTTGGGGGCTTCCTATTTTCTTTGGGGATCTGCTCCGGGGCAGATAGCTTTCATCTTTCTGCCTTTAGGTGTAGTTATCTCTCAGGCTGTGACGAGGCGTCTAGGATCAACGTAGGAACGCTCCATGGCTACCTCTAGTTGTGTGGTTCGTTCAGGTTACTTCAATCCAATAGGTTCCAGCCTCTCTGGTGTATTGCCGTTTTGTTTATTCTCCTCAGATACCAAAACACAACACCTCTGCCTGAAAATTTACAGTGCAGAGAGCTAGAAGATGACGACGCTGAGGAGTCCAGAGTAGAGCAGTGCCCCGCGAGGAGAGGTATTTCATTTTTTTTAATGTTTGGAGCAATATATGGGGAGCATTATACACTGGAGAATTATATATGGGGCCCATCATACACTTGAGCATCATAGATAGGGCCCATTATACACTGGAGCATTATATATAGGGCCCATCATACACTGGAGCATTATAAATGGAGCCCATCATACACTGGAGCATCATATGGGGCCCATTATATATGGCACAACATATGGGGCACATTATACATGGAGCCCATTATATATGGAGCATTATCTATGGGAAACCATTATATTTGGAGAATTATATGGGGCTCATCATACACTGAAGCATCATATATGGGGCCCATCATATACTAGAGCATCATATAGGGTTAATTATTTATGGGGCTTTATATATGGAGCATCATATGGAGCACATATGGGGCCTATTCTGTATGGAGCATTATATGGAGCCCATTCTGTATGGTGCAATACATGGGCCGATCATATTGTCACGCTGTATAGCAGATATATATATGTGATGACAATAATCTATATCAAAAGGGCAACATACTATATAACATGCGCATAGCTATATGATAACATAGATTTACCTGACAGAAAGTCCAGTGGGTCAAAACGGAATCCGTTATACGCTGTCTCCGGCTAGAGGGTGACCGGGGTCTAAGCTGACCCTAAACTGGGGTCCTAACTAATCCCTCAACCTGGAGGTACTGTTAAAGGTACAGAGGTCCAGGCCACCAGCGTAAACCCTGTCTCCTATCAATCCCTGCCAACTGTATTCTAGTCCTAAGAAGGACCCTGAATACCACCAAAGGGAATGAACAGGTAACGGTTAATGAACAGAAAGACATACAAGAAAGACAAGAAATAAAGTAAATAAAGTCTTACATACAACACTCACACACAGTAGGAACACCTAAGGTCTCAGAGATAAACTATAAGCTGTAAGAGTAAAAACAACTAAGGAGCTCTTAGCTTAAGTATTCCCAGAACCGATCCAGTCTGCTAAACTATATGAATGCTTTCACCGGCATCCAACACCCAGACTGGCAGGAATATAAAGGAAACTAATTAGAACATAATCCAAAGCAGCCGGGCGAGGCTGGACCTAGTCTTAGCAAAGAGCTAGGTAAAATTAACTCTCTCATTACCAAACACAAAGAAACAGCAGCTCAGCTGTGAGAAGTCAGAATGTGCAATCGCGACGATCTTCGTGGCGATGCACCCATGACACATATACTGTATGGAGCTTTATATGTGGCTCATTTATACTGTATGAAGCATTATATTGGGCCCATTATTCTGTATGGAGCATCATATATGGGACTCATTATTCTGTATGGAGCAATATATGGGGCTCATTATTCTGTATAGAGCAATATATGGGGCTCATTATTGTGTATGGTGCACTATGTGGTGCCCATAATACTGTATGGAGGACTATACTGTCCTGTTGTTGAGCTATTGTAGAATTTACAATAGATATCACTCATGTAATGTAAGAAGTGAAGTATTTGGCATTGTACAGTACTATACCTATATTTCTCTGCCGTATCGGAGCATCATGAATTGTGGTATGTGTTAAAGGGGCCCACTGAGACTCTTTCACCCAGGGCACACGAAAACCTGGAGCCAGCGCTTCCCCCCCCACAACTTTAGCCAAATAACCTCCAGTTTTCAATGCATTACTATTATTATAAAGTAAATTAAGGTTGACAAGCTTAAGTAATAAGAATTGATGTCATTGGCATTGAAATGAGCACTGTAGGTGTGTTTACTGTCCTCCACTCACTGGCGACTGTTATGCCCCATTGACTTGCATTAGGGCCGGGTCGGGTTTTGGTCGGAACTTCGACTTTTTCCGATAGTCGGCCGATTTCGTTCGACTTGACTTTTGATAAAGTTGGGTGGTCCGAAACCCGACTCGACCCTTCCAGAGGCAAAGTCGCTCATCCCTAGTCGTGTCATTGGTCAATAACAGTCGGGCAGCAAGTCCAGTGGTCATGGCGTCTGCTGTCAAAATTAGAAGCTTCTCATGTCCAGGGAGGATTTGCTGCACAAGCACAGTCAAAAAACCACCCTGGAGATGAATACACAAGTCCAAACTGAATAGCCATCACACGCGCAGTTACAATGCTAAGAGAAGCCATATGTGCATAGGGCGCATGCGCAAAGTGCATCCCAAATGATATCGGGCTACTAAAAAGATGCACAGGCGCACGGATATAAATAAGCCAGCCATAGTGTGCAGACAGTAAAAAACCCACCTTGGAACCAATGCGCAGGTCCAATCTGGAAAGCAAGCACACGCGCAGCTGCAAATGTCACGAGAAGCCACAAGCACACAGCGCGAATGCGTGAGGCACATCCCAAATAATAACGTGCAACAATAAAAGACACGCAGGCGCACAGATTACAGATAAGTCTGCCATAGTATGTAGAATACGGATGCACTGAAGATGGAGCCAATGTACTTCATGCAATAAACCAGGGGGGTAAAAATAGCCAATACATATAGTGCAAACATAATCAAAAGCACAAACAAAAAGAAAAACAAAATAATAAAAAATCAATAAAAAATATAGAATAAAAAAAAAGGGAAATGATAATTGGAGAGAAACCTCAATTAAATATAGTCTCTTAGGTCAAGATGGTGGACCAAGAAAAGTCTATGTAACCAGGCCATAATGGACCAAATCATGATGGAAAAAGCTAAGTCCATACCATGCGAACCCACAAGGAAGAAGACATGTAGATAGTCCATGCCATATATAAAATATATCTATCCCATGAGAAAACCCCCATGGATATCTTGAAGAATCAAATATTTGAATGCCGTTTATTAAACCAAAATAATAGACCAAAGGTGAACAGGGAGTCTTAAAATAGAAAAGGCTGGGTACATATGATGTGAATCCACAGAAGTGGAGACATATAGATAGACTATATGACACATAAGAAAAGATGTATCTAACCACAGTTAGAACCACATATATGAACCATGATGGACCAAGAATGATGAAAAGGCTAAATCCATACCATGCAAACACACAGAAAAGGAGAGATCCCTAAATGGACCATACCATAAATGACAAAAATTTGTACCCTAGCATAGTCCAGTCCATATTTCTTACGTTATGCAATTCTTAATTCTGTTCTTTTTTAATCATCTATACCAGGTTCACTTCTTCAAGGGTAAATACGGATTCTACCATTTGGATCGTACTTTTGAACCCTTCTACAAATTGCTTTTTTTATATGGACTGGACTATGCTAGGGTACATATTTTTGTCATTTATGGTATGGTCCATCTAGGGATCTCTCCATTTCTTGTGTGTTTGCATGGAATCCCCAAAGTAAGTGCTCCTTGTAGAATGCAAGATAAATGTGATCCCAAATGTTATGTAAAATGTTTCCAATAAAAGCTTCAACTCAGTCCACAAAATAAGCAAGTCCCTACTCATGTCCGACATCTGTTATGTTATGGTAGCTGAGGAGGTAGGAGCAAAAAACCGCATAGGCAGCCTAATACCAGAGAGGTTGGAAACTAATAGGTTGCAGACCCCTAAACTAACCGCACAATTAGAAGCAGCCGTGGAGCGTACCTACGGTGGTCCTAGACATCTCGGCACAGCCGGAGAGATAGCTATCCCTGAAGATGGAAAGAGGAAAGCTAACTGCCCTTGAGTAGACCCCAAAAGAGTAGGAAGCCCCCAAACATATAATGGCGGTTATACAAGATGAAAATATGAAAACACAGACAGAAAATAGATTGAGCAAACGCTGGGGCCCAAAACTGTCTAGATAGGACAGCACAGGAGAGAATACTTTCTGCAACCCAGAAAAACCCTAGGAAAAACTCCAACACTTCTGAATCTAAAAACACTGAGACCACACGGTCTCGACCACCTATATCAGATCTCTGGTGTGGACACGTAGCTACCCTGCAAAAAAATATCACAAGAACTGAGCAAATGAACAAATACATAAAACGAACGGAGACCAGCCAAAGCCCCCATAGGGGACCCGGCTGAAGACAAAAAGCAATGCAGCAAAAAGCAAGGAATTCAAACCACAGTAAAAAAAACTGAAAAATACTTATCTGAACGCAAGCAGGAGACAGCAGGAAAGCAAGCTGAATTCCAAACTAAACCAGGAAGCACAATTGATCACCGGAGAGGATCATGGAGATCAGCTCACTTATATCAGGCCAGTCAGTACCACCTGACACTCACTCGTTATCTGCGGGTGTTGGCTTTTGGAGATTTGTTCAGGAGATTGTTGCTTGGAGTTTGTTAGTGTGCTCATCCTCATACTCTCCTATTTTGTTTCTCCTTCCTGTTACTCATTTGTGTTTCACTCTGTTTGGTGATGATATTTTGTATGATTGTTGTTTTCATTTATGCATGTCTGTCTTTCTTTGTTTGTCTTGTTAGGCCGGCACTCGGACTGGAGCGTTCAGCTGCATAGAAATACATGCAGTCGCACACTTTGGTCCCGAGTGCCAGATATTGAGGTGCGAGTTTCTCACAAGTGTGACCCCGGCCTTACTGTATTCCTATACACTTAGTTTTCCCTCCTCCTTGGGTGGGGGAGTGCACAGATTAGGGCTGATTTAAGAGCACAGCAAAATACGTGGACTCAGCCGCTCCACTTTCAGAAGTAATCCAGGGGACAGGGATAGGCAAGAGTGCCCCTAGTTCTAGGGACCCAGTTAGTGCCCACAATCTCAAGGCACTGCGTGATAGGCTCTTCATCCCCCAAAAGAAATCCAGGGAATTCTGAGCTCCCAAAGCCAAATGCCCCTCTCGATTCTAAGCCATATAGTGTGACTAGACCACATTTAGCGTTCACGTGTTTGGCATTTCTGTAGACATGAAAGTCCATCTAATTTATGGGTGCATATCTCCAGAAGCACAAGCTGGGCAGAATGTACTGGGCACTACAATGTACAGGCACTACATTAGCAGATTTGTAATTCTCACTCAACATCCACTGCTGCTTTTTTTTCTGAAAACACCCATCAAATCATGACTACATATGTAGATAAATTCTGAAAAGGGGTATAATTTCCAAAATGTAGTCACTTGAATGCTGTATTCTGCTCTTCTAGCACTTAGGGGCTCTGTATATGAATTCTGCAAACTATTGTAGGGAAATCTGCAGTTCGGGAGGCAGAAAGCACTGCATCTCACCCGAGTCTCGCTATGTGGTTAAGCAGTACTGTACAGCCACATATGGGGTATTTCTACTTTCAGCAGACATTGTGTGACAAATTTTGGTGCCATTTTTATCCATTTCTCAGTGTGAAAATGTAAAATCTGGGGCTAAAACAAATTTTTTTGTGGTAAAAATGTAGTTATTTTTTCTTCACTGACAAATGTTCTAAAATTCTGTGACACACCTGCGGTGTCAATATGATCACTGCACCCCTAGATAAATTCATTGAAAGCTGTAGTTTGTAAAATGGGGTCACTTATGGGGGGTTCTGCTGTTCTGGCACCTCAGGGACTCTCACAGTGGTTCATGATGTTTTCACAAATAAAAACAAGTCAAATTGTACAAATTTTACCACCATCATGAAGTGCAATATGTCATAAGAAAACTGTTTCAGAATCAGTGAGATCCATTGAAGCGTTAGAGTTATTACCACATAAATTGACAGTGGTCAGAATTGTAAAATTTGGCCTCGCCATGATGGTGAAAACAGGCTTGGAGGGTTAAGGGGTTAAAATAAATCAGCAGGTAGAACATAGATGAAGCAAATAAATATTGAAAATAAATTTTGTTGCACAAGTAAACTAGATACAAGTTTGAATAACATTCATAGTTTACATGTCTCCTGTCCTGTCCTGTCCAACTGCCATGTTTAACTGCTGTGCACATTGGCAAATATAGCACTTCAACAAATTCTGCTTAGGTTCTCTTCTGCTCGAGGGCCTTCCTCTTGTCCAGTTCTAAATTCATAGGAAAGTTTGTGTTTAAATGTAGGTCTAATTTAATTCGATAAACAATTGATCAAGTGACTTAACCCCTTAGTGACAGAGCCAATTTGGTACTTTATGACCAAGCCCAGTTTTACAATTCTGACTATGTCATTTTATGAGGATATAGCTCTGGAACGCTTCAACATATCACACTGATTCTGAGAATGTTCTTTCGTGACATATTGTATTTCATGTTAATGGTAAAAAAAAAATTATATGACTTGTGTTTATTTATGAAAAAAATGGAAATTTGGCAAAAATTTTGAAAATTTTGCAATTTTCAAACTTTTAATTTTTGTACCCTTAAATAAGAGAGTCATATCGCACAAAATAGTTAATAAATAACATTTTTCACATGTCTACTTTACATCAGCACAATTTTGGAAACATCATTTTTTTTGTTATAAGGGTTAAAAGTTGACCAGCGATTTCTTATTTTTCCAGCCAAATTTTCAAAACCAGTGTTTTAGGGACCACCTCACATTTGAAGTGAGTTTGGAGGGTCAATGTAACAGAAAATACCCAAAAGTGACACCATTCTAAAAACTGCACCACTAAAGGTGCGCAAAACCACATTCAAGAAGTTTATTAACCCTTCAGGTGCTTCACGAGAACTAAACCAATGTGGAAGGAAAAAATGAACATTTTACTTCTCTCACAAAAAATTATATAAACCCATTGTTTAGGACTGAAAGTGCCCCTCTGCTTATTCTCGAATCATATACCAGGGGGGTCGGCGGGGGAGGGGGAGCGCAGCTGTCCTATATACTCACCCCCTCCTGGCGCGGTCTCTGCAGCCCCTGCTCTTCTCCCATGGTCTCTGGCGCCTGTGTTCAGCGGTCATGTGGTACCGCTCATTAAAGTCATGAATATGCGCATATTCATGACTTTAATGAGCGGTACCATGTGACCGCTGAAGTTCGGAATCGCTGCCGGAGACAGCGAGAGAAGAGCAGGGGCTGCAGAGAAGCTCCAGGAGGGGGTAAGTATATGCGATATTCACCTGCGCCGCTGTGTCCTCGCATCCTCCGGCTGTGAATGTTCAGATCAGAGGTCGCGATGATGTAGTTAGTGCGCGCCGCGCCCTTTGCCTGAGCATTCACTGCCGGAGGACCCGGAAGACAGCGGCATGCAGCGGTGGACCGGGGTCAGGTGGATATTGCGGGTGCCGGGGCCTGAACCAGCGGTGACACCAGCACCTGTCCCCAATAGCGCGCCGGTGTCCCAGCCTGCTCAGGACATCAGCACCTGGTCCCCAGCGACGAGAGGTGAGTATGTCTTTTTTTTTTCCTTATTATTATTCGCAGCAGCATAAGAGGCATAATATATGGAGCATCTTGTGGGACATAATACATAGGGCAGAATATGGGGCACAATCTATGGAGCATCTTGTGGGGCAGAATATGGGGCACAATCTATGGAGCATCTAGTGGGGGGATAATACATGGGGCAGAATATGGGGCACAATCTATGGAGCATCTTGTGGGGCATAATATATGGGGCAGAATATGGGGCACAATCTATGGAGCATCTTATTGGGCATAATCTATGGAGCATCATGGGGCAAATCATGGGGCGCATGGGCACAATCTGTGGAGCATAATACATGGGGCAGCATATGGGGCATAATACATGGGGCAGCATATGGGGCATAATCTATGGAGCATCTTGTGGGGCATAATAATATGTGGGGCAGCATATGGGGCATAATATATGGGGCAGCATATGGGGCATAATATATGGGGTAGCATATGGGGCATAATATGTGGAGCAGCATATGGGGCATAATCTATGGAGCAGCATATGGGGCTCCTGATTAAGTATGGCTATTCAAAAACATTTAGCCTACTTTAATTTTACTTTTATTGGTATCTATTTTTATTTTTGAAATTTACCAGTAGATGCCTCATTTTCCACCCTGGGCTTATACTCGAGTCAATAAGTTTTCCCAGTTTTTGTGGCAAAATTAGGGGGGTCGGCTTATACTCGAGTATATACGGTACTTTGGAACCAATTTTATTTATTTTCACAAGGGCATCTGGAGCGCCCACCAGGGCCAGCCGGTTCTTAAAGGGATGTGTCACGGCAGCAGTGACCCGGTCCGTGGCCCTGGGCATCCAATGAAAATGATTATAAAAGGGGAAGTAAAGTTTATAAGGGGTTAATTCGTGACGCCACCTGTGGTATTCAGCAATAAAGATGTTATCTTTAGCTGCTTAAACAGACCGCTGGGGCTGAGGTGATGCAGCAGAGTTGGTACAGCTCCCCACAGGTAGAGCTAAGTCCCAGGGCTATTATATTATAAAAGATGGTTATGATGGATGTAATGCAGGGCACGTAACGCAGTAAATAACTCTTAGGACACAGCAGGGCAACAGTTTCCTTTACCTTTACTGGACGTTCTGATGTACAGACCGGAGCACTGGTACAGATGGAAATGGAGATCCGGGCAGCCTGGAAGCAACTTAGGAACCCCTAAGCCAGATGGTGTTGGAGGCCTCCTTACTGCGCTGTTCTCTAGGTCCTTGCTGCCTGAAGCTATGCTCAGTCCTCTGTTACTTACTGTTCTTTAGTCCATGCCTGTATAGCAGGCAGCTTGAGCCTTTTACAGGTGTCACTCCTTCGTGGTGGCTCCGGCTCTGGTATGCTGCTGTGCATTCAGCTGTATGATGGGGTCAGGAGGCCTGCAGTCTCCTGCCCTCCGGATTTAGCTGCTGAGACTGTCGTACTTGTCCAGCCACGGACTCCGGCATCCGGTTTCAAGCGTTCTGCTCTGGGGTGAGCTTGGTCACAGCTCCAATCCCCAGGGTTCCATAAACTTCTCCTTTCCTCTCTTTAATCTGCTCTTGGGACGAGCTCCTCACAGCTCATGTCCCTTGTACAGACTCTCACAGACTGCAACTAACCCCACCTCCAGGCCAGAACTAATAAGGAAGTTCTCCTGAAACCAGATTTTGAGCTCCCCTTCTGGTCTTGAGTCAGGAAAGGTGTTGTATGCTGGGGTTATCTGGCTAGGGAAACCCTCCTTGCTTCCACGCATGACATCACCTCCCTGTGAGGGAGGCAATGCCACTGTGGCAACCAGACTGCTGGGGTGCCACATTCTGCCCTAGTGAAATTCTGTAGTCACGGACTGAGGAAACAAAAAACATATTAACAAATGAACAATTATAACCTTTTACAAGATTTCAAAAAACCCAAAGCTCAAAAATAGTCCTGGTGACAATTAGTCCATTCGTCATTGTCCATTGTTCCTTCCTGAGACATGTTGGTAACTATTTACAAGCAAGGAACCTGATCACACATAGTCCTGTGGGCCAATTGTTCATCAAAAGGTTTTTTTACAAATATTTAAAAGTTCACACAGTAAGTCTCTGTAGGCTCTCATGCTTAATGGTTGCAATTATATATATTATTAACTTATTTACATTATCAACACAATTACATTTTAGTCTCTATACCGGGCTGGGATCTGAACTCTGGTACTACGGGTGGATCTACGCAGAACAGGTATCTCCAATGACCTAGCTTGGTCTGGTGTGTTTGTGGTTGGTGTTGTGAACTCACTAGTGTTTGTGTTACTGGTAGGCCTGCAGCTAACTGGTAAACGGGGTAGCCGTCTGCGAATTCTTAAGGTACTGCCACACTACACAATCCCGCTAGCGATCTCGTTAGCGTCGCATACTAATGAGATCGCTAGCAGGATTGTTTCTATATCGCTAGTAGCTACCTAACTTAGCGATGTCGTTAAGGACGCTATCGCGGTTAGCGATCTCCTTAACGACTTTAGCGGTACAAAAGTACCGCTAAATCGCTAAGAAAAGGTGCTACACTTAGCGATTATACTTACCCAGCAGGAGCGCCGGCGATAAAATAGGGTCCGGAACGATTCCAGCGACGAGCGAGATCACAGCAGGATCTCAGCAGGGAGCTCGTCGCTGGTAGATGCCGCACACTACAACATCGCTAACGGGATCGCTAAATAGTGACGTTTTTTAGCGATCCCGTTAGCGATGTTGTTTAGTGTGGCATACCCTTTAGACTCACCATAGGTCTGACAGATTCACCGCTAGCAGGGGGAACATGTTCACGTTCCACTGCGGATGTGGCATCTGTTGCTTGTGCCCACTGGTCTAGAGTCTCTGCTGCTTCAGGTGCCAGTAGGCTGGGGAAAGATAAAGACAGGCACTACGATGGCTTGATTCACCTGCGTCCAAGTCTGGGGAAAGTCTCCAAGAATAGTATGGATTTTCTTTTCCACGGGCTGAGGAATGTCTAGGTTTTCAAACCTTTCCTTTAATTGGTCAGGGCACGGTTTTAGATGATCTCTTGTTACTGCCGTTGAGGTCTCTCCTCCGTCTTTACTGAGGAGGCACACCTTGGTGTTGTCAAAGTCTGAAGGTAAAACGGTGTATGGTTCAGCCTCCCACTGGTCGTCTAGTTTGTGCACTTGTCTCTTCCTTTTGATTACCTGTTCTCCAGGTGACAAAGGAACTGCAGGGGCATGTTGATTATAATTTCTTTCCTGCCTCTGTCTTGCCTGGGACAAACTTTTCTCTACACATTCTTGTACTTTGCAGTATTGTTGCTGCAGCTCTGTATCCCAGTCTGCATCTGGTGATGTCAACTCAGGTGTTTAAACTCCATGTCCAAGTCAATGGGTAACTTGCCAGGTCTTGCCCTCATCAGGTAGGTCGGGGTGCAGTTGGTGGAGTTTACTGGAATATGATTATATAGATCTACCAGATCTGACAACTTCTCTGGCCACTGATTTCGCTCTTACAGAGGCAAGATCTTCAATAGGTCAATTACCATCTGGTTCATCTTGTCGCACATGCCATTTGTCTGTGGATGGTTCAGTGTGGTCCTGATTTTCTTACAGCAGTACAGATTACAGAACTCCTGGAACACTTCTGCCTCAAAGGCTGGGCCTTGGTCGGTAAGCACTTGTTCAGGGTAACCGTGTGGTCAACAAAAGTGTACCTGAAATGCTTTGGCTGCTGTCTTCGCTGTTTGGTCTCTGACAGGCACGACTACCAAGAACCTCCAGTAATGGTCAACAATGGTCAGAGCGTAGGTGTAGCCAGTCCTTCTCAGAGTCAACTTCACATGATCCAAGGCTACCAGTTCAAGCGGCTGTTTCGTGATGATCGGCTGCAATGGGGCACGCTGGCTGTTACAGTCTTTCCTGTGCAGGTTGTATGGACCACATGCATGGCACCACCTCTCAATGGCTTTCCTCATGCCAACCCAGTAGAATCTCTCACGAAGTATGACCTCCAACTTCTTCCACCTGAAGTGTCCTGCTCCATCGTGGTACGCCTCCAAGACCATTGGCACATCCCTCTTCAGAATTACCACCTGCCAGACCAGTTAGTGTGTGCATGATTTGATGTTCCTCCAACACAGCTTACCCTCATAGATGAACAGCTTGCCCTTCTCCTTCCACAACTGTTGTGCTTCCTGTGGAGATTCTGGACCAGGGTGTGAGTCAGCTTGTGTCAGCAACTCCTTTACTAGGCGGACTGCTGGATCACTATACTGTGTCTCTGCCCACTCATGATGGGGCAATGGGTTTAACTTGGCCTCTTGCATGATGCAGCGCTTGTTTCTCACCCCTTGGGAGTGCTTGGCCGCAACTGGGCGGTGGAAGGCTGGTAACTCGATTTCTTCAAGTTCTTCTGGATCCTCTCCCCATCTGGTGAATTGGGCATCCTGGACAGCACATCAGCATTAGCATTCTGATGCCCCACTCGGTACTTGATGGTAACATAGTAACATAGTATTTGGACAGCCGGGCCATTCATCGCTGCTCCAGCGCACCCAGCCTTGCCGTTTCCAGGTGGGTCAGTGGATTATTGTTCGTGTAGATGGCAAACTTCTCTGAAGCCAGGTAGTGCTTTAAGCGCTCCATTACCGCCCAGACTATGGCAAGAAACTCCAGTTTAAAGGAACTGTAGTTGTCACGGTTCCTTTCAGTGGGACGAAGCTTCCTGCTGGCGTAGGCAATCACTCTCTCTCTGCCTTTCTGCATTTGTGACAGCACTGCTTCTAATCCCACATTGCTGGCATCAGTGTAAAGTACAAATGGTTGGTCATAGTCAGGGTAGGTCAGGACTTCATCTCCCGTGACAGCCAGCATCAACCGAGTGAAGGATTTTTCTAGCCTATTGTTCCACTTGAATGGAGGACTCTTGTTTTTGGCCTTCTTGGATTGGCCCACTAGAAGGTTTTGCAGGGGTGTGGCTATTTTGTTGAAACCCTTGATGAATCTCCGGTAGTAGCCCACCAGTCCAAGAAACTGCTGTTCTTCATGAATGTTGCTGAGTCTTTGCCAGTCCCGGATAACGGTGACTTTGTCAGGGTCTGGTGCCACGCCTTCTGCGCTTACCATGTGGCCTAGGTACTGCAACTTGGGCTTCAAAAGGTGACACTTGGATGGCCTCACTCTGGGATTCTGGGAGGCTTCTTATAGCCTCATTGTGGGGCCATTTCCTGTCTCTTATACTCTGACCCTTGGCAGAGTGTGTTTGACCCTGTTGTGCTTTTGCCTGTGCTACTGTATGCTTGCCTGGTTTTGATCTTGGTTCTGTCCCCCATTTAAGTGTTCTGCTCGTCCCTCCTTTACTGTGTTGAAATCTCAGTGTATGACCTTAAGCTACGTTTTGACTACCCTCTGCCTGCCCCTTGTGTACCGCGTTAGCTCTCTCGTTTACTGACCTTGGCTTGTCTTGGATTCCATCTCCCTTTGATTTCCCATCCTTTCCCTGGTGTCCAGTGGTCCCTTTCCCCTGCTCCAGGGTCCCTGTAGCATCCTGAAGGCATCTCCAGCAGCAGGACGCTAAGCCCCGCCCCCTGTGGTCACATGATCGCAGGTCCTTCTGCTCCCTGCTTCCTCAGCATCCTCTCTCACTGCACTGCTCATGTCCAGTCTGTCTGAGCTGTCCCCACAGCATTTAACCCCAGGATTCCCCGCGGTGTGTGTAAGTCACCCTGTTCAGCCTTGGACGTTCGCCAGCGCTGATAGGAACTTGACAGGTATCTCCGTGCCAGCTCATATCTGTGCATGCTGAAAGTTTGGCCAGTGTACGCCAGTTTTATTTTTTTGGCCTGAGTGTGACTGTACTTATATACATCAGTATTTAGCCAAAAAAAAACAAAAAAACAGGCCACATATGTTTCAGTGTGGTATCTCTGTGCCAGCTCATATCTGTGCGTGCTCAACGTTTGGCTAGTTTACGGCAGTTTTATTTTTTTTTGTCCTGGGTGTCACTGTACTGATATACAGCACTAGTTAGCCCCAAAATAAGAAAAAATAGGGCACACATTTGTCGTTCTGGTATCTACGTGGCAGCTCATATCTGTGCGTGCTCAAAGTTTGGCCAGTTTAGGCCAAAGCATTGTACTTTTTTTTACAGTCTGCTAACGTAATTATTAAATCTGATAAGGCCAAAAACAGTTTTACCTAAAGTCCATATAGGTAAAAGTGTGGTTTTCAAGCACACATATCACATACAAGTTGTCTCCCAAATCACCCTTTTGTAGTGAAAGTTTATAATATTCTATTCCATTTATAATGGGCAAGGCACGTGGCATGGGACGGGGAAGTGGACATGATGGTGATGGTGCAGGCCGTGGCCGTGGACAAGCTGAAATTGGCCCACCAAAAACACCCACATCTCACTGGACCTTAGTGTCCGAAGTCCTAGGTGACTGTGGCAAGACAGCACCATTGAAACCTGAGCAGTGTGAAAAGGTTGTTGGTTGGATAGCGGATAATACTTCCAGTTACTTATCCACCACCACCAGCACCCTGTTTTCAATACGGTCAAGTCACAGTAGCCGTGAATCTGGACCACATATTCCTTACCCTGATCCTCCTTCCTCCCACCATGCTGAGTGCCCTGAGACAACTGATCCCACTCCGAAGAGCTGTTCAGTTTTCCACTTGGAGATTTGTGCCTCTCGCCCACTCCACTAGAAGTGGGGCAAGATGAAATTCCATGTAGCGATGCACAAATCTTTGAGCAGCCACGGTCACAAGAGGTGGACGATGATGAGACACAATTGCCGGAAAGTCAGGAGGAGGACCAGGGTGGGGAAGTGGAAGATGAGGTGGTAGATGATGTAGTAACAGACCCAACCTGGCAGGAGGACATGCAGAGCGAGGACAGCAGCACACAGGGGGAGGTAGGTGTCGCACCACTTCAGGCAGGAAGAAGCAATGTGGTGGCCGCAGACAGAAGGTGGGCAACCATTCCCCATAACACCAACTTGACAGAAGTTGCCAGTCCAACTGTTAGGTCATCTCGAGTCTGGTTATTTTTTTAAGACTGTGCCGAAAACCTGAAAGAGGCCATTTGCAACACCTGTCATGTCACCATCAGCAGTGGTAGCAAAACTACCAGCCTTACCACCACCAGCATGATCATGCACATGGCAGAAAATCACCAGACTTTGTGGGCCCAACCCAAGACTCCAGGAACAGTGTCTGTGGTGACATCACTGCTTCTTCCACTGTTGTGCGTGAAAGCCAATCCCCTGTCCATGGTGCATGCGAAGATGCTTCCTGCCCTGCACCTGCCATTGACCACAGTCAAATAGCACAATCATCAAGCACGTCCACGTCCTTGTCCCAGTGCAGCCTTCAGTTGTCCATACCCCAGTCATTGGAACGTAAGCGGAAATATGCAGCCAACGCCACACAGGCCAAAGTACTCAATTCTCATATTTCTCGTCTGCTTGCGGTTGACATGTTGCCTTTTAGGCTTGTGGAGATGGAAGCTTTCCGCAACCTGATGGCGGTGGCCGTCCCAAGGTACTCTGTACCCAGCTGCCACTATTTCTCCCTCTGTGCCGTCCCGGCATTACACAAGCATGTGTCCCACAACATTACCCGTGCCCTCAACAATGCAGTTACTGGGAAAGTACACCTAACCACGGACACGTGGACAAGTGCTTGTGGCCAGGTACGGTACATTTTGCTGATGTCACACTGGGTTAACATAGTGGAATCCGGTACCCAGTCAGACCTTGGGATGGAACACGTCCTCCTGACGCCAAGGATTGCGGGTCCTACGTCAATCAGGGTTGCCCCCACTGTGTACAGCTCTTGCACCTCCTCCTCCTCTTCATCCTCCTAATCAGAAATGAGCACATCAGTCACAAGCTGGAAGCACTGCAGCACTGCCAAAGCAAAGCGGCAAGAGGCTGTGCTGAAGAAAATTTGCTTAGGTGACAAACAGCACAATGCTGAAGAGTTTTTGACAGCTCTGAAAGAGCAGGCAGATGTGTGGCTTACATCGCTAAATCTCCAGCAAGGCATGGTTGTGTGTGACAATGGCAGGAACCTGGTGGCAGCTTTGTGGCGAGGAGAACTGACACACGTACCATGCCTGGCCCATGTGCTGAACCTCGTTCAATGTTTTCTAAAAAGCTATCCGGAGCTGCCGGATCTGCTGGTTAAAGTATGCCGTCTGTGTGCGCATTTTAGAAAGTCAGCTACAGCTTCAGACACCCTTGCCATGCTTCAGCAGCGATTGCTCACCGACTGGTGTATGATGTCCCTACACATTGGAACTCTACACTGCATATGTTAGAAAGGATTTGTGAGCCGAAGCGGGCAGTTGTTGAATACCAGCATCAACAAGGTCGTCGTTTGTCAGGTTTGACTTCACACATAAGACGTCAGGAGTCGACATGGATGTCAGACATATGTAGCATCCCCCAAAACTTTGAGGAGTCCACCAAGATTGTGAGCGGCGATGACGCCATAATTAGCTTCACTATCCCCCTCATCTGCATTTTAAAAAGCTCTCTGCTCACAATGAAAGAGGAGGCATTGCAGACAGAGCACGAGGACATGGATCAAGGAACCATACAGGGTGATTGCACACAGCCCAGCCTCATGTCATCCCAATGTGGATTGGTTGACAATAAGGAAGAAGAGGAGGAGGAAGAACAGGAGCTACTTTCATGCGCTATAGACGGGACTACAACCAAAACTGTCATACCGTCTGTTCAGCGTGGATGGCCTGAGGACAGGGAAGAAGAGGAAGAGTGTTGTGAATGTTTTGGAGACGACTTCGGAGCTGAAGCTCCCTCTGGTGGTTGCTGAGGGTATTGAACCTATGTTGAATACCAAGAGTCCTACACCCGCAAATAACGAATGGGTGTCAGGTGGTACTGACTGGCCTGATATAAGTGAGCTGATCTCCAATGATCCTCGCTGGTGATCAATTGTGCTTCCTGGTTTAGTTTGGAATTCAGCTTGCTTTCCTGCTGTCTCCTGCTTGCGTTCAGATAAGTTTCTTTCAGTTTTTTTTTACCGTGGTTTGAATTCCTTGCTTTTTGCTGCATTGCTTTTTGTCTTCAGCCGGGTACCCTATGGTGGGCTTTGGCTGGTCTCCGTTCGTTTGCTCAGTTCTTGTGATATTTTTCTGCTGGGTAGCTACGTGTCCACACCAGAGATCTGATATAGGTGGTTGAGGCCATGTGGTCTCAGTGTTTTTAGATTCAGAAGTGTTGGAGTTTTTCCTAGGGTTTTTCTGGGTTGCAGAAAGTATTCTCTCCTGTGCTGTCCTATCTAGACAGTTTTGGGCCCCAGCGTTTGCTCAATCTATTTTCTGTCTGTGTTCGCATTTTCATCTTGTCTAACCGCCATTATATGTTTGGGGGCTTCCTACTCTTTTGGGGTCTACTCAAGGGCAGTTAGCTTTCCTCTTTCCATCTTCAAGGATAGCTATCTCTCCGGCTGTGCCAAGGCGTCTAGGACCACCATAGGTACGCTCCACGGTTGCTTCTAATTGTGTGGTTAGTTTAGGGGTCTGCAACTTATTAGTTTCCAACCTCTCTGGTGTTAGGCTGCCTATGCGTTTTTTTGCTCCTACCTCCTCAGCTACCATAACATAACGGAAGAGGTAGAGGAGGACACCTTGGTCAGTCGTCCTGTTGGTGAGGACATGGAAGGCTTGCCTGTTACCAGTCTGACACGCATGACTGACTTTAAGTTGCGCTGCCTTTCCCGTGACCCTCGTATTGTCAAAATATTGGATACCAGTCATTACTGGCCAGTGACAATTTTAGACCCATGGTACAAGGACAACTTTCAATCTCTTGTTCAAGAGGCAGACAGGTGTACCAAAATGATACAGTACCTTAGGGCCATTGTTGCAAAATTATTTAAAAAATTTCCATCACAAAATGCTGGCGGCAGAGATAACAGTTCGTTGGCCAACCAAGCAGAACAGGCGAGACAGACACAAGTCCACTGCAACAGAGGCAGGGGAACACTGGCAAAATTCTGTGACAGTTTTCTAAGACCCTCTCATCACCCATGCACTGAGGCGCGGGGTAATCTGACAAGGAATGCAATCTTCTCTAAGATGCTGAGGGAGTACCTTGCTGACCATTTCAACGTCCTCTGTGATTCCTCTGTGCCTCTTAATTATTGTGTATCCAAGCTGGACACATGGTATGAGCTGGCTCTCTATGCCTTGAAGGTCCTGTCCTGCCCTGCCGCTAGCGTTTTGTCCGAATGGGTTTTTATTGCTGCTGGTGGCATTATCACAGATAAGTGCATTCACCTTTCTACGGAAAATGCAGACAGGCTGACTCTTATAAAAATGAACAAGGGATGGATTGGAGCTGTTTTTTTCAACACCACCAAATGGTGACAGGGAAGCCTAAACTCCAATGTAGTGTTTTTTTGGGAGGTGTATTCCCATGCACCTCTTCACAGCCAAACATGGATATACGCTTCCTGATTTTGGCTAGTTGGTGTCCTCCTGCTCCTCATCCTCACCGTCCACCACTACTTGAACTCCAGGGTGAAAGTATTTAGTCATGCTACGGCCACTCTGTTTTGGCAAGGATGTTATGAAGCCTGTCACCAAAATACAAAAAATATGTACACCCCAAAGGGAAATTTTTGACAGCCCATACACTTAGTATATGGGCATTCCAAGTGTAGGAGACCCGCTCCTTTAAATTGGGCCTAGTTTATAATCAGGCCTTCCTCCACGTCTCATTATCCGCTGCCAGTAGATCACCAGGGTTAACGTGTTCCGTGCTGCTACAGCCAGTGTCAAAATCCTAACAAGGGTAGGTGTTTTGCTGGGTGTTAAATACTTGTTATGGAAAAGGTTGAGGTGTACCCCACAGGGGAAAATGTTTGCCAGCCATCACACTTAGTGTATGGGCATTCCAAGTCTAGTAGACCAGCTCCTTTAAATTGGGCCAAGTTTTTAATCAGGCCTACCTCCACGTCTCATCATCCTCTGCCAGTAGATCACCATGGTTAACGTGTTCCATACTGCTACAGCCAGTGTTGAATTCCTAACATGGGTAAGTGTTTTTGCTGGGTGTTAAATACTTGTTATGGAAAAGATTGAGGTGTACCCTACAGGGGAAAATGTTGGCCAGCCAACACACTTAGGGTATGGGCATTAGAAGTCTAGGAGACCCGCTCCTTTTAATGGGACATTTTTTAAGAGGCCCTCCTCCATGTTTCTTCCAAGGGGGGGATTGAGCTTATTGGGGTGCATATGACTTGGTAGCAGGGCAGGACTTGCAGTCAATGCATAAGAAAACAGAATGGGAGTCCAAAATGAATAATGTGAAGTGGATTTTACTGTGCCCATCCAGTATGTGGGTTCAAAGTCTTATTGGGTTGCATATGACTTGGTAGCAGGGCAGGCTTTGCATTCAATGCAACATTTTTATGGAAGCCATCATGGATATCTCATGAAAGGGGTATTGGGATGCGTTGTAATTCTTGGCAGCCCATCCACTCACTGTATAGGCTATAACAGTTTAGGAGACCCACTGTTTAATATTGGCCCTTTAAGCAGATTAATGCTGCCTGATGCCCCTGTAAAAATAGGCTCTGTGACTTTAAGAGTCCCTCCTTCATAAATGAAACAAGATATGTCTGCTTATGTGTCACACACCACATGGCCAGCTAGGATTGGTAAATGTTACAATGACATTTCCCAGTGAATGCACTTGTTTTGACTGAAAGCAATGTTAAAGTCGAAAAACGCTTCAAAAACGCTGCGTCTGAACATAGCCCAAGTGGTGGAGGAATATTTTGGTCTGGGGTTAATTATTTTGCCTTATATACAAGTCATTAACCTGGAAAGGTTGAACCTTAATATATTTCCCTGCAAATTCCGTTTTGGTTTCATTTTGGTATGTTTTTTGGTGCACCGGTAAAAATGGCATGAAACTCTGACAACATTGTTTAAAGCTGTGAACTAGGAGTCAGGAATGCTTCCAGGGGCGATCCTCATGATGTCCCCGTGTCATTTGAGCAGTGTTTCCATCATTTTCAGATGCATTTTGACCTTAAAAGGATCCCCGGGGGGGATCGCGGCAAAAATACTCGGGTCTCCCATAGAATTACATTATGCTCGTTGTTCTGTAGTAGTACTCGAGTATTCCAATTTGCTCAATCCGAGCAATGAGCACCCGAGCATTTTAGTGCTCGCCCATCACGAAACGGCTGCCCACTCTCTCCAGTCCCACAAGCTCGCTGCCTCAGGGTTATCCTTGACACTGATCTCTTTCAAGCCACATGTTGTGAATACTCTGGAGGCGACTTCTGAGCTGGGGCTCCCTCCGGTGGTTGCTGAGGGTAATGAACTAATTGCTCAATGGCCTTCAGCTGGCTCTGAATGGTCTGATATAAGTGACCTGAGTTCCCATCAGCCTTGCCGGTAATCAATTGTTCTTCCTGGTTTTGCTTGGAGCTCAGCTTGCATTCCTGCTCTCTTTCAGATAAGTGATTTGCTGTTTTTTTTCCTGTGGTTGGAGTTTCCTTGCCTGTTTTGCTGCTTGCAGGGGACTTCAGCCTGGTCCCCTTTTTGGGGTCTTGCGCTGCAATTGTGCTCATTTTGCATTTGCACTTTTGCTCTGTTCCTTTGTCACTTTTTTGCTGAATTGCTGTGTGTTACACCAGAGATCTGATTTAGGTGGTAGAGATCATGTGATCTCAGGTTTTTTTTTGTTAATCAGAAGTGTTGGTATTTTTGTCAGGGTTTTTTGGGTTGCAGTCAGAATTCTTTCCTATACTTTTCTATCTAGACAGATTGGGCCCCAGCGTTTGCTCATTCTATTTATCTGTCTGTGTCTGTATTTTCTTCTTGTCTAACCACCATTACATGTTTGGGGGCTTCCTATTTCTTTGGGGGATGTGCTCCGGGGCAGATAGCTTTCATCTTTCTGCCTTTAGGTGTAGTTATCTCTCCGGCTGTGACGAGGCGTCTAGGATCACCGTAGGTGCGCTCCACGGCTACTTCTAGTGTTGCGGTTAGTTTAGGGTACTGCAATCCAATAGTTTCCAGCCTCTCTGGTGTATTACTACTTTTGCTATTTTTGCAATTTCTCCTCAGCTACCGAAATATAACACCACATATGCAAGCCCTTTCCATTTCCTGCCAACTTCAACTCAAAAATATTTCATGGATCCATACATTCCTCAACCAAGAATTTGCAAAAACCCTAGTTCATGCCCTCATCTCCCACCTTGACTACTGCAGCCTTCTGCTCTACGGCCTCCTCTCTAACACTCCCGCACCCCTCCAATCTATTCTAAACTCTTCTGCCCGACTAATCCACCTATCACCCCCGCTATTCCCTGGCCTCTCCCCTCTGTCAATCCCTGCACTGGCTCCTCATTACCCAAAGACTCCAGATCAAAACCATAACCATGACATACAGTCAGGGCCAGAAATATTTGGACAGTGACACAATTTTCGCGAGTTGGGCTCTGCATGCCACCACATTGGATTTGAAATGAAACCTCTACAACAGAATTCAAGTGCAGATTGTAACGTTTAATTTGAAGGGTTGAACAAAAATATGTGTTAGAAAATGTAGGAATTGTACACATTTCTTTACAAATACTCCACATTTTAGGAGGTCAAAAGTAATTGGACAAATAAACATAACCCAAACAAAATATTTTTATTTTCAAAATTTTGTGGCGAATCCTTTGGAGGCAATCACTGCCTTAAGTCTGGAACCCATGGACATCACCAAACGCTGGGTTTCCTCCTTCTTAATGCTTTGCCAGGCCTTTACAGCCGCAGCCTTCAGGTCTTGCTTGTTTGTGGGTCTTTCCCTCTTAAGTCTGGATTTGAGCAAGTGAAATGCATGCTCAATTGGGTTAAGATCTGGTGATTGACTTGGCCATTGAAGAATGTTCCACTTTTTTGCACTCATGAACTCCTGTGTAGCTTTGGCTGTATGCTTGGGGTCATTATCCATCTGTACTATGAAGCGCCGTCCAATCAAGTTTGCAGCATTTGGCTGAATCTGGGCTGAAAGTATATCCCGGTACACTTCAGAATTCATCCGGCTACTCTTGTCTGCTGTTATGTCATCAATAAACACAAGTGACCCAGTGCCATTGAAAGCCATGCATGGCCATGCCATCACGTTGCCTCCACTATGTTTTACAGAGGATGTGGTGTGCCTTGGATCATGTGCCGTTCCCTTTCTTCTCAAAACTTTTGGCTTCCCATCATTCTGGTACAGGTTGATCTTTGCCTCATCTGTCCATAGAATACTTTTCCAGAACTGAGCTGGCTTCTGGAGGTGTTTTTCAGCAAATTTAACTCTGGCCTGTCTATTTTTGGAATTGATGAATGGTTTGCATCTAGATGTGAACCCTTTGTATTTACTTTCATGGAGTCTTCTCTTTACTGTTGACTTAGAGACAGATACACCTACTTCACTGAGAGTGTTCTGGACTTCAGTTGATGTTGTGAACGGGTTCTTCTTCACCAAAGAAAGTATGCGGCGATCATCCACCACTGTTGTCTTCCGTGGGCTCCCAGGTCTTTTTGGATTGATGAGTTCACCAATGCTTTCTTTCTTTCTCAGGATGTACCAAATAGTAGATTTTGCCACTTCTAATGTTGTAGCAATTTCTTGGATGGGTTTTTTTCTGTTCTTGCAGCTTAAGGATGGCTTGTTTCACCTGCATGGAGAGCTCCTGTGACCGCATGTTTCCTTCACAGCAAAACCTTCCAAATGCAAACACCACACCTCAAATCAACTCCGGCCCTTTCATCTGCTTAATTGAGAATGACATAACAAAGGGATTGCCCACACCTGTCCATGAAATAGCCTTGGAGTCATTTGTCCAATTACTTTTGGTCCCTTTAAAAACAGGGTGGCACATGTTAAGGAGCTGAAACTCCTAAACCCTTCATCCAATTTTAATGTGGATACCCTCAAATGAAAGCTGAAAGTCTGAACTTCAACTGCATCTGATTTGTTTTGTTTCAAATTCATTGTGGTAATGTCTAGAACCAAAATTAGATAAATGTTGTCTCTGTCCAAATATTTATGGACCTAACTGTACAAAGCCATCCACAACCAGTGTCCTCCGTACATCTGTGACCTCGTCTCCCGGTACTTACCTGCACACAACCTCTGATCCTCACAAGATCTCCTTCTCTACTCCCCTCTTATCTCCTCTTCCCACAATCGCATACAAGATTTCTTCCGCACATCCCCCCCAACTATGGAACTCTCTACCACAACATATCAGACTCTTGCCTACCATGGAAACCTTCAAAAAGAACCTGAAGACCTACCTCTTCCGACAAGCCTATAACCTGCAGTAACCACCGATCCACCAAACTGCAGCATGACCAGCTCTACCCTCAACCGGTGTATCCTCACCCATCCCTTGTAGATTGTGAGCCTTCGCGGGCAGGGTCCTCTCTCCTCCTGTACCAGTCATGATTTGTATTGTTTAAGATGACTGTACTTGTATTTCTTATGCATACCACTCCTCACATGTAAAGTGCCATGGAATAAATGGCGCTATAATGATAAATAATAATAATAATTATAATAATAACTACACTCACAGCCATGTGTAAGGATGTCCCATGGAGCCTGTTTTTCCCTTGTCCAAGATGGAGTCTGGTACTTCGCCCTGTCCTGGACCTTCCCGTCTGTCCTGCTATTTAAGTCCGTGTCGGGAGATCCTCCTTCCCAGAGTATTTTGTTGCTGTTTGCTTCTGAGCTTCCTCCAGGCTTGCCTCTGGAGTTCCTGCTGCTGCTCATTACTTCGTGCTCTGTCTCACCACTTCCAGCTGCCTTCAATCCTCTGAGCTGCTTCCGGATCTTGGCTGGGGTTATCTACTGTTCAGACTTCAAAAACTTTGTCTGTGCAGGCTGCTGTGTGGGACTTGAGCGGGAATTTTCAGCCCAAAAGGCTGAAGACCTTCTCTTTGTTATGCTCCACCCGTGTATTTCTGGACATCCATTAAAGTTGTCATCTCCTCTGTCTTCATAGTTCTGGACTTCCACGTATAAGTGCCAGTTCGCACTCTTGCTTCCTATTATTGCTGGACTTCCACATATCGGTGCTGTTCGCACTCTTGCATCATATTATTGCTGGACTTGTTTGTTTTTGTGGTCGCGCCCCTCTATTATGTTTGCTGGATATTTCTGTTTTGTGCTGTGCATTTTACTGTAATTGCAGGAAAGTCTCTATTAGTTTATATTGTACTTCTTACTTTGTTTAAATACAGTTTATTTGTCTCAACTTTGGTTTCAGATCAATTTTATACCACGCAATCAGATTGCATAGTACCTACATAATTGTTACAGGATGCCCAGGCTAATAAGGAATCTGCTGGGATAATGTCGGCTGCGACAAAGTTGGATCAGTTGTTCTCCATCATGATTAACTCTCTAAAAGGGGACATGGGGGCTTTACAAAACAAGGTTGATAACTGGGAGGCCCATTTCGGGCAGGCGCTTCAGGACTTAGGTAATCAAATACCACATCCGGGGCAGCTACCGCCAACTAGCCCTCCCAATTTACCTGCGTTTAGATTTAATGGAGACCACTACAAGTTTTGTGGGTTTTTTAATCAATGCATTTTGTACTTTGATGTGCATGCTACCTACTTCCATACAGATCGATTCAAAGTTTTATATATAATCAAATCTGCTAATCGAGACTCGTGACCCTCGTCCAAATAACTTGGACAATTTTCTAGCTGCAATCTCTATGATGCTTGATGATCCTAATTGTCGCACTACAGCTGAAACTGCATTGTTGTCACTCCTACAGGGTTAGCGTTCTGTTGTTGAATATGTACTGAATTTAGATGGCTGGTGGTGGATACAGATTGGGACTGTTATGCTTAATTACCCATTTTTAAGAGGGGACTTGCTAGTGTGATTAAGGAAGAGTTAGCCCATGCAGATGCTCCTCAAGAGTTAGAGGCATTCATACAGCATTGTGTGTGCATTGACATACGTATTACAGAATGTAGACAGGAGAGATTTCCAGCCTCTAATCATGTCACTAACTCTCCCCTTCCTCCTAAAGAACCTGCAGGCAAATCCTCTTGGGAAGTTGAACCAGTTCCCATGCAAGTGGATTCTTTACAGCGACATGAGAGTAAGGAACGCAGGGAGCATCGTTTTCGTGAGAATTGTGTTTTTTACTTCGGTCAGTCTGATCATTTCCTTATTTACTGTCCTAAGCGGCCTCACAAGGTACTAGCCGCTGTAGGGGAGTATGAGAATCAGGATGCTGAATCTGTTTTTGGGTCCAGTTTTTCTGTGAATGCTGTCTTTCATTCCCTATCAGTGACTGCCTCTTCTAAAGGTACTGTCACACTAAACGAGATCGCTAACGAGATCGCTAATGCGTCACTGATTTCATGATGCAGTAGCGATCTCGTTAGCGACGCAGCTGTGTGTGACATGTAGCTGTGATGTCGCTGATCGCTCATGAATGTTCTGAACCGTTTTTTGGTCGTTGGTGTCCCGCTGGTGAGCCTGAATTGCTGAGTGTGACACCCTTTATGAACGACTTCACCAGCGTCGCAGGTGGAACTAGGTTTTCCCAACGACCACAGAGGTCGTTATACAGATCGCTGATGAGATGTGTTCAGAATCTAACTAGCGATCACATAGCGATCGCACTAGCGATCTCGCCAGGTCGTGTCGTTGTCGAGATCGCTGGTGTGATCGCTAAGTGTGACAGTGCCTTAAGACACGAAGGATAAAGATACACATTGCTCCCTCCCCATTAAGATCTTGTTGTCGGGACAATGGATCTCCTGTGCAGCTATGGTGGATTCTGGGGCGGGGGTAACTTTATGGACCTCACCTTTGCCAAAGAACATGGCATGTGCTTGAAGAAAGAAGGAATCCAGCTCCAAGGAGTAAAATCAATTTCTTTTATTCAGTTTCAATGGTAAAAATACAAGAGGTCATGCATCATGTTAATACTGGATCTACCGGTGAGAAAAAGTGCCTGGCTGAAACTGCACACGTTTCAAACACACACGTGTTCTTAGACTCAGTAGATTATACACAGGCATGAGATCTATTTATATAAAGAAAGCTCTATAGGTGTCACAAAGATTTGGAAAAAAAGTGGATTAATGAGACTTTCTCTGGTTCTCCTATCTGCGATTTGAAAGGCACGGTCAATAGTCCAACTAGGATAATTTCTATTAGTGAAACGATTTTTTTATGCCATTTTTATCAGAATTGAAAGAAGAAATATCACTGCATTTTCGTTTTGCTCTTAAGGTTTTTCCCAAGAGGATTGATTTGATTGTATGGAAAGGGTGGAAGCTCTGAGCATGCAATATAGTTGGTATGTGCGACTAGTGATGACTTGGTGAGGAGTTCCTGATAAGGAAAGATCTAAAAAGTTAATTGATTTTGTTTCAAAAAAGTGTGAGTTTTAAATTGAAAGGATTATTATTGATATAATCAAAAAAATAGAAATTTTTGTAATGTCATCATTCCAGACAAGCAATAAGTAGTGTTGAGCATTCCGATACCGCAAGTATCGGGTATCGGCCGATATTCGCTGTATCGGAATTCCGATACTTAGTTCCGATATTTTTCCTATATCGTATACCGGAATCGGAAGTTCCCATAATTCTTTGAGAGGCAGTGTGATTTTAGTCAGCCAATGAGGAATCCTACAAAGTGTGGGCACATCCTGTAATGCTGCGGTCATCTTAACTAATGGCATGGCTGTGATTGGCTGCTGAAATGATGTCAGAATGCACTATAAAAGGCGCCGCCGCCATTTTAGCGTCACTGTGCTGTGAACTCAGTTAGGGACAGAACGCTGCTGTGCTGACTCTGAGCGACAGTTAGAGATTGCGATTTTGTGTACTTTGCTTTAGGCAGGCTAGTTTACCAACCGCTGTGTAAAGCTTCCTTTTGCCTTGCAGTGTTGTTTTAACAGCTCTGTGCAAGGTGTGTGTGTGAGAGTGCAGGTGACGCTGCAGTTTGCTCTGCATCCAACGCTGTCTGTAGGCATCTGCACGTGTCACTCACAGACTCTTTTTTTTTTCTTTAGTGTAATTCTAGCTGCTCCATTCAATAGAAATTATAGTGTGATGCGCTTCCATCCGTATACAATACATTGGTTGCAAACACTATAGAAGTACAGAAAGGAGCCTTTCACAGATAGTGAACAGTTGTGTTTCAGTGTTCACTGCAGTCTGTGAGGTATTTATTTTTTTTTTAAATGCAGATCACGCTCCAGTTACTTCTTCAACTAATGCTGCGTGTACTCTGCTGAGTGTCTGTCACTGGCTCATCCTTGTCATTTTTCTAAAATTGGTGCTGCTTTATTCTATTTTCAATTTACTAAAATCTATTAGTGTGACGCTCTTCCATCAAAATACAATACATTGCTTGCAAACACTATAGAAGTCCACAAAAAGGCCTTTCACAGCAAGTGAACAGTTGTGTTCACTGTTCACTCTAGTCTGAGGTTTAAATTTTTGGTAGGAGTGTAGATCCCGCTCCACTTACTTCAACCACCGCTGCGTGTACTCTGCTGAGTGTCTGTCACTGGCTCATCCTTGTCATTTTTCTAAAATTGGTGCTGCTTTATTCTATTTTCAATTTACTAAAATCTATTAGTGTGACGCTCTTCCATCAAAATACAATACATTGCTTGCAAACATAATAGAAGTCCACAAAAAGGCCTTTCACAGCTACTGAACAGTTGTGTGCACTGTTTATTGTAGTCAGAGGTTTTCATTTTTGGAGTGCAGATCCCGCTCCAGTTAGTTCTTCAACCACTGTTGCTTGTACTCTGCTGAGCGTGTCTCACTGCCTCATCCTTCACATTTTTCTCGAATTGGTGCTGCTACATTCTATTTCAAATAATTCAAATCTATTACTGTGACGTGCTTCCATCCGTATACAATACATTGGTTTCAAACACTATAGAAGTACACAAAGGGGCCTTTCACAGCTAGTGAACATGGGTTGTTAATTTTTAACTAAAATATGTATTTTTCAAATGACACAAATATAAGTAATGTTGAAGAGGAATAGTCCTACATCCATTGTTTGCACAATATTACAGGTGTACATCACGTCCCTTAATCAACAATGTATTATTATATTTACTTGTATGCTTTTATTTAAAAGCCAAGAACACAGAAGGATAACCTTCGCACTGCAGCTGTTGTCAAAGTTCAACCCACATTATGCACTTCCAACATTGCAGCATTTGAGGCATGATGTGAGTTGGATTTGTCAAAGTTATGGAGTGAGAAGGTTCACCATCAGTACCCTATAGCATAAGTATGCTTTTGTGTTAGCATTTGTGTTAGACATGTGGATATCTGCCATAATATGTCACAATTATTTTGTTACAGATTTGTTACCAACACTAATCATTGAATGGTTTTAAATGTGACGTTTGACTTGTTTACAGCTTAGAAATAAGGGTGTAGCCTGATATCTATGTGTAGCACTAGACACTTTAACATGTCATGTTTTTTTCAACATGTGTAGCTAGGTAGCAGTAATTTTTGCCGGACACACAGCAGGGGAACAGCAGGCGTTACTGAACCCCACAAACACATCATCGATTGTTTTGATCTGTGCATCCAACACTTCTGAGCCCAGGGTCAAGGAGGGTGTAGGCTGAGGCCTAGTATAAGATGTTTGAACTTTAATTTGAACTTTAATTTGGAGTTAGCAGCATTAATTTTTGTCAGCAGGGGAACAGCAGGCGTTACTGAACCCCACTATCACTATACCTTGTGTATTGGTCTGTGGACACGACACTTCTGAGCAGCAACTGGCAGTGTTGTAGCCCAGGGAGTATAGTTCAGGTGGTAGAAAGATGAACATAACAGGAGACATGGAAAACGTTGCCAACCAGTTAGTTAATCTGAAACCGGACAGGCAAATTCAGGCGAGATCCATGCCTAGTTCATTTTCAGAAAAGTAAGCCGTTCTACATTATCGGAGGATAGTCGCATGCAACGGTCTGTTAGTACACCACCTGCAGCAGTAAAGACGCGCTCCGATAATACACTGGCAGCAGGGCAAGCCAGCACCTCCAATGCATACTGGCTAAGCTCTCACCATGTATCCAGCTTAGAGACACCAAACTTGAATGGGGAAGAGCCATCTGGGAGTACACTGAGAGGGCAAGACATGTAGTCTGTCACCATCTTACGGAAATGTTACCTCCTGCTGACTGGAGCCGTCTCGGATGGTGTAGACATTGGTGGCGCTGCCACAAAACTTCGCCACATTTGGAACATACTGTTCTTGCCCTGTGCAGAGGCGCTGCTTGTGCTCCCTCTTGTTGCAGAGCTGTCTCCACTGCCTCGACGCACAGAGCTGCTTTGTAAAGCAGTAGCAGCAGCAGTGCTCTCGGCTGGAATGGAGAACATTATGGATTGCACCAGTGTGTCTTGTTACTTCCGCATTTTACGCTCCCGGTTCAACGGTGTGATGAGGCTTTGTAAGTTGTCCCGGTAGCGAGGGTCTAGGAGGGTGTACACCCAATAATCAGACGTGGTGTGAATGTGTTCGATGCGGCGGTCGTTTCTCAGCCACTGCAGCATGAAATCAACCATGTGCTGCAGACTCCCAACTGGCCAAGAAACGTTGTCCCCTGCAAGAGGCGTCATCTCTGCCTGCTGTGCATCACCCCACCCTTGCTCTACATACTGACTAGAGCATTTTCTACCTCCCTCTGGAGCGATGTCTTCCTCCTCCATTGACTCCTCCTCATCCTCCTCACAAAGTCTTTCAAATACATAAAAATTTACAAAATTTAAAACTCATAAAATTTAAAAACATTGTATCATAATTCTGTAACATCACTTTATGGAAACACAATAGCATTACAAAAGGATAGACAAAAACTGTACATTATGTGCTTTGTAAATACATTAAAAGTTTGTAATGGTTATGAAAATATAGACAGCGACTCTGGAGGTTCAATTGTTGATACAGCATGGTACTTTGAAAGTCCTCCAGCCCTTTGTGAGGAACCACGTTGCGCTGACTGTCCAGAAGGTGATGGAATTTGTGACTCCTCATCCTCCACCTCTTCCAAAACCTCATGCCTTAGTGCTTGCAGTGTTTTTTGAAGCAGGCAGATAAGGGGGACAGTCAGGCTGACTAGTGCATCATCTGCACTTGCCATCCGCGTTGACTCATCAAACGCACGCAAAACGTGGCAGATGTCCTTCATAGAGTCCTTCGCCACTCATTACACTGGCTGCCCATTCATTATAGGATCCAATTCTAATTACTGGTTCTCACCAACAAAGCTCTCCACAGTGCAGCACCCCCCTACATCTCCTCCCTCATTTATATTTATCGGCCTAACCGACTGCTGCACTCTGCAAACGACCTTCGACTAACCTCTGCACTAATCCGTACCTCCCACTCCCAACTCCAAGACTTCTCCCGCGCTGCGCCAATCCTCTGGAATGCTCTACCCCAAGAAATTAGGACTATCCGCAATTTGGATGGTTTCAGGCACTCCCTCAAAACACATTTGTTCACAGTGGCCTATCACATTCACTAATCAAAGTCATTCTATGTGTAAGTCTGTGTGTGTAGCCCATTCACTATCTCCATGCATCCCTCACTCCCTTAAAATGGCTGGACCATCATTGTAAAAACACCATTGTATATAAACACCTGTACTTTGTATCTCCCCCACCTCATTGTAGATTGTAAGCTTTCACCAGCAGGGGCGGCTGATTTTGCTTTAATTATTGTATTGTTAACGTTGTTACTTATGACTTGTGTTTTGAAACTGTTAAACTGTAAAGCACTGCGGAATATTATGGCGCTATATAAATAAAGATTATTATTATTATTCTTATTATAGAGGCCCACTCAGTAGTGGTGAAGTGTGAACGGAGCAAATTGCGAGTTGATTGCGCCTGATGAAGCTGATACTCCATTACTGCTCACACAACCGCTCCAACATATGTAACGAGGAATTCCACCTGGTGGGTACGTCACATATGATGCGATGTTCATGAAGGCGAAATCTGCGTTGCAGAGCTGCAATCAGCGATCTGGCCATGCTGGAACGTCGCAAGTGAGCGCACTCTAGGCGGACCTTGTGCAGCAGTGCATCAAGATCCGGAGAGTCCCTCAAAAAATTCTGCACGACCAAGTTGAGCACATATGACAGACATGGTATGTGAGTGAGGTTGCCAAGGCCCAGAGCTGCCACCAGATTTCGGCCATTGTCACACACTACCAAGCCTGCCTGTAGATTCGCTTCCAAAAACCACACGTCGCTCTCCTGCTTTATGGCATTACAGAGCTCCTGCGCTGTGTGGCTAAGATTCCCCATGGAAATTAATTTCAGGACGGCCTGTTGATATTTGGACACGGCTGTGCTCATATCGGTCGCAACAGGTAAACGTTCACGGGTCCATGTGGAGGTAGACCGTGACGGCTCCTGCAGCGATGATTCTGAGGAACTGGAGTAGGAGGAGGAGTCAATGTGTACAGACTTGATTCCTGCAATCCTTGGAGTTGGCAGAACACGTACAGCGCCACTCGCAAGATCAGTACCCAGCTACACAACATTGACCCAATGGGCAGTGAGGGAAAGGTATTGTCCCTGGCCATGGGTGTTAGAACCCTCTTGTTAGGTTTTGTTTCAGTTTGCTGGTCACATGACCTTTTTTCCCTATTTAGTCTGGCTCCGCCCTTCTGGCTTTGCTTGACTTCATTGTATTATCTACTGTTAAGCTAGCCGGGTGCTTAGGTGCCTTAACCCCTCTCTGACATTAGACGTACTATCCCGTCCATAAAACCCGTCCCATTCTGACCATGGACGGGATAGTACGTCATGGGCGATTAGCTGCGCTCCCGAGGGAGCGCAGCTAATCGCCGCCGGGTGTCAGCTGATTATCACAGCTGACACCCGTGACTGTGTGTCAGGAGCGGTCACGGACCGCTCCCGGAACATTAACCCCTTGCACACCGCGATCAAACATGATCGCGGTGTACTGGGGGCACAGGGGAGGATCGCGCAGGGTGGGGGCTCCCTGCGCGCCCCCTGAGACCCTCAGAGCAGCGCGATGTGATCGCGCTGCTCTGAGGGCTTCCTCCCTCCCAGGACCCGGATCCAAGATGGCGCTGGGGTCCTGGAGGGAGGCGGCTTCCTCAGTGCCTGCCGAGAGCAGGCATGAGGAAGCGTCCTGCACTGCCTGTCACATCGCTGGTGTGACAGAGTGCTGTGCACACTGTCACACCAGCGATCTGATGAAATACAGTGATGTCCCACCCTGGGACAAAGTAAAAAAGTAAAAAAAAAGTAAAAATAAACATGTGTAAAAAAAAATCCAAAATAAATAAATTAAAAAAAAAAAATATTCCCCAATAAATTCATTACTATTGTAAATAAAAAAAATAAAACAATAAAAGTACACATATATGGTATCGCCGCGTCCGTAACGACCCCCCCTATAAAACTGTACCACTAGTTAACCCCTTTTGTGAACCCCTTAAAAAAAATAAATAAAAACGAAGCAAAAAATCAGTGCTTTATCATCATACCGCTGAACAAAAAGTGGAATAACACGCGATCAAAAAGACGGATATAAATAAACATGGTACCGCTGAAAACGTCATCTTGTCCCGCAAAAAACGAGCCATGACACAGCATCATTAGCAAAAAAATAAAAAAGTTATAGCTCGCAGAATAAAGCGATGCAAAAATAATTATTTTTTATATAAAATTGTTTTTATTCTATAAAAGCGCCAAAACATAAAAAAATGATATAAATGAGGTATCGCCGTAATCGTACTGACCCGAAGAATAAAACTGCTTTATCGATTTTACCACACACGGAACAATAAAAACGCCTCACCCAAAAGAAATTCATGAATTGCTGATTTTTGTTCATTCTAACCTCCCAAAAATCGAAATAAAAAGCGATCAAAAAATGTCACGTGCTCAAAAATGGTACCAATAAAAGCGTCACCTCGTCCCGCAAAAATTAAGACCTCACATGACATTGTGGGCCAAAATATGCAAAAATTATAGCTCTCAAAATGTGGCGATGCAAAAAACTACTTTTTGCAATAAAAAGCGTCTTTTAGCGTGACAGCTGCCAATCAAAAAAACCCGCTATAAATAGTAAATCAAACCCCCCTTTATCACCCCCTTAGTTAGGGAAAAATAATAAAATAAAAAAAATGTATTTATTTCCATTTTCCCATTAGGGTTAGGGTTAGGGTTTCGGCTAAAGTTAGGGTTAGGGTTGGCGCTAAAGTTAGGATTAGGGTTAGAGTTAGGATTAGGGTTAGGGTTGGGATTAGGGTTGGGACTAGGGTTAGGGGTGTGTTGGGGTTAGGGTTGGAGATAGAATTGGGGGGTTTCCGCTGTTTAGGCACATCAGGGCTCTCCAAATGTGACATGGCGTCTGATCTCCATTCCAGCCAATTCTGCGTTGAAAAAGTCAAACGGTGTTCCTTCACTTCTGAGCTCTGCCATGCGTCCAAACAGTAGTTTATCCCCACATATGGGGTATCAGCGTACTCAGGACCCCAAGAGTTATTGTGAAATTTGTCCTATTTCTTCTGTTACCCTTGGGAAAATAAAAAACTGGGGGCGAAAATATTATTTTTGTAAAAAAAATAAGATTTTTTTTGTTTTTACAGCTGTACATTATAAACTTCTGTGAAGCACTTTGGGCTTCATAGCGCTCACCACACATCTAAATAAGTTCCTTGTGGGGTCTATTTTCCAAAATGGGGTCACTTGTTGGGGATTTCCACTGTTTAGGCGCATCAGGGGCTCTCCAAATGCGACATGACGCCCCCAGACCATTCCATCAAAGTCTGCAATCCAAAACGTCACTACTTCCCTTTCCGAGCCCTGACATGCGCCCATACAGTAGTTTTCTCCCACATATTGGGTATCAGCGTACTCAGGACAAATTGGACAACAACTTTTGTGGTCCAATTTCTCCTGTTACCCTTGTGAAAATAAAATATTGGGGGCGAAAAAATAATTTTTGTAAAAAAAAAAAGGATTTTTTATTTTTACGGCTGTGCGTTATAAACTTCTGTGAAGCACTTCGGGGTTCAAAGTGCTCACCACACATCTAGATAAGTTCCTTGTGGGGTCTATTTTCTAAAATGGGGTCACTTGTGGGGGTTTCCACTGTTTAGGCGCATCAGGGGCTCTCCAAATGCGACATGACGCCCCCAGACCATTCCATCAAAGTCTGCAATCCAAAACGTCACTACTTCCCTTTCCGAGCCCTGACATGCGCCCATACAGTAGTTTTCTCCCACATATTGGGTATCAGCGTACTCAGGACAAATTGGACAACAACTTTTGGGGTCCAATTTCTCCTGTTACCCTTGTGAAAATAAAATATTGGGGGCGAAAAAATCATTTTTGTAAAAAAAAAAAAGGATTTTTTATTTTTACGGCTGTGCGTTATAAACTTCTGTGAAGCACTTCGGGGTTCAAAGTGCTCACCACACATCTAGATAAGTTCCTTGTGGGGTCTATTTTCCAAAATGGGGTCACTTGTGGGGGGTTTCCACTGTTTAGGCGCATCAGGGGCTCTCCAAATGCGACATGACGCCCCCAGACCATTCCATCAAAGTCTGCAATCAAAAACGTCACTACTTCCCTTCCGAGCCCTGACGTGCACCCATACAGTAGTTTTCTCATACATATTGGGTATCAGCGTACTCAGGACAAATTGCACAACAACTTTTGGGTTCCAATTTCTTCTGTTACCCTTGTGAAAATAAAATATTGGAGGCGAAAAAATCATTTTTGTAAAAAAAAAAAAGGATTTTTTATTTTAAGGCTGTACGTTATAAACTTTAGTGAAACACCTGGGGGTTCAAAGTTCTCACCACACATCTAGATAAGTTCCTTGAGGGGTCTAGTTTCCAAAATGGTGTCATTTGTGGGGGGTTTCCACTGTTTAGGCAGATCAGGAGCTCTCCAAACACGACATGGCGTCCAGCCAATTCTGCGTTGAAAAAGTGAGACGGCGCTCCTTCCCTTCCAAACTCTGCCATGCACCCAAACAGTGGTATACCCCCACATATGGGGTATCAGTGTACTCAGGACAAATTGCACAATAACTTTTGGAGTCTTGTTACCCTTGGAAAAATAAAAATTCGGGTGAAAAGATCATTTTTGTGGAAAAAATATGATTTTTAAATTTTACGGCTCTACGTTATAAACTTGTGTGAAGCACTTGAGGATTCAAATTGCTCACCAAAGATCTAGATAAGTTCCTTAGGGGTCTAGTTTCCCAAATGGGGTCATTTGTGGGGGGTTTCCACTGTTTAGGCACATCAGGGGCTCTCCAAATGCAACATGGCATCCAATCTCAATTCCAGCCAATTTTGGTTGGAAAAAGTCAAATGGTGCTCCTTCCCTTCCGAGCTCTGCCGTGCGCCCAAACAGTGGTTCCCCCCCACATATGGGGCATCAGCGTACTCAGGACAAATTGGACAACAACTTATGTGGTCCAATTTCTCCTGATACCCTTGGGAAAATAAAAAATTAGTGACTAAAAGATAATTTTTGTGGGAAAAAAATAGGATTTTTTATTTTCATGCCCGGCATTATAAACTTGTGTGAAGCACTTGGGGGTTCAAAGTGCTCACCAAAGATCTAGATAAGTTCCTTAGGGGGTCTAGTTTCCAAAATGGGGTCACTTGTGGGGGATTTCCACTGTTTAGGCTCATCTGGGGCACTGCAAACGGAACATGACCCCCATCAACGTCTGCATTCCAAAACGTTACTACTTCCTTTCCAAGCCCTGCCGTGCGCCCAAACAGTTTTCCACCCCCACATATGGGTATCAGCGTACTCAGGACAAATTGGACAACAACTTTTGGGGTCCAATTTCCTTGGGAAAATTCAAAAATTTAGGACTAAAAAATCATTTTTGTGGAATTTTTTTTTTTTTTTTCACACCCAGGCATTATAAACTTTTGTGAAACACTTGGGGGTTCAAAGTGCTCACAACAGATCTAGATAAGTACCTTAGGGGGTCTAGTTTCCAAAATGGTGTCACTTGTGGGGGTTTCCACTGTTTTAGGCGCATCAGAGGTTCTCCAAGCGCGACATGGCGTCCAATCTCAACTCCAGCCAATTTTAGTTTGAAAAAGTCAAACGGCGCTCCTTCCCTTACGAGCTCTGCCGTGTGCCCAAACAGTGGTTTTCCCCCACATATGGGGTATTGGCGTACTCAGGAGAAATTGCATAACAACCTTATCTGTCCATTTTCTCCTTTTACCCTTGTGAAAATAAAAAAAAAAGTTTGTAAAAGATCATTTTTGTGGCTAAAAAGTTAAATATTCATTTTTTCCTTCCACGTTGCTTTAGTTCCTGTGAAGCACCTGAAGGGTTAATAAACTTCTTGAATGTGGTTTTGAGTACCTTGAGGGGTGCAGTTTTTAGAATGGTGTCACTTTTGGGTATTTTCTGTCATGTAGACCCCTCAAAGTGACTTCAAATGTGAGGTGGTCCCTAAAAAAAATGGCTTTGTAAATTTTGTTGTAAAAATGAGAAATCGCTGGTCAACTTTTAACCCTTATAACTTCCTAACAAAAAAAATTTTGATTCCAAAATTGTGCTGATGTAAAGTAGACATGTGGGAAATGTTATTTCTTAACTATTTTGTGTTACATATTTCTCTGTTTTAAGGGAATAAAAATTCAAAGTTTGAAAATTGCTAAATTTTCAAAATTTTCGCCATATTTGCGTTTTTTTCAAAAATAAACGCAAGTTATATGGAAGAAATTTTACCACTAACATGAAGTACAATATGTCACGAGAAAACAATCTCAGAATCGCGAAGATCCGTTGAAGCGTTCCGGAGTTATAACCTCATAAAGAGACAGTGGTCAGAATTGTAAAAATTGTCCCGGTCATTAATGTGCAAACCACCCTTGGGGGTGAAGGGGTTAATCAGTCAGTTTTGCTTGATGTTAGGATCGCAAAGTATTTTTTTTTCTGTTTAATTATCCATGCTACAATTTATGTTAGGAGGTGTCCACCTTTTCTCCCAGTCCCTAGATCTTGTAGGGATTCCTCCCTCGCAACTATAGGTCTTCGTTCACACTAGATGAGGACTTTAGCGGGTCTGGTCGCAGGATCAGGTTCCCCGTTACATCGTAGGGATTCAGCTTAGTTGTATTGTAGGGACAGAATTCCCTTCTTTCCTTACTGGTTGTAGCAGATCATAACAATGGGTACTGGTCCACGCATCGGTGGTCAGGTGGACCTTGCTACTGAGGGCGTTTAGTAGCGCATGTTTAATTTTTCCCTCAACATGCTTTTGCAGACCAGGGACGGCTTGCCTGCTGAAATGAAATCGGCTTGGCACATTGTATTGTGGGACTGACAATGATATTCAGTTACGGAAACTGTCTGTCTCCACCAGCCTGAATGACAGCATTTCAAGGGACAGGAGTTTTGCAATGCCAGCATTCAGAGCCTGTGCTCGTGCATGGTTTGCGGAGTATGGCCGTCTTTTATCCCATGCCTGTGCTACCGATGGCTGTTTTGTGGCCTGGGAGTGTGAGGATGACAGGGAACTTGCTGCTGTGTGTGGAATAACACTTTGTCTCTGGACAACAGTGACCGAGGTTCTTCCATGGCGATCCTGTGAGGAAGCAGAACCAGCTGTGTGTGAGCTCGATGAAGAGGCTTCAACACAACCTGAAGATGTAGGTGCTGCTGTAGGTTGGCCTACATCTCCAGTGTGTCTTTGTAACTCAACTACGTGCTTTGTCCGCACATGTTTCCACATATTTGTGGTATTGAGGTGACTGACACTTTTAGCTATTTTTAATTTTTGATTACACAGCTTGCATTTGACATAGCAAATATCATGTGCAAGTGTGTGAAAAAAGGACCACGCAGTGCAAGTCCTGGGAGCGCACGTTTTGACTTTTGTAAGACAAATGCTCCGAACAGGTGCCAAACTGGAGGCTACAGGCAACCGAGTCTGCAGCCTAACTCTCCCTCCTGTTTGTACCGTTGGGGCAATGTCTTCCTCTGTCTTCCTTCTATCACTAACCACTTCTCTAGGCCTCTCCCAGCTTGCAACCAAAGTACTGGTTCTCAGCCACAAAGCTATCCACAGTGCAGCACCCCTCCTACATCTCCTCCCTCATTTCTATCTATCGGCCTAACCGACTGCTGCGCTCTGCAAACGACTTTCGACTAACCTCTGCACTAATACGTACCTCCCACTCCCGACTCCAAGACTTCTCCCGCGCTATGCCAATCCTCTGGAATGCTGTACCCCAAGAAATTAGGACTATCCACAATTTGCATGGTTTCAGGCGCTCCCTCAAAACACATTTGTTCAGAGCGGCCTATCACATTCACTAATCAAAGTCATTCTATGTATTCTGTGTAAGTGTGTATGTGTGTGTGTGTCTCTAGCCCATTCACTATCTCCATCCCTCACTCCCTTAAGATGGCTGGACCATCATTGTAAATGCACCATTGTATATAAACACCTCTACTTTGTATCTCCCCCACCTCATTGTACATTGTAAGCTGTCACGAGCAGGGGCGACTTATTTAGCTTAAATTATTGTATTGTTAACGTTGTTACTTATTACTTTGTTCTTAAACTGCAAAACTGTAAAGTGATGCGTGATATGATGGCGCTATATAAATTAATATTATTATTATTAGGATTCCTCTGAGCTGCTCCCACCACCTTCCTGTTCCTCACGCCATGTTGGGTCTTGGACCTCATCATCTCCACTACCCTCTTCCAACACCTGCTGCTGTTGGGTGGTCTGGCCAGCACCATGCTCAACAGAAACTGGCACCTGAGTCTCATCATCATCAGATGCGTTCTGCGGTGTGCTGACCATCGGCACTGTCTCACCCGCCTCTTCAGATTCAGAGAGACACAGCTGTTGCACATCACTGCATACTCCCTCTTCTTCACATTACAGAATGCTGCTTGGCTGGGCCCCTGTTTGCAAGCCAATAGATTCTGAGAACAGAAGGAGACACTCAGCTGGCTCCTGTACAGAACTCTCTGACTGCCTGGGCAATTTGCCAGGCGGTGAAGAGACAGATGGTTGCTCAACAGTGCTGTGGTCCTGAGAGGAGGTGGAAGCAATTGAAGTCGATGCATTGGCTGACATCCAACCAACAACGGCTTCAATTTGTTCTTCCCGCAGCAGGGGGGTACTCCGAGCTCCTACAAAAGTGCGCATAAAGGAACACTCACGGGGAAAACTGGTGGATGCTGTGTCACTGGGGGCCGCAGCAGCCACAGAATCCCCACGTCCTCTCCCTGAAGAAACTCCACGGCCACGACCACGTGCCTTACTCCCTGCCTTCTTCATCTTGGTAGATTGATAAAGAAAGTCTGAAAAGTTATAAGGCCTAAGTGTGGTTATTCTGCAGAGACTGCAGTGAACACTGCACACAACTGTTCAGTAGGTGTGAAAGGCCCCTTTGTGTACTTCTATAGTGTTTGCAACCAATGTATTGTATACGGATGGAAGCGCGTCACACTAATAGATTTTAGTAATTTGTAATAGAATGGAGCAGCAACAATTAGAGAAAAATTTCAAGGATGTGCCAGTGACACACGCTCAGCAGACTACAACCAGCAGTGGTTGAAGAACTAACTGGAGCGTGATCTGCACTCCAAAAAGGAAAACCTCAGACTACAGTGAACACTGCACACAACTGTTCACTACTCAACGCGTCTCAGCAGGAAGGCAGTCTGTGCGTCAAAACAAAGGCGCAAGCATACATCCACGTACCCTGTTTATAAAGCTATATAAAAAAAATTATGTAGTAGTGACGCACACTTTATTGAGGTACAGTATTACATCGCCATTCACCATCTGTGGCTATGCAGTCTCATCTATATATACCTTATCTATCCGATGTCATGCTTGCAAGTCGACAGTCAGGCATAAATAGCAATTTTCACTATGCACTTTTTAAAGGTTATGTTTGTTAATAAAAATGATTATTGCCACATATTATGAGTATTACATGATGGAAATTGTTTAATTTTGTATAAACTGTTTAGTGACATTATTCAGCAAATGTAACATTTTAGTAATGTCACAGATAACTTGTAATGCTGATGATGTTTTGAAGTCAGACATTCATTGTCTATACAATAAAAATGGTGTACATACTGTTACTTATCCATCATTAATGGATTCAGATATGTACTTGTATGCTTTTATGTACAACCGTATAGCAGATTCCTTAACTAATTTATTTTGTGGTTTGCATTGCTGTTCAACATGTTAATGTATGTGTTTATGTTTGTCAATTCTTTATTTATCTAGATATTAGTTTAAATGAAATCATCATCTTATGGTAGTAAATAGTGTTGAGCGATACGATAATGCAAATATCGGCTATCGGCCGATATTAGCTCTATCGGCCTTTCGATAATTAGTTTCGATATTTTCGTCTTATCGAATACCGTAATCGGATTTGTCACTGTCACTGTCAGTGTCCGTCGGTCGGGTCTGTCACTGTCAGTGTCCGTCGGTCGGGTCTGTCAGGAGTCAGCGGCACTTACCTGGCAGAAGATCTCCGGCGGTCACGTCCTGGACTGCTTCATGGCCGCCATCCCTCTTCTCCCCGGCGGTCACATGCAGTTTCTCGCGATAACTGCAGTGACTGCTGGGTAATCCCGGCCGTAAAGCAGTCAGTCCGATGACGTCACCGCCGGGGAAGCAGGTAATCAGTTGTGCTGCGTCGCGATGACAGGCTCTGCCTGTCATTGCGATGTAGCAGAGCTGGATCGTCGTGGGACTGTCGTTACTATGGACTGCGTCGGACAGGTGGTATACTGTTGGTTTTTTTTTTTTCTTTTTTTACAGGAGATCGATGGCGTCGCAGGAATGAGAGTACAATAAAAGAAATGAAAACTGTGTTGTCTCTTTTATTTCATTAAAATACTTTTTTCTTGCTTTGTCTTTTTTTTATGCATTTAATAACTTTGGGATTAATAATGGATTGGTGTCTTATTGACGCCTCTCCATTATTAACCGAGCTTATTGTCACCGTGCAATCAACGGTGACATTAACCCCTTATTACCCCGCTTGCCACCGCTACAGGGCAAGTGGGAAGAGCCGGGTAAAGTGCCACAATTGGCACATCTTTTGATGCGCCAAATGTGGGGCTGCTGTAGCCTGGTATTATCAGGCTGTTGAGGGCCAAAATCCATGGGCCTTGACAGTCTTTTAATACCAGGCCGCAGCAGTCTGCATTTTACTTGGCTGGTTAACAAAAATAGAGGGACCTCTACGCCGTTTTTTTTTTCGAGGGGATCCCCTATTTTTGTTAACCAGCCAAGCTAAGCAGATTGCTGTGGCCTGATATTATCAGGCTTGCAAGGTCCATGGATATTGGATCCTTACCAGCCTGAAAAACCAGGCCTCAGCGGTCTGCTTCATCTGGCTGGTTAACAAAAATAGGGGGGACCCCACGCCAATTTTTTTCGAGGGGATCCCCTATTTTTGTTAACCAGTTCCCTCTGACGTCACTGATTGTGTCCCTGGCTGACCTGAAGTGAAAGTGGAAAGCAATCAATTAAGCTTTCCACTTCCTCTCCTGTCAGCTAGGAGAGGAACTCATTCATTTGGGGGTTTACTGTGAGGCTGCAGCATTAGCTGCGGTCCCTGCAGTTTACATTAACCCTTTCTGATGGATTACACCGTGGGACCTGACTGTACATCGGATTGGTAAGAATAATTTTGCTTTATTATTTTATTTTTATTACAGGAAATGGTTTTAGCAGGTAAATAAAATATGGTCAAAAACTGTGTGATTATTTCATTAAACTTCTTTTTTATTAAAGTGTGTGTGTTTGATTTTTCTTTCATACAATAGGATTAATAATTGATAGTTGTCTGATTGACAGCTCTCAATTATTAACCTGGCTTAAAGTGACCTTTCAATTGCAAGGTCATTTTAACCCCTTATTAACCCATTCGCCACCGCTACAGGGCAATGGGAATAGACGGGCAAAGTGCCAGAAAGGGCGAATCTAATTATAGATTTGTCTTTTCTGGGGTGTCTGGGGGCAGATTTTAGTAGCCGGGGGGGGCCAAAAATAATGGTCCCTCTCTGGGCTATTATTATCTGCCCCCACTCACTGGCTTTGTCTGTCTGGTTGCGAAAATAGGGCGGGAGCCCACGCATTTTTTTTCAGCAATTTTACACCTCATATATATATATATATATATATACATGTCATTGAATTTGTGACACATATATATATATATATATATTTATATTTATAGTTCATACACTTCTACATAGTATAATAGCCGCTAATTCAATTGCCGGCTTTTGTGAAAATGCAGAACCCGACATGAAATGACACTTGGTTTACATGGGGTTAACCATGTATTTTCATGTAGTTTGATATCTGATTTGCACAAACAATTACATGAGTGTAAGTGTGCAAAATTTCACACCTGTAGGGGTTAATTAAAGGTGTAAATTCGTAGCAAAAAAGTCCGTTTTTTTTACAACGAATTTACACCTTTAATTAACCCCTACAGGTGTGAAATTTTGCACACATAGACTGATGTAATTGTTTGTGCAAATCAGATTGCAAACGACATGAAAAGACATGGTTAACCCTATGTACACCAAGTGTCATTTCATGTCGGGTGCTTCTGTCTTTTGACAGAAGCCGGCTTTACCCGGCAATTGAATCAGAGGATATTTTACTATGTAGAAGTGTATAAACTATACATATATGTATATATATATATGTCACAATGACATATATATATATATGTATTCTATGTGTGTATATTTAGTGTTTACAAGGAAATAAAGGTTTTTTTTAATTTCGATATTTTGTTCCCATAGACTTACATGGGACTTCCGCTATCGAAATCGGATATCGACGATATTTAGTGCTATCGGCGATACAATTTCGATACGATATTTTTAGATATCGAGCAATATCGCTCAACACTAGTAGTAAAGGTTATCTTTCTCTTGTTTGAAGTATAGACATTTAAAATTGACAGGTAACAAGGAAATTACTTGATCTAGTATTTAAACATCCTCCTTGACCCTGGGCTCCAACACCGCCAGTTGTTGCCTGTAAGTGCTGTTAGCACAGTCAACACTTGCTCCTGTGTTACTGGGGTTCAGTAATGTCAGCTGTTCCCCTGCTGTGTGAATGGCAAAAAGTCCTGCTGCCTCCACCCTGTTCTCTTCTCATCCCTGGGCTTCAACACCGCCAGTTGTTGCCTGTAAGTGCTGTTAGCACAGTCAACACTTGCTCCTGTGTTACTGGGTTTCAGTAATGTCAGCTGTTCCCCTGCTGTGTGAACGGCAAAAAGTCTGCTGCCTCCACCCTGTTCTCTTCTCATCCCTGGGCTCCAACACCGCCAGTTGTTGCTCGAAGTGCTGTTAGCACAGTCAACACTTGCTCCTGTGTTACTGGGGTTCAGTAATGTCAGCTGTTCCCCTGCTGTGTGTACGTTAAAAAGTCCTGCTGCCTCCACCCTGTTCTCTTCTCATCCCTGGGCTCCAACACCGCCAGTTGTTGCCTGTAAGTGCTGTTAGCACAGTCAACACTTGCTCCTGTGTTACTGGGGTTCAGTAATGTCAGCTGTTCCCCTGCTGTGTGAACGGCAAAAAGTCCTGCTGCCTCCACCCTGTTCTCTTCTCATCCCTGGGCTCCAACACCGCCAGTTGTTGCTCGGAAGTGCTGTTAGCACAGTCAACACTTGCTCTTGTGTTACTGGGGTTCAGTAATGTCAGCTGTTCCCCTGCTGTGTGTACGTCAAAAAGTCCTGCTGCCTCCACCCTGTTCTCTTCTCATCCCTGGCCTCCAACACCGCCAGTTGTTGCCTGTAAGTGCTGTTAGCACAGTCAACACTTGCTCCTGTGTTACTGGGGTTCAGTAATGTCAGCTGTTCCCCTGCTGTGTGTACGTCAAAAAGTCCTGCTGCCTCCACCCTGTTCTCTTCTCATCCCTGGGCTCCAACACCACCAGTTGTTGCCTGTAAGTGCTGTTAGCACAGTCAAAACTTGCTCCTGTGTTACTGGGGTTCAGTAATGTCAGCTGTTCCCCTGCTGTGTGAACGGAAAAAAGTCCTGCTGCCTCCAACCGGTTCTCTTCTCATCCCTGGGCTCCAACACCGACAGTTGTTGCTCGGAAGTGTCATTGGCACGGGTACTCACTCCTGCCCAGACTGGTTACAGCATTCCATCTATTTCCTGTCAGTGTAAACGTCACTTAGCCTCCAATAAGTTGTCCTGTCGTGTTGCGGTCGGGTTAGCCGACTCTATGGTGCCTGGAGTTTAGGTGCTTCCTATGTGTGCTGCGGGATATGCAAATAAAGGCTGTTTCCGTTGTGACAATAGGACAATCACCCACTGTAGTACTGTGGGATTCGGTAACTGCGGCCGGCTCGCGGCCTGTCAACTTAAATTTCCATGGGTACCTTCTGCTACCCGTCCGGGTTCCAGTACCATCAGCTGGTTCTCCGCAGTGCCTTTGGCCTAGGTGCCTCCATCTCGGTATCCGAGTTCCAGCAACGTCTGCTGGTCCTTGGTAGTGCTTTGGAGCACAGGTACCTCCTGCTTAGTAACCGTGTCCCAGTAACGTCAGCTGGTCCTCGGTTGTGCCATTGGCTCTTCTCCTTCTGCTGCCCCTCCGGGTTCCAGCACAGTCAGCTGGTCCTCATTACTTGCATTGGCTCTTGTACCTTCTGCTACATTTACAAATTGAAGATTTTTTAAATTTTTTTTGGGTAATCACTCTCGATCTCCAACAATGAAGACGACGACCCTGATGACCACCCCGAAGAAGATGACGACCACAAGGACGACGAGCCCCTCCCAGTTCCAGCACAGTCAGCTGGTCCTCGTTACTTGCATTGGCTCTTGTACCTTCTGCTACCCGTCCGGGTTCCAGTACCGTCAACTGGTTCTCCGCAGTGCCTTTGGCCTAGGTGCCTCCATCTCAGTATCCGAGTTCCAGCAACGTCTGCTGGTCCTTGGTAGTGCTTTGGAGCACAGGTACCTCCTGCTTAGTAACCGTGTCCCAGTAACGTCAGCTGGTCCTCGGTTGTGCCATTGGCTCTTTTCCTTCTGCTGCCCCTCCGGGTTCCAGCACAGTCAGCTGGTCCTCGTTACTTGCATTGGCTCTTGTACCTTCTGCTACATTTACAAATTGAAGATTTTTTAAATTTTTTTTGGGTAATCACTCTGGATCTCCAACAATGAAGACGACGACCCTGATGACCACCCCGAAGAAGATGACGACCACAAGGACGACGAGCATCAAGCCAACCAGCCTAAACACCATCACAAAGAAGAAATAAAAGATTACCCAACAGGACTAAGAAGGTTAAGACAAACTACAAGATACAGAACAAGAGACTGAAGAACAATAAGCAGAAGATCAAAAAGCAGAAGAACATGAAGTAAAAGACCAAAATGAAGAGCAAAATATATGCTCTAAATTATAAGCAGAAGAAGACTAAGCAGTGTATGGGGGTGAGTCCGTTCCTCCTCGTGGTGCCCCTGGAAAATGCCTGATGCTGCTGCAGGCTAAACTGAACACGGACAAATACTGTTGTAATTTAAATCTTTTGTGACAGCAAGAACGGAAGGATGAAAAATTCATACTTTGACAGATTACAAGTACAGGAATCTCTGTCACAAATAAGAATATGATGAAGAAGATGAAGTACAATATGAAGAAGAATAATAGTTTAATAAGAAGAATATGAGTAATGTTAACAAAAAGATGAATAGCAAGAAGTTTAAGAAGAAGATAAAGAAGGTGAAGATGAAGAATAATTTGATGAAAAAGATGATGCTGCTGAAGATTATGAAGGAGAAAGTGTGTCAAAAGTTAAAAAGGTGAAGAGCATGGAAGTTGTGAAATATACATATTTGCCAAAATAGAAAAAACGTTAACAACATTGTCAATTTCTTCGTCAATCCGAACATCTTTAAAAAAAAAAATATTTATGGTATTCCATTTGATTGGGTTAAACATCTATGCCTTTAATGTCTCCTCAACCTTCCCCAATACATTCTACATTACTCTTTTTTGATTTCCTTCATGTACAATTATTAACAAGGCAAGAATGGGTTTTTTTTTAATTCCGATATTTTGTTCCCATAGACTTACATTGGATTTCCGGTATCGGTATCGGGTATCGCCGATATTTTTTGGGTATCAAGCGATACCATTCCGATTCCGATACTTTTGGATATCGGAAAGTATCGCTCAACTCTAGCAATAAGTCATCTATATATCTACAATACCATTGTATAGAAACAAAAAACGGATTATCTGTATTAATATATATCTTCCCAGCAAGCCATCACCAAATTTTTCACAGATGGAGAAAATTTAGCCCCCATAGAAACTCCATTATTTTGGAGAAATTTTTTTTTATTAAATAAAAAATAATTGTGGGTTAATAAAAATTATGATACTGATTATGTACTTTTTCAATTGATCTGAGTAAGAGCTGAAATTAATAATTAAAAGTAATAGCTATTTTGTGTGGGATACTGGTGTATAATGAAATAATATCACACGTTAGCCAAGTCCAGCTGGGATTCCAATTAGCATTTCTAAACATAGAAAGGACATCCTTTGTGTCTTTCAAATAGCCTGGTACTCTCTGTACTAGAGGTTGTAATAATGTAACAAGCCACTCACCAAGGTATTCATTTGAAGAGCCAATACCAGAAACTAACGGACGCATTGGTGGAGGATTGATATTTTTATGCGTTTTCGGTAAAGCATGTAATATTGGAATGACTGGATTTTCAATAGACAAGTAGTCAGACTGAGATTTGTTTAAAAAAACCTTGTGAAACACCATCATTAATGATATGCTTGCACTTGTCAGAAAAAAACGCAGTCGGGTCAGATCTAAGGGAAATATACGTTTCAATGTCAGACAACAATGTGTTAATGGAACCCACGTAATCAGACTTATTTAAAACAACTGAACCCCCCTTATCTGACATTTTAATACAGTTAGGTCCATAAATATTTGGACAGAGACAACATTTATCTAATTTTGGTTCTAGACATTACCACAATGAATTTGAAACAAATCAAATCAGATGCAGTTGAAGTTCAGACTTTCAGCTTTCATTTGAGGGTATCCACATTAAAATTGGATGAAGGGTTTAGGAGTTTCAGCTCCTTAACATGTGCCACCCTGTTTTTAAAGGGACCAAAAGTAATTGGACAATTGACTCCAAGGCTATTTCATGGACAGGTGTGGGCAATCCCTTCATTATATCATTCTCAATTAAGCAGATAAAAGGGCTGGTGTTGATTTGAGGTGTGGTGTTTGCATTTGGAAGGTTTAGCTGTGAAGGAAACATGCGGTCAAAGGAGCTCTCCATGCAGGTGAAACAAGCTATCCTTAAGCTGCAAAAAACAGAAAAAACCCATCCGAGAAATTGCTACAACTTTAGGAGTGGCAAAATCTACAGTTTGGTACATTCTGAGAAAGAAAGAAAGCATTGGTGAACTCATCAATGCAAAAAAACCTGGGCGCCCATGGAAGACAACAGTGGTGGATGATCGCAGAATACTCTCCATGGTGAAGAGAAACCCCTTCACAACAGCCAACCAAGTGAACAACACTCTCCAGGAGGTAGGCGTATCAATATCCAAATCTACCATAAAGAGAAGACTGCATGAAATTAAATACAGAGGGTTCACTGCACGGTGCAAGCCACTCATAAGAATCAAGAATAAAAAGGCTAGGCTGGACTTTGCTAAAAAACATCTAAAAAAGCCAGCACAGTTCTGGAAGAACATTCTTTGGACAGATGAAACCAAGATCAACCTCTACTAGAATGATGGAAAGAGAAAAGTATGGCGAAGGCGTGGTACAGCTCATGATCCAAAGCATACCACATCATCTGTAAAACATGGCGGAAGCAGTGTGATGGCTTGGGCATGCATGGCTGCCAGTGGCACTGGGTCACTAGTGTTTATTGATGATGTGAGACAGGACAGAAACAGCCGAATGAATTCTGAGGTATTCAGAGCCATACTGTGTGCTCAGATCCAGCCAAATGCAGCCAAACTGATTGGTCGTCGTTTCATACTACAGATGGACAATGACCCAAAACATAAAGCCAAAGCAACCCAGGAGTTTATTAAAGCAAAGAAGTGGAATATTCTTGAATGGCCAAGTCAGTCACCTGATCTCAACCCAATTGAACATGCATTTCACTTGTTAAAGACTAAACTTCAGACAGAAAGGCCCATAAACAAACAACAACTGAAAACCACCGCGGTGAAGGCCTGGCAGAGCATCAAAAAGAAGGAAACACAGTGTCTGGTGATGTCCATGAGTTCAAGACTTCAGGCAGTCATTGCTAACAAAGGGTTTTCAACCAAGTACTAGAAATGAACATTTTATTTACAATTATTTAATCTGTCCAATTACTTTTGGTCCCTTTAAAAACAGGGTGGCACATGTTAAGGAGCTGAAACTCCTAAACCCTTCATCCAATTTTAATGTGGATACCCTCAAATGAAAGCTGAAAGTCTGAACTTCAACTGCATCTGATTTGTTTTGTTTCAAATTCATTGTGGTAATGTCTAGAACCAAAATTAGATAAATGTTGTCTCTGTCCAAATATTTATGGACCTAACTGTAATTATATTTTCGTAAGATTGTAGTTTTATTTTAAAGCCAACGCCTCTGTTTTTGATAAATTATTTCTGGAAGAAAAAATTGTGGTATTAGAAAAAAGACTATGAATATCCCTCTCTGTTATCTTGGAATTTATCGATAGAATCTGTACGTGTGTGCACAGGATAAAAGGCAAGATTTTTAACCTTAAAACCGAATACATGATTTTTTTCATTTAGCGTACTGGTTCAGTTGTTGTTCCATTAGGCTTAAATCTGAAAAAGGAATTAATGTTGCATTATTAATATTCTGTCATTTTTTGTGTGTGTTTTTTGATATTTGTTAATTAATGGTCCAGTGATTGTTATATATCTGTTTTGTATTTGCTATTAACACTTTTTTTTCTTTCCTTTTTTTTTCCAAAACTTTGTGACACACCTGTAGAGCTTTCTTTATACACAGGCATGATATCTATTTATATAATCTCTGAGTCTAAGAACACGTGTGTGTTCAAAACGCGTACAGTTTCAGCCAGGCACTTTTTCTCACCGGTGTATCCGTTATTAACATGATGCATGACCTCTTGTATTTAAAAGAATTTGATTTTACTCCTTGAAGATGGATTCCTTCTTTCTTCAAGCACATTTCAAGGTGTCCGGCAGAGACACGAATCCTTGCTCAAGGTCCATGGAATCCACCACAGTTTCCTTAGAAGGGTGAGCTGAATTATTTTTGTATATTAAAGAACATGGCATACAGATTCAACAGAGAGCCACCCCAGTAACCATGGAAGCAGTGGATGGTTCCCCTCTAGTTTCAGGACCAGTGGATCAGGAGATGGTACCTCTGGAGATTTGCATAGAACTCAATCATCAGGAAGTGATTTCCGTTATGTAAATTTCTTCACCACATTTTCCTTTAATTCTAGGAATTTGTCAAAGTCATCCAGAATAAGGACTTATTGAAGACTATTAAGGAGGCCTATGACGCAGACCTATTTCTCCCTAACCCGACTGATGATGTCAACTTGGTTCTCAAGAATGTTATGTGGGTCCGGGATCAACGTTTTTACACTTCAGAGGTCGTAAGGCTGCAGGTCCTCAAGTTTGTCCATGACTCCAAGTTGGCTGGTACTTGGGTGTACAGAAGACAAAGGAGTTTCTGACCTGTTTCTTTTGGTGGCCTACTTGTCTGAGGGATGTGAAGAGCTACGTTCTCTCTTGTGATGTATGTGCACATTTTAAGACTCCTTGTGTATCACCTACTGGATTGCTGCAATTACTGCTCATTCCTGCTCGCCCTTGGGGGTCTATTTCTATGGAATTTATAGTGGAATTGCCCACCCTTGGGAGAAAGAACTCTATTCTGGTTGCAGTAAATCGTCTTACTAAAGCTGCCCACTGCATTCCTTGTACTGGTCTTCCCTCGGCTAAGGAGACTGTAGATCTGGTCATTCAGAATGTGTTACGGCTGCATGGAGTTCCAGATGAGATCATCTCTGATCGGGGAGTGCAGTTTACCTCCAGATTCAGGAAAGCATTTTGTTTTGCACTTGTTATCAATGTCTGTCTGTCTTCAGCGTATCATCCTCAGATCAATGGGTAGATGGAGCGGACTAATCAGACTCTGGAGCAGTATCTTCGGTGCTATATCAGCCACTCGCAGGATGACTGGTTGGAGATGCTTCTTTTACAATAGCTTGCAGAATGCATCTACTAAGGTAACACCTTTCTTTGCCTACCTGGGCTATCATCCTAGTATTTTTCCCAGATCCCAGATCAACGCTCCGGTGCCTGCAGTAGATGAGAGGTTGGCGGTTGTGATGAGCGAGTACTAAAATGCTCGGGTGCTTGTTATTCGGGTTGAACAAATGGGAATACTCGGGTACTCAACCCGAGCAACGAGCCTAATGTAGGTCTATGGGAAAACTGAGCATTTTTGCCACAATCCCAACTGGGTGCCCTTTTAAAGTAAAAAAAATCTGAAAATGATGGAAACAGTGCTCAAATGACATGGAAACATCATGGGGAAGGCCCCTGGAGGCATTTCTAACTCCTAGGTCACTGCTGTGACCAATGTTGTCAGCGTGTGACGCCACTCTTAGGCTATGTGCCCACGTTCAGGATTCTTTGCTGAAATTTCCTGAGCAAAACTGGAGTTTTTCCCAGGATATCCGGAAGTGTTTTTTTCACGTTTTTTGTGCGTTTTTTTTTTGCGGATTTTTTGCGTTTTTTTCCTGAGCTTCCTAACTTAATATTATAGTGGGAAATCCACAGATTTTCTGCAAAACTAATAAACATGCTGAATTTTTTTTGGCGATACGTTTTTTTTGGGGAAAAAAGCACAGCATGTGCACAAAAATTGCAGAATGCATTCTAATAATAGGATGCTTATTGCATGCGTCTTTTTAAGCATTTTTGCAGCGGAAAACCGCTGCAAAAACCCTAAAAAAATGCGAAAAATCCTGACCGTGTGCACACAGCCTTACAGGCGCACACTAAAACATACAAAAAACGAAACCAAAATGGATTTTCTCGGGAAATATGTTAAAGAATATCCTTTCCAAGGTAATAATTGGTATGGAAGGCAAAAGAAATAACCCCCCAAAAATTGTTCCTTCACCACTTTGGCTATGTTCACATGCTGCGTTTTTGATGCAATATTCAACGTTACCATTGCTTTCAACCAAAAAAACTTTTGTGGTCAAATTTCTCCTGTTACCCTTGGGAAAATAAAAAATTGGTGACTAAAAGATCATTTTTGTGGGAAAAAAAATAGAATTTTTAATTTTCATGCCCAGGCATTATAAACTTGTGTGAAGCACTTGGGGGTTCAAAGTTCTCCCCACACATCTAGATAAGTTCCTTGGGGGTCTAGTTTCGAAAATGGGGTCACTTGTGGGAGGTTTCCACTGTTTAGGCACATCAGGGGCTCTGAAAACTGAACATGACACCAATCAAAGCCTGCATTCCTTTCCAAGCCCTGCCGTGCGCCCAGTTTCCCCCCCCCCACATATGGGGTATCAGCGTACTCAGGACAAATTGGACAACTTTTTGGGTCCAATTTCCTTGTGAAAAATCAAAAATTGGGAACTATGAAATCATTTTTGTGGATTTTTTTTTCACACCCAGGCTTTATAAACTTTAGTGAAACACTTGGGGTTCAAAGTGCTCACAACAGATCTAGATAAGTTCCTTAGAAGTCTAGTTTCCAAAATGGTGTCACTTGTGGGGGTTTCCACTGTTTAGGCACATGAGGGGCTCTCCAAAGGCGACATGGCATCCAATTTCGATTCCAGACAATTTTGGTTTGAAAAAGTCAAATGTCGCTTCTTCCCTTCCGAGCTCTGCAGTGCGCCCAGACAGTGGTTTTCCCCCACATATGGGGTATTGGCGTACTCAGCAAAAATTTCACAACAACTTTATCCATACATTTTCTCCTTTTACCCTTGTGAAAATAAAAAAAAATGTTTGTCAAAGATCATTTTTGTGACTAAAAAGTTTAAATGTTCATTTTTTCCTTCCACATTGCTTAAGCTCCTGTGAAGCACCTGAAGGGTTAATAAACTTCTTGAATGTGTGTGAAGGAAACCGGTTCCTCCCACTTAACTACACAGTTACAGCTCTCCGGCGCCCCCCTTTTTCTCTCAGGTCAGCAAGGGAACTGCACCTAGAGCAAATGGCTGCCGGGGAGGATGTCCTGTTACCTACTGGGTATTCTAAGATTCGTAATCAGAGTTAAAGCATCAGCCCAAAATTAATTTTATGGTTTAATTGCCTTAAGGGTGCACTAGATAATTACAGAAATATACAGAAAGCTATACAACGGAATTACAGTGGATTTGCAGTCAGAGTAAAATATAACAATAATGGTACAAGGCTTAGAGATATTAAGCTGGAGGTCAATTTTACCAGGTTGTAGGATGCATGTGGATGCCGGGAGCTCTGCAGTCCACAGGTATAAGAATCTTAGTTGCCGGACAGTCCCCAAAGCACGTGCCGCTGCTCCCTTGGCAGATCTGTCCCCTGTTCCTTCTTAGATCATCATCATCTTGTTCTTCTGTGAGAGTGAGCTTCTCTGCCATGTGCTCTCAGTTCCTAAACATGCTGGGTTCCTCCCCCCGGTGTCAGGGGGTGGGCTAATAATCTCCACCCTTCAGCTCCCTGCAGAATTTATTCCCAATATCTAAGAAAGGGGGTAACTTTCTCCAGGATGATCGAGTCAGGACACGAGAGGTACCAGTGAATGCGGTTTGTTTTGCCTGTCGTGTGGAGAGCAAACATAGCCCCATTGGGTCGCTGTGGAGGGCCAATCTCTATATCTCAGGTCCTAGAGCCCTCACTGACTTGGGAGTCACACTGTCAGATGCGCGATTTCCGCAGGGTCATGCGGATATTTTTTATGAGTCTGTACCTCGAAAAGTGTGCTCATAATCCATAATCCTAGGATGGAGTCGGAGTGGCTGGGAGAGACAATGGATGTGTATTACTGTGTCCAGCTGACAGGTATAATCTAATTGAAGCCCCCAGGCACCTCCAGGCCCCATGCTGGCGTGGCTACTTACTCAAGCTTTGAAGTCCTGTTTTGGCCTTATCTCCTTATCATACTAAAAGACCTTGCTATTCAACATTGGAGCACTAAATCCTGTTTTCTTCAATATGCTTACAGGGATGGGGGTAGGAGCAGTTAGCTGCCTGTGACTCTGTGAACTCAGACAAAATGGCACCTGGGACAGGCCAAGCTCAGACATGAAGTGAGCATTATGCCCCATATCCAAGATGGCGGCTGTTCCTACATCACAATGTGTTTTTGAATACCTTGAGGGGTGCAGTTTTTAGAATGGTGTCACTTTTGGGTATTTTCTGCCATATAGACCCCTCAAAGTGACTTCAAATGTGAGGTGGTCCCTAAAAAAATGGTTTTGTAAATTTGTTTTAAAAATGAGAAATCGCTGGTCAAATTTTAACCCTTATAACTTCCTAACAAAAAAAAATTTTGTTTACAAAATTGTGCTGATGTAAAGTAGACATGTGGGAAATGTTATTTAGTAACTATTTTGTATGACATATTTCTCTGTTTTAAGGGAATAAAAATTCAAATTTTGAAAATTGCAAAATTTTCTAAATTTTTGCCATATTTCCATTTTTTTCAGAAAACGCAAGTTATATCTAATAAAGTTTACCACTAGCATAAAGTACAATATGTAACAAGAAAACTTTTTCAGAATCACGAAGATCCGTTGAAGCGTTCCAGAGTTATAACCTCATAAATAGACAGTGGTCAGAATTGTAAAAATTGGCCCGGGCATTAACATGCAAACAACCCTCGGGAGTAAAGGGTTAAAGTCACAAACTATTTTTATAGGGGCATCAGGCAGCATTACTATTCTTAAAGGGCCATTATTAAATAGTGAGTCTCCTATACTGTTATTGCCTATGCATTGTGTGGCTGGGCTTCCAAAAATTAGGACGCACCCCAATACCCCTTTCACTAGACATACAAAAGGTCCTCCTGAAAAAATGTTACCATTATAAGAAAGTGGGTCTCCCATAGTGTTTGCCTATGAATTGAATGCAAGGGCTGCCTCTCCCTAAAGTTACACGCACCCCAATAACCCTTGTAACAGCCATCCTGGATGGCCACATAAAACAAAAGTTCCCATTATTTTTCATTTGGTACTGCCATACTCTTAGCCTATGCATTGAATGCAAGACCCGCCCTGCCACAAAGTCACATGCACTCCAATAAGCCTTTGAACCCACATACTGGATGGCCACCGGAAAACCAAGTTCACATTATTCATTTGGTCCTGCCGTACTGTTAGTCTATGCATTAAATGTAAGGCCTGCCCTGCACCAAATTCACATGCACCCCAATAAGCTTTTGAACCCAGGTACTGGATGGCAATAGAAAAACCAAGATCACCTTATTCATTTGGTACTGACGTACTGTTAGCCTATGCATTGAATGCAAGACCTACCCTGCACCAAATTCACATGCACCCCAATAAGCTTTTGAACCCAGGTACTGGATGGCCACAGGAAAACCAAATTCACATTATTCATTTAGTACTGCCTTACTGTTAGCCTATGCATTGAATGCAAGACCAGCCCTGCACCAAATTCACACGCCCCCCAATAAGCCTTTGAACCCACGTACTGTATGGCCACATGAAACAAAATTTCACATTATTTTTCATTTAGTACTGCCATACTGTATTCCTATGCATCGAATGCAAGGCCCTCCCTGCCACAAAGTCACATGCACCCCAATAATCCTTTGAACCCGGGTACTGGATGGCCACATAAAACAAAAGTTCCCATTATTAATTTTTTTTTTTACTACCATAAAGTTTGCCCATTAAGTGAATGCAAGGGCTGATCCAAATTTTCACACACCCCCAATCCCCCTTGGAACGTGGAGGAAGGCCTCATAATTTTTTTTCCCATTACAAAGGATCGGGTCTCCTATTCTTGAAATGACCATACACTAAGTATATGGGCTGACAAACATTTCCCCCTGGAGGGTACACATCAACATAGTGTGTAAATAATTTTTTTTACACAGGCATCATAAACACCCTGGAAAACAGTAATGTGGTTTCCTACAGTTGCTGCTGGGAAAGTGCAGGTTTTTAGCAAAAATATGGCGGCGAGTCGTTGGATGAAGTGATCAGGAAAAGAGGCATGGTGATGACAGGAATGGGAACGTACAGGATTAATAACAGCGATGGCTATGGGAGATATGAGATCCAGAATACAGCCAACAATTATTAGTCATTTATTTTCCCACCACCAACTAACAGAATGCGTTTCATGCCTGTCAGAAGATTGGTGTAACAGATGCGCGTCTGAAGCTCTGCATAAAAGATGCCCATAAGAAATATGTTGCCAAAGACGCATGTGTCCATATAAAGGGCAAAGTGCAACATGCTCGTGAGATGCTGAATTATACAAAGCAGATCAGTGTTGGAGGAAAACCAAACAAACTGATAAATACTTGTGAAAAACTAAGTTTAAAGAGGAGTGCACCGGCCATTACAATCCTTGATGAAGCCGCACAGGTTGCGGCGTAACGCGTGGGATCACGTTTGCTTCACCGTCCACATTCCTGCCCTTTTCTCTCGTATCATGAGGAACATCTTGGGGTAATTATTACTTCCTTTCAGCGGTTGCTACCACTATCAGGACTGATCTTATGTCCTGCACAGATATTGTTCTGTGTGCAACAGCTTTTTGAATATCTGATGGCTATCTTGTTCTGATCATTCTCAGACATAAGATTAACTCTGTCTTTTTACAGAGAATACTTTTCTTAAAATAATTCCGGGCTTCTCGGAGCATATCTTGCTCCTTTTTGTCCTCTGTTTAAATTATTTTTCACACTCATAATTTTGGTCCATACAGGTTTTTTCATTTTCATTATGTGCCGGATGGCTTCATATTATTGTTTTTCATTGTTTTTCTGTTAATGTTGTTATACATGCATTATTATCCACTCTGTCTTTATACTTTGGGCTAGGTTTGTGGGACGGTTGCATCATGTTTTTAATTATGTTTTATCTCACTTTTTGTATTACCAATAATAAATATGGTTGATTTTTTTGTTCGCCTTGTTATATCCTCTACCGATTCGCACCTCCCGATTATTATCTTTAGTATACGTAGTGCGCCCATATTTTCCTAAAAGCTTCCGGCCGTTACTATCAACACACCTGTGGCACAAGGTTCTTCATATTCTTCACCCATACATGTTTTCAATAATATCCAAATATCACAGCCGATAAATATTTATTCCGGTGTAACCAACATAGTTAAAGGAATGCCAATAAACATAGTTAACTGTTATGTTACGGTAGCTGAGGAGTGCAGGTAAAAAAGGAAATACACCAGAGCAGTTGGAATCTATGAGATTGCAGTACCCTGACTAACCACCGCAACTAGAGGCAGCCGTGGAGCGTTCCTACGTTGGTCCTAGACGCCTCGTCACAGCCTGAGAAACTAACTACACCTAAAGATAGAAATAGGAAAGCTATCTGCCCCGGAGCAGAACCCCAAAGATAATAGAAAGCCCCCAAACATGTAATGGCGGTTAGACAAGAGGAAATACTGACACAGAAAGAAAATAGTATGAGCAAACGCTGGGGCCCAAACTATCTAAATAGAAAAGGACAGGAAGGGTACTTACTGCAATCTCAGAAAACCCTGAAAAAACACCAACTCTACTAATTTCAAAATCACCTGAGATCACACGACCTCTACCACCTAAATTAGTTCTCTGGTGTAACAAAATAAAAACAGCAGCCACTGAAAAAAAACTGGAAAAAGCAAAAGTACAAAACACAGTGGCTGGACTAAACTGAGAGGGCAAAAGCCCCCGGAGGGGACCCTGAAGGCCCCCACAGAAGTGCAGGACAAAATGCAAAAATATAGCAAAAACACAAAATAAGAAATTGTCTTATCTGATAGCAGGAGATGCAGACACGACACAGCAAGCTACAAGGGAAACTGGAAAGAAGGATTCAGACCAGAACAATTGATCACCGGCAACCCTGATGGGAAAATGACTCCCTTATATAAGACCAATCAGTAACACCTGATTCCCAGTCCTCACAATCCTCACTAGTACCGCTTGTAACCACCAGAGGGAGCCTCTGCTCAGAACTCATCTCAAACCCATTCACAACAGTACCCCCCCCTTGAGGAGGGGTCACCGAACCCTCATTTGAGCAACCAGGTCGGTCAGGATGAGTTCTATGATACGCACGGATAAGTCTCCTAGCATGGATGTCCGAAGCAAACACCCAAGAATTGTCTTCCTGACCATAACCTCTCCATTTAACCAAATACTGGAGTCTTCGTCTAGAAAAACGAGAATCCAATATTTTCTCAACCACATACTCCAGATTGCCCTCAACCAAAACAGGGTCAGGAGGCACAGCAGCAGGAACCACTGGCTCAACAAACCTCTTCAACAAGGACTTGTGGAACACGTTATGGATCTTAAATGTCCCTGGAAGAAGCAAACGAAAAGAAACAGGATTAATAATCTCCATGATCTTATAAGGTCCAATGAACCTAGGCTTAAATTTAGGAGATGCTACTCTCATAGGAATATTCTTTGAGGACAACCAGACCAAGTCCCCCACTTTAAACCGAGGACCATCAGTCCTATGCCGGTTAGCAAACCGCTGGGCCTTCTCCTGAGAGAGGGACAACCTCTCCACTACCTGGTCCCAAATCTGCTGCATACGCTCAACAACAGAGTCAACACCTGGACAGACAGAAGCCTCCGTCTGTCCTGAAGAAAATCGAGGGTGAAACCCAGAATTACAGAAAAACGGAGACATCAAAGTGGCAGAGCTAGCCCTATTATTAAGAGCAAACTCAGCCAAAGGCAAAAAAGAGACCCAGTCATCCTGATCAGCAGACACAAAGCATCTTAGATAAGTCTCCAATGTCTGGTTTGTTCTCTCAGTTTGACCATTGGTCTGAGGATGAAATGCCGAGGAGAAAGACAATTGAACACCCAGTTTAGAACAAAAAGTCCTCCAAAATCTGGAAACAAACTGGACTCCTCTGTCAGACACAATGTTCTCAGGAATGCCGTGTAAACGAACCACGTGCTGAAGGAACAACGGCACCAATTCAGAGGAGGAAGGCAACTTAGGCAATGGCACAAGATGTATCATTTTGGAAAACCTATCACAAATTACCCAGATGGTGGTCATTCTCTGAGAAACAGGAAGATCGGAAATGAAATCCATAGAGATATGGGTCCATGGTCTCTTGGGCACAGGCAATGGCATCAACAAACCACTAGAGCGAGAGCAAGGCTTGGAGCGAGAGCAAGTCCCGCAGGACTGCACAAATTCCCTGACATCGCGAGACAAGGTAGGCCACCAAAAGGACCGACTAACCAAGTCTCTGGTACCAAAAATTCCGGGATGCCCAGCCAATGCGGAACAATGAATCTCAGACATCACACTCTTTTTCCATTGGTCCGGGACAAACAATTTTCCAACAGGGCAGCGCTCGGGCCTATCCTCCTGACACCCCTCCAGAGCAAGTCTCAAATTGGGCGAGATGGCGGAAAGAACTACACCCTCCTTCAAAATAACAGAGGGATCAGATAGCTCAGGAGAGTCCGCAAGGAAACTCCTCGAGAGGGCATCCGCCTTAACATTCTTAGTGCCAGGAAGAAAGGAAACCACAAAATTAAAACGTGTGAAAAACAAGGCCCACCTGGCCTGTCTAGGATTGAGTCGCTTGGCAGATTCCAGATAGACCAGATTCTTATGGTCCGTAAGGACCACCACCTGATGTTTGGCTCCCTCCAGCCAATGTCTCCACTCTTCAAAAGCCCACTTCATGGCCAATAACTCCCGATTACCCACGTCATAATTACGTTCAGTAGGAGAAAATTTTCGAGAGAAAAAGGCACAAGGGTTACTTTTAGAGGTCTCTGGATCTTTTTGGGACAAAACGGCACCTGCCCCAATTTCAGAGGCATCAACCTCCACCTGAAATGGCAGAGAAACATCAGGCTGCCGTAGAACAGGAGCAGAAGTGAATCTCTGCTTAAGTTCCTGAAACGCAGAGACTGCCTCAGGAGGCCAATTCACCACATCAGAACCCTTTCTGGTCAAATCAGTTAATGGTTTAACAATAACAGAGAAATTACCAATAAATTTACGATAAAAATTGGCAAAACCCAAAAATCTCTGAAGAGCCTTTAATGAAGTAGGTTGGACCCAATCACAGATGGCCTGAACCTTGACCGGGTCCATTTCAATAACAGATGGGGACAAAATGAATCCCAGAAATGAGATCTTCTGTACGCCAAAAAGACACTTTGATCCCTTCACATACAGAGCATTCTCTCTCAAAATCTGGAATACAGTTCGAACATGTTTCACATGAGAGTCCCAGTCATTAGAAAAAATCAAGATATCATCCAAATAAACAATCAGAAACTTGTCCACAAAATCCCTGAAAATGTCATTCATGAAGGACTGGAAGACGGAAGGAGCATTAGTGAGCCCAAAGGGCATCACAAGGTACTCAAAATGCCCTTCAGGGGTGTTAAATGCCGTCTTCCATTCATCCCCGTGCTTAATGCGAATAAGGTTATACGCCCCCCTGAGGTCAAGCTTGGTAAACCAAGTAGCGTTTTTCACCCTGGAAAACAGGTCAGAAATCAAGGGTAACGGGTATTGATATTTCACAGTAATATTGTTCAAGAGACGATAATCAATACACGGCCTTAATGAACCATCTTTTTTGGCCACAAAGAAAAAACCGGCACCTAAGGGTGAAGAGGATGGTCTGATATGACCCTTCTCCAATGATTCCTTGATATAAGACCACATAGCGTCATGTTCAGGTACAGACAAGTTAAAAAGGCGACCTTTAGGGAATTTACTACCTGGCACTAATTCAATAGCGCAGTCATAGCTCCTATGGGGAGGTAAGGATGCAGATTTACTTTCGCTAAACACATCAGAAAAATCAAACAAAAAGTCAGGAACATCCTCAGCCTGGGGGGAGGCAGAAAAAACAGGAGTGTTGGTATTAACACATTGGCAGCCCCAACTGGTTACAGACACAGATTTCCAATCCAAAACAGGATTATGAGACTGTAACCAAGGGAAACCCAGCACTATAATGTCATGCAGATTATATAGAACCAAAAATTTGCAGCACTCCTGGTGATCAGGTTCAACCCTCATTATCACCTGAGTAGAAAACTGGGGTTTATTCTCAGCCAAAGGGGTAGAATCGATCCCCAGTAAAGGAATAGACTTCTGTAGGGGTATCAAGGGAAACCCACAACGTTTAGCAAAATCATAATCCATCAGGTTAATAGCTGCTCCAGAATCAACGAAAGCCTGAGCAGAAAATGAGGACAGAGAGCATATCAGAGTGACAGTTAATAAAAACTTAGTCTGAACACTACCCAAGACAACTGAGCGTGCAAAATGTCTTCCCCGCTTAGGGCAGACTGAAATAGCATGAGAGGCATCACCACAGTAGAAACATAACCCATTGCGCTTTCGAAACTCATGACGCTGTGCCCCAGACACCACTCCATCACACTGCATGGGCTCAGCAGCTGGCTCACAAGGCAACACCACTCCACGCATACTTCTCCGCTCACGCAAACGTCTGTCAATTTGAATCGCTAATGACATAGAATCATTGAGACCAGAGGGGACAGGGAATCCCACCATAACATCCTTTACATTATCCGACAGACCCTTCCGGAAAAGGGCCGCCAAAGCGTCGTCATTCCATTTGGTCAGGACTGCCCACCTACGGAATCTCTGACAGTATAACTCAGCGTCATCAAGCCCCTGATTTAATGCCAACAAGGCTTTTTCAGCTTGATCAGTGACATTAGGCTCATCGTACAATAACCCCAAAGCCTGAAAAAATACATCAACATCACTCAAAAGAGGATCCCCAGGTGTCAGGGAAAAAGCCCAATCCTGAGGATCGCCGCGCAGGAGAGAGATGATAATTTGAACCTGCTGCGCTGCATTTCCTGAGGACTTAGATTTTAAGGCAAGAAACAATTTACAATTATTTTTGAAATTCTGAAACTTAGCTCGATCCCCTAAAAACAAATCTGGCATGGGGATCCTAGGTTCCACAACAGGCAACCTAGCAAGATATGCAGCAATACTCTGAACCTCAGTGGCAAGCTGATCCACACGGCCAGACAACTGTGCAAACTCCATTGGGAGAAAAGATCCTCCCCAGCACCCAGAGATACAGAGGGAAAAAAAAAAAAAAAAATGCAACAAACAGAAAAATATCTCTGACAACTTTTCTTCCTTCAAAATATTTTTTCCCTTCTGTGAGTACCATACAATTTTTATGGCCGGTGACACTGTTATGTTACGGTAGCTGAGGAGTGCAGGTAAAAAAGGAAATACACCAGAGCAGTTGGAATCTATGAGATTGCAGTACCCTGACTAACCACCGCAACTAGAGGCAGCCGTGGAGCGTTCCTACGTTGGTCCTAGACGCCTCGTCACAGCCTGAGAAACTAACTACACCTAAAGATAGAAATAGGAAAGCTATCTGCCCCGGAGCAGAACCCCAAAGATAATAGAAAGCCCCCAAACATGTAATGGCGGTTAGACAAGAGGAAATACTGACACAGAAAGAAAATAGTATGAGCAAACGCTGGGGCCCAAACTATCTAAATAGAAAAGGACAGGAAGGGTACTTACTGCAATCTCAGAAAACCCTGAAAAAACACCAACTCTACTAATTTCAAAATCACCTGAGATCACACGACCTCTACCACCTAAATTAGTTCTCTGGTGTAACAAAATAAAAACAGCAGCCACTGAAAAAAAAACTGGAAAAAGCAAAAGTACAAAACACAGTGGCTGGACTAAACTGAGAGGGCAAAAGCCCCCGGAGGGGACCCTGAAGGCCCCCACAGAAGTGCAGGACAAAATGCAAAAATATAGCAAAAACACAAAATAAGAAATTGTCTTATCTGATAGCAGGAGATGCAGACACGACACAGCAGGCTACAAGGGAAACTGGAAAGAAGGATTCAGACCAGAACAATTGATCACCGGCAACCCTGATGGGAAAATGACTCCCTTATATAAGACCAATCAGTAACACCTGATTCCCAGTCCTCACAATCCTCACTAGTACCGCTTGTAACCACCAGAGGGAGCCTCTGCTCAGAACTCATCTCAAACCCATTCACAACAGTTAACCACGAACCTGGGAAACAACTGATTTCCTCCTTACAAGATATGAACGATTATAGTATTGATGACGACTTTGAACTTTACCACAACCCCACCAAGATGAAGATCACAGCTCCAAACAATGTGCAAAAAAGTCCGGAAATTAATTTTCTCTTGGGCAAACTTTACCTCTTACTAACGTGTTACAGAATGATGCATACACAGCTTCCATGCCTAATCAGCATGACACTTTTGCAATCACCACCTTTATTGCACACAAAGGCTATAACCAACATGTCATGGACACTTGTCACAAAGGAGGCCAGTTCATCAGTAGGGCCCACTCATAAAGAGTCTGTCCTTAGCTCTTTAGTAGGCACAAAAATTACCATTAATAAATTGCCTCCAACAGTCACAGAGGAAGATATCGTGGAGCTTTTCTGTGTATGCGGTGCCTTGAAGCACACCTGCTTGTTGAGTTTCTGAGTTGCAGAGGTTGTGTTTGTAAGAAAGGAAGATGCAGTTGGTACCTACAAAAAATACAACAGATACCTAGATGTACAACCAATGAAATGCAATCTTCCTTTGAATGTTAGTGTGATAACATCAGACCAGCCCATACTTCTAAGATTAAGTGACACCCCATCAAAGAAGGAAGGTTAATGTTGAAGAAACACAAACGCCTCCTCCTGCAGTGTTGCTTAAAATCTTACAGCTGAAATTGATCCTGATACTATCTTAAAAGCACTCTTTAAATCCTCAGGGTCATCAGCAATCATCCAACCACCTGCACTTAAGATTAAGGTCTGATGACACCAACACAACTAGGATACTGTTATAGCAGAAATTCACATATTGGCCCAGGGACTGGATAGCACTGCAGCCTTGCAGCGCAGGAGTCCTGGGTTCAAATCCCACCAAGGACAACATCTGCAAGGAGTTTGTATGTTCTCCTTGTGTTTGCATGGGTTTCCTCCAGGTACACCGGTTCCCTCCCACACTCCAAAAAACATACTGATAGGGAATCTAGATTGTGAGCCCCATCGGGGACAGCGACGATAATGTGTGCAAACTGTAAAGCGCTGCAGAATATGTTAGTGCTATATAAAAATAAAGATTATTATAATTTAAAAATATTTTTGGTTTTTGTTTAAGGCTGGTGATGAACACCTGCAGGTTGGTGATGTTTGAAGGAGTCTGGCATGAGATCTTGGACAATTTATCCTGTTCACAGCATTATAGTACAGTTCACCTTTGTTGTGAGACAGTTGCGTTATTGCATCAAGAATATCTGTTTTCCCCTTGGTCTAGTATTGTGATACAGCACAATTATGGTTGTACTGTTCTGTCAAGGGAGGCTAAATAAATGTTGAATAACTTGTTTAAATGTCTTCAACAATCTGGTTCAACTTAAAAGATAATATTGGTTGTTTGGTAGCTTTAATATCTGGATTCCTACAAATGGATCTCAAGACCTTGATATTCCACTAAATGGGTGAGGGGGAATTACTAAGTGTCCACCGGCGGGTGTTCTAGAGAAATAATTTTTTTTATGACTAATAATAATATTTCACACTGTACAAATTGCCATCCAGAACTGTTCTATTGTAGGCCATACTTGTTGCCCTGCGGTTGAAGCATGTTGTGATATCTGTGATCTGAAGACAGAGAAATGTTAAAGGGAAATAGATCATGAAAATAGTGATCTAAATACTGAGATGTGTACAGAGGAATACTAGGAGGACATAGATTGTGGTTTTCTATCAACTTCATCTGCATTTTAAAATTTTTAAGTAATGCTGGTAATTAAAAAAGGGTACTCTAGTGTTGACAGGACACAGTGCCATATCTCCACTATCTATTTGCTCTTGCTGTACAGCCCTATACATTTTTAATAATTGATATTTATTTGTACTCCTCATTGGGAAGGGGAAGACACAATAATCGATAGGTGAACTCTGCTGAGACCATGTTCACCCTGGTTTTCTAGTGGTGGTGTCTGAAGACATGTGGAGGATGTGTGGTATCCCACTAAGAAGCCATTTCTATGGGATACCGTATTTATTGTGCGTTTTCATATAAATGCTCGCCATTTTTATGTGGATGGCCATTTTTAATACATTGTGAGACCTGTTGACAGGCAGCACAAAAGGGTTAATCTTCTCCTTCCAGGCTTGATCAGGTGACCCAGCTCAGTTTTAATATGCATAAGGTAACAGGCCTCCATCAATTTTTTTGGGTTGTGTCTTTGCCTGCTTATTCAGAAATTTTTCTGGCCCCCCCAAAAAAAACACAGGCAAGATATTTGAGAGCTACATCTGTGGGCTACAAATTGTGGCATTTGAGTCCTCCATTGAACTGTTTTTCCAGTCTCTTACTAAAGTTATTGACACCAGTTTGATGAAAAAAAACTCTTTTTACCTACAGGACAGATATTTTAAACTGTGGGTTTCCCACACACAGACAACATATAAGTTCACTCCAAATTCAGCCATTTGGAGTGAACATGGAAAATAATGTGGTATATTTAAAAGGGGCAAGGCGCATGGCAAGGGACAGGGAAGTGGACGTGATGGTGATGGTACATGCAGAGGCTGAGGCTGTTGTCAAGCTGAAGTTGGGCCACACCAAACACCCACATTTTCTTGCTCGACCTTCCTTTGCCAATTACTAGGGGAACGCATCAGCACACCACGTATTGAACCCACAGCAGTGTCAAAAGGTTGTTGGCTGGATAACGGATAATGCTTCTAGTCACTCTGCCACCACCAGTCACTTTGCAACCACCACCAGGACCCTGTTTTCCACATTGTCAAGTCTCAGTAGCCGTGAGACTAGACCACATATTCCTCACCCTGATCCTCCATTCTCCCACTATGCCAATTGCCTGTAGACAACTCCCAAGAGCTGTTCCCTTTACCATAGATTCGGGCCTCTCATACGGTACACTTGAAACGGGGCAAGATGATATGCATGTATTGCTGCCCAAATATTTAAGCAGCCATGGTCACACAAAAGCAAGGGTGGAAAGGTGTCAAAAGAGGTGGACGATGATGAGACACAATTGCCAGAAAGTCAGGAGGAGGACCAGGGTGCAGTAGTGGAAGACGAGGTGGTGGATGATATTATTATTATGTCATTTGTATAGCTCCATTTATTCCATGGCGCTTTACATGTGAAAAAGGGGCAGACATAAACAAGTACAGTAAACATGAGCAATACAAGGCGCACACAAGTATCGAAGGAGAGCGGACCCTTACCGCGAAGGCTCACAGTCTACAGGGGATGGGTATGGATACACTAGGAAAGGGTAAGCTGGTCATCCAGTTCAGTAGACTGAGGATCACTGCAGGTTGTAGGCTTGACGGAAGAGGTTGTTCTTCAGGTTCGTTTTGAATGTGTTCGTGGTAGGCGGTAGTCTGATGTGTTGGGGAAGAGAGTCACACTATCAGTATTCGGTCAGTATTTTACATCAATATTTGTAGACCAAAACCAGGAGTGGGTGATAAATACAGAAGTGGTGACGAGTTTCTATTATACTTTTCCTCTGACTGTTCCACTCCTGGTTTTGGCTTACAAACACTGATGTAAAATACTGACCGAATACCGAACGTGTGAACGTGTCCTATGGGTAAATCACGGGAGTAGTCTTGTATGCGGTTGGGGGAAAAAGAGATAAGAGGGGAGTAGAGGAGAAGATGTTGAGAGGATCGAAGGTTGCGTGTAGGTAAGTCCAGGGAGACTATGTCACAGATTTATGGAGGAGACAGGTTGTGGATAACTTTGTATGTCATAGTTTTAGGGTTTACAGAGGAGAGGCTGGGGAATAACAGGGAGACAGGTGGATTAGTTGGTCAGCATATTTTAGGATAGATTGGAGTGGTGCAAGAGTGCTATAGGGGAGGCCAGAGAGTACAAGGTTGCAATGCTCGAGGCGGGAGATGATGGGGGCGTGCAAAATCGTTTTTGCAGTTTCTTGATTAAGGAATGTAAGGATCCGGGAAATATTTTTGAGTTGGAGTCGGTAGGAGGAGGCAAAGGCTTGGATATGTGGCTTGAAAGAGAGGGCAGAGTTGAGGATCACCCTGAGGTACCGATCATGCGGGACTGGGGAAAGTGATCAGCCATTAACATTGATGGATAGTTATGGTGAAGGGGTACAGTGAGATGGTTGAAAGATGATGAATTCTGTTTTGTCCATGTACACTTTAACAAAGCGAGCAGAAAGTAAGGATGAAACAGCGGACAGACATTGTGTAATTTTGGTAAAGAGGTGATGTCAGGTCGAGATAGGTAAATATTTTTAGACGACCTATACAGGACAGACCAAAAGTTTGGACACACCTTCTCATTTAAAGATTTTTCTGTATTTTCATGACTATGAAAATTGTACATTCACACTGAAGGCATCAAAACTATGAATTAACACATGTGGAATTATATACTTAACAAAAAGTGTGTAACAACTGAAATTATGTCTTATATTCTAGGTTTTTCAAAGTAGCCACCTTTTGCTTTCATGATTGCTTTGCACACTCTTGGCATTCTCTTGATGGTCTTCCAACAATCTTGAAGGAATTCCCAGAGATGCTTAGCACTTGTTGGCCCTTTTGCCTTCACTCTGCAGTCCCTCTCACCCCAAACCATTTCGATTGGGTTCAGGTCTGGTGACTGTGGAGGCCAGGTCATCTGGCATAGCACCCCATCACTCTCCTTCTTGGTCAAATAGCCCTTACATACCCTGGAGGTGTGTTTGGGGTCATTGTCGTATTAAAAAATAAATGATGGTTCAACTAAACGCAAAACCGGATGGAATAGCATGCCGCTGCAAGATGCTGTGGTAGCCATGCTGGTTCATTATGCCTTCAATTTTGAATAAATCCCCAAAAGTGGCACCAGCAAAGCACCCCCACACCATCACACCTCCTCCTCCATGCTTCACGGTGGGAACCAGTCATGTAGAGTCCATCCTTTCACCTTTTCTGCGTTGCACAAAGACACGGTGGTTGGAACCAAAGATCTCAAATTTGGACTCATCAAACCAAAGCACAGATTTCCACTGGTCTAATATCCATTCCTTGTATTCTTTAGCCCTAACAAGTCTCTTCTGCTTGTTGCCTGTCCTTAGCAGTGGTTTCCTAGCAGCTATATTACCATGAAGGCCTGCTGCACAAAGTCTCCTCTTAACAGTTGTTGTAGAGATGTGTCTGCTGCTAGAACTCTGTGTGGCATTGACCTGGTCTCTAATCTGAGCTGCTGTAAACCTGCGATTTCTGAGGGTGGTGACTCGGATAAGCTTATCCTCAGAAGCAGAGGTGTCCTTTGCTGGGGCAGTCCTCATGTGAGCCAGTTTCTTTGTAGCGCTTGATGGTTTTTGCAACTGCACTTGGGGACACTTTCAAAGTTTTCCCAATTTTTCGGACTGACTGACCTTCATTTCTTAAAGTAATGATGGCCACTCGTTTTTCTTTACTTGGCTTGGCTGCTTTTTTCTTGCCATAATACAAATTGTAACAGTCTATTCACTAGGACTATCAGCTGTGTATCCACCAGACTTCTGCACAACACAACTGATGGTCGCAACCCCATTTATAAGGCCAGAAATCCCACTTATTAAACCTGACAGGGCACACCTGTGAAGTGAAAACCATTCCCGGTGACTACCTCTTAAAGCTCATCAAGAGAATGCCAAGAGTGTGCAAAGCAGTCATCAAAGCAAAAGGTGGCTACTTTGAAGAATCTAGAATATAAGACATAATTTCAGTTGTTACACACTTTTTTGTTAAGTATATAATTCTGTGGCGTCCCTGAGGGTCCAGTCGCCACAGAGGTGTTGCATCTCACCCAGAGGTGTGACACCTGACTCTCAGGTAAGGAGGGAGCACTCCTAGGACTCCACACCTGCATCCAGCACACCATGCCAGCTGAGCATACAGACGGACCCTTAGGGAGGATGGTCTGACTCAGCCTGGTTAGGAAAGAGTGTATAGCGAGAGGGTCCTGGGCCGAGGCAGTGATTGAAGCTGCAGCCCATTCTAGGATTAGAAGGACCAGGTCAACACAGGGCACGGGCCTTAGACTAGTGGGAAAGCTTCAGGCTCTGCTAGTAAAGCCGACGGCAGTGGTCACTTCACGGGCCATTGCGATACCACCAGCATCTCTACCGGAAGGCAGCATTACATGGTCAAGTACGTGCAGATAAAGGATTAATCTGTTTACTGAAAGGGTTCACAACTCCCTTCGTCTGAGAGCTCTGATCTGGTGAAGGTGCAAGGAAGTAAGGAGTAATAGCACGGAGAGAAAGATAGAAGGCCAGAAAGGAACATTACTGAAAGGGAGTCTTTGGGAGTGCGACCAATCTACCTGGGGGTTGCTGGACCACCTACCTGGAGGACACAGTGCTAAGCAGGCACCTGTACTGCAGACAGACTGTGAGTAAAAACCCTGAACTGCACTTGGACTGTCTCCTAGAGTTATTACAGCTTTGCACACTCCCTCTTGCTACATCGCAAGCACCATTCCTGCACTACCACATCTACCTGCCCTGGAAGGACACGGCCTCACCTGTAGGAGGCTTATCATCTAGCTGCACAACACCATCCTTTCCAGAGGACCTGCACAGCAGCGCTGGTCACCCTGACCAGGTACTACAGGTGGCATCACGAATCATTATACGAACACTTATCCCCTGTAAATATCCCCTTTTTGGTGAGCGCCCAGGGCCATGGGCCGAGTCGTGGCTGCCGTGACATCCCCCCATAGAAGTCAACGGGCTCAGTGCCGAGTACCCCACAGCCCTGGCGGGCGGCTCAATTTTGGCGTCACAAACAGGATTCTGAAGCTCGATATAACCGAGTCCTGTGTGCCTATATTTACTGTTTTTGTGCAAGAAGCTTTATTGTGAATTTGCCGCCATTTGTCGCCATTTTGCTGCCATATTCGCGCCAAGGGGCGCTGGTGAAGAAGGAGGGCGTACCTTCGTGGGCGTGAGCTCGCTCTGTGGCGCGAAAGAAATGCCCACCTACCCTAAAAGTTACTGCACTTTCAGGACATGTCCATCAGAGAGGGAAATCCGCCTCTTAATCCCAAATGGAGTGAAGAGGAGGGGAAGAAAGCCCCGCCCACTCAAGAAACAGCGGGAACCTCCTGATAAAAAAGATCTCCCCACCGCTGAGCTGCCCGTGCTGCCGGAAGATATCTGCACACTCCCTGACCCTGCTGCAGACGCAGAGCTGGCAGAACTGGCCCAGCACCAGGAGAAAGCAGAGAGCATGGAGCGGAGCTGGCAGGCTCTGACGCTGTGCCCAGACCCGCCGCCGGAGCCGAAGCCTCCGCTCCGCCGACCCGTCATGCTGGCACCTGGAGCCGAGGAGAATCCCTGCACTGCTGCGGACACCATAACAACGGCACCAGTCCACGCGGAGAAATCAGCGGCAGGCCCTCTCCCCACGCAGCCTACATGTGAGCCCGGCAGGCCACCAGCGTCCCCGGAGGAGAACAGGCCCTGCGGCCTAGAGGACCGGAGCGAACCGTCTCTGCGGCCAGCCCCAGCACCTGCCCCAGCACCTGTCTATGCTGGAGCTGCCGGCTGGCGCCCAGGTGACACCCGGTGTCGCACCTACTAAGTGAAGAAACCCGAACAGGGTGTACTACAATGTACATATTGTGTTAATGTTTTATATTGCAGAACTGTGAAAGCCATGAACTGTGTTGGCTCACAAACTTCCTGTAAATAGTTTGGCACCTATTTAGGTGATTCTTCTTGGTTTTACATACTACCTAAGAAACTAAAACCCGTTTGGTGTGGCCGAAGGTGAGGTCTGCAGAGAGAAGTCAGTAATGTCTTGCAGCCCACCCAAGACCAACGTGGGAGGTTTGGAGCGGGTCCTCCCCAAGTGCAAGCTTAAGTGAACTCTAATGTAACCGTTTTTATTGCATTTTATTTGAGAAAGAGTTTACTTGAGTATTTATAGTACAATGTTATTTATGCAACGCTCAATCCTAAAATGCCTCCCATAAAGGGATGTTGAGTTTTAATCTGTTTTCTACTTGTTCTAATGCATTATAAAATTTGTATGTTTCCGGTGACACCTTTTACTCTGTTTCAGCCCGCGGACGTGCTGTGTTTAACAGGGGGGGAATGTGGCGCCCCTGAGGGTTTAGTCACCACAGAGGTGTTACATCTCACCCAGAGGTGTGACACCTGACTCTCAGGTAAGGAGGGAGCACTCCTAGGACTCCACACCTGCATCCAGCACACCATGCCAGCTGAGCATACAGACAGACCCTTAGGGAGGATGGTCTGACTCAGCCTGGTTAGGAAAGGGTGTATAGCTGGGTGGGTGGAGCTTAGGCAGCACTTAGGCTGCATGTAGAATAGAGAGCAGCCAGTCTTGGACTGTGGCTTCCCCTGAGCTGATCTCGGGAAGCAACTGCTAGAGGAGCGAGAGGGTCCTGGGCCGAGGCAGTGATTGCAGCTGAAGCCTATTCTAGGATTAGAAGGACCAGGCCAACACGGGGCATGGGCCCTAGACTAGCGGGAAAGCTTCAGGCTCTGCTAGTAAAGCCGACGGCAGTGGTCACTTCACGGGCCATTGCGATACCACCAGCATCTCTACCAGAAGGCAGCATTACGGGGTCAAGTACGTGCAGATAAAGGATTAATCTGTTTACTGAAAGGGCTCACAGCTCCCTTCGCCTGAGAGCTCTGATCTGGTGAAGGTGCAAGGAAGTAAGGAGTAATAGCACAGAAAGAAAGATAGAAGGCCAGAAAGGAACATTACTGAAAGGGAGTCTTTGGGAGTGCGACCAATCTACCTGGGGGTTGCAGGACCACCTACCTGGAGGACACAGTGCTAAGCGGGCACCTGTACTGCAGACAGACTGTGAGTAAAAACCCTGAACTGCACTTGGACTGTCTCCTAGAGTTATTCCAGCGTTGCACACTCCCCTCTGCTACATCGCAAGCACCATTCCTGCACTACCACATCTACCTGCCCTGGAAGGACACAGCCTCACCTGTAGGAGGCTTATCATCTAGCTACACAACACCATCCCTTCCAGAGGACCTGCACAGTAGCGCTGGTCACTGTTGTGTTTTGGTAGCTGAGGAGAAAAAGCAAATACGGCAATACACCAGAGAGGCTGGAACCTATTGAATTGCAGTAACCTGAACTAACCACACAACTAGAGGTAGCCGTGGAGCGTTCCTACGTTGATCCTAGACGCCTCGTCACAGCCTGAGAGATAACTACACCTAAAGGCAGAAAGAGGAAAGCTATCTGCCCTGGAGCAGATCCCCAAAGAAAATAGAAAGCCCCCAAACATGTAATGGCGGTTAGACAAGAAGAAGCACGGACACAGACAGAAAATAGAATGAGCAAACGCTGGGGCCCAATCTGTCTAGACAGAAAAGTACAGGAAAGGATTCTCACTGCAATCCAAAAAAACCCTAAAAAATGCCAACTCTTCTGATTGCAAAAACACCTGAGATCACACGATCTCTACCACCTAAATCAGATCTCTGGTGTAACAAAACTAAGCCACAGCCACTGAAAAAACAGGAAAAATCAAATGAACAAATAATAGTGGCTTCAGATAAACTGAGAGGAGCACAAGCCCCAGGAGGGGACCCGGCTGACCTCCACAGAAGTGCAGGGAACTATGCAAAAAGCAAGCACAAAAATAAAAGCAGAAAATATCTTATCTGAAAGCAGAAGATGCAGGCAAGACTCAGCAAACTTCCAAATGAACCAGGAACCACAATTGAGACAAGAACAATTGATCACCGGCAACCATCATGGGAGGGAACCTCACTTATATCAGACCAGTCAGTGATCCCAGATTGCCATACCTCGTTGAAAGGTTCAGTACTGTCTGTAACCACCAGAGGGAGTCTCTGCTCAGAAACCATCTCTAGCACATTCATAACAGGTCACCCTGACCAGGTACTACAGGTGGCTGTTATGATTTGGTAACTGAGGAGTGCAGGTAAAAAAGGCAATACACCAGAGCAGTTGGAATCTATGAGATTGCAGTACCCTGACTAACCACCACAACTAGAGGCAGCCGTGGAGCGTTCCTACGTTGGTCCTAGACGCCTCGTCACAGCCTGAGAAACTAACTATACCTAAAGATAGAAAGAGGAAAGCTATCTGCCCCGGAGCAGAACCCCAAAGAACATAGAAAGTCCCCAAACATGTAATTGCGGTTAGACAAGAAGAAATACTGACACAGACAGAAAATAGTAAGAGCAAACGTTGGGGCCCAAACTATCTAAATAGAAAAGGATAGGAAGGGCACTTACTGCAATCCCAAAAAACCCTGAAAAGCACCAACTCTACTAATTTCAAAAACACCTGAGATCACACGAAATCTACCACCTAAATTAGTTCTCTGGTGTAACAAAATCAAAACAGCAGCCACTGAAAAAACTGGAAAAAGCAAATGTACAAAACATCAGTGGCTGAACTAAACTGAGAGGGCAAAAGCCCCCGGAGGGGACCCTGAAGGCCCCCACAGAAGTGCAGGACAAAATGCAAAAATAAAGCACAAAAACAAAAAGAAGAAAATGTCTTATCTGTTAGCAGGAGATGCAGACACGACACAGCAGGCTACAAAGGAAACAGGAATCAAGGATTGAGACCAGAACAATTGATCACCGGCAACCCTGATGGGAAGGTGACTCCCTTAAATAAGACCAGTCAGTAACACCTGATTCCCAATCCTCACAATCTTCACTGGACAGTCCAGTACCGCTTGTAACCACCAGAGGGAGCCTCTGCTCAGAACTCATTTCAAGTCCATTCACAACAGGTGGCGTCACGAATCATCATACGAACACTTATCCCCTGTAAATATCCCCTTTTTGGTGAGCGCCCAGGGCCATGGGCCGAGTCGTGGCTGCCGTGACATCCCCCCACAGAAGTCGACGGGCTCGGTGCCGAGTACCCCACGGCCCTGGCGGGCGGCTCATTTTCACATGTGTTAATTCATAGTTTTGATGCCTTCAGTGTGAATGTACAATTTTCATAGTCATGAAAATACAGAAAAATCTTTATATGATAAGATGTGTCCAAACTTTTGGTCTTTACTGTACATCAGGCCTCTGACAGAGATACCACACTGCTCAATATGTGGTCTGTATTTTTAAATTTTTTACCCCAAAATAGTGTATACAAATAGGGTAACAGACAGCAAATACAGTGGAATGTAGCCCTGAAATGCCACTATTTTTAGCCAACTGATAGATCAGGCGTCTGACAGAGATACCGCACTGTTCAATATGTGGCTTATATTTTTAAATCTTTTACTCCAAAGCAGTGTATAGAAATTGGGTAAGACACAGCAGAAAAAGGGGAATGTAACCCTGAAATGCCACTATTTTTATCTGACAGATAGATCAGGCGTCTGACAGAGATACCACACTGTTCAATATGTGGCCTGTATTTTTTATTTTTTTACCCCAAAATAGTGTATAAACACAGCAAAAAAAGGGGAATGTAGCCTTGAAATGCCACTATCTGAAGGCAATTGTCTATGCTGTGAAGATACGAGATGTGCAGCACTTGAAACAACAGATACTGGAAGCCCGTGATAGCATTTTTTCTGCGAGGTTGCTATCAGTGTGTCAAGAGTGGGAGTGAAGGGTTGCATTGACAATCCAACACACTGCGCAGGACTTTGAACACATTTTATAAGTGGTCATAAACTTGTTAATAACTCATGAAAGAATAAAGTTACGTTAAAACCAAGCACACCTTTGTTTTTCTTGTGAAATTCTCAATAAGTTTCATGTATCACATGACCCTCTTCCCATTGGAAAAAATAAAGTTTGATGCAAAATAGCCGACTTCAAAATGGCCGCCATGGTCACCACACATCTTGAAAAGTTTCCCCCCCATATACTAATGTGCCACAAACAGGAAGTTGATATCACCAACTATTCCCATTTTTTTTAGGTGTATCCATATAAATGGCCCACCCTGTATATACCCCGTAATTAGTCCTTAGAAGGACTGTTGATTTAGCTGGATTTGTCTCTCTGATGGTATACCTAAACTACCTTCTAAACCCCCAAATCTGACCCTATCTCGGCAGCAGCTCTCCCTACACTCGCTAATTCCGGAGCAGACTGTGCCCAGCATGGCGACGCCAGGTTTCTTATGCACCTGATGACACTGTGCGGCCAGCCAATCACTGTAATACCACAACAAAGATGGCTGCTGCATTACAGCGCGTGGCACACAATCCCTGCATGTTGATTGGCACGCTAAAGAGTGACAAAAATGTAGAGCATGCTCCAGAATTCCCGCCAAGCAAACACTGAAATGCTCAGTGCTTACCGACTACAGCAAGTACAACGAGCACGTTCGCTCATCACTAGTTGGCAGTGATGAAACGAAATCTGGAAACTCTGAAGGAATTGCTATCTACTGCACATAAGCGATACAAGAAATCAGCCAATAGGTTCCGGAGACCTGCACCCATGTTTAAAGTAGGAGACTGTGTGGTTATCCACAAAGAATTTGAAATTGAATGTTCCATCACAGAAGCTGGGACAAAAATTCATCGATCCATTCAAGATCTCTGGGATCGTGAGCTCCGTTGCCTGCCGTTTGACGTTACCAACTACCATGAAGGTACATCCTATGTTCCATGTCGCCTTATTAAAACCTGTGTCTCCAAATACATTTTAGGGTCGTAGTGCACCTCCTCCTCAGTCTGTGTTGGTGGACGGGCAAGATCAATTTGTTGTGGAGAAGATTCTGGACTCCAGGATCTGCAGAAATCAACTGCAGTACCTCATTAAGTGGCAGGGATAGTCGTCTGAGGAGAACTCTTGGGAGCCGGTGAGTAATATCTGTGCTCCTCAAAAGATTGCTCTGTTTCATCAGAAATATCCTGGAAAACCTGGTACTGGATCGTCCTGAGGCGGCTTCTAAGGTGGGAGTAATGTAAGGATTCCGGATGTCCAATGTAGCCTGTTTTGCCCTTGTCCAAGATGGAGTCTGGTACTTTGCCCTGTCCTGGACCTTCCTGTCTGTCCTGCTATTTAAGTCCGTGTCAGGAGATACTCTTTGCCTGAGTATTTTGTTGCTGTTTGCTTCCGAGCTTCCTCCTGGCTTGCCTGTGGAGTTCCTGCTGCTACTCATTACTCGGTGCTTTGCCTCACCACTTCCAGCTGCTTTCAGTCCTTGAGCTGCTTTCGAATCCTGGCTGGGGTTACCTACTGTCCAGACTTCTAAGACTGTGTCTGTGCGGGCTGTTGTGCGGGACTTGAGTGGGAATTTTCAGCCCAAAAGGTACACTTAAGGACCTTCTCCTTGTTACAGTGGTGGCCAAAAGTATTGGCACCCCTGCAATTCTGTCAGATAATACTCAGTATCTTCCTGAAAATGATTGCAATCACAAATTATTTGCTATTTTATCTTCATTTAATTTGCTTGCAAGGAAAAAACACAAAAGAGAATGAAGCAAAAATTAAATCCTTGATCATTTCACACAAAACTCCAAAAATGGGCCAGACAAAAGTATTGGCACCCTGAGCCTAATACTTGGTTGCACAACCTTTAGCCAAAATAACTGCGAACAACCGCTTCCGGTAACCATCAATGAGTCTCTTACAATGCTCTGCTGGAATTGTAGACCATTCTTCTTTGGCAAACTGCTCCAGGTCCCTGATATTTGAAGGGTGCCTTCTCCAAACTGCCATTTTGAGATCTCTCCACAGGTGATCTATGGGATTCAGGTCTGGACTCATTGCTGGCCACCTTAGAAGTCTCCAGTGCTTTCTAATCAAACCATTTTATAGTGTTTTGGGACATTGTCCTGCTGGAAGACACATGACCTCTGAGGGAGACCCAGCTTTCTCACACTGGGCCCTACATTATGCTGCAAAATTTGTTGGTAGTCTTCAGACTTCATAATGCCATGCACACGGTCAAGCAGTCCAGTGCCAGAGGCAGCAAAGCAACCCCAAAACATCATGGGAACCTCCACCATGTTTGACTGTAGGGACCGTGTTCTTTTCTTTGAATGCCTCTTTTTTTTTCCTGTACACTCTATGTTGATGGTTTTTCCCAAAAAGCTCGACTTTTGTCTCATCTGACCAGAGAACATTCTTCCAAAACGTTTTAGGCTTTCTCAGGTAAGTTTTGGCAAACTCCAGCCTGGCTTTTTTTAAGTCTCGGGTAAGAAGTGGGGTCTTCCTGGGTATCCTACCATACAGTCCCTTTTCATTCAGACGCCCAGGATAGTACTGGTTGACACTGTTGTACCCTCGGACTGCAGGGCAGCTTGAACTTGTTTGGATGTTAGTCGAGGTTCTTTGTCCATCCGCACAATCTTGCGTTGAAATCTCTCGTCAATTTTTCTTTTCCTTCCACATCTAGGGAGGTTAGCCACAGTGCCATGGGCTTTAAACTTCTTGATGACACTGCGCACGGAAGACACAGGAACATTCAGGTCTTTGGAGATGGACTTGTAGCCTTGAGATTGCTCATGCTTCCTCACAATTTGGTTTCTCAAGTCCTCAGACAGTTCTTTGGTCTTCTTTCTTTTCTCCATGCTCAATGTGGTACACACAAGGACACAGGACAGAGGTTGAGTCAACTTTAATCCATGTTAACTGGCTGCAAGTGTGATTTAGTTATTGCCAACACCTGTTAGGTGCCACAGGTAAGTTACAGGTGCTGGTGATTACACGAATTAGAGAAGTATCACAAGATTTTTCAAACAGTGCCAATACTTTTGTCCACCCCCGTTTTTAGGTTTGGTGTGGAATTATATCCAATTTGGCTTTAGGTCAATTCTTCTTGTGTTTTTTCATTGAAGACAAACTAAATGAAGATAATAATTCCAAAGAATTTGTGTTTGCAATCATTTTCAGGAAGAAACTGAGTATTATCTGACAGAATTGCAGGGGTGCCAATACTTTTGTCCACCACTGTATGCTCCACTTGTGTATTTCTGGACTTCCATGAAAGTTGTCAACTCCTCTGCATAGATCTGGGATTCCACATATAAGTGCCAGTTCGCACTCTTGCTTCTCATTACTGCTGGACTTCCACCTATAAGAATCGATTGCACTCTTGCTTTTTATTACTGCTGGACTTCCACGTATCAGTGCTGTTCGCACTCTTGCATCATATTACTGCTGAATTTATTTGTTTTAGCCGTCGTGCCCTGCTATTATGTTTGCTGGACATTTCCGTTTTGTGCTGTGCATTTTGCTGTATTTGCAGGAAAGTCTCTGTTGCAGTGCCTTGCGAAAGTTTTCGGCCCCTTGGAACTTTTCAACCTTTTCCCACATATCATGCTTCAAACATAAAGATACCAAATGTTAATTTTTGGTGAACTATCAGCAACAAGTGGGACACAATTGTGAAGTTGAACGAAATGTATTGGTTATTTTAAATTTTTGTGGAAATGCAAAAACTGAAAAGTGGGGTGTGCAAAATTATTCGGCCTCTTTAACTTAATACTTTGTTGCGCCACCTTTTGCTGCGATTACAGCTGCAAGTCGCTTGGGGTATGTCTCTATCAGTTTTTTATATCGAGTGACTGAAATTCTTGCCCATTCTTCCTTGGCAAACAGATCGAGCTCAGTGAGGTTGGATGGAGATCGTTTGTGAACAGCAGTTTTCAGCTCTTTCCACAGATTCTCAATTGGATTCAGGTCTGGCCTTTGACTTGGCCATTTTAACACCTGGATACGTTTATTTGTGAACCATTCCATTGTAGATTTTGCTTTATGTTTGCGATCATTGTCTTGTTGGAAGACAAATCTCTGTCCCAGTCTCAGGTCTTTTGCAGACTCCAACAGGTTTTCTTCAAGAATGGTCCTGTATTTGGCTCCATCTATCTTCCCATCAATTTGAACCAGCTTCCCTGTCCCTGCTGAAGAAAAGCAGGCCCAAACCATGATGCTGCCACCACCATGTTAGACAGTGGGGTTGCTGTGTTCAAGGTGATGAGCTGTGTTGCCTTTATGCCAAACATATCGTTTGACATTTTTGCCAAAAAGTTAGATTTTGGTTTCATCTGAACAGAGCACCTTCTTCCACATGTTTGGTGTGTCTCCCAGGTGGCTTGTTGCAAACTGTAAACAACACTTTTTATGGATATCTTTGAGAAATGACTTTCTTTGTGCCACTTTTCCATAAAGGCCAGATTTGTGCAGTGTACGAATGATTGTTGTCCTATGGACAGACTGTCCCACCTCAGCTGTACAGTCATGGCCAAAAGTTTTGAGAATGACACAAATATTATATTTTCACACGATCTGCTGCCCTCTGGTTTTTATGTGTGTTTGACAGATGTTTTTATCACAGACAGAAATATAATAATTGCAAACATATGAGTAACAAAAGCTTACATTGACAGTTAGAATGAGTTAATGCAGCAAGTCAATATTTGCAGTGTTGACCCTTCTTCTTCAGGACCTCTGCAATTCTCCCTGGCATGCTCTCAATCAACTTCTGGACCAAATCCTGACTGATAGCAGTCCATTCTTGCACAATCAATGCTTTCATTTTGTCAGAATTTTTAGGTTTTTGTTTGTCCACCCGTCTCTTGATGATTGACCACAAGTTCTCAATGGGATTAAGATCTGGGGAGTTTCCAGGCCATGGACCCAAAATCTCTATGTTTTGTTCCCTGAGCCATTTAGTTATCACCTTTGCTTTATGCAAGGTGCTCCATCATGCTGGAAAAGGCATTGTTGATCGCCAAACTGGGTTGGGAGAAGTTGCTCTTGGAGGACATTCTGGTACCATTCTTTATTCATGGCTGTGTTTTTAGGCAAAACTGTGAGAGAGCTGATTCCCTTGGCTGAGAAGCAACCCCACACATGAATGGTTTCAGGATGCTTAACAGTTGGCATGAGACAAGACTGGTGGTAGCGCTCACCTTGTCTTCTCCGAATGAGGCGTATTCCTGATGTCCCAAACAATCGAAAAGGGGATTCATCAGAGAAAATAACTTTACCCCAGTCCTCAGCAGTCCACTGCCTGTACCTTTTGCAGAATATCAGTCTGTCCATGATGTTTTTTCTGGAGAGAAGTGGCTTCTTTGCTGCCCTCCTTGAGACCAGGCCTTGCTCCAAGAGTCTCCGCCTCACAGTATGTGCAGATGCACTCACACCTGCCTGCTGCCATTCCTGAGCAAGCTCTGCACTGCTGGTAGCCCGATCCCGCAGCTGAAATACTTTTAAGAGATGGTCCTGGCGCTTGCTGGTCTTTCTTGGGCGCCTGAAGCCTTTTTGGCAACAATGGAACCTCTCTCCTTGAAGTTCTTGATGATGCGATAGATTGTTGACTGAGGTGCAATCTTTATAGCTGCGATACTCTTCCCTGTTAGGCCATTTTTGTGCATGCAATGATGACTGCACGTGTTTCTTTAGAGATAACCATGGTTAACAGAAGAGAAACAATGATGCCAAGCACCAGCCTCCTTTTAAAGTGTCCAGTGGTGTCATTTTTACTTAATCATGACAGATTGATCTCCAGCCATGTCCTCATCAACACCCACACCTGTGTTAATGGAGCAATCACTGAAAAGAGGTTAGCTGGTCCTTTTAAGGCAGGGCTGCAATGATGTTGAAATGTGTTTTGGGGGATAAAGTTTATATTCTAGCCAAATATTTACTTTGCAAGTAATTGCTGTTAAGCTGATCACTCTTTATAACATTCTGGATTATATGCAAATTGCCATTAGAAAAAGTGAAGCAGTAGACTTTGTAAAAATTAATATTTGTGTCATTCTCAAAACTTTTGGCCATGACTGTAGATCTCTGCAGTTCATCCAGAGTGATCATGGGCCTCTTGGCTGCATCTCTGATCAGTCTTCTTCTTGTTTGAGCTAAAAGTTTAGAGGGACTGCCGGGTCTTGGTAGATATTCAGTGGTATGATACTCCTTCCATCTCAATATGATCGCTTGCACAGTGCTCCATGGGATGTTTAAAGTGTTGCAGTAGCGTAGCTACTGGGGGGGCAAAGGGGGCCATTGCCCCGGGCCCCGTCACATGCAGGGGCCCACTGAGAGACATGGTCACTTACGTCATGAGGCCGTGTCTGAGGTGCAGGGAGAGCAGCCCAAAGCCAGCTCCCCTGTCTGACAGACTGCACAGCGGCCGGTTGCAGAGCCAGAGTCTCAGCCCTGCAGTGTGCTGCTTTCTCACCCCAGAAGCTCCTTCCCGGCCGCAGCAGCTGCAGTTACTTTCTGTGCAGACTCTGATGGTCTCAGGCACGCTGGGTCCTAGTGCCCTCCTCACATGGACACTTCCTGGTCGTGCCTCACTGTGCTGCAAGCTTCATCAGTAAGTGGGGATGGAATTGATTACATTCGTTTAGTTTGGGCATCTCATGGTCACTGTAGGTTAAATGTGAGAGGATGGGGGTATTGTTGGGACTAGGGCAGTGGGGGGTTAATGTGTGAGGATGGAGGTATTGTGGGGCTAGGGCACTGGCGGGTTAATGTAAGAGGATGGGGGTGTTATTGGGAGAGGAGACAGGACAATGGGGGTGAATGTAAGAGGATGAGGATATTAAGGGGAGAGGAGACAGGGTACTGAGGGTGTATGAGAGGATGGAGGTATTGTGGGGGCTAGGGCACTAGGGGGTTAATGTAAGAGGATGGGGTATTGTGGGGGCTAGGGCACTGGGGGGCTTAATGTGAGAGGATGGGGTATTATGGGGAGAGGAGACGGCACTGGGGTGAATGTGAGAGGATGGGGGTGTTGTTGGGACTAGGGCAGTGGGGGGTTAATGTGTGAGGATGGAGGTATTGTGGGGGCTAGGGCACTGGGGGGGGGTTAATGTAAGAGGATGGGGGTATTATGGGGAGAGGAGACAGGACACTGGGGGTGAATGTAAGAGGATGAGGGTATTAACCCCTTCCCGACCCATGACACCTACGTTGGCGTCATGAAAACCTGTGCCATCCCGACCCATGACGCCAACGTAGGCGTCATGCTATAACTCATGCTCCTGCGGGTCGGGTGACCGGGGTCACTGAAAGGTCACTCGACCTGCAGGCTCAAGACCCCTTGTGTATCACCTCAGTGGGGGTGGCTTAACCCCCACATGGTTAAGATCGCTCTGATTGGCTGTTAAAAGTGAAACAGCCAATCAGAGCGATATGTAATATTTCACCACTGAAATCTGGTGAAATATTACAATCCAGCCATGGCCGATGCTGCAATAGCATCGGCCATGGCTGGACACCGTGTTCTCACCCTCCCCACACCGCGTGACAGCGGTGATCGGCCGTCGCCACCGATTCATGGCGGCGATCGGTCACCGCCGTTACTATCATCTGCTGTGCGCTCCGATCCTCTTCCCTCCGGTGTGGTCCGCTCCCCCGCCTGCCAATCACCCCCCCACACCTGTCCTCACCTCCCCTGTCTTCTGCGGCCTCTGGATCCGTCCCGGCGTCCGCCCGGGACTCTTCATGGTAGCCGCCATCTTGGAAAATGGCGGGCGCATGCGCAGTGCGCCCGCCGGCCGGCGCATGTGCAGTGCGCCTTTCAAAGTACAAAAATTTATTTTGATCACTGTGATAAACTCTCACAGTGATCAAAATAAAAAAAAAGTAAATGAACCCCCCCTGTCATAGGTAGGGACAAATAATAAAATAAATAATTTTTTTTTCCTATTAGGCCCTGTCCACACGTTGCGGATTTTGCTGCGTTATGCTATACCGTTACCAGCCGGTCAACGCTACGTGTTGAAAGGGCTGGTAAAACGCAATATGAACCTAGCCTTAGGGTTAGAACTAGGGTTAAGGTTAGAATTAGGGCTACGGTTGGAATTTGGGTTAGGGTTGGGATTAGGGTTAGGTTTGTGGTTAGGGTTAGAGTTAGGATAAGTGTTAGGGGTGCTTTGGGGTTAGGGTTGGGATTAAGGTTAGGCTTGTGGTTAGGTTTATGGTTAGAGTTGGGATTAGGGTTAGGGGTTGTGTTGGGATTAGGGTTATGGTTAGGGTTTGTATTAGGGTTAGGGTGTGTAGGGATTAGGGTTGGGGTTTGGGGTGTGTTGGGGTTAGGGTTGGAGTTAGAATTGAGGGGTTTCCACTATTTACGCACATCAGGGGGTCTCCATACGCGACATGGCGCCACCATTGATTCCTGCAAATTTTGCATTCAAAAAGTCAAACAGTGCTCCCTTTATTCCAAGCCCCGACGTATGCCAAAACAGTGGTTTACCCCCACATATGGGGTATCAGCGTACTTGGGAAAAATTGCACAACAACTTTGGGATCTAATTTCTCCTGTTAACATTGGGAAAAAAAATTGGGGACTAAAAAATGATTATTGTGGAAAAAAAATGATTTTTTATTTTCACGGCTCTGCGTTATAAACTTCTGTGAAGAACTTGGAGATTCAAAGTGCTTACCACACATCTAGAGGAGTTCCTTGGGGATATAGTTTCCAAAACTGGGTCACTTGGGGGGGTTTCTACTGTTTAGGCACATCATGGGCTCTGCAAACGTAACATGACGCCAGCAGACCATTCCATCAAGTCGGCATTTCAAAACGTCACTACTTCCCTTCCGAGCATCGACGTGTGCCCATACAGTAGTTTTCTCCCACATATGGGATATCAGCGTACTCAGGACATATTGGACAACAACTTTTGGGGTCTAATTTCTCCTGTTACCCTTGGGAAAATAAAAAAATTGGGGACTAAAGATCATGTTTGTGGAAAAAATATGATTTTTTTATTTTCATGCCCAGGCATTATAAACTTCTGTGTAGCCCTTGGAGGTTCAAAGTGCTCACCACACATCTAGATAAGTTCTTTGCGGGGTCTAGTTTCTAAAAATGGGGTCGCTTGTGGGGAGTTTCTACTGTTTAGGCACATCAGGGGCTCTGCAAACGTAACATGACGCCAGCAGACCATTCCATCAAGTGGGCATTTCAAAACGTCACTACTTCCCTTCTGAGCCCCGACGTGTGCCCATACAGTAGTTTTCTCCCACATATGGAATATCAGCGTACTCAGGACAAATTGGACACAACTTTTGGGGTCTAATTTCTCCTGTTACCCTTGGGAAAATAAAAAAATTGGGGACTGAAAGATCCTGATTGTGGAAAAAATATGATTTTTTTATTTTCATGCCCAGGCATTATAAACTTCTGTGTAGCCCTTGGAGGTTCAAAGTGCTCACCACACATCTAGATAAGTTCTTTGCGGGGTCTAGTTTCTAAAAATGGGGTCGCTTGTGGGGAGTTTCTACTGTTTAGGCACATCAGGGGCTCTGCAAACGTAACATGACGCCAGCAGACCATTCCATCAAGTGGGCATTTCAAAACGTCACTACTTCCCTTCTGAGCCCCGACGTGTGCCCATACAGTAGTTTTCTCCCACATATGGAATATCAGCGTACTCAGGACAAATTGGACAACAACTTTTGGGGTCTAATTTCTCCTGTTACCCTTGGGAAAATAAAAAATTGGGGACTGAAAAATGATTATTGTGGAAAAAAAATGATTTTTTATTTTCACGGCTCTGCGTTATAAACTTCTGTGAAGAACTTGGAGATTCAAAGTGCTTACCACACATCTAGAGGAGTTCCTTGGGGAT
>JARQOD010000004.1:71976417-72093223 GCA_033576555.1 Oophaga sylvatica | reverse complement strand
TACGATTATGGCGATACCTCATTTATATCATTTTTTCATGTTTTGGCGCTTTTATAGAATAAAAACAATTTTATATAAAAAATAATTATTTTTGCATCGCTTTATTCTGCGAGCTATAACTTTTTTATTTTTTCGCTGATGATGCTTTATGACGGCTCGTTTTTTGCGGGACAAGATGACGTTTTCAGCGGTACCATGTTATTTTTATATCGGTCTTTTTGATCGCGTGTTATTCCACTTTTTGTTCGGCGGTATGATGATAAAGCATTGATTTTTTGCTTCGTTTTTTTTTTTTTTTTTTTAAGGGGTTCACTAAAGGGGTTAACTAGTGGACAATTTTATAGGGGGGTCGTTACGGACGCGGCGATACCAAATATGTGTACTTTTATTGTTTTTTTTTTTTTTATTTACAGGAAGAAGTGAATTTATTGGGAATATTTTTTTTTTTTTTATTTATTTTGGATTTTTTTTTTACACATGTTTATTTTTACTTTTTTAACTTTTTTACTTTGTCCCAGGGTGGGACATCACAGTATTTTATCAGATCGCTGGTGTGGCAGTGTGCACAGCACTCTGTCACACCAGCGATCGCACAGGCATAGATGCAGGCTTCTCAGTGCCTGCTCTCGGCAGGCACTGAGGTAGCCGCCTCCCTCCAGGACCCCGGCGCCATCTTGGATCCGGGTCCTGGGAGGGAGGAAGCCCTCAGAACAGCGCGATCACATCGCGCTGCTCTGAGGGTCTCAGGGGGGCGCGCAGGGAGCCCCCACCCTGCGCGATCCTCCCCTGTGCCCCCAGTACACCGCGATCATGTTTGATCGCGGTGTGCTAGGGGTTAATGTGCCGGGAGCGGTCCGTGACCGCTCCTGACACACAGTCATGGGTGTCAGCTGTGATAATCAGCTGACACCCGGCGGCGATTAGCTGCGCTCCCCTCAGGAGCGCAGCTGATCGCCTATGACGTACTATCCCGTCCCCGGTCATACGGGCCCAGGTACCATGGACGGGATAGTACGTCCGATGGCAGTAAGGGGTTAAAAGAGCAGTGTGTTCTGGTTAGAACTACCCCCTTAGCTTCCCGTGGAAAAACAAGATATGCAGACATTTCCTCTCAGGCTTTAGAGTGAAGCACACTTGTTCATAGCTCTCACTCCCTACAATCACATCTCCTTTCCAGCGGATCTTGTTTTAACCACAATATCATCCACTATTATTGTTCATCGCTATCGTTCACATCATCATCTCAATAAATATAGACTTAAGAATCCATACAGTCTGTTTACTGGGAAGTGGATGAAGGTTTAGCCATATGCTGGAATCCACACAGCATCAGCATGTGGAGGAAGGCAGAACAATAGGACAAAATGACTACAAATCAATAAGGTAATAAAACAGTTTAAAATATTTTTATGGAAGCTTGTTTGCTAGTCTAAAATTTTAGAGACCAACTAGTTCGGGCTGATATCGGCAGTCTCACTAAACTACCCAAACAAACATTCATAGGGTCACAAAGAAAAGGTACCTTTCCATGCTTGGGTTGTTCCTGTTGTGCCAATGTGATTAAGTCGGAGGACATTATCTACCCATATACTGGGAAGAGATATAAAAATCAATGGATTTTATACATGTGACACCAACTTTGTAGTATATTTAATTAAATGTCCTTGTGGCCTCCTCTATATAGGTGAGACCACGCAACACATTAGGGAAAGAATCTCAAGCCACAAGTCCACTATCAGATTAAAAAAGACATGGCTTCCGGTTCCGTATCACTTCCACACAGCAAAACACTCTGTATCACAACTTCGTTTCCAGGTGATTGAGCAAGTGAATAAACCGAGACGGGGGGTAACCACATCAGGCTTCTCAAACAACGGGAATCCTTTTGGATCCACACACTACACACCTTAGCCCCTAAAGGACTCAATAGGGAGCTCGATTTTACCTATTGCTGATTGTCCATTACTTTGTATGTTTACTTGATCTCTTTATTTCTAGGTCCACTGTTCCGTGTAGGTACTCTAACTGATTTTCTTTTACAGATCTCTTAATAGGGTTAACACGTGAGGAGAGTCCACATATGGCTCTTCCCTTCCTCTCTTATCTTCAATCACTTGGTGGTAAGTTCTTGATTATTTTTGCCAAAAAATTTTTTTTCACTTTTTGATTTTTTTAATTTTTATCTTTATTTTAATTTTTATTCTTTATTTTCTATTTTTTATTTAAAAATTTTTTCTCTTTTTCTTTTTTTCATTTTTTAATGTTGATTTTTTATTTTTATTTTTTATTTTTTATTTTCTATTCTTTTTATTTTTTTGTTTTTTATTTTTCGTATTTTTTCATATTTTTCTAATTTTATTTATTTTATTTTTTCATTATTTTTTCAATAATATTTTCCATTTGTATGTTCAATACAGACTGTTAATTCTATCTTTTCCACTTTTGGCTGCGTTTAATCTTATTTCATTATCATTATATTATCATTTTTTCTATTTTCTATCTTTATCCTTTACTTTTCATTTTTTAAAAAAAAATTTTAAAAAAATTTTTTTAAAAAATTTTTTATTTTTATTTTTTATTTTTTACCGTTTCTTCATATCTCTTCTATTTTAATTTCATCAACGGATTTGCGTTTTTTGCTTCATATTCATTCCCTCGGCTCTCTATTTCTATTCCTTCCTATCCTCTTGTTACCCACACCAACATTATTCACCAGAGTCCAGTAATTTGTATATATTTCTGCACTTTTTGTTTATGCTTTTTTTGTTTTTCTCCCTTCTGTTTCTCCCCCTCCCCCTTTCTTTTCTCCTCTCTCCCATTATTATTCTTCTTCCCTCAACTGCTCTCTCATATATCCTCATCTCTTCATACTACTTACTATTTCCCTTAATTGATTTTCACGAAAAAAAACCCTCTTTCTTCCTTATTCTTTTCTCCCCCTTCTTTTTCTCCTTTTTTTCTCTTTGTTTTTTCCTTTTTTCTTGTACATACCCGTGTCCTGCATGCACTATAGAAGACGTGCTCCTGTGTGCCAGGCTTCCCCCTCCCCATAGTTACCGTTGTTAGCAACGCTAGACTGTGTTACGCAGGCGCAGTGTGCCTCCTCGTGACTGGACACATCCCCTTAGCTACGGTGGCTAGTTATGCAATGCGCATGCGCAGCTCATAATGACACGCTCCTGCGTGTCTGGCCTCGCTCTGGTCCCTCCCTCTAATTTAGACCGGATATTTAGTGGGGACGCCTTATTTAAGCGCCACAGCGTGCAGTACCGCTCACACTCGAGCCGTGGAACGGACTGTCTCTCCTTACAGCTTACTCCAGGTTTGTGCTATGTCTCTTTGACCGGGTTGTACCTTCTACATTATACTTCAGCATTGTTGTGCTTTTCCTTGATACTTATGCTCTTCCTTTCACTCACTTTTACATATAGCCTGCACGGGACTTGGCTCCTGCTTACTCATTCCCTCCATACCTTGCATCTTTAAAGGTTAGTTATATCTGTACCTGCTGGACCTGTGTACCTGAAATATTGCATACATATATTTTGTACCGATGAGCCTGTTTGCATCAATATTTTTGATTATACCTATTCCAGGGGTCTTTAGTTGTATGCTTTGCAACAGATAAACGTATATTAGTACACATTATCTATGGATATCTATTCTGGGATCTACTAGCTATTCAGTAACTTGTGTGAGGACACTGTCTGACCATTAGGATTACGTATACAGCTCCATCTGCTTTACTTTTGTAACATAGTATTCAATTAATTTTCATTATTTCTACATACTCATGTAATCTTGTCTTCTATGCAATGATCCCCTTATTATGGGACTCTATATTGTGTATAGTACCTTGTATATATATATATATATATATATATATATATATATATATGTATATAATAATCCTTATTTTGTTTAAACAAATGTATTATATTTGTCTGACTTGTTTGTTGTTTATGCTTTGTTCCGCAGTGATGTTTTGAGAAAGACCGCATATGGTCGAAACGTTAACCCAGTTAATTGTGTCCGTTTTGCCTTCATACCACACAATAAGTTGTGGTGGCTCATGTCTACACTTTCGTCATAATAAATGGAACTTTGTTTTCTTCACATTCAATACTGAGTGCGGCTGTTTTCTCTAGTTTATTGGATACACGGTTCAGCCAGCACCAACTATTAACTTTACAGTGTGCACATCCTTTACTTCTAGTAAAGAATGGTACCAGAATGTCCTCCAAGAGCAACTTCTCCCAACCCTCCAAGAGCAGTTTGGCGATCAACATTGCCTTTTCCAGCATGATGGAGCACCTTGCCATAAAGCAAAGGTGATAACTAAATGGCTCAGGGAACAAAACATAGAGATTTTGGGTCCATGGCCTGGAAACTCCCCAGATCTTAATCCCATTGAGAACTTGTGGTCAATCATCAAGAGACGGGTGGACAAACAAAAAACTAAAAATTCTGACAAACTGAAAGCATTGATTGTGCAAGAATGGACTGCTATCAGTCAGGATTTGGTCCAGAAGTTGATTGAGAGCATGCCAGGGAGAATTGCAGAGGTCCTGAAGAAGAAGGGTCAACACTGCAAATATTGACTTGCTGCATTAACTCATTCTGTCAATATAAGCTTTTGTTACTCATATGTTTGCAATTATTATATTTCTGTCTGTGATAAAAACATCTGTCAAGCACACATAAAAACCAGAGAGCAGCAGATCATGTGAAAATATAATATTTGTGTCATTCTCAAAACTTTTGGCCATGACTGTAGAATCAGAGTCCCTGCTTCCACCGATGATTTACTTAGGTTAATGAGTGCAGTATGATTGTATAGTGACAGAGAGCTGCTAATCAGTACAGGGGGCATGGTTGGACCAGAAAGCAAAGACCCATAGCACTCAAGTTGTTCAACAAAAGAATGGTTCACGCCTTACGAACTTTGACATGTCATCATGTGCCTCTAACAGTCTCACCCTGACCCGTTGAAGTGCAGTGTGGCGCGAACCGGCCTTCGTCTGCTTGCTGCACCTTATCTCGTCCTGCTTTTCCTGATGCTACTATATGTTTTACATGACTTGAATAAAGGAATACTGTCTTCACTTCACGCGGTGAGTGCCGCTAATCTATTCTTATGATTTATAACACTGTAAATAGATTTCTCATAGAATAACGTTAAAAAAGTCCTGCTAACAAGAAGGGATATTATATTTTACAGAGAAATTGTGTAGGCCAAAATAACAGATGGTTGTAATGCATATGTGGTTCATTAGAATTTTTAATGTCTGTTAATTTTAATGTCTGTTCAAATGATAAACAGGCATGGGAATGTGTTTCATTTTGGACATTTAGTTACAAAATGCAAGCACTTGGAGGCTTGTTAAAGCAGAACCTGCTTTTTTGGGATCACTATTTGTATGCCTACTGCCATGCACCTGCTTAACCCTTTAGATGTTGATAATCATACTATAAGTCACTCATCTTGTGTGAGTACACATTTCCCCCTTTTCAGTGTATAAATACTTGTCTGATAACTAAACAAACATATTTATATACTGTATTTTACACTATTTCCTAGTTGGATCTTAGTGTAATTTAGATGAAGCACTTCTTAGGGCATCTATGATACAAAAGTAATTGAAAGACACGGAAGATGAAAACCAACCAGGGGCGGTCATACCACCGGTGCAGCAGCATCAGGGCCCAGAGATGAGAAGTCCCTTTCAGAGTGGCTTACAATGAGGGCAATCTGACCATTAGCTTAGAACCAGAAGATCCGTTGATCGCAAGAACACATTGCCCTTATCACAGATGGCGAGACGGGCAGGGAGCAATGTTGCAGCACCACTGGCTACTGTAGAAAATGACAACTGGGCCAGAAGAAACGAATCCCCACCTTCCTGACCCATGCTTTCTCTGACTCAGGTGAAAGTACCTGGCAAGCAAAGGAAAGAAGCGATGCCACGGGTAATGTTTGGAAAAGTGAGTGAATTTTTTTATTTAACACACTGGTGAGAGCCCAATATGAGAATGGACGTGGTGAAATGAGAGTAAGGCCGGTTTCACACTAGAGAGGAATACGGACAGGGGCTATGCGAGAAAAAATTGCATAGCACTCGGACCAATGTTAATCTATGGGGCAGCTCCCATCATCCGTTTTTTTTCTCGTCCGTATTATATGTGCAAGTGAAATCGCAGCATGCTCCTGTGTAGCCCAGCTGCGCTCTGGAGCCACATGTTACCCTGGAGGATGCATGAAAGGTAAACCACAAATCACCTGATATTCATTCACACTTCACATTTCCCTAGTGCCACCAGAGGGAGCCCTTGGAGAGTACGCAGGTATATAAGGGTGTGGAGATAGACAGCAGTGTTCAGAGATTGTCAGACAGATGGTGAAAGACGGACAAGCTAGTAACCTCAGACGAGCTGAGAGGGAAAGACTAGCTATAGAAAGACTTATTTGAAAGCCTGAAGACTTCAGCATACACTCAGCTTACATCGTGGAGTCCAGTAATAGTGGGACGGATTACCACTTAGTCTGGTCAAAGTTGAGTCTACTGAGATACCTTCAGTGAGCGTTTCATTAAGTAAGCGTGCCGACGCTTAGAGAGCGGTGAAGACCAAGAAAGCTGACATCTACTGCTGATTGTGCTTATGTTAAAGGTGTGAGAAGGACGACAGGCAAGTGGAAAAAGGGAAAGAGAGAGCGACAGAGGTCGACAGCATTGATAGCTTACCTCAGCTCTGCACTGCCGGACACCGGGTCCGAGCTTGCTAGCTTCTTCAGGACTAGTAAGAGAAACTGGAAACCCTGCTGGATTCCAAATCGCAGGGACCCAACAGTGCTGATAAGTAACCGGGGTCAGGAGAACAGAAGTCTAGCAGGGCCCTGCACATAGCAAAGAAGACGGAGTTAGACTTAGTTCTATACGGGTCAGAAACTCACACACATAAAGAAGTAAGGAGGCCCTACACCTACTCAGGGGTTTACTGGACATGCATCCTCCACCCTGACAGCTTCCCAGGACGTGCCTGAATCTACCACCAATAAAGGTACAGAAAGAGACTGTCTTGTGTGTGTCTGGATTATTGCTCCTGCACCCTTACACCGCCATTTACCCTGAGGGATCAGTCTTGCCTGTGGGAGACTTAACACCTTGCTGCCCAGTAACAACCCCTCAGAGGATTCACCCTGCAGCGCTGGTCACCCTGACCAGGAACCACAGGTGGCGTCACGAACATTTCTACAATCCCCTGTAAATATTCCCCTTTTAGTGAGAGCCCAGGGCAACGGATCGAGCTGCGCTGCCCGTGACATCCCCAGTGAAGTAATCGGGCTCGGTGCCGAGTACCCCACAGCCCTGGCTATGTGCGACTCATTTTTAGCGTCACAAACAGGATGCGAAGCTCGCTATATGTGAGTCCTGTGTGCCTGAAGTGGACTGTCTTTGTGCAAAAAGACTGTGTTGCGTTTTTGTGATTTTTGGCGCCATTTTCCGCCATTTTTGCCACCATCTTCGCGCCAAGAGGCGCTGTTGAAGAAGAGGGGCGTGTATTCGTGGGCGTACCTGTTATGATTTGGTAGCTGAGGAGAGCAGGCAAAAAAGGAAATACACCAGAGAGGTTGGAATCTATGGGATTGCAGTACCCTGACTAACCACCACAACTAAAGGCAGCTGTGGAGCGTACCTACGTTGGTCCTAGACGCCTCGTCACAGCCTGAGAAGCTAACTACACCTAAAGACAGAAAGTGGAAAACTATCTGCCTCGGAGCAGATCCCCAAAGAACATAGAAAGCCCCCAAACATGTAATGGCGGTTAGACAAGAAGAAATACAGACACAGACAGAAAATAGTATGAGCAAACGTTGGGGCCAAAACTTCCTAAATAGAAAAGGATAGGAAGGACACTTACTGCAATCCCAAAAAACCCTGAAAAGTACCAACACTACTAATTACAAAAACACCTGAGATCACACGACCTCTACCACCTAAATTAGTTCTCTGGTGTAACAAAACTAAACAGCAGCCACTGAAAAAACTGGAAAAGGCAAATGAACAAACAACAGTGGCTGAACTAAACTGAGAGGAGCACAAGCCCCCGGAGGGGACCCGGCAGGCCCCCACAGAAGTGCAGGACAAAATGCAAAAAGCAAGCACAAAAAACTAAAAGAAGAAAATGTCTTATCTGTTAGCAGAAGATGCAGGCACGAAACAGCAAGCCACAAAGTGAACAGGAATCAAAGATGAGACCAGAACAATTGATCACCGGCAACCCTGATGGGAGGGAACCTCCCTTATATAAGACCAGTCAGCAACACCTGATCGCCAATCTTCACAATCTTCATTGGATAGTTCAGTACTGTTTGTAACCACCAGAGGGAGCTTCTGCACAGAATTCATTTCTAGCACATTCACAACAGTACCCCCCCTTGAGGAGGGGTCACCGAACCCTCATTTGAGCAACCAGGTCGGTCAGGATGAGCTCTGTGATACGCACGGATGAGTCTCCTAGCATGGATGTCCGAAGCAAACACCCAAGAATTGTCCTCCTGACCATAACCTCTCCACTTAACCAAATACTGGAGTTTCCGTCTAGAAAAACGAGAATTCAATATTTTCTCAACCACATACTCCAGATTGCCCTCAACCAAAACAGGGTCAGGAGGCACAGCCATAGGAACCACTGGCTCGACAAACCTCTTCAATAAGGACTTGTGGAACACGTTATGGATCTAAAATGTCCCTGGAAGAAGTAAACGAAAGGAAACAGGATTAAGAATCTCCATGATCTTATAAGGTCCAATGAACCTAGGCTTAAACTTAGGAGATGCAACTCTCATAGGGATATTTCTCGAGGACAACCAGACCAAGTCCCCTACTTCAAACCGAGGACCATCAGTCCTATGCCGGTTGGCAAACCGCTGGGCCCTCTCCTGAGAGAGGGACAACCTCTCCACTACCTGGTCCCAAATCTGCTGCATACGCTCCACAACAGAGTCAACACCTGGACAGACAGAAGCCCGATTACCCACGTCATAATTACGTTCAGTTGGAGAAAATTTTAGAGAGAAAAAGGCACAAGGGTTACTTTTAGAGTTCTCTGGATCTCTTTGGGACAAAACGGCACCTGCACCAATTTCAGAGGCATCAACCTCCACCTGAAATGGCAGAGAAACATCAGGCTGCCGTAGAACAGGAGCAGAAGTGAATCTCTGCTTAAGTTCCTGAAACGCAGAGACTGCCTCAGGAGGCAAATTCACCACATATGAACCCTTTTTGGTCAAATCAGTCAATGGTTTAACAATAACAGAGAAATTACCAATAAATTTACGATAAAAATTGGCAAAACCCAAGAATCTTTGAAGAGCCTTTAATGAAGTAGGTTGGACCCAATCACAGATGGCCTGAACCTTGACCGGGTCCATTTCAATAACAGATGGGGACAAAATGAATCCCAGAAATGAGATCCTCTGTACGCCAAAAAGACACTTTGATCCCTTCACATACAGAGCATTCTCTCTCAAAATCTGGAACACAGTCCGAACATGTTTCACATGAGAGTCCCAGTCATTGGAAAAAATCAAGATATCATCCAAATAAACAATCAGAAATTTATCCACAAAATCCCTGAAAATGTCATTCATGAAGGACTGGAAGACAGAAGGAGCATTAGTGAGCCCAAAGGGCATCACTAGGTACTCAAAATGCCCCTCTGGGGTATTAAATGCCGTCTTCCATTCATCCCCGTGCTTAATGCGAATAAGGTTATATGCCCCCCTGAGGTCAAGCTTGGTAAACCAAGTAGCACTTTTCACCCTGGAAAACAGGTCAGAAAACAAGGGTAACGGATACTGATATTTCACAGTGATATTGTTCAAGAGACGATAATCAATACACGGCCTTAATGAACCATCCTTTTTGGCCACAAAGAAAAAACCGGCACCCAAGGGTTAAGAGGATGGTCTGATATGACCCTTCTCCAATGACTCCTTGATATAAGACCGCATAGCATCATGTTCAGGTACAGACAAGTTAAAAAGGCGACCTTTAGGGAATTTACTACCAGGCACTAATTCAATAGCGCAGTCATAGCTCCTATGGGGGGGGGCAAGGATGCAGATTTACTTTAGCTAAACACATCAGAAAAATCAGTCAAAAAGTCAGGAACATCCTGAGCCTGGGGGAGGCAGAAAAAACAGGAATGTTGGTATTAACACATTGGCAGCCCCAACTGGTTACAGACACAGATTTCCAATCCAAAACAGGATTATGAGACTGTAAACAAGGGAAACCCAGTACGATAATGTCATGCAGATTATACAGCACCAAAAATTTGCAACTCTCCTGATGATCAGGTTCAACCCTCATTATCACCTGAGTAGAGAACTGAGGTTTATTCTCAGTCAAAGGGGTAGAATCGATCCCCAGTAGGGGAATAGACTTCTGTAGGGGTATCAAGGGAAACCCACAATGTTTAGCAAAATCAAAATCCATCAGGTTAATAGCTGCTCCCGAATCAACGAAAGCCTGAGCAGAAAATGTGGACAGGGAGCAAATCAGGGTAACAGTCAACAAAAATTTAGTCTGAACACTACCCAAGACAACTGAGCGTGCAAAACGTCTTCCCCGCTTAGGGCAGACTGAAATAGCATGAGAGGCATCACCACAGTAGAAACATAACCCATTGCGTTTTCGAAACTCATGACGCTGTGCCCCAGAAGCCACTCTATCACACTGCATGGGTTCAGAAGCTGGTTCACAAGGCAACACTATTCCACGCATACCTCTACCACCTAAATTAGTTCTCTGGTGTAACAAAACTAAACAGCAGCCACTGAAAAAAACTGGAAAAGGCAAATGAACAAACAACAGTGGCTGAACTAAACTGAGAGGAGCACAAGCCCCCAGAGGGGACCCGGCAGGCCCCCACAGAAGTGCAGGACAAAATGGAAAAAGCAAGCACAAAAAACTAAAAGAAGAAAATGTCTTATCTGTTAGCAGAAGATGCAGGCACGAAACAGCTAGCCACAAAGTGAACAGGAATCAAAGATGAGACCAGAACAATTGATCACCGGCAACCCTGATGGGAGGGAACCTCCCTTATATAAGACCAGTCAGTAACACCTGATCGCCAATCTTCACAATCTTCATTGGATAGTTCAGTACTGTTTGTAACCACCAGAGGGAGCTTCTGTTCAGAATTCATTTCTAGCACATTCACAACACGTACCGCCCTGTGGCGCGAAAGTTATGGCCGCCCAATCCAAGTGCTATTACAACGTTAGAGTATGCCCCACTGCAAGGGAGATCCGCCTCCTCTTCATCTTTGGTGCAAGGAAGAGAAAGCAAAAGTCCCGCCTCCATGGAAGAGACCAATTGTTCCAGATGGGAAGCACAGTCTGGCCTGGCGTGAGATGGCGGAAGGACAGGAGTCACTGTGTGGGGGAATGGCGGTGCGCAGACCCCGTTCCCCTGAAGAAGTGCAGCCTGTACTCGAACCTTCCCCAGTTCGGGAGGACGACCAACTGGTACCTAGAGAGGAGGAAGTGGATGCGTCGCTGAGAGATCTAGCCCGACACCGCGCAGAGATGGAGGCGATGGAGCGGAGCTGGCGTGCCCTGAAACTGCGGCTGCAGTGGGACCGGCTGCTCTCCCCCCAGGATGCGCAACTGCCACCCGCGCCACCACTGGAACCAGCGGCTGAAGAAGAACCGGAGGCCGGCCCTGAAAGAGCTGATCCTGACTCCGCCGAGGACGCGGCGGGAGGGAAGGAGGCTGAGGAGGCCTTACCCGGACAGGAACGCCAGCCAGGCCTGGAACCAGAGGCCGCAGCGGAATGCATTCCCCCGGTAGGGACACCGGAAGAACCCCAGCCACTAGCGATGGAGATCGACTGGGAAGTAATGGAGCACCTGGATGACGTGGAGTACGCCGCCCAGAAGGAGAACGAGTGGCGACGCTGAGTGCATGAGGAGCGGCAGCAGCGGGAGCAGCGTGAGACTTAGCAGCTTCGCCAGAGGTACCGAGAGCAGGATCTTGCGGACAAGGAGATCGACCGGGACAAAGGTACACTCCGGGAACCGTGGCACCAGGGGGCCATTAGAGACTTCAAACTCCAGGGAGGCTGGGGGTTCATCCACGAACCCGGCCTGTACCAGGAGGTCTTTGTTAACCGCAGGGATGTAGAGTCTCACCTACCTGAGGGGCACCCGGGAAGAGATATGCTGATAGGGGATGTAGTCTCTTACACACGGTATTGGGGACTTAAGGGGTAGTATGCCCTGAACGTCTCCCGAGTCAGCGACCCAGTCCCTGAAGCAGGAAACGCACCCCGCGTCTCAGCATCCCAGGCCCTAGCCACACCAGCACCCGGCCGCGCACCTGCGTCCTATCCTGCAACGCTACAGAGCGCAGCGACTGCTAGTGCGCCCTCAACTGAGTCACCCCGTGCATCTGCGTCACATCTGGAAACGCTGCAGAGCGCAGCGACTGCAAGAGCGTCCCCTACTGAGCCAAGCTTGTGCGGTCTGCATTTAGGAGAGGCACCCGTCAGGCCTCCAGCAAGTCGCAGAGTGAAAGTAGAAAGGAGGACTGTATCTACACAGACACCGGTAGCAGGACACGATCTTATTGTGATGCGTTACAGAACGCACAGTATGTTTCCAGCCGCCGGTATGGAAGATGCTGCAATGTTCCAAGAAGACCAGTAGGACCCGGACAGGGTTTACTACCATGTAAAAAGTTATGTAGAAGAATTGCACTTTATTGAGAATGTGTATGTAACGCTGGTATTATCTGTACTTTGTTTTCCAGCGTTACTCTGCATGTCTTTTGCATTAACCCTTTTGCTCCTTTCCCCCTAACCAGCTGGGATACTGTTGTCTGTTACCTATATGGATGCTGCTCAGTTCCCGGCTCTGCTGCGTACCCGTACTTGCGTGAGTGGCTCCGCTGCTTTGCATGACCGCCCGCATGTGCGGTTCCTGACCTGCTGTGAAAGCCGTCCGTAGCTTGCAAAGTCCTCTGCAGTGGTGCATGACTTACTACGTGTGTGGCAGCAGCCACTGTCAGGCGTTCCTCTGTGATGAGTTGTCTGGCTCTGCATAGGGGGCGCGGCCCACACCTGTCCTGCTTTTATGAGGATTGGGTGTGTATTAGAATTACTGCTCCAGCCTATTGCTGTGAAGCAGCTCATATATAAAGTTCCTCAGCCCTAGTGGGCGTTGCCAGAGCTTCACATTGAATCCACACTGAATCCCTGAACCTAGCCGTATGTGGTTGTGTGTTCAGCTCCTGCTCTGAAGTTGATCAGCTCTGGAGAGCTGATTCCCTGTTCCTGCTGTTTCTTGTTCCCTGATCCTGGATCTAACCCGGTACCTGAATGTCTGAACTGTGTCTTGTGTTTCCGCCTATGCTGGGGGCTGATTACCCAGATCGCCGTTCCTGGAGGCTGTATATCCAGGCCTGTTCCTTCTGTGTCTAATTACCTGAACCCCTGATCCTGGATCGCATCCTGTACCTGAATGTCTGAACTGTGTCTTGTGTTTCCGCCTATGCTGGGGGCTGATTACCCAGATCGCCGTTCCTGGAGGCTGTATATCCAGGCCTGTTCCTTCTGTGTCTAATTACCTGAACCCCTGATCCTGGATCGCATCCTGTACCTGACTGTCTGAACTGTGTCCTATGTGTTATGTTCCTGAAATCCTGCTGTGTCCAGAACCCTGTGCCAGTGACTGTGAATCCTTGCTATATAACCTGAGTTCATCTTGGAAGGAGGAGTCCGGTGTGTGCTGAGTTTCTGTTACTCTGTGCTCAGCTTCTGTGCAATCCCCGGCCAGCTCCCGTTGTGCTAGGCGGGGCTTGCACCAGACCGCTGGGGTTCCTTTTCAGGTCGTTGCCAGATGTCCGGATCCTATCCCTGATGACCATTGCCTGATATCCGATGTCCGATGACCATTGCCTGATATCCGATGTCCGATGACCACTTCCAGATGTCCGGATCCTATCCATCTCTACCTGATGTCCGGAGCCTGCTGATCGGTACCAGATGTCCGGAGTCCGATGCCTGTGTTCCAGTCCGTGTCCCTGAAACCCAGTCCGTGTTCCTGTCTGTGTTCCTGACTCTCTGAGATCCAATCCGTGTTCCTGTTGTTCCTGTGCAGTCTAACTCTGTTTCAGCCATCAGCTCCTGATTCCAGTTACCTGTCTGTTACCTGTCGGCTTGCCTGTCTGCCATCCGTCTGCAGTTCCTTCCAGAGGTTCGGACGTCATCTGCAGAGATCCCCGGCTCTTGCCTGCTCACCTAGGAGCGATCATCTGCCATCCGACTGCAGCTCCATCCGGAAGTTCGGACATCATCTGCAGAGATCCCCGGCTCTTGCCTGCTCACCTGGGAGCGATCATCTGCCATCCGACTGCAGCCTTCCTGGAGGCTCCACCATATCAGGTCGTATATACCTGCCTGTCTAGAGACTGCCTGGTCACTTACCGTGACAACCTGCCTGTTTAGAGACTGCCTGGTCACTTGCCGTGACAACCTGCCTGTCCAGAGACTGCCTGGTCACTTGCCGTGACAACCTGCCTGTCCCAGAGACTGCCTGGTCACTTGCCGTGACAACCTGCCTGTCCCAGAGACTGCCCTGGTCACTTTCCGTGACAACCTGCCTGTCCCAGAGACTGCCTGGTCACTTGCCGTGACAACCTGCCTGCCTGGTCACTTGCCGTGACAACCTGCCTGCCCTGGTCACTTGCCGTGACAACCTGCCTGTCCCAGAGACTGCCTGGTCACTTGTCGTGACAACCTGCCTGCCTGGTCACTTGCCGTGACAACCTGCCTGCCCTGGTCACTTGCCGTGACAACCTGCCTGTCCCAGAGACTGCCTGGTCACTTGCCGTGACAACCTGCCTGCCCTGGTCACTTGCCGTGACAACCTGCCTGCCCAGAGACTTCCTTGGTCACTTGCTGTGACAAACCTGCCTGTCCAGAAACTACCTATATCCCCTGCCGTGATTCCCTGCCCTTTTCCCAGGTGCCACCCGCTCTCTTGTCCTGCCGGTTCCTTCTTGGTCTACCCTGTGATGACGTCTGTCCTGGGTCGGTGTCTGATGTTCTCCTGCTGAGCCTGTGCTACGCCTGAGGCCTGAGAGAGAGGCCGTCCTAGTATGCCCGTGCCAGATGACCCTGGACTTCATCAACCCGTGATGACCCTGCCATCGTCTGACGTTCGTCCTGGGCCGGTGTCTGATGTTCTCCTGCTGAGCCTGTGCTACGCCCGAGGCCTGAGAGTGAGGCCATACTAGTATGCCCGTGCCAGATGATCCTGGACTTCATCAACCCGTGATGACCCCGCCATCGTCTGAAGTCTGTCTGAGGTCGGTGTCTGATGTTCTCCTGCTGAGCCTGTGCTACGCCTAAGGCCTGAGAGAGAGGCCGTCCAAGTATGCCCGTGCCAGATAACCCTGGACTGCATCTACCCGTGATGTCCTCCAGCACTCGTCTGTGATCCTGAGTCGTGTACCCTTCTCTGATGTGCGGAATCGGAGCCCGGTCTTATGTTTCTGTTTATGTACTTTGTTTCTTTAAGTAAACTTTATGTTTCTTCTTACCTGAAGTTGTGCGGTGTTGTCTAGCCCTGCAGGTCGCCACCTTGCCCACATGCTCAGCTGCCACGGATCCCGGTCGCTGCCCTTCCCTAGTCCGGGCAGGCCCGGGTCTCCCTCCGTGGTCCAGTGGGTCCACATTCTCTTATCATCTGGGACCCATGCCTCACGTCGTCGTGGACTGGCGGCGTGGGAGCATTGGCTAGCTAGGCAAGCTATGCCATGTCCCGGCGCCCCACAGCCGTGGGAAGCGTCACAGTGTATATGATAATGTTTAAAGTATTATACCCCAGTTGGGTAATGTGATAGTAATGTGAAATGCTATTTTGAAGGACTGCGTGCTGAGGACTCTTGCAGCACAGAACTTTATTGTAAATAGTTGGCACTCAGTGCCCCATCTTGGTTTTACGTAAGCCATTCTACCTCAGAAGCAAAACCCGTAAGGTGTGGCCTTGAGTGAGGTTTGCAGCAGAGAAGTCCTGCAGCCCACCCAGGACCACCGTGGGAGGTTTGGTACGGGTCCTCCACAAGTATCTTGTCGATTGCACTTTGAAAGTATTTGATATTTTTATACTTGCACTTGTATACATTGAAACGTTAAAGTGTCCTTACCTCTCGCAAGGGAAGAGTTATGTTATTGTTGATGTTATAAAATTTGTTTCTTTTTCAGCCCGGGAGTGCTGATATTAACTAGGGGGGGATGTGTAGCCCAGCTGCGCTCTGGAGCCACATGTTACCCTGGAGGATGCATGAAAGGTAAACCACAAATCACCTGATATTCATTCACACTTCACATTTCCCTGGTGCCACCAGAGGGAGCCCTTGGGAGTACGCAGGTATATAAGGGTGTGGAGATAGACAGCAGTGTTCAGTGTTCAGAGATTGTCAGACAGATGGTGAAAGACGGACAAGCTAGTTACCTCAGACGAGCTGAGAGGGAAAGACTAGCTATAGAAAGACTTATTTGAAAGCCTGAAGACTTCAGCATACACTCAGCTTACATCGTGGAGTCCAGAAATAGTGGGACGGATTACTACTTAGTCTGGTCAAAGTTGAGTCTACTGAGATACCTTCAGTGAGCGTTTCATTAAGTAAGCGTGCAGATGCTTAGAGAGCGGTGAAGACCAAGAAAGCTGACATCTACTGCTGATTGTGTTTATGTTAAAGGTGTGAGAAGGACGACAGGCAAGTGGAAAAAGGGAAAGAGAGAGCGACAGAGGTCGACAGCATTGATAGCTTACCTCAGCTCTGCACTGCCGGACACCGGGTCCGAGCTTGCTAGCTTCTTCAGGACTAGTAAGAGAAACCGGAGACCCTGCTGGATTCCAAATCGCAGGGGCCCAACAGTGCTGATACGTAACCGGGGTCAGGAGAACAGAAGTCTAGCAGGGCCCTGCACATAGAGACTTAGTTCTGTCCAAAAGAAGGCTCCATCACAAAGTCAGCCGGGCGTAGCAAAGAAGACGGAGTTAGACTTAGTTCTATACGGGTCAGAAACTCACACACATAAAGAAGTAAAGAGGCCCTACACCTACTCAGGGTTTACTGGACATGCATCCTCCACCCTGACAGCTTCCGGGGACGTGCCTGAATCTACCACCAGTAAAGGTACAGAAAGAGACTGTCTTGTGTGTGTCTGGATTATTGCTCCTGCACCCTTACACCGCCATTTACCCTGAGGGATCAGTCTTGCCTGTGGGAGACTTAACACCTTGCTGCCCAGTAACAACCCCTCAGAGGATTCACCCTGCAGCGCTGGTCACCTTGACCAGGAACCACAGGTGGCGTCACGAACATTTCTACAATCCCCTGTAAATATTCCCCTTTTAGTGAGCGCCCAGGGCAACAGACCGAGCTGCGCTACCCGTGACATCCCCAGTGAAGTAATCGGGCTCGGTGTCGAGTACCCCACAGCCCTGGCTATGTGCGACTCACTGCGATTTGCACCGTATATCAGACGAGACTTGCCAATGCAAGTCTATGAGTGCGATAAAAACTCGCACATCACATGGACCATCGGTGTGACTTGCAAGAAATACGCACCGGTGTCCTTAAAAAAGCCATCAATTCATGTGCGGTGTACAGTAAAATCACACTGTAGCTTACAATAGAATATATAGAATATATATATACACATAGTATAGGTGTGTGTGTATATGTCAGTGACACACATATATATGTATATATTTCATAGAGAGATAGATAGCTGAACAGCTGTTAGTTCATTTGTTGGCTTCTGTAAAATCATTGCAGAAGCCGACAGGATAGTAGACATGGCTTACAGACAGTAAACCATTGCAGAACAGTTCGATTTATATATGTCACTGACTACAACTGTTAGTAGTAAATGTATGCAAAATTTGGGAGCGCCAATTCTGGCACTTAGCCTCTCTCTTCCCATTGCCCTGTAGTGGTGGCATATGGGGTGATAAGGGGTTAATGTCACCTTTGTATTGTAAGGTGACATTAAGCCTGGTTTAGTAATGGAGAGGTGTCAATAAGACACCTATCCATCACTAATCCTGAAGTTTGTAAAGGGATAAATAAACACACACGTAGAATAAAATATTTTAATGAAATGACAGACTACATATTTTTGCCATCTTTATTCTTCTGCTAATCCAAACGATGCCCTCAATCTCCTGTAAAAAATAAAACATAAAAAAGCAACAATATACTATACCTGTCCGGCGTACAGTCAGTCTCACACCGTAATCCATATCTGGGGGATATATACTTTACAATCGAAGCGATGCTAATGCAACCGCCCCGGCTGTAAACCACTGAGGAATGAATAAGAAGCTGCCGGCAGCAGCATCAGTGACTACCACTTAGACCATAATCAGAGGCTTCTCATACAGTCAAATCAGATATAATGCTATGCACTGAGGAGGATCAACAACCTTCAACATGTGTCTGCAAATTGAGATTGTGGTTTGGCTTTTATTCTAAGTTATGTGGAAAGGCTTGTTAACCCCTTCACCCCTCAAGCATGTTTTCACCTTTATAACCAGGCATAAATTTACAATTCTGGCCACTGTCTATTAATGAGACAACAAGCAAAAAGGCAGCAAAACTGCTGCCCTGTAATGCATTTGTTCTAAGACCTGGGCAGGTGAGTTTTGCTGCCTTTTTGCTTGTTGTTTCAATTGGATTTTTGGAGACGTTGAGTCTTTTTTAGTGGCTTTGCTGAATAGTTTTGTCTATTAATGAGGTAATAACTCTAGAATGTTTCAACGGATCCCACTGATTCTGAGATAGTTTTTCGTAACATATTGTAATTCATGATACTGGTAAAATTTCTTCGATATTGCTTGCATTTATTTGTGAAAAAAATCAAAAAATTGGCAAAAATTTTGAATATTTAACCATTTTCAATTTTTTTTATTTTTTTAAGCCCTTAAATCAGATATTGTGTACAAAACCGTTACCACTAGTAGGATCCTAATCCTGTATCAGAGTATATATATAGACTTGGCACACAAAGTAAAGTGATTTCAGTGCGAAAATTTAATGAGATGCAGTACATACAATATGACGTTTCGGTCACAACGACCTTCATCAAAGTACTTATTGATTGTTTAGAGATAATGGATAGGGCCACTAGACAACTGCAGAGTGGAGCAAAGCTAAAATGCGGTATGTCAGACCATGGGCGTACCCAGAATCAAAACTAGGGGGGGCAAGCCATGGTCATTCAGGTTGTAAAATTTTAGAACGAAAAAGATGAATGAAACTGCTCCATACCTGTATATACATCAGTCCAGCCAGCCACAGCCCCTGTATATACATCAGCCCATCCAGCCTCAGCCCCTGTATATACATCTGCCCAGCCAGCCACAGCCCCTGTATATACATCAGCCCAGCCAGCCACAGCCCCAGTATATACATCAGCCCAGCCACAGTATATACATCAGCCCAGCCACAGCCCCTATATATACATCAGCCCAGTCACAGACCCTGTATATACATCAGCCCAGCCACAGCCCCTGTATATACATCAGCCCAGCCAGCCCCCAGTCCCTGTATATACATCAGCCCAGCCACAGCCCCTGTATATACATCAGCCCAGCCAGCCCCCAGCCCCTGTATATACATCAGCCCAGCCAGCCTCCAGCCCCTGTGTATACATCAGCCCAGCCACAGCCCCTGTATATACATCAGCCCAGCCACAGTATATACATCAGCCCAGCCACAAGCCCTGTATATACATCAGCCCAGCCACAGCCCCTGTATATACATCAGCCCAGCCAGCCCCTGTATACATCAGCCCAGCCAGCCCCCAGCCCCTGTATACATCAGCCCAGCCAGCCCCTGTATACATCAGCCCCAGCTCAGCACATGTACTGACTCCTGACACTCTACGCTCCTCCGGATGCCTGAATTGAGAGAAAGTCACTGGCCAGGGGCGGGAGACGGGGAGAGCAGAGCATGCCACTGCTTCTAGGGTGGGGACAGCTGCCCCCCCACCCCACGTTGGGTACGCCCATGTGTCAGACCGGTTAAGAGGCAGCGTGTGGAGTATCGACGCGGTATCCACCGCTAGTCGTCAGCCAGACGTGGCCAGCTGGCACTGTTCACTTTCAAGGCCAGTATGGGGGCAGAATTTAGAAATCACACATCTTTCATCCAGCAAACAGATTGATAGTTTCATACATCATACACCATCCACTCTATAAGGCAGGAAAGAGTGAATTTTACAATCAGTCGCTTTGAGCGCATACCATATCATATCCATTTTATCAACGTAGCTTAGTGCACATCACGGCAAAAGATGTGTTTGGTCATGCAGCTTTAATCAAGCAGTTGGCTAGTGCACATTTGACATTTTGCTTAAAACATCAACACTCCAATATTGCCAATATTCTGTATTATTCACTAACCCTATGTGAAGGACCAGGCCCCAAAACAACTTCATTTCACCTGCATCTACAGGGGTCCAGTTAGAAAATGAAATAGTGATGTTTTGGTCCAAAAATTGCTGGGTGTAAAAATTTGTCTCGGCCGCCATGAAGTTTAAAAAATCCTTAGAGAAAAAGGCTTTGTAAAAGTCTATTTCTGTGGGGCCGGTAGTGTAAAATTGGATTCATGATTGTGCCACAAAATTAGGAATCCGTGGCTCATAACCTTCAGGGGGTGAGGTCCATACGAGGTCTATAACGGTGGCCGCTGGTTAATTTTCTGTCCTGGGGCATCTGCATGGCTGTTTGTTATTTTTTGAGTTAGAGGAGGATGAAAAACAAAGGAAGGTGGCATCCTCTCGGTCACTATCAGTGTCTGAGTCAATTAAAGAGTATGCCTCCTCTGCTGAATAACATGCTTGAGACGACCGAGATGACAATTTTTCACGTATGTGGTGTTTGTTCATATACCAAATTTTATTCAGGTGTGTGTGAGTGTGTGTGTGTGTGAGTTTGGTGTAAACTTTTTTTATTGATAAGAGAAAAAAAAAGAATTTAGAAAGAAAAACATAAAATAAAAATAATAAAAAGAGTACAAAAAATTGGTAAATTAAAAAACAAACTTACTAAACTGATGTCAGTAAAAAAAAATTATTGAGTGCCCGCAACTATCTGACCCTGACTATGTTCAGTAAAAAATACTGTAGTAGTCACCGATTACTACAGTATATTTTTATTGTCTCTAATCTAATCTAAACTATTTTTTTATTCTTTTTCTCAAAAAACAACAACAACCAGAGGTTGATCAGTGGTGTGTTGCTAATCAGTGCTCGATGGCTGTAGGATGCATGTACAGATGTGATTCTTTTTTTTTTACACTAACACTAAGGCCGGGGTCAGACTAGCGTATGGCATCCGATGCTCTCGCTCTCGCATCGGATGCGATATGCTAATGACCCTGGGCTCCTGCTCTGCTGCGTGCGGGAGCCGAGTGTCATGCTACTGTGCTCCGACCCTCTTGCACAGAGAGAATTGGAGCACAGCTGCGGAGGAGGCAGAGAAGCTAATTTCTCTATCTCCTCCTTTGCCGGGATCAGCGTATATCGCACATCACTCGGATGATATCCGAATGATGTGCGTTGTTTCACTTTCACTCATAGGCTTATAAGGGTGCGAGTGAGCCGAGACTCAATCAAGTGTAGGTGACAATCGCAGCATGCTGCAATTTCACTCACACGTATAAAACGGCCGAGAAAAAAAAACGCTGATGGGAGCTGCCCCATAGATGAATACTGGTCCGAGTGCTATGTGATGTTTTACTGCATAGCACTAGTCTGTATTCATCGCTAGTGTGACCCCGGCCTAAACCTGACTATATTCAGTAAAAAATACTGTAGTAGACGTCAATTACTACAGCATATTTTTACTGTCTAAAGTCTAGTCCTATCATTATTTCTTTTGATTCTTTTTTCATACACAAAAAAAAAAACAGAGCCGCAGGCCGATCATTGATGTACGTCAGTGATCAGAAATCGACGGCTGTGGGATGCACACACAGATGTGGTGCAAAAAAGGGGATTAAAAAATAGTAAAAAAAGTCCTTGCCAAAAGCCAGCACGGGCGCTAATCAGTGATGTATGTATGGCTTGTTAGCTGTATGACGCACACACAAAGTGCTGCAAAGGAGGTGGGGGGCAGGGAAGTAGACATGGACAAAATAGTCCTGGAAAACAGTGAGCATGAGGGCGGATCAGGGATCTGGTCAGTGCTCGGCGGCTGCAGGGCGCACGCACGAAGGTGTACAAAGGTAGAGGAAGAAAAATAGAGAGGGACAAAAAAGCCCTGGAAAACAGTGAGCACGGACGTTGTTATTTACATCACTAATCAGCGCTCGGTTGCTGCAGGACACATGAAAAAAAAAACCTGCCAAATCAAGTACTGATCAGCGCTCGGCAGCAGAAATGTGGGAAAAAGGGGGGGGAGAGGTGGACTGGGGTGAATTAGGAAAGATCAGAGATCAGGAAGGGATCACAAATATATATTTTTTTCTTCAGCAGAAGCAGCACCAGCAGAAATGATAGCACAGGCTTGAAAAAGTATGTGGCACCACAAGACCCATCACAGCATGACAGATTGACACAGTAACCGCCTTGTACACATCCAAAGCTAGAATGAAGAGGTCACTGTGGGGTCAGATCACATCTGTGCACTCTGATTGGTGCAATCAACCTCATTGTCCGATTGCACCATTCAGAGCTGACCCTAGTAATGCTGTAGTTGATAGGCTCCAGCCTATAATCTTACAGCACCGATCATAGGCTGGACATCAGTGTTTCAGGCAACTTCATATCCTGAAACACTGAAAACACTGTGATTGGCTGTTCAGAAATCAACAGCCAATCACAGCAATCGTAGTTGAGGAGGAGCATCACACCCCCCCGGGATGATGAGACCAGGTGGTGCCATACTGTTAGAAATGGTACCGCATTTTAATGATGGTGTACCCAGTATGTCCAAAGTCGGTAAATACTTACCAACCATGATGTACTGATTATGTCCATGGTCGAGAAGGGGGTAAAGGGTCAATATTGACTTTTAAGATTGATACTCCCAAATAGGTGGCACTAATCATAAAGGGCTAGAATAGTATTACCCCTAAATATAAGGTAGCAGTGCCTCATTATACATGAATATACAGTATCTGCATGTCCTGGCACATGTCAAATGCTTTACAGAAATACTTTGTTTTGGTTGTTGGAGAGTAGATAACTGATAAACGTACCTGCCAAGCGATAAGATCCTTGAGTTTGTTCAGTTTATCACAATCTTCAGGATGCTCCTGTGTGTATTCTTCCGTAAAGAAAGCCTAGAATTGAAGAAATATTTTCTATCAGCCGAAAACATAGCAATAGCATTATCAATTACATCTCATTCTGTGTCCATATGATAGTGGTTCAAAAATAAATGGCACTGTCAAGGTGATATTTCAAATAGCAGTATGTAGTCACACAGAGGTCACCCGACAGTGGCACACAAACATTGTTTGCTAGTAACAAAAATGGGTGCATTACTGTTTAGAATATCATGAATTTTACTAACTGCTGTGAGGCAGTAAAAAAAATACAAAACCAAACACCTAAGAGCGGAAAAAAGTTTTCAAGTTTATATATACAGTATGATATATTGCTTACAGATGGATATAATTGAGAGGTTATTATCACATTATCACAGGCCTGTGGATTTTTATGATGACATAGTAGAAATGGAATCCCATCCATGTCACCTTAAGGCTGTGTGCACACGTTGTGGATTTTGATGCGGATCCGCAGCGTTTTTGGACGCGCGGATTCGCATCAAATCTGCAGTGTAGTGCACAGCCAATGTAAGTCTATGGGAAATGGAGATTTGTTGTGCACATGCTGCGGAAAAAAACGTGCGGATTCGCTTCGTTTTATTTTCCGCAGCATGTCAATTCTTTGTGCGGATCTGCAGCGTTTCTGCACCCATTGACTTGCACTGAGTTGGGCACATCCACAGCAAAACCGCAGGTCTAAAAAAGATCTGCGGATTTGCGGTGGATGAAACGCTGCAGATGGGGAGGAGGGAAGTGTGTGGGCGGAGTGTGGGCAGTGACTGTGTGCGTGTATAGTGTGTGGGCGGTGACTATGTGCATGTATGGTGTGTGCGGGGCACTGCATTTATGTGTGTGTGTGCATGTCTGTGTATGCATCCATTGTCTGACAGGAGTACTGCTCCCATCCGGCAATAAATGCTCACAGTGACAGCATTGCCGATGATGGGAAAGTAGTCCCATCAGAAAATGGCTGTGATCAGTAGTAAAAAAAAAACATACAGAACATACATTACATACATATAACATACAGAACATACATACTGTATAACATACAACACATATCATAGAGTACATACTTACCAAACACCTAGTCTCCGACGCCCTCGTCTCCTCTAATAAAAATAAAATAAAAAACCAACCTATACTTACCTTTCTGCCGTAGTCAAGTTATTAACGACTGTCCCATGACGATCTCCGGTGTAGAACACTGACATCGGGTGATGTCAGTGCTCTACACGACACTACACTAGCCACTAAGGAGACTCAAGGTCTCCAAAAATTTGGTCTCACATAAGGGGTGTTCACACTGGTGCGCATTGAGAGTGTACTGGCCAGCCCGCCTAGTCGAATAGTAGGGGCGTAATTAATAGGCTGTGAACTGGACACTGTGCAATATCCTTGTGTGAACAGCACCCTATGCGGGCCTCTACTGTGCAATTGTATACTGAGCATTCACCCCCTCCTTGAATGGGTATGTGGAGAGTGGCTGTTTAATCTGGTATTTTGCACCTGTGCTGCTAACATCTTGCTTTATGGGCTGGCTGCACCCTGTAGTGCATTTGTTCTGAGATCTGGGCAGGTGAGTTTTGCTGCCTTTTTGTGCTCTTTATAGTGCTCTACACGGCCTCTGCGATGAACTGACAGTGGAGGTAATCTTCCGTGATGTATATCTCTTACGGGTCTGCAACTCAGGAATAGAGCAGGAGGGAGAAGCTGACCCTGCACTAGGACTAGACTCAATCCCTACGATGGAGTGGGCGACCTATTCCTTGTGAATAGACCCACCGATGAACCTAGTCTAGACTCAAGCGAAGACCTAAAGATGGGAGGAAGGGAATACCTGAAAGATCTAGTGGCTGGGAACAAAAACAGATGATCTCCTAGCAGGGAAATAGAGGAAGCTACAGAAACTAAAGGAAAAACAAAATGACTAAGCAAGCAGAACTAGAGTTCCCAGAACTGCACAAAGTTAAATAGAAAAAGTTATCAAAGCACCAAGCCAAAACTCTAGCGGATTAACACTGATGTCCAGCAAGGACTGGGAGGCAGGTGCAAGGTAATAAAGGGTAATACAATCACCTGACCAAAAACAAGCCCAGCACCAGGGGAAAAAGACCAACAGCCAGAAAACCACAACAAGATGGTGGCTGGTCAAAACTAAATAGATTTTAACAATATCCCTCCGCCGCTGCCAGGAGAGAGGTCACTTCAGTTCATTCTCTCACCCGGTAATGCTGTGTGAGAAAATTCCAGCATTGCCGGAAAGTGAGAGAATGAACTCAGGTAACCTCATAATTGATGCACTACCGGAAGATTACCCCCTGTCAGTGCATGACTGGGAGGCCCTATAGAGCAGTGACATCACCCAATGTTACTATTCTATGTGGGAGATCATCGTAGGACACTCGTTATTAAAGAGGGACTGCATCGGACAGGGAGTATACTATTGATTTATTATTTTACTTTTTATTACAGGAGACCGAGGGAGTCACATGGATTAGGCGTGCAATAAAAATATGAAAACCGTGTTGTGTTTTATTTCATTAAAATACTTTATTCTTATGTGTGTGTGTTTTTAACCCTTTCATACTATAAGATTAATAATGCATAGGTGTCTTATTAACGCCTCTCCATTATTAACTGGGCTTAATGTCACCTTCCAAGACCAAGGTGACATTAACCCCTTATTACCCATATGCCACCGCTACACAGCAGTGGGAAGAGAGAGGCTAAGTGCCGGAATTGGCACATCTTACAGATGCGCCATTCTGGGGTGGCTGCGGGCTGGTGTTTGAAGCCAGGGAGGGGCCAAGATCCATGGCCCCTTCCTAGGCTATGAATATCAGCCCGCAGCTGTCTGCATAGCCTTTCTGGCTATTAATTATAGGGGACCCCACATCATTTTTTTGGGGGGCCCCCTATTTTAATAGCCAGTAAAGGCTATGCAGACAGCTGCGGGTTGATATTCATATCCTGGGAAGGGGCCATGGGTATTTACCCCCTTCACAGGCTATAAACATCAGCCCCCAGTCGCTGGCTTTCCCTTTCTGGACTTGAAAATTGCACGGGATCCCATGCAATTTTTTTTCCATTTTTTTAAAATTAAACAGATATTGTGTTTAAGGCCGGGGCTCACACTTTACGAGAAACTCACATGAGTCTCGCACCTCAATACTCACACTGCCACCGGCACTCGGGACCGGAGTGTGCGGCTGCATGTATTTCTATAGATTTTTTCTATCTATAGATATATCTATCTATTGATATATCTATCTATCTATCTATCTATCTATCTATCTATCTATCTATCAATCTATTGTAAGATTGATATATCTATAGATAGACAGATATATCTATCGATTGATAGATATATCTATAGAAAGATATATCTAAAGATAGATAGATAAATATATCTATTGATAGATAGATATATCTATAGATCGATAGCTAGATATTTCTATAGATAGATACATAGATCTATCTATCTATAGATATATCTATTTATCTATAGATCTATCTATCTAATAGATCTATCTATCTATCAATAGATATATCTATCTATCAATAGATGTATCTATCTATCAATAGATGTATCTATCTATCTATCTATAGATTCTATTATACTATCTATCTATCTATCTATAATTATCTATAATTTATCTATCTATATATACTATCACCATGTCTATCTATCTATAGATAGACATGGATAGATAGATAATAGATAAATTATAGATAGATAGATAGATAGATAGATAGATAGATAGATAGATAGATAGATAGATAGATAGATAGATAATATAGATAGATCTATCTATCGCTCTATCTATCTAAAGAAAAAATGGAGCAGCATAGAATACAATATAGGTTGGGTGCAAATCCTCTTCAGCAATTATCCAATACTTGCCAATTCAAATATCCAAGAAATAGGCAGCACTACATAGAATCATAGCAATAGTGGATATTTATTAAACCCACATCATAGGCGACGTTTCGGCTCCATGAGCCTTCCTTCAGCAGTGTCTGACACACAAGTGTGGGTATTTAACAGATCATTGCTTAACAATTTCATTACATCCAATTATCATATTTCATAACTTCATACAATCTCCTTATATCCAATATATATCAATGTATCAGAGACAAGTACATAACCCATCCTTGGACAGTATATAGTAGTTGCAACTAGAGGTGCAGATTCCATGCAGAAAATTCTGCAGGCAAATCTGCAACGTGTGCACATACCCTAAGGGGGCATTATTACTGTAAGTTAAGAAGTATAGGGGGCTGGGGAGAAAATTAAGTAGAGGATTGTTTGAATACCATTGTCAAGAAATGCAAAAAATGTTTTGGAATCATGCACATCTACCAAGGTCACAGAGTGATGGTAGCATCTTCTCTTTCAATATAGATAATAGTAAGAAAAACACATAGAACTAGTGCAATGAACCATTATGACACATTGTATATAGATGTTAGTATTGCTATGCCACTAGTCCATGTATAGGATTATATACAGTTAGGTCCATATATATTTGGACAGAGACAACATTTATCTAATTTTGGTTCTAGACATTACCACAATGAATTTTAAACAAAACAATTCAGATGCAGTTGAAGTCCAGACTTTCAGATTTCATTTGAGGGTATCCACATTAAAATTGGATGAAGGGTTTAGGAGTTTCAGCTCCTTAACATGTGCCACCCTGTTTTTAAAGGGACCAAAAGTAATTGGACAAATGACTCCAAGGCTATTTCATGGACAGGTGTGGGCAATCCCTTTGTTATGTCATTCTCAATTAAGCAGATGAAAGGGCCGGAGTTGATTTGAGGTGTGGTGTTTGCATTTGGAAGGTTTTGCTGTGAAGGAAACATGCGGTCACAGGAGCTCTCCATGCAGGTGAAACAAGCCATCCTTAAGCTGCAAGAACAGAAAAAAACCATCCAAGAAATTGCTACAACATTAGAAGTGGCAAAATCTACAATTTGGTACATCCTGAGAAAGAAAGAAAGCACTGGTGAACTCATCAATCCAAAAAGACCTGGGAGCCCACGGAAGACAACAGTGGTGGATGATCGCCGCATACTTTCTTTGGTGAAGAAGAACCCATTCACAACATCAACTGAAGTCCAGAACACTCTCAGTGAAGTAGGTGTATCTGTCTCTAAGTCAACAGTAAAGAGAAGACTCAATGAAAGTAAATACAAAGGGTTCACATCTAGATGCAAACCATTCATCAATTCCAAAAATAGACAGGCCAGAGTTAAATTTGCTGAAAAACACCTCCAGAAGCCAGCTCAGTTCTGGAAAAGTATTCTATAGACAGATGAGACAAAGATCAACCTGTACCAGAATGATGGGAAGCCAAAAGTTTGGAGAAGAAAGGGAACGGCACATGATCCAAGGCACACCACATCCTCTGTAAAACATGGTGGAGGCAACGTGATGGCATGGGCATGCATGGCTTTCAATGGCACTGGGTCACTTGTGTTTATTGATGACATAACAGCAGACAAGAGTAGCCGGATGAATTCTGAAGTGTACCGGGATATACTTTCAGCCCAGATTCAGCCAAATGCTGCAAACTTGATTGGACGGCGCTTCATAGTACAGATGGATAATGACCCCAAGCATACAGCCAAAGCTACACAGGAGTTCATGAGTGCAAAAAAGTGGAACATTCTTCAATGGCCAAGTCAATCACCAGATCTTAACCCTATTGAGCATGCATTTCACTTGCTGAAATCCAGACTTAAGAGGGAAAGACCCACAAACAAGCAAGACCTGAAGGCTGCGGCTGTAAAGGCCTGGCAAAGCATTAAGAAGGAGGAAACCCAGCGTTTGGTGATGTCCATGGGTTCCAGACTTAAGGCAGTGATTGCCTCCAAAGGATTCACCACAAAATATTGAAAATAAAAATATTTTGTTTGGGTTATGTTTATTTGTCCAATTACTTTTGACCTCCTAAAATGTGGAGTGTTTGTAAAGAAATGTGTACAATTCCTACATTTTCTAACACATATTTTTGTTCAACCCTTCAAATTAAACGTTACAATCTGCACTTGAATTCTGTTGTAGAGGTTTCATTTCAAATCCAATGTGGTGGCATGCAGAGCCCAACTCGCGAAAATTGTGTCACTGTCCAAATATTTCTGGCCCTGACTGTATGACACACTGAGACTCATAGAGATACCACAACAGAACAATCAGTGCAATGTCAAAAAAGACTTATGCAAAATGACAATTTATTTATTAATATCAGCAGAACAAAGTAAATAAGACATTGTGACAACATCCGGAGTCATCATAATAATATAAATGACAGACATATGTAAATTGGGGCAACAATATATTGCAGGCAACGCAAGATTATAAGATACTATCAAAACTGCCCATAACATGATGCATGATGTAATGATCATGTAGGAATATAAATCATCTGTCAAAAATCAACCGAATGAACATAGTACATACCGGGTGTCACAGAGTCTCCCATTCGGTTGATTTTTGACAGACGATTTATATTCCTACATGATCATTACATCATGCATCATGTTATGGGCAGTTTTGATAGTATCTTATAATCTTGCGTTGCCTGCAATATATTGTTGCCCCAATTTACATATGTCTGTCATTTATATTATTATGATGACTCCGGATGTTGTCACAATGTCTTATTTACTTTGTTCTGCTGATATTAATAAATAAATTGTCATTTTGCATAAGTCTTTATTGACATTGCACTGATTGTTCTGTTGTGGTATCTCTATGAGTCTCAGTGTGTCATATATAATCCTATACATGGACTAGTGGCATAGCAATACTAACATCTATATACAATGTGTCATAATGGTTCATTGCACTAGTTCTATGTGTTTTTCTTGCTATTATCTGATCTTTTCTGTGTTATGTACAGGTTTGTTGATTAACACCATGGATTTTCGAGCCAGAGAACAAGTCTGGCTTAATCAGATTGACAAGGTTTTTGGGAGCGGTGAGGGTGATGTACAGCAGACAGTGGACTCTAATTGGGAGGCAAAATGTTCCACTATTAAATCTATGCTGGACAAACGGTCCAGATATTGGTGGAATAGACTGTTACTTCAGAAATACATAACCAATAAAATGATCCCTAAAGGACTTAGGGTTAGAGTTATTCCTTCCTTTCCGGTTGATGACCCCCTATTCATTAGTAAATGGAAGGAGGCCTGTAATGAGTGTTTCACTATTTTAATACAGCTGATTGATCTCAATACTTCTAATATTAGTGAATTGGATGGTCTTATTGATGCGGCACAGTCAGAGTTACGGTCGAGCTGTCCACCTGAGAAAATTCAACAATTTGAAGTGGAATTGGATAAATTTATGGACGGCATGGTGAAGAAAATTCAAAATACTCAAATGGTTAAATATACCAGGGATTTGAAAGATTACCAATCCAGAGAGTTTATTTATGGAGGAATAAGGCTACTTTCACACTTGCGTTTTTTTGCGCTGCATTTCGAGCGCACATGAAGCGCATTAAAAAAATGCGTGCAAACGCTTGTAAACGCTGCGATATTTAGTCGCATCAGCATGCGCATTACAACAAAAAAATGCAGCGTTTGTCTGCGATTCCATACGTTTTTGCATGCGTTTGCGTTTTTTTGGCGCATGGGTTGTCTATGTGTCACATTTCTATCATCTCTGTCTCTATCATCTTTGGCTCTATCATCTCTGTCTCTATCATCTTTGGCTCTATCATCTCTGGCTCTATCATCTTTGGCTCTATCATCTCTGGCTCTATCATCTTTGGCTCTATCATCTCTGGCTCTATCATCTCTGGCTCTATCATCTTTGGCTCTATCATCTCTGGCTCTATCATCTTTGGCTCTATCATCTCTGGCTCTATCATCTTTGGCTCTATCATCTCTGTCTCTATCATCTTTGGCTCTATCATCTCTGGCTCTATCATCTTTGGCTCTATCATCTCTGGCTCTATCATCTTTGGCTCTATCATCTCTGGCTCTATCATCTCTGGCTCTATCATCTTTGGCTCTATCATCTCTGGCTCTATTATCTTTGGCTCTATCATCTCTGGCTCTATCATCTTTGGCTCTATCATCTCTGACTCTATCATCTCTGGCTCTATCATCTTTGGCTCTATCATCTCTGGCTCTATCATCTTTGGCTCTATCATCTCTGGCTCTATCATCTTTGGCTCTATCATCTCTGGCTCTATCATCTCTGGCTCTATCATGGTTTAAACAAGTGTTTAGACATTATTTACTGAAAAATCGCGTGGGTGCAAAAGCGCTGACAAGCGCAAAGCAATGCGCACGCCAGCGCCCCCATAGACTGCAATGTTATTTTTTGCGCATAGCGCGCGCACACGTGCGCACGCGTTTTTTTAAGGCGGTTGGGCGAAGAAAAAAAAATGCAACATGTAGCGTCTAGCGCGTATGGGAGCACACCGGGAAAATGCGCAGCGCACGACAACACAGATAAACGCGTGCAAGCGCTAGACCCTGCGCCCGCCATGTTAAAGATAGGGGAACATTGCGCATGCATCCGATAGCGCAAGATGCGCTGCGCAAAAAAACGCAAGTGTGAAAGTAGCCTTAGAGTAATAAAAATAATACCAATTTACATAAAAGTCCATCCGACATTTCTATATCTTCGATGATGAACGCTCTAGCCTATCCTCTGTATCTGGAACTACTACTGCAACAATGGAAAGCACGAGGCTTCGTGACCACTCCTACCATCCTTATAAAAGAAATGTGGCAACCCCTATGGTCAAGAGAGACAATAAGGTGATTAACCTCAGTAATCATTCACTAACGAGAACAGATCTCTGTCTCCTCAGCAAGGGTCTCTCTTTTGCACCTACATCCAGTTTTGATCTTTTCACCACTATTAAGGATTTACATATCTTTGCGAGGTCCTTGCTATTTAAGAGATACTTTAATACTAATACTAATGATCTCCACTCTTTGTTTCCTACAGAGGAGGAACAGGAGGCCCTGAGGATCCTTGAGGACTTGGCAATTGAACACACTAATGATGGAGGTAAGATTCCTCCATCCATTCATCCCGCTCCAGCAAGTTCCCTCCGTTGTCATCATGTGCCAATATTGATCTATTTGTCCAGGTGGTGATGGAAGAATTATATAAGATCCCTAAATTTTGTATTAATGATAATCTAACACGGAAGGAGAGAGATAGGTTGAGATATCTTCAAGAACTGCCAGATACAATACTTAAGCCAGCAGCTAAGGGAGGTAATGTCATCCTGTGGCCCATGGATTTATACGAGAGGGAAGCTTTTCATCAATTAAACAATACTACGTGTTATTGGAAACTTTCCTATAATCCCCTCTCGACGTATTGTTCTCAATTAGATAACATTCTTAAACGGGCTCTCCAGGACGACATTATCTCCAAAGAACTGGCGTCTGCTTTGCGGGTTGTTGAACGACTATTTCAACTCTATACCTCCTCCCAAAGATTCATAAGAATATTTCATCACCACCTGGTAGACCAATCATTTCAGGCAGAGGGAACTTTCTGGAGCATGTAAATAAGTGGATCGATTACCATCTCCAGCCTCTGGTCTCGGGCCTCCCTTCCTTCCTCAGAGATACGGGGGACTTATTGCGCAGGGTCGACGGGTTGTGTTTAGAGGGTGGAACTCTACTGGTTTCAGCAGATGTTGAGTCTCTCTACAGCAACATTAGACACAAGGATGGATTAACCTCTGTACGGTATTATCTTAATGCCTCATGCTTGTCTTTGGGTGTGAGGGACCTTCTGCTGGAACTACTGGAGTTCACCCTCACACACAACTTTTTTGTATTTAAAGGGGCCTTTTACCTACAGCTCTAGGGGACCGCTATGGGGGCGACCTTCGCGCCGGCTTATGCGGGTCTCTTCCTGAGGCTGATGGAGAGGGACCTCTTCTTGTCAGATGAACAGGGGTTAATGGACCATGTCCCTTTTTGGACACGGTACATTGACGACATCTTCGTCTGGCAAGGCACACCCGTCGACCTTGAACAACTTATCTGTACTTTTAATAGCAACGACCTCCTTTGAGTATAGTGGTGAATCGTTAAACTTCTTGGATGTTACCATTAGAAGGGATTCTGGGGGTATCCTGCAAACTGATATCTTCAGAAAAGAGACTGCCACAAATACACTCTTACATGCCTCCTCTGCCATCCATGCCATATGATTAGGTCGGTGCCTGTGGGGCAGTTTTTACGGCTTCGCCGAATCTGCTCTTCAGATATCGACTTTGAGCGTAGGGCGGATGAACTGAAATTACGTTTTCTGGCTCGCGGTTATAGCGCCGGATACTTAAGAAGGCCTACCATCGGGCCAAGTATACATCTTGTCAGAGTCTATTGTATGATACTACATCTAGACCTGAAGGGGGGATCATCAGATGGTTAGATTTGTGACTACATTCAGCTCGCAGTCCAATAGGGTTATTGGCCAATACTAAAAGTTGACCCGATTATTAACAAATTTATTCCAGCTCAGCCTTCTATGTCCTTCAGACGGGCTAGGAATTTGAGGGACCACTTGGTCTCCAGCCACTATGTCGGGAAGGGAACTCACACTTTTTTGGATGAATTTCGATTCAGGGCTGGTTGCAATCCTTGTGGCAGATGTGTCGCCTGCCCCAATGTGGATCAGTGCGATTCCTTCTCCAACTCGGAGGGCACGATAATATACAAGATTAGACAGCATATTACTTATACGACAATATATGTTGTCTATACGCCACATGCCCTTGTGGCCTTATCTATGTTGGGTTAACAACATGCCAACTCAAGGTTCGCATTAGGGAACATGTTCTTGGGATTCAGGCGGCACTCTGCCACGATGATGCAACCACTCTGAAAATGATACCACGACACTTCAGAGAATTCCATAATTGTGATGGCTCTCTTTTGAGAGTGCGTGGTATCGATGCCCTCAAGATCAACATTAGAGGGGGTGGGTTGTCCAAACGATTGGGTAGGCTGGAGACCAAGTGGATATGGCTTCTCAAAATGGTTCAACCTCTTGGCCTCAACGAGTGTCTTACTTTAGCTCCCTTTCTTTGAGTCCCTGTCTGCTGTGTATCTATGTGTGCACTCTTTCTGCATTTATTATTGTTTTTATTTGATTTTAATCTTAGTTTATTTATCCTCTTTTTAGTGACCTCCAATTGCCAATTTATTGCCATGATGAGTGATCCTGTTGGATGAATTATTTCTCTTCTTGTTTTGGAAGTGATCTTCACATCGTGATCTGCTTATTTTGATATTGATATTTTTGAGATATATGTATATTGTAAGGTGGCAGTGTTCACACTGTGCAGTAACTGAGGCAGTGACCCAAGCAAGTCCAATATAAACAGCTTTTATTCAGCAACTCACGGGTTAAACAGAAAAGTCCTCCGGTACGCATCCGGGTTAACATCAGTCCATAAACAATGGTTGCCGGGGACAACGGCCGCGCCGGGCCAAACAGAGCCTGACGGGTGCAGAGCCGCGCCAGGTGTGGGTTCAGTTACACACAATCCTGCGGAGTTTTCCTGCTATGCTCCTAGCAGGGTCCAAACATAGAACCACACTAATCCTTAGTGCAGGAGTTTTAAAGACCTGTGGCGAAAGCCACTGGAAAACCCGGGTTGGAGGGAGGAGGCCGCCCCACTGCCTCCTGTGACCTCCTCCAAGAAATGAAGGCCCTGCCGGACTTTACTTAATCTGCCTTAGCCAGGTAGTCTGACCAGGTCACTGCTCACCTTCATTCCTGCATTGCAGCTGCAGCTGTGTGTGTGACTGCAATGCACTCCAATGGTTTTAATAGGTCTCTGTACACATTCTGGGGGAAATATAACGTCCCTCGTAAACGATCCCGGTCACTGCCTCACATATTCCCCCCCTCTGTTCAAACTTGTGGGGTTGAACATTTGTCACCATTAGTGTTGAGCGATACGATACCGCAAGTATCGGGTATCGGCCGATATTAGCTGTTTCGGCCTTTCGATACTTAGTTCCGATATTTTCCATATATCGTATACCGGAATCGGAAGTTCCCATAATTCTTTGAGAGGCAATGTGATTTTAGTCAGCCAATGAGGAATCCTAAGAAGTGTGGGCACATCCTGTACTGCTGCGGTCATGTTAACTAATGGTATGGCTGTGATTGGATGCTGAAATGATGTCAGAATGCACTATAAAAGGCGCCGCCATTTTAGCGTCACTGTGCTGTGAATTCAGTAAGGGACAGAACGCTGCTGTGCTGACTCTGAGGGACAGTTAGAGATTGCGATTTAGTGTACTGTGCTGTAGGCAGGCTAGCACCAACCGCTGTGTAAAGCTTCCTTTTGCCTGCAGTGTTGTTTTAACAGCTCTGCAAGGTGTGTGTGAGTGCAGGTGACGCTGCAGTTTTCTCTGCATGCAACGCTGTCTGTAGGCATCTGCACGTGTCACTCACAGACTCTTTTTTTTTTCTTCAGTGTAATTCTTGCTGCTCCATGCAATTTAACTATTAGTGTGACGCGCTTCCATCCGTATCCAATACATTGGTTGCAAACACTATAGAAGTAGACAAAGGAGTAGCCTTTCACAGATTGTGAACAGTTGTGTTTCAGTGTTCACTTCAGTCTGTGTTTTTTATTTTTTGAGTGCACATCATGCTCCAGTTACTTGTTCAAGCACTGCTGCTTGTACTCTGCTGAGCGTGTCTCAGTGCCTCATCCTTTTCATTTCTCTCCAATTGGTTCTGCTCCATTCCATTTAAAATAAATATAATCTATTAGTGTGAGCGCTTCCATCCGTATCCAATACATTGGTTGCAAACACTATAGAAGTAGACAAAGGAGTAGCCTTTCACAGATTGTGAACAGTTGTGTTTCAGTGTTCACTTCAGTCTGTGTTTTTTATTTTTTGAGTGCACATCACGCTCCAGTTACTTGATCAAGCACTGCTGCTTGTACTCTGCTGAGCGTGTCTCAGTGCCTCATCCTTTTCATTTCTCTCCAATTGGTTCTGCTCCATTCCATTTAAAATAAATATAATCTATTAGTGTGACGCGCTTCCATCCGTATTCAATACATTGGTTGCAAACACTATAGAAGTAGACAAAGGAGTAGCCTTTCACAGATTGTGAACAGTTGTGTTTCAGTGTTCACTTCAGTCTGTGTTTTTTATTTTTTGAGTGCACATCACGCTCCAGTTACTTGTTCAAGCACTGCTGCTTGTACTCTGCTGAGCGTGTCTCAGTGCCTCATCCTTTTTATTTCTCTCCAATTGGTTCTGCTCCATTCCATTTAAAATAAATATAATCTATTAGTGTGACGCGCTTCCATCCGTATCCAATACATTGGTTGCAAACACTATAGAAGTAGACAAAGGAGTAGCCTTTCACAGATTGTGAACAGTTGTGTTTCAGTGTTCACTTCAGTCTGTGTTTTTTATTTTTTGAGTGCACATCACGCTCCAGTTACTTGTTCAAGCACTGCTGCTTGTACTCTGCTGAGCGTGTCTCAGTGCCTCATCCTTTTCATTTCTCTCCAATTGGTTCTGCTCCACTCCATTTAAAATAAATATAATCTATTAGTGTGACGCGCTTCCATCCGTATCCAATACATTGGTTGCAAACACTATAGAAGTAGACAAAGGAGTAGCCTTTCACAGACTGTGAACAGTTGTGTTTCAGTGTTCACTTCAGTCTCTGCGTAATAACCACACTTAGGCCTTATAACTTTTCTGACTTTCTTTATCAATCTACCAAGATGAAGAAGGCAGGGAGTAAGGCACGTGGTCGTGGCCGTGGAGTTTCAGCAGGGAGAGGACGTGGGGATTCTGTGGCTGCTGCCGCCCTCAGTGACACAGCATCCACCAGTTTTACCCATGAGCGTTCCTTTATGCGCAGTTTGGTAGGAGCTTGGCGTGCCCCCCTGCTGCGGGAAGAACAAATTGAAGCCGTTGTTGGTTGGATGGCAGCCAATGCATCGACTTCAATTCCTTCCACCTCCTCTCAGGAACACAACACTGTTGAGCAACCATCTGTCTGTTCACCGCCTGTCAAATTGCCCAGGCAGTCAGAGAGTTCTGTACAGGAGCCAGCTGAGTCTCTGCTTCTGTTCTCAGAATCTGTTGGCTCGCAAACACGGGCACAGGCAAGCAGCATTCTGCAATTTGAAGAAGAGGGAGTATGCAGTGATGCGCAACAGCTGTGTCTCTCTCAATCTGAAGAGGCGGGTGAGCCAGTGCCGATGGACAGCACACCGCAGAACGCATCTTATGATGATGATGAGACTCAGGTGCCAGGTTTTGTGGAGCATGGTGCTGCCCAGACCATCCAACAGCAGCAGGTGTTGGAAGAGGGTAGTGGAGATGATGAAGTCAGAGACCCAACATGGCGTGAGCAACAGGAAGGTGGTGGGAGCAGCTCTGAGGAAGAGATTGTCCCAACGGTACAAAGAGGAGGGAGAGGTAGGCTGCAGACTCGCTTGCCTGTAGCCTCCAGTTTGGCACCTGTTGGGAGCAGTTCTCTTAGAAATGTCAAAATTGGCGCTCCCATGACTTGCACTGCGTGGTCCTTTTTTGACAGACTTGTAGATGATATTTGCTATGTTCAATGCAAGCTGTGTAAGCAAAAAGTTAAAAGAGGTAAAAATATCAGTAACCTGAATACCACAAATATGTGGAAACATGTACGGACAAAGCACGTAGCTGAGTTACAAAGACACACTGGAGATGTAGGCCAACCTACAGCAGCACCTACATCTTCAGGTCGTGTTGGAGCCTCTACCTCCAGCTCACACACACCTGGTTCGGCTTCCTCACAGGATCTCCATGGAAGAACCTCGGTCACTGTTGTCCATAGACAAACTGTTATTCCACCCACAGCAGCAAGTTCACAGTCATCGTCACACTCCCAGACCACAAAACAGCCATCGGTACCACAGGCATGGGATAAAAGACGGCCATACTCGGCAAACCATCCACGAGCACAGGCTCTGAATGCTGGCATTGCAAAACTCCTGTCCCTTGAAATGCTGTCATTCAGGCTGGTGGAGACTGACAGTTTCAGGAACTTTATGGCATTGGCAGTCCCACAATATAATGTGCCAAGCTGATTTTATTTCAGCAGGCAAGCCGTCCCTGCTCTGCAAAAACATGTCGAGGGAAACATTAAACATGCGCTACTAAACGCCGTCAGTAGCAGGGTCCACCTGACCACCGATGCGTGGACCAGTACCCATGGCCAGGGACGATACCTTTCCCTCACTGCCCATTGGGTCAATGTTGTGGAGCCGGGTACAGATCTTGCCAGTGGCGCTGTACGTGTTCTGCCAACTCCAAGGATTGCAGGAATCCAGTCTGTACACATTGATTCCTCCTCCTACTCCAGTTCCTCAGAATCATCGCTGCACGAGCCGTCACGGTATACCTCCACATGGACCCGTGAACGCTTACCTGTTGCGACCGATATGAGCACAGCCGTGGCCAAACGTCAACAGGCCGTCCTGAAATTAATTTCCATGGGGAATCGAAGCCACACAGCGCAGGAGCTCTGGGATGCCATCAAGCAGGAGAGCGACGTGTGGTTTTTGTCAACTAATCTCCAGCCAGGCTTGGTAGTGTGTGACAATGGCCGAAATCTGGTGGCAGCTCTGGGCCTTGGCAACCTCACTCACATACCATGTCTGGCACATGTGCTCAACTTGGTCGTGCAGAGTTTTTTGAGGGACTATCCGGATCTTGATGCACTGCTGCACAAGGTCCGCCTAGAGTGCGCTCACTTGCGACGTTCCAGCATGGCCAGATCGCGCATTACAGCTCTGCAAGTCAGATTTCGCCTTCCTGAACATCGCATCATATGTGACGTACCCACCAGGTGGAATTCCACGTTACATATGTTGGAGTGGTTGTGTGAGCAGCAGCCAGCAGTAATGGAGTATCAGCTGCAACAGGCGCAATCAACTCGTAATTTGCGCCGTTCACACTTCACCACTACTGAGTGGGCCTCTATGAAGGACATCTGCGACGTTTTGCGTGCGTTTGATGTCTCAACGCGGATGGCGAGTGCAGATGATGCACTAGTCAGCATGACTGTCCCCCTTATCTGCCTGCTTCAGAAATCACTGAAAGCACTAAAGGAAGAGGTTTTGGAAGAGGTGGAGGATGAGGAGTCACAAATTCAATTACCTTCAGGACAGTCAGCGCAACGTGGTTCCTCACAAAGGGCTGGGCAGGGCTCACTTTGTGAGGAGGAGAGAGAGAGTAAGGAAGGAAGAAATCCACGAGGGAGGTACACACGCTCATCATTGTAGAGGGTGGGTATGCAGAGGAGCAGAGATGACCTCTTCCAGAGGACCTTTGTGCATTGGAGTCGCAGCACATTGATTTCATGTAGTCTGAAACGACCGTCGCATCGCCCACATTCTCACACGCAGATTATTGGGTGTACACCCTCCTAGACCCTCGCTACTGGGACAACTTACAAACCCTCATGACACCGGTGAACTGGGACCGTAAAATGCAGGAGTACCAAGACACACTGGTGCAATCCATACTGTTGTACATTCCAGCCGAGAGAGCTGCTGCTGCTGCTACTGCTTTACAAAGCAGCTCTGTGCGTTGAGGCAGTGTAGACACCTCTACAACAAGAGGGAGCAGAAGCAGTGCCTCTGCACAGGGCAAGAGCTGTATGTTACAAATGTGGCGAAGTTTTGTGACAGCGCCAGCAAGGTCTACACCATCCGAGACGGCTCCAGTCACCAGGAAGAAACGTTTCCGTAAGATGGTGACAGACTACTTGGATTTCCCTCTAAGTGTACTCCCAGATGCCTCTTCCCCTTTCAAATTTTGGGTCTCTAAGTTGGATACATGGCCAGAGCTTAGCCAGTATGCATTGGAGGTGCTGGCTTGCCCTGCTGCCAGTGTATTATCTGAGCGCGTCTTTAGTGCTGCAGGTGATGTAGTAACAGACCGTCGCATGCGACTATCCTCAGAGAATGTAGACCAGCTTACTTTTCTGAAAATGAACAAGGCATGGATCTCACCTGAATTTGCCTGTCCGTTTTCAGATTAAATAACTGTTTGGCAACGTTTTCCATGTCTCCTGTTATGTTCATCTTTCTACCACCTGAACTCTACTCCCTGGGCTACAACACCGCCATTTGTTGCTCGTAAGTAATTGGCAGGGGTACTGACTCCTGGCCAGCCTGGTTACAGCACGACAGCTGTTTCCTGGCAGTGTGAACGTCAATTATCCTCCAATAAGTTGTGCTGTCGTGTTGCATTCGGGTTAGCCGACTCTATGGTGCCTGCAGTTTAGGTGATTCCTATGTGTGCTGTGGGATATGTAAATAAAGGCTGTTTCGATTGTGACAATAGGACAAGCACCCACTGTAGGAGTGTGTGATTCGGTAACTGCGGACGGCTTGCGTCCTGTCAACTTACATTTTCATGGGTGCGTTCTGCTACCCGTCCGGGGTCCAGTACCGTCAACTGGTTCTCCCCAGTGCCTTTGGCCTAGGTGCCTCCATCTCCGTATCCGAGTTCCACCAACGTCTGCTGGTCCTTGGTAGTGCTTTGGAGCACAGGTACCTCCTGCTTAGTAACCATGTCACAGTAACGTCAGCTGGTACTCGGTTGTGACATTGCCTCTTTTCCTTCTGCTACCCGTCCGGGGTCCAGTACCGTCAACTGGTTCTCCCCAGTGCCTTTGGCCTAGGTACCTCCATCTCCGTATCCGAGTTCCACCAACGTCTGCTGGTCCTTGGTAGTGCTTTGGAGCACAGGTACCTCCTGCTTAGTAACCGTGTCACAGTAACGTCAGCTGGTACTCGGTTGTGACATTGCCTCTTTTCCTTCTGCTACCCGTCCGGGGTCCAGTACCGTCAACTGGTTCTCCCCAGTGCCTTTGGCCTAGGTGCCTCCATCTCGTATCCGAGTTCCACCAACGTCTGTTGGTCCTTGGTAGTGCTTTGGAGCACAGGTACCTCCTGCTTAGTAACCGTGTCACAGTAACGTCAGCTGGTACTCGGTTGTGACATTGCCTCTTTTCCTTCTGCTACCCGTCTGGGGTCCAGTACCGTCAACTGGTTCTCCCCAGTGCCTTTGGCCTAGGTGCCTCCATCTCCGTATCCGAGTTCCACCAACGTCTGCTGGTCCTTGGTAGTGCTTTGGAGCACAGGTACCTCCTGCTTAGTAACCGTGTCACAGTAACGTCAGCTGGTACTCGGTTGTGACATTGCCTCTTTTCCTTCTGCTACCCGTCCGGGGTCCAGTACGTCAACTGGTTCTCCCCAGTGCCTTTGGCCTAGGTGCCTCCATCTCCGTATCCGAGTTCCACCAACGTCTGCTGGTCCTTGGTAGTGCTTTGGAGCACAGGTACCTCCTGCTTAGTAACCGTGTCACAGTAACGTCAGCTGGTACTCGGTTGTGACATTGCCTCTTTTCCTTCTGCTGCCCCTCCGGGTTCCAGCACAGTCAGCGGTCCTCGTTACTTCCATTGTCTCTTGCTCCATCTGATACCAGTCAGGTTCCAGTAACGTCAGCTGGTTCTCGGAAATTAGACGACCTTAAAGACCACCCAGAAGAAGATGACGACAACAAGGACGACGAGCATGAAGCCAACCAGCCTGAACACCATCACAAAGAAAAAATAAAAGATTACCCAGAAGAAGATCACCAACAGGACAAAGAAGGTTAAGACAAACTACAAGATACAGAACAAGAGACAGAAGAACAATAAGCAGAAGATCAAAAAGCAGAAGAACATGAAGTATAAGACCAAAATGAAGAGCAAAATATATGCTCTAAATTCTAAGCAGAAGAAGACTAATCAGTGTATGGGGGTGAGTCCGTTCCTCCTCGTGGTGCCCCTGGAAAATGCCTGCTGCTGCAGGCTAAACTGAACACGGACAAATACTGTTGTAATTTAAATCTTTTGTGACAGCAAGAACGGAAGGATGAACAATTCATACTTTTACAGATTACAAGTACAGGAATCTCTGTCACAATATATATAAGAATATGATGAAGAAGATGAAGAGGAAGAAGATGAAGAATTTGAATATGAAGAAGATTAATTAGTTTAATAATAACAATATGAGTAATGTAAACAAAAACATGAATAGCAAGAAGTTTAAGAAGAAGATTAAGAAGGTGAAGATGAAGAATAATTTGATGAGAAAGATGATGCTGCTGAAGATTATGAAGGAGAAAGTGTGGCACTGGCAAAAGTTAAAAAGGTGAAGAGCATGGAAGTTGTGAAACATACATATTTGCCAAAATAGAAAAAAGGTTAACAACATTGTCAATTTGTTAGTCAATCCAAACGTATTTAAAAAAATATATATATTAATGCTATTCCAATGCATTGGGTTAAACATGTATGCCTTTATTGTCTCCTCAACCTCCCCCAATACATTCTACATTAGTCTTTGTTGTTTTCCTTCATGTACAATTAACCAACAAGGCAAGAATGGGTTTTTTTAATGTCGATATTTGGTTCCCATAGACTTACATGGGACTTCCGGTATCGGAATCGGATATCGACGATATTTAGTGATATCGGCGATACCATTCCGATCCGATATTTTTAGATATCGAGCAGTATCGCTCAACACTAGTCACCATACAGGGTGCCTGGGACAGGGCATCCGCGTTTGCTTGCAACTTTCCAGGGCGATGTTCTACAGAGAAACTGAAATTTTGCAGTGACAGGAACCACCTGGTGACTCGCGCATTCCTCTCCTTGGCATTCCTCATCCATACCAAGGGTGAGTGGTCCGTCACCAAGCGGAACTGACGCCCGAGTAAATAATACCGTAGTGATTCCAAGGCCCACTTAATAGCCAAACACTCCTTCTCTACCACGCTATAATTTTTCTCTGCCGGGACACGTTTTCTACTCAAGTAGGTGACCGGGTGCTCTTCCCCATTCACTTTTTGTGACAACACCACCCCTAGGCCTACCTCCGAGGCATCTGTCTGTACAATGAAGGTTTCATTGAAGTTGGGGCTGATGAGGACCGGCTGTCCACACAGGGCCAATTTCATGGACTGAAAGGCTTCTTCTGCCTGAGGGGTCCACCAACCATTACCGTTTTTTTTCCTTTCAAGAGATCAGTCAGGGCCGCCATTCGCCCAGCAAAATTAGGTATAAACCGGCAGTAATACCCAAGGATGCCAAGGAACGCCCTCACCTGTTTTGTACTCGATGGTTTAGGCCAGTTTTTTATGGCCTCAATTTTATTGATTTGGGGTTTGATAGCTCCTCGGCCTATCACATACCCCAAATATCGGGCTTCCTCTAGTCCTATCGCACATTTTTTTGGGTTTGCCGTTAACCCCGCGGCTCTGAGCGAATCCAGCACCGCTTGTACCTGTGATAGGTGCGTTTGCCAGTCGGAGCTAAATATGATAATATCATCTAGATACGCGGACGCATACTCTTGATGAGGCTTTAGCACTATGTCCATCAATCTCTGAAATGTAGCCGGGGCCCCATGTAACCCAAAGGGTAAGACCACATAGTGAAATAGACCCTCCGGAGTTACGAAGGCGGTCTTTTCCTTCGCTGAATCTGTGAGAGGTACCTGCCAGTAACCCTTGGTGAGATCAAGCGTGGTAAAGTACTGGGCCTGCCCCAGTCTCTCAATCAGCTCGTCCACCCGGGGCATTGGATAAAGGTCGAATTTTGACACTTCATTCAATTTCCGGAAATCATTACAGAAGCGTAATGATCCGTCTGGCTTTGGAATCAGTACAATGGGGCTAGCCCACTCACTCCGTGATTCCTCTATGATGCCTAACTGAAGCATTTGTTTTACCTCAGCCGTGATGGCTTGCCTTCGGGCTTCGGGCACCCGGTACGGTCTTATTCGCACCCTTACCCCAGGTTCAGTGACAATGTCATGTTGGATAACCGTAGTTCTACCTGGTAGCTCTGAGAACACGTCGGTATTGTGTTGCACCAGGGAGCGAGCCTCCCGTCGCTGCTGTTTAGTGAGGGCATCACTTATCCTGACCTCCGCCTTGGACGCTTCCCTGGCTGAAGGTAAAGAACTCTCTGGTGATATGCCCGGGGTGATGTCTGTAACTAAACACTCTCGATCTTTCCAAGGCTTTAGCAGGTTTACATGGTAAATCTGCTCAGGTTTCCTCCTTCGGGCTGATACACCCGGTAATTTACCTCCCCCACCTTTTATCGAATCTCATATGGCCCTTGCCACTTGGCCATGAGCTTACTCTCGGCTGCGGGTACCAGTACTAATACCCGATCGCCCTTGTTAAAAGACCTGACTCTGGCTCTTTTATTATATGTGCGCCTCTGGGCTGCCTGGGCATCTAACAGATGTTCTTTCACGATGGGCATGACCGCCGCGATCCGGTCCTGCATACTAGCCACGTGTTCAATTATACTCCTATGTGGAGTCGGCTCTTGTTCCCATGTCTCTTTGGCTTCGTCCAACAGACCCCTAGGGTGTCTGCCGTACAATAACTCAAAGGGAGAGAACCCTGTGGAAGCCTGTGGTACCTCACTGACGGCGAACATCAAATAGGGTAGCAACATGTCCCAATCCCTTCCATCCTTAGAAACCACCTTTTTTAACATGGACTTGAGGGTTCTATTGAACCGTTCTACTAACCCATCGGTTTGAGGGTGGTACACTGAGGTGCGCAATTGTTTAATTTTTAGCAGTTTGCACAGTTCTCTTGTCACCTTGGACATAAAGGGGGTCCCCTGATCCGTCAGGATCTCCTTAGGTAGTCCCAGGCGACAGAACATGGCAAACAGTTCCCGGGCAATGAGTTTTGCCGAGGTGTGGCGTAGTGGTATAGCCTCCGGGTACCGGGTGGCATAGTCGACGACCACCAGTATATGTTGGTGGCCACGGGCGGATTTTACCATGGGCCCTACCAAGTCCATTGCAATCCGTTCAAAAGGTACCTCTATGGCTGGCAGGGGTACCAATGGACTACGGAAACTTGCAGTGGGTGAGGTCAACTGACATTCGGGGTAGGATTCGCAGTACCTTTTAACCACCGCGTAAACTCCAGGCCAAAAGAACCGCTGCAAGATACGTTCTAGAGTTTTTTTTTCCCCTAAGTGTCCACCCAGCAAGTGTGAGTGTGCCAAATCTAGAATTATCCGACGATACGACTGAGGTGCTACCAACTGTTCCACGACCACGTCCCTGATCTTATCTATCCTATAGAGCAACTCACCACTGACTACCATGCGTGGAAATACCGTATCTGCATTGGGCTGTTGGGCTACGCCGTTTACCTCTAGCACCCTTTCCCGCGCCTGAGTTAGGGTGGGATCCTGTAGCTGAGCTGTCCCAAACATGGCCCTGGACACTTCCAGCTCGGGAATCGATGCGGTCTCCTCAACCTCTCCTGCCAGCACCTCTAAGGGACAACTATCGGGGTCACACTCTATCCCTAGGTGGGACACCCCTACGGCAGGTTCGTCGGGTACAGCATCTGTAATACATTTTACCGGGGGAGAATGGATTTTGTTTTTCCACAGAGTCCAGAACAGGGGCAAGTCTCTTCCCAACACAGACCCATAGGGAAGATTTTTTACCACTCCCACCACATGTTTTATGTCTCCACATGGCGTAGACAAAACTACCTCGTAGTTGGATACTCTCGGAGGTCCCCATGGATACATACAACCCTGACCTGCTGTCCGCTGGGGTTGTCTCCTGCCACCAGTGACCCATGTACCAGAGTCACGAGGCTTCCTGAATCCAGGAGAGCCTCCGTAGGGTACCCATTAACCAGTACGTGGCATAGTTGGAGTTCACTGTCCTGGGGGTCGAGGCTCGCTGTGCAGACGGTCTGGGCATACATTGAGACCCGGCGGCTATATCCGCAGTCCATGGGTTCCGTAGTCAGGGGACAATTAGCAATCACATGTCCCGGCCCTGACACCTCCAGCACCTAAGGGTGGAGGTACTGTTAGGTCTTATGACAGTTTGGGAGGGAACCGGTCTCCTGCCACTCTCACTCCGGGGCTCCCCTTCAGCACGGCCACGGTGCTGACTGTCCCCAGCAGAGGGACGCGACCCCTTTCCCGATTCCTGGGGTGGCAGGGATCGGCGTGACAGCCGAGAGGGGGCGGAGTCTCGAATGAAGTCCTGAGTGGCCGAGTAGCGCTCGATCAAACTGACTACCTGGTCGAGCGTGCCGGGGTCGCCTTGCCCCACCCAACGTTGTATAGCAGCTGGCAGAGTCCTTACCAGTCGGTCAGTTACCACCCTCTCCACCATCTGGGCTGGAGACAAAGTCTCTGGCTGGAGCCACTTCTTTACCAGCTGCAGGAGGTCATAAGCCTGAGACCGAGCGGGTCGTGTCTCCACATAGGCCCATGAAAATACACGCTGAGTCCTTACGTACGTATTAACCCCTAGTCGGGCAAGGATCTCACCTTTGAGCCTCTGGTAGTCCTGGGCGTCCTCCCTACTGAGATCGAAGTAGGCCTTTTGTGCATCGCTGATCAGAAACGGAGCCACTACTTCTGCCCACTGGCCGGCTGGTAGGTTTTCCCGCTCCGCTGTGCGCTCATAAACTGTCAGGAAAGCTTCCACGTCGTCCTCCGTTCCCATCTTCCTCAACGCTGAGCGTACCCTGTCTCGGGCCTCGCGACGTTCAGGGGCTGGTGCCATCGGGGTCTCCCGTAGGGCAGAGATCTGTTGCAGCAGCAGTTCGTTTGTTTTTTGTTGCTGCTGGTACAATAGCTGCTGTTGCTCATTGTGCTGTTGCTCCCGCTCCTGCTGTTGCCGCTGGAGACTCAGGTACTGCTCCTGCTATTGTCATGAGACTGCATCTGCTGCTGTTGTGTAATTACTAGCTGCTTTAACAGCTCTTCCATTTTGTTCACGGGGTGAGGCTGAAAAGTGGCGGCCGGATTGTGGTCATGAAGCTGGGGGGGGGTATACCTCAGTCACAATGCCCGCATTCTCCACCAAGCTGTAAGGTGGCAGTGTTCACACTGTGCAGTAACTGAGGCAGTGACCCAAGCAAGTCCAATATAAACAGCTTTTATTCAGCAACTCACGGGTTTAAACAGAAAAGTCCTCCGGTACGCATCCGGGTTAACATCAGTCCATAAACAATGGTTGCCGGGGACACAGCCGCTCCGGGCCGAACAGAGCCTGAAGGGTGCAGAGCCGCACCAGGTGTGGGTTCAGTTACACACAATCCTGCAGAGTTTTCCTGCTATGCTCTTAGCAGGGTCCAAACATAGAACCACACTAATCCTTAGTGCAGGAGTTTTAAAGACCTGTGGCGAAAGCCACTGGAAAACCCGGGTTGGAGGGAGGAGGCCGCCCCACTGCCTCCTGTGACCTCCTCCAAGAAATGAAGGCCCTGCCGGACTTTACTTAATCTGCCTTAGCCAGGTAGTCTGATCAGGTCACTGCTCACCTTCATTCCTGCATTGCAGCCGCAGCTGTGTGTGTGACTGCAATGCACTCCAATGGTTTTAATAGGTCTCTGTACACATTCTGGGGGAAATATAACGTCCCTCGTAAACGATCCCGGTCACTGCCTCACAATATTTATGTAGCCACATATGGCTGTCTTTGTATCTTCTATTGAAACCATTCAATGATTGTATTTACAATTTATGGAGTTTTTCTTCTTTATATATCTTTATATGTACAGTCAGGGCCAGAAATATTTGGACAGTGACACAATTTTCGCGAGTTGGGCTCTGCATGCCACCACATTGGATTTGAAATGAAACCTCTACAACAGAATTCAAGTGCAGATTGTAACGTTTAATTTGAAGGGTTGAACAAAAATATGTGTTAGAAAATGTAGGAATTGTACACATTTCTTTACAAACACTCCACATTTTAGGAGGTCAAAAGTAATTGAACAAATAAACATAACCCAAACAAAATATTTTTATTTTCAATATTTTGTGGCGAATCCTTTGGAGGCAATCACTGCCTTAAGTCTGGAACCCATGGACATCACCAAACGCTGGGTTTCCTCCTTCTTAATGCTTTGCCAGTCCTTTACAGCCGCAGCCTTCAGGTCTTGCTTGTTTGTGGGTCTTTCCCTCTTAAGTCTGGATTTCAGCAAGTGAAATGCATGCTCAATTGGGTTAAGATCTGGTGATTGACTTGGCCATTGAAGAATGTTCCACTTTTTTGCACTCATGAACTCCTGTGTAGCTTTGGCTGTATGCTTGGGGTCATTATCCATCTGTACTATGAAGCGCCGTCCAATCAAGTTTGCAGCATTTGGCTGAATCTGGGCTGAAAGTATATCCCGGTACACTTCAGAATTCATCCGGCTACTCTTGTCTGCTGTTATGTCATCAATAAACACAAGTGACCCAGTGCCATTGACAGCCATGCATGCCCATGCCATCACGTTGCCTCCACCATGTTTTACAGAGGATGTGGTGTGCCTTGGATCATGTGCCGTTCCCTTTCTTCTCCAAACTTTTGGCTTCCCATCATTCTGGTACAGGTTGATCTTTGTCTCATCTGTCCATAGAATACTTTTCCAGAACTGAGCTGGCTTCTGGAGGTGTTTTTCAGCAAATTTAACTCTGGCCTGTCTATTTTTGGAATTGATGAATGGTTTGCATCTAGATGTGAACCCTTTGTATTTACTTTCATGGAGTCTTCTCTTTTCTGTTGACTTAGAGACAGATACACCTACTTCACTGAGAGTGTTCTGGACTTCAGTTGATGTTGTGAACGGGTTCTTCTTCACCAAAGAAAGTATGCGGCGATCATCCACCACTGTTGTCTTCCGTGGGCTCCCAGGTCTTTTTGGATTGATGAGTTCACCAGTGCTTTCTTTCTTTCTCAGGATGTACCAAATTGTAGATTTTTCCACTTCTAATGTTGTAGCAATTTCTTGGATGGGTTTTTTTCTGTTCTTGCAGCTTAAGGATGGCTTGTTTCACCTGCATGGAGAGCTCCTGTGACCGCATGTTTCCTTCACAGCAAAACCTTCCAAATGCAAACACCACACCTCAAATCAACTCCGGCCCTTTCATTTGCTTAATTGAGAATGACATAACAAAGGGATTGCCCACACCTGTCCATGAAATAGCCTTGGAGTCATTTGTCCAATTACTTTTGGTCCCTTTAAAAACAGGGTGGCACATGTTAAGGAGCTGAAACTCCTAAACCCTTCATCCAATTTTAATGTGGATACCCTCAAATGAAAGCTGAAAGTCTGAACTTCAACTGCATCTGATTTGTTTTGTTTCAAATTCATTGTGGTAATGTCTAGAACCAAAATTAGATAAATGTTGTCTCTGTCCAAATATATATGGACCTAACTGTATATATGAATATTTGTATAACTTATCATCTTGCGGTTATTATATGGACACAATTGTTTCCATCGGGGCGTGATCGCATAGTTTATATTTGTTTCTACATATGCTATATTCCCTATGTATGCTCACTTTCTGTGGGAATAGCCCCTTTTGTCAGATTGTACTATTTACATATGTTGAAGCACTTATTTGGTGTGATTATTTCTGCAACTTTGCTGCTATTAATATGCCTCTTATATGTTATTTTCTGCCTATGGTCTTGTGTCCGTAATATTTATTATAAATATGTATCATGTATTAAAGGTTTCTGTACTAGATATGATTTATGCCCTGCCAATATCATATATGTGCGCATATTTACTACTTTATACATGGCCCATACATCATTCTATTTTTGCCCACTAGTTAGATGGCCGCACTATAGATTTATATGCGATCTGGCGCTACTTCCGCCCTACCTCCCCCACATCCGCCCACCACTGACGTCTGATCACATGGGGCCCCATGTGTATATTCGTCGGTGGTGGGTTTGCATTGTGGTGGGAGAAGCGGCATGGCCAGCGGTCACACAGGTGCACTTCCGGTTTCGCAACTATTTATCTTCCTTGGTCCTTATCCTGGCGTGCCCCCTGAGGAAGGAACTTCCGAAACGCGAGTCAAAAAGCGGTGGGCGGGAGACTCTGTGACACCCGGTATGTACTATGTTCATTCGCTTGATTTTTGACAGACGATTTATATTCCTACATGATCATTACATCATGCATCATGTTATGGGCAGTTTTGATAGTATCGTATGATCTTGCGGTGCCTGCAATATATTGTTGCCCCAATTTACATATGTCTGTCATTTATATTATTATGATGACTCCGGATGTTGTCACAATGTCTTGCCCCCTGGGCTAATGCGGATATGTGTGCAACTTTTAGCCCTCACTTTGTCCCTTATTTACTTTGTTCTGCTGATATTAATAAATAAATTGTCATTTTACATAAGTCTTTTTTGACATTGCACTGATTGTTCTGTTGTGGTATCTCTTTCAATATAGAGAAGTACCTCTGTGGATTCATGATACCATCAATGAAATGTAGCTGTTTAACTTCTTTAACATGAGCACTGACGCGGCCCCCCATATGGACACTGCCACACCATGTTTCACTGCAGGCACCATGCATTTCTCAAAAAATGAATTTTGAGAAATGCATGATGCCTATAGTGAACCATTGTCCTTATGTGAGCCTGCATGAGTGTTCTTGGTGTTGGAGAATTACATTACATTGATGGCATGAATTCACAGATGTACTGCTTTTAATTGCAAAAGAAGATGCTACCATCACTCTGTGCCCTTGGTAGATGTGCATGATTCCAACACGACAATGATCCAAAACACACATCTGTTGCATTTCTGAAGAACAGGATGAACATTACTCAGTGGCCAAGTATGCCTTTTGATCTGAATCAATCAAACATCTATAGGGACTTCTGGAGAGAAGTTGGGCATCACTATCCAGCATCCAATCTCTAAAAGAGGTTATTCTTGAAGAAAGGAAATAAATAGATGTTATATATGTTGCCAACTTGTTCATTCCATGCCTAAAAGACTTGGGGTTATCATTAAAAATCATAAAGGTCATACAAAATACTAGATGTTAGGAAATAGCTAGGGAAACGAGAAAAGCGCGATAGGGTTTTATTCAGATTACAGTATTAATCAGAGGTGGTTCCATACAACACTGAAAAGGTATCAAACAATGTCCTAGCTGCTGCAGCCCCACAGGTTGGCAGGTCCAACGTTATTATATGGGTTGTTTGGAAATTGTGGGTGACCTGCGCTGCTGGTGTACATCCAATCAAGGAAAGCAATTCAAGAGAGAGTAATATCATTAAGGTTTATGCTCTAAATGTTTTGAAGTAGTCTAGCTTCTTCTTTAGGGAAACCACAGAGATTCATTCATTCTCTGTGTTTCTCCTCAAGAAGACGTGGGAATACAAATGTGGCGCCCCTGCGATCTCCGTCGCCACAGTGTACTGCACTTCATTTAGAGGTGTGGTACTCTGCTCTCAGGTAAGGAGGGGGCACTGCCAGGACTCACACACTTACATCCAACACCAGACCTCTCAGGGCCCGGGAGGTACTAGGTAGAGGATGTGGGTGGAGAAAGTAGAGAAGGGGAGGAGCTTAGTGAGTGTTGAGAGAGAACACAGTCAGAGAGAAGAAAGTCTACAGTGGGGACTGAAAGAGCCAGGAGCTCGTCCCCAGACTACAGAGAGAGAGAGAGAGAGAGAGAGAAGTGACGAAGTATGAAGGAGAGAGAGAGGCTCCAGAGGAGGAGAGAAAGAAGAGGTCTTAGGGGCATGTATAGTGAGGAATCCATCCATGGGGTCCGCATCAACTGGCGTGGTCGGTGGAGGGACCAGGTCGCAGTTAAGGGACCAGCTCCAAAACTAGTGGAGAAACTAAGGACTCAGCTAGGAAATTGGAGGCTGCAGTATCTGCAAGTGCTACAGCCACATCCAACACATTCACTGAAAAGGCAGACATATAGGATCCAGGGCTCTGACCAACGTCGCCCGACAAGATCCGAGTCTGCTGGCTCGGGACACTGTGTGTGAAGATGCAGGGCAGAAGAGGTGGTAGCCAGTGTACTGAGACAGCCAGGAAAGGAACATCTATGGGAGCCCTGGCAACGTGCACCCCAAGCTACCTGAGAACTGTCTGGACTACCTCCCCGGAGGACACAGCAACCTGGCTGGGGATTGTAACTATAAACTGTGGGTAAACTGAAAAGACTGCAGCCTGCTGTGTCCTCACAATTATTTGCTGCGTCACCTGCCCAGCACTACAACCACCATCATCATCCCTTACACATAAAGCTGCCCTGGGGCCTAGCTCTACCTGTGGAGAGCTGTAACAACTCTGCTGCATCACCATCAGCCCCAGCAGACTCTGAAGCAGCGTCGGCTAATATCTTTATTGCTGAATACAACAGGTGGCGTCACTAACTATATCTTATAAACTTTATTCCCCTTTTATCATCATTTTCATCGGACACGCAGGGCCACGGACCGGGTCACTGCTGCCCTGACACATCCCGGCCCGGTATCGAGTACTCCCCGGCCCTGGTGGGTGCTCCACAAACAATCCATAAAATACTAGATGTAGTAGTTTTTGGTGTGGTGTGTATTCATTTTTACATCAACTAATTTGAGTAAAACTGAGGAATTTGTAATGAAAGTCATATTATGAGTTAAAAAATGTTCTATGAAACTCAGATGTCAAAATGTTAGAAATAGTTATTGTAATCAGTGAGATATTGATGAAAATATTAATTTTAACAGGGGGTGTACTCATTTATGCACAGCACTGTATAACAGCATATATTACTGGGATGGATAGGCAATTTTGCAAAAATTGTAAAACTAAGAGCAGAATGCTGTTGATCTAAAAATGAATGAAGGGATTAGGAATGAATTGTGTCAAAAGTTTTCACAGCAGTTAGGTTTTTAAAATTGTCATAAAAATATACTTAGATACAGTACAGACCAAAAGTTTGGACACACCTTCTCATTTAAAGATTTTTCTGTATTTTCATGACTATGAAAATTGTACATTCACACTGAAGGCATCAAAACTATGAATTAACACATGTGGAATTATATACTTACAGTAACAAAAAAGTGTGTAACAACTGAAATTATGTCTTATATTCCAGGTTCTTCAAAGTAGCCACCTTTTGCTTTGATGAGTGCTTTGCACACTCTTGGCATTCTCTTGATGAGCTTCAAGAGGTAGTCACCGGAAATGGTCTTCCAACAATCTTGAAGGAGTTCCCAGAGATGCTTAGCACTTGTTGGCCCTTTCGCCTTCACTCTGCAGTCCAGCTCACCCCAAACCATCTCGATTGGGTTCAAGTCTGGTGACTGTGGAGGCCAGGTCATCTGGCGTAGCACCTCATCACTCTCCTTCTTGGTCAAATAGCCCTTACACAGCCTGGAGGTGTGTTTTGGGTCATTGTCCTGTTGAAAAATAAATGATGGTCCAACTAAACGCAAACCGGATGGAATAGCATGCCGCTGCAAGATGCTGTGGTAGCCATGCTGGTTCAGTATGCCTTCAATTTTGAATAAATCCCCAACAGTGTCACCAGCAAAGCACCCCCACACCATCACACCTCCTCCATGCTTCACTGTGGGAACCACGCATGTAGAGTCCATCCGTTCACCTTTTCTGCGTCGCACAAAGACATGGTGGTTGGAACCAAAGATCTCAAATTTGGACTCATCAGACTAAAGCACAGATTTCACTGGTCTAATGTCCATTCCTTGTGTTTGTTAGCCCAAACAAGTCTCTTCTTATTGTTGCCTGTCCTTAGCAGTGGTTTCCTAGCAGCTATTTTACCATGAAGGCCTGCTGCACAGTCTCCTCTTAACAGTTGTTGTAGAGATGTGTCTGCTGCTAGAACTCTGTGTGGCATTGACCTGGTCTCTAATCTGAGCTGCTGTAAACCTGCGATTTTTGAGGCTAGTGACTCGGATAAACAACCTCAGAAGCAGAGGTGACTCTTGGTCTTCCTTTCCTGGGGCGGTCCTCATGTGAGCCAGTTTCTTTGTAGCGCTTGATGGTTTTTGTAACTGCACTTGGGGACACTTTCAAAGTTTTCCCAGTTTTTCGGACTGACTGACCTTAATTTCTTAAAGTAATGATGGCCACTCGTTTTTCTTTACTTATCTGCTTTTTTCTTGCCATAATACAAGTTCTAACAGTCTAGTCAGTAGTACTATCAGCTGTGTATCCACCAAACTTCTGCACAACACAACTAGTGTTGAGCGATATTGCTCGATATCTAAAAATATCGTATCGAAATTGTATCGCCGATAGCACTAAATATCGTCGATATCCGATTTCGATACCGGGAGTCCCATGTAAGTCTATGGGAACAAAATATCGAAATTAAAAAAAACCATTCTTGCCTTGTTGATTAATTGTACATGAAGGAAAACAACAAAGACTAATGTAGAATGTATTGGGGGAGGTTGAGGAGACAATAAAGGCATACATGTTTAACCCAATGCATTGGAATAGCATTAATATATATTTTTTTGGAAATACGTTTGGATTGACTAACAAATTGACAATGTTGTTAACCTTTTTTCTATTTTGGCAAATATGTATGTTTCACAACTTCCATGCTCTTCTTCACCTTTTTAACTTTTGCCAGTGCCACACTTTCTCCTTCATAATATTCAGCAGCAGCATCATCTTTCTCATCAAATTATTCTTCATCTATTCTTCACCTTCTTAATCTTCTTCTTAAACTTCTTGCTATTCATGTTTTTGTTTACATTACTCATATTGTTATTACTAAACTAATTAATCTTCTTCATATTCAAATTCTTCATCTTCTTCCTCTTCATCTTCTTCATCATATTCTTATTTGTGACAGAGATTCCTGTACTTGTAATCTGTAAAAGTATGAATTGTTCATCCTTCCGTTCTTGCTGTCACAAAAGATTTAAATTACAACAGTATTTGTCCGTGTTCAGTTTAGCCTGCAGCAGCAGCAGGCATTTTCCAGGGGCACCACGAGGAGGAACGGACTCACCCCCATACACTGCTTAGTCTTCTTCTGCTTAGAATTTAGAGCATATATTTTGCTCTTCATTTTGGTCTTATACTTCATGTTCTTCTGCTTTTTGATCTTCTGCTTATTGTTCTTCTGTCTCTTGTTCTGTATCTTGTAGTTTGTCTTAACCTTCTTTGTCCTGTTGGTGATCTTCTTCTTGGTAATCTTTTATTTTTTCTTTGTGATGGTGTTCAGGCTGGTTGGCTTCATGCTCGTCGTCCTTGTTGTCGTCATCTTCTTCTGGGTGGTCTTTAATGTCGTCTAATTTCCGAGAAACAGCTGACGTTACTGGAACCCTGACGGGTATCAGATGGAGCAAGAGACAATGGAAGTAACAAGGACCAGCTGACTGTGCTGGACCCCGGACGGGTAGCAGAAGGAAAAGAGGCAATGTCAAAACCGAGTACCAGCTGACGTTACTGTGACACGGTTACTAAGCAGGAGGTACCTGTGCTCCAAAGCACTACCAAGGACCAGCAGACGTTGCTGGAACTCGGATACGGAGATGGAGGCACCTAGGCCAAAGGCACTGGGGAAACCACTTGACGGTACTGGACCCCGGACGGGTAGCAGAAGGAAAAGAGGCAATGTCACAACCGAGTACCAGCTGACGTTACTGTGACACGGTTACTAAGCAGGAGGTACCTGTGCTCCAAAGCACTACCAAGGACCAGCAGATGTTGCTGGAACTCGGATACGGAGATGGAGGCACCTAGGACAAAGGCACTGGGGAGAACCACTTGACGGTACTGGACCGGACGGTAGCAGAAGGAAAGAGGCAATGTCACAACCGGTACCAGCTGACGTTACTGTGACACGGTTACTAAGCAGAGTACCTGTGCTCCAAAGCACTACCAAGGACCAGCAGATGTTGCTGGAACTCGGATACGGAGATGGAGGCACCTAGGCCAAAGCACTGGGAGAACCACTTGACGGTACTGGACCCCGACGGGTAGAAGAACGCACCATGAAAATGTAAGTTGACAGGACGCAAGCCGTCCGCAGTTACCGAATCACACAGTCCTACAGTGGGTGCTTATCCTATTGTCACAATGAAAACCGCCTTTATTTACATATCCCACAGCACACATAGGAATCACCTAAACTGCAGGCACCATAGAGTCGGCTAACCCGAATGCAACACGACAGCACAACTTATTGGAGGATAATTGACGTTCACACTGCCAGGAAACAGCTGTCGTGCTGTAACCAGGCTGGCCAGGAGTCAGTACCCCTGCCAATTACTTACGAGCAACAAATGGCGGTGTTGTAGCCCAGGGAGTAGAGTTCAGGTGGTAGAAAGATGAACATAACCGGAGACATGGAAAACGTTGCCAAACAGTTATTTAATCTGAAAGCGAACAGGCAAATTCAGGTGAGATTCATGCCTTGTTCATTTTCAGAAAAGTAAGCCGGTCTTCATTCTCTGAGGATAGTCGCATGCGACGGTCTGTTACTACACCACCTGCAGCACTAAAGACACGCTCAGATAATACACTGGCAGCAGGGCAAGCCAGCACCTCCAATGCATACTGGCTAAGCTCTGGCCATGTATCCAACTTAGAGACCCAAAATTTGAAAGGGGAAGAGGCATCTGGGAGTACACTTAGAGGGAAAGCCAAGTAGTCTGTCACCATCTTACGGAAACGTTTCTTCCTGGTGACTGGAGCCGTCTCGGATGGTGTAGACCTTGCTGGCGCTGTCACAAAACTTTGCCACATTTGTAACATACAGTTCTTGCCCTGTGCAGAGGCGCTGCTTCTGCTCCCTCTTGTTGTAGAGGTGTCTACACTGCCTCGACGCACAGAGCTGCTTTGTAAAGCAGTAGCAGCAGCAGCATCTCTCTCGGCTGGAATGTACAACAGTATGGATTGCACCAGTGTGTCTTGGTACTCCTGCATTTTACGGTCCCGGTTCACCGGTGTGATGAGGGTTTGTAAGTTGTCCCGGTAGCGAGGGTCTAGGAGGGTGTACACCCAATAATCTGACGTGCTGAGAATGTGGGCGATGCGGCGGTCGTTTCTTAGGCACTGAAGCATGAAATCAACCATGTGCTGCAGACTCCCAACTGGCCAACAAAGGCTGTCCTCTGGAAGAGGCGTCATCTCTGTCTCCTCTGCATCACCCCACCCTCGCTCTACATACTGACTACAGCGTTGTGTACCTTCCTCTGTAGGGATTTCTTCCTCCTCCATTGACTCCTCCTCCTCCTCATCCTCCTCACAAAGTGAGCCCTGCCCAGCCCTTTGTGAGGAACCACGTTGCGCTGACTGTCCTGAAGGTAATTGAATTTGTGACACCTCATCCTCCACCTGTTTCAAAACCTCTTCCTTTAGTGCTTTCAGTGATTTCTGAAGCAGGCAGATAAGGGGGACAGTCATGCTGACTAGTGCATCATCTGCACTCGCCATCCGCGTTGAGACATCAAACGCACGCAAAAGTCGCAGATGTCCTTCATAGAGGCCCACTCAGTAGTGGTGAAGTGTGAACGGCGCAAATTGCGAGTTGATTGCGCCTGTTGCAGCTGATACTCCATTACTGCTGGCTGCTGCTCACACAACCGCTCCAACATATGTAACGTGGAATTCCACCTGGTGGGTAGGTCACATATGATGCGATGTTCAGGAAGGCAAAATCTGACTTGCAGAGCTGCAATGCGCGATCTGGCCATGCTGGAACGTCGCAAGTGAGCGCACTCTAGGCGGACCTTGTGCAGCAGTGCATCAAGATCCGGATAGTCCCTCAAAAAAACTCTGCACGACCAAGTTGAGCACATGTGCCAGACATGGTATGTGAGTGAGGTTGCCAAGGCCCAGAGCTGCCACCAGATTTTGGCCATTGTCACACACTACCAAGCCTGGCTGGAGATTAGCTGACAAAAACCACACGTCGCTCTCCTGCTTGATGGCATCCCAGAGCTCCTGCGCTGTGTGGCTTCGATTCCCCATGGGAATTAATTTCAGGACGGCCTGTTGACGTTTGGCCACGGCTGTGCTCATATCGGTCGCAACAGGTAAGCGTTCATGGGTCCATGTGGAGGTATACCGTGACGGCTCGTGCAGCGATGATTCTGAGGAACTGGAGTAGGAGGAGGAATCAATGTGCACAGACTGGATTCCTGCAATCCTTGGAGTTGGCAGAACACGTACAGCGCCACTGGCAAGATCTGTACCGGCTCCACAACATTGACCCAATGGGCAGTGAGGGAAAGGTATCGTCCCTGGCCATGGGTACTGGTCCACGCATCGGTGGTCAGGTGGACCCTGCTACTGACGGCGCTTAGTAGCGCATGTTTAATGTTTCCCTCGACATGTTTTTGCAGAGCAGGGACAGCTTGCCTGCTGAAATAAAATCGGCTTGGCACATTATATTGTGGGACTGCCAATGCCATAAAGTTCCTGAAACTGTCAGTCACCACCAGCCTGAATGACAGCATTTCAAGGGACAGGAGTTTTGCAAGGCCAGCATTCAGAGCCTGTGCTCGTGGATGGTTTGCCGAGTATGGCCGTCTTTTATCCCATGCCTGTGTTACCGATGGCTGTTTTTTGTACTGGGAGTGTGACGATGACTGTGAACTTGCTGCAGTGGGTGGAATAACAGTTTCTCTATGGACAACAGTGACCGAGGTTCTTCCATGGAGATCCTGTGAGGAAGCCAAAACAGGTGTGTGACAGCTGGAGGTAGAGGCTCGAACATGACGTAAAGATGTAGGTGCTGCTGTAGGTTGGCCTACATCTCCAGTGTGTCTTTGTAACTCAGCTACATGCTTTGTCCGTACATGTGTCCACATATTTGTGGTATTCAGGTTCCTGATATTTTTACCTCTTTTAACTTTTTGCTTACACAGCTTGCATTGAACATAGCAAATATTATCTACAAGTCTGTCAAAAAAGGACCACCATGCAATCATGGAGCGCCAATTTTGACATTCTAAAGAAGCCCACAGTGCCACTGAGGCTACAGGCAGCGAGTCTGCAGCCTACTCTCCCTCTCATTTACGTTGGACTATTCATTACCTCAGAGCGCTCACCACCTTGCTGTGCCACAGCCATGTTGGGTTCGGACTCATACTCCACAACCTCTTCACACTGGCTTGGAATGGTCTGGGCAGCACCATGCTCAAAAAATGGCACCTGAGTCTCAACATCATCATAAGATGCGTTCTGCGGTGTGCTGTCCATCGGCACTGCTCACCCGCCTCTTCAGATTGAGAGAGACACAGCTGTTGCGCATCACTGCATACTCCCTCTTCTTCAAATTGCAGAATGCTGCTTGCCTGTGCCCGTGTTTGCGAGCCAACAGATTCTGAGAACAGAAGCAGAGACTCAGCTGGCTCCTGTACAGAACTCTCTGACTGCCTTGGCAATTTGACAGGCGGTGAACAGACAGATGGTTGCTCAACAGTGTTGTGTTCCTGAGAGGAAGTGGAAGGAATTGAAGTCGATGCATTGGCTGCCATCCAACCAACAACGGCTTCAATTTGTTCTTCCCGCAGCAGGGGGGCACGCCGAGCTCCTACCAAAGTGCGCATAAAGGAACGCTCACGGGGATAAATGGTGGATGCTGTGTCACTGAGGGCGGCAGCAGACACAGAATCCCCACGTCCTCTCCCTGCTGAAACTCCACGGCCACGACCATGTGCCTTACTCACTGACTTCTTCATCTTGGTAGATTGATAAAGAAAGTCAGAAAAGTTATAACTAAGGCCTAAGTGTGGTTATTACGCAGAGACTGAAGTGAACACTGAAACACAACTGTTCACAAATCACAATCTGTGAAAGGCTACTCCTTTGTCTACTTCTATATAGTGTTTGCAACCAATGTATTGGATACGGATGGAAGCGCGTCACACTAATAGTTAAATTGCATGGAGCAGCAAGAATTACACTGAAGAAAAAAAAAATAGTCTGTGAGTGACAGGTGCAGATGCCTACAGACAGCGTTGCATGCAGAGCAAACTGCAGCGTCACCTGCACTCACACACACCTTGCAGAGCTGTTAAAACAACACTGCAGGCAAAAGGAAGCTTTACACAGCGGTTGGTGCTAGCCTGCTTACAGCACAGTACACTAAATCGCAATCTCTAACTGTCCCTCAGAGTCAGCACAGTAGCGTTCTGTCCCTTACTGAATTCACAGCACAGTGACGCTAAAATGGCGGCGGCGCCTTTTATAGTGCATTCTGACATCATTTCAGCATCCAATCACAGCCATGCCATTAGTTAACATGACCGCAGCAGTACAGGATGTGCCCACACTTCTTAGGATTCCTTATTGGCTGAATAAAATCACATTGCCTCGCAAACAATTATGGGAACTTCCGATTCCGGTATTCGATAAGACGAAAATATCGAAACGAATTATCGAAAGGCCGATAGAGCTAATATCGGCCGATAGCCGATATTTGCATTATCGTATCGCTCAACACTAAACACAACTGATGGTCCCAACCCCATTTATAAGGCTAGAAATCCCACTTATTAAACCTGACAGGGCACATCTGTGAAGTGAAAACCATTTCCGGTGACTACCTCTTGAAGCTCATCAAGAGAATGCGAAGAGTATGCACAGCAGTCATCAAAGCAAAAGGTGGCTACTTTGAAGAACCTAGAATATAAGACATAATTTCAGTTGTTACACACTTTTTTTGTTAAGTATATAATTCCACATGTGTTAATTCATAGTTTTGATGCCTTCAGTGTGAATTTACAATTTTCCTAGTCATGAAAATACAGAAAGATCTTTAAATGAGAAGGTGTGTCCAAACTTTTGGTCTGTACTGTACATAAATGACTACATTCATAAATATAATATTCATATAGTACATTTCTTTCTTTTCATATTTTGTAAAGACACCCATGACTTCCAGGTAAGTAATCACAGAAAACATCTGAATCTTAATAAACACACATTTTAGAAATCTATATTTATAAAATAAATGTTAGCTTAGTACTTAGAATTTCTTACCTTTTCATATTTTGCAAAGCCACCCATGACTGCTGGGTCAACAATTCCATTCAGGCACATAGATAGTGGGTTAATTGGCAGATTTTCATCTCTCTGGTATTGATTTATAAGCATCAGTATTTTCTCATTGGTTGCTGACATAGTTTCAATTGCATTTTCAAGAGGACTAATGGTTGTCTGGAAAGAAATATTCCATATTCTTAATAAAATGTATTCAATATCTACAAATGTCTGAAAGCCAAAAGTATATTAAACGTACATGTGACATTGATGTAACCTCAAACCAGCGCAGTATTCCAGGTAACCTGTAGGCCGTGACAAAAGTTGCTCTTTCAATCCACATGGACTGCAATAGAAAAAATATTCTTAGGTACATTCAAATGAAAAGCAACGATGAGATAAGAAAATGCAAGAAGTAACACCAAAATAGTGGACCCCACAGTTCGTTACCCACTTTCTTACGAGCGCAGAAATACCCCAAATGTAGTCAAATGTTCTGTTTGGACAAATGGCAGGGCTTGGGATGGAAAGAGCAATAGTTCAATTTTGGAACACAAATTTGTCTAAAAGAGATGGCTGGAACTATGTCGCGTTTGCAGTGCCCTTAAGGTGCCTAAGCAGAAGAAACCCCCCACAAATGACCCCATTTTGCAAACTACACCCCTTAAGGAATTTATCCACGGGTATAGTGATCATTTTGAACCCACAGGTACGACACAGAATTTGATAACATTAGGTTGTCGTGTTGAAAAAGTTCATTTTTCACAAAAATCTTGCTTTAGTCCCAAATTTCTCACTTTTGAAATTGGTAACACCAAAAAGTAGATCCCTCAGTTTGTTACCCAATTTCTTACGAGCGCAACAATACCCCACATGCAGTCAAAAAGTTCTGTTTGGACAAACTACATGGCTTGGAATGGAAGGAGCAATATTTGATTTTTGGAACACAATTTTGGCTATATTTGGTGTAGATTGGCATATTTGCAGAGCCTATGTGGTTCAAGAGCAACAGAAATCCCCCATAAAAGTATTTTCTGTTTATTATACCATCTAATGTATTTATCTAGGGAGGTAGTGAGTGGGTTGATGCCACCATTTTGTTATGCAGTTGATGCAGAACAAGTTTGAAAATTTACAATTTGCTATTTTTTCACTGTCTCTTCACTGAATCTTTTTTGTACGTACTAAGAAAAACACCTCAAATGTTATTGCAGTAGTTTTTCAGTGTTCAGAAATTCATCCAATGAGAGTACTGGACACACGGCTGTGCCTACAGCAATGAATGGTGCATCATTTGGTCTTTAGGATAAAATTGACGGAATTCCAGGACCCATTCAAAGCTTACAGAGATATTGAGCGTCCAAACAAGAAAATCATTCTAGGAATTATTACTCGCAGAGGGAGATAAATGAAAAGGAGTTCTGTGGATATGGTCCGCGCTGCTGATTAAAAAATAGATCTGTCATGGTCCGGTCCGGAGTTTGTGCGCTGCTGTCATGTCTCAGGACTGGTCATGCGGGGGTTAATTTCCTCGGCCTCGCTCTGGAGCGGGCTGGGCTATTTCAGTCCGTCACAGCCGGCTTACCAGTGTTAGTGTTAGTTCAAGCTTCCAGTCTAGAGCCTCTGACCCCTGTTACCTGGTGATCCTCCGCCTTTGACTTGATTACTCGTGTATGACCTGGACTGACTCTGACCCCGTCTCTTGGTATCCGTTTCTGCTGCTACGTTCCCTGTCTGGCTATTTGACCCTCGGCTTGGTATATTGACTACGTGTATTGCTGCTCCTTCTGGTACTTTGTCCTCCGTACGGTTTTGACTCGGCTTGCCTGACCACGCTCACATCACTTGTTGGTGTCTGTGCTTCTGATTAGTATAGCTTCTCTGTGTACTCAGTCTCACTTCCCTCCCTAGCTCCCTCTGGGGAATATTGCATTACACCGCAGTAGTCTTACAGCTCCCATCTGGTTTTGACCTATTGGCTTGTTTTCTGACCACGGGCTTGCTGTGACCTGTAGTACTTATATGACTGCTTACTCTTAACACAGCTTTGGATGTTTTTGCTGCCACCTGGTGGTGGTTTTGGCTGCTGCAGTGCAGGCTTGTCCTGAGCACACTGGCCTGCATTTCAGCTGCATTACATTAACACTAACCCTCACATTTAAACGGGAGTTTGCAATTTTTTTTTTCCTAGTCATGGATCCGCTGCATAACTTGGCGGATCAAGTGTCCAGTTTGACGCAGATGGTGCAGGATTTTTCTGGGAGACATCAGTCTCTTGTTATGTCTCATACCCACTTACAGAAAAGACTTACTGAGAATATTCAGACTGTGCAGGGAAACACTTCTCATATTGTTAGTCTACCTGATGACTCTGTAGATGTTGTTTTGCACTCCCCCGAACCCACAGTTAAACTTCCTGACACGTTTTCTGGCAAGAAGATCAGTATCGCATATTCAGGGAGAGTTGTAAATTATGGTTTTCTCTTAGACCCCGATTGTCTGGGGATGAGACTCAGCGGGTAGGGATTATTATCTCCTTACTTAGGGAAGGTCCCCAATCCTGGGCTTTCTCGCTGCCCCCTACCGCTCCTGAACGGACCTCGGTAGATAGGTTCTTTGAGGCCCTAGGACTTATCTATGACGAACCGGACCGTGTTAGGGTGGCAGAGGACACCATTATGGGTCTGGTTCAGGGGAAGCACTCAGCTGAATGGTACAGCTCCGAGTTCCGTCGATGGTCCACTGAGGTATCTTGGAATGACTTCGCACTGAGATGTCTATTTGGGAAGGGACTGTCTGATTGCTTGAAGGACGCTTTGGCTATCCATCCACCTCCCAGCTCTTTGGAGGAGGCTATGACTCAGGCTATCCGTATGGATCGGAGGCTACGGGAGAGAGGTCTTACACAACGGGGGATTCCGTTGTTCCCTGCTAACCTGGATGTTTTGCTTCCATCTGAATCTATGGAGGTGGGAGCCACCGACTTCAAGGAAAAAGAGAGGAAACGGCGGCGTGATGAAAAGCGGTGTTTTTACTGCGGAGACCCCGGACATTGGAAAAGGGACTGTCCCTCTTGTCCATCCTCTAACAAGCGGCTGAGTCTGGGTGATCATCGTGGAGGTCACTCAGACTCTCAGGTACCTTTTACTTCATTTACAAAGATACTGTTAAAGGTGGAACTTGGTGTTGAGAACTGCTTTGTCCATACTTCGGCTTTTGTAGACTGTGGTTCATCGCTGAACCTGATTGACTCTAAACTGGTGGCCCGCTGTAGATTAGGACAGTTAGGTTGGAGACTCCCTTAAAACTTGTGGCTATTGACTCTACACCTCTCACAAAGGATGGTCTCCATTTCATTTCTCAAGAATTCACCCTCAGGGTGGGGGCCCTGCACCAGGAGCACATGTCATGCTTTGTTTTGGATAACCTCCCTGCTGGCCTGGTGTTAGGGTTTCCTTGGTTGCAACGGCATAACCCGGTTATTGACTGGGGGTCCCGGGATATTGTCAAATGGGGACCTAATTGTTCTAAAAATTGTCTTTCTACTGTGTCTATGTCATCCGTCAGTCTGGAGGGTATTCCGGAGTACCTGAAGGACTTTGAGGATGTGTTCTCCGAAAAGGAGGCTGAGGTTCTGCCACCACACCGCCCATTCGATTGTGCCATTGATCTTGTTCCCGGTGCCAAATTGCCCAAAGCACGTCTGTACAATCTCTCCATCCCTGAGCGAGCTGCTATGAAGGAGTATATCTCTGAAAGCCTCCGTAAAGGACATATTCGGCCATCTGTCTCTCCTGTGGTGGCGGGGTTCTTTTTTGTAAAAAAAAAAGATGGTGGTTTACGCCCGTGCCTCGATTTTCAAGAACTGAATAAGATCACCATAAGAAACACTTATCCTCTCCCACTGATACCTGATTTATACAACCAATTGTCAGGGGCCAGATGGTTTTCTAAGTTGGACCTCAGGGGAGCATACAATCTCATCCGTATGCGGGAGGGGGATGAGTGGAAAACTGCGTTTCTCACATCTGAAGGTCTATTTGAAAATTTGGTCATGCCGTTCGGCTTGACTAACGCACCAGCGGTATTCCAGAATTTCATTAATCATGTTTTTTCAGACTTTATTGGACGCTTTGTGGTAGTTTATCTTGATGATATACTTATATATTCTTCTGATAGACAAAGTCACATGGGTCATCTTCGTGCGGTTCTCCAGAAGCTCAGGGAGAACTCTCTCTTTGCCAAACTGGAGAAGTGTTCATTTTTTACTCAAGAATTGTCCTTTCTAGGGGTCATTTTGTCCTCTGAGGGGTTTCGTATGGACCTTAGGAAGGTACAGGCCATTGTGGATTGGGTGCAACCCAGAGATCTCAAGGGTCTTCAGCGATTTCTGGGTTTCGCCAATTGCTATAGAAAATTTATCAAGGGGTTTTCTCAAGTGGTCAAACCCCTCACTGATCTCACTCGAAAGGGGGCTGATCTAAAAAACTGGTCAGCTCCAGCTGTGGCGGCATTTTCTTCATTAAAAAACAGTTTCATGACTGCCCCTGTACTGGTTCAACCTGATTTGTCTAAACCATTTATCATAGAGGTGGATGCCTCTGAGGTGGGAGTGGGGGCTGTGTTGTCCCAGGGGCCCACCACATTAACTAACTTAAGACCTGTGCCTTCTTTTCAAAAAAATTTTCCTCTGCTGAGAGGAATTATGATGTGGGTAACTGGGAGTTGTTGGCCATTAAATTGGCATTTGAAGAATGGAGGCATTTTTTGGAGGGGGCAGCTCATCGTATCACTGTCATTACAGATCACAAGAACCTGTCTTACATCGAGTCTGCCAAACGTTTAACTCCGAGACAGGCAAGGTGGTCACTTTTTTTTTCCCATTTCAGTTTTCCATCACTTTCAGACCAGGGTCCAAGAATGTGAAGGCTGATGCCTTGTCTCGTAGCTTAGATCCAATATCTCCTCCTGAACCTCCTTCCTCCATTCTTCAGCGGGGGGTGGTGGTGGCTGTGGTGTCCTCGAGATTGGAACAAGAGATTCGTGAGTCCCAATCCCTTGCTCCATCGTCCATACCTGAAAATAAGCTCTTTGTGCCTGTCCAATATCGGTTAAGGGTGCTTCGAGAGTTCCACGACTCTGCTCTGAGTGGGCATCCGGGAATCTCGGCCACTCGTAAAGCCATCACTAGGTTGTTCTGGTGGCCCTCGTTGACGTCAGACATCACTGGGTTTGTCTCCTCCTGTGAAACTTATGCCCGCGCAAAAGCCTCCCGCAACCGGCCGGCCGGGGAATTGGTGCCACTGCCAATTCCGGATAGACCATGGACTCATCTGTCCATGGATTTTGTCACCGATCTTCCTCCCTCTAATGGCAAAACTGTGATCTGGGTAGTTGTTGATAGGTTCAGTAAACAAGCACATTTTGTACCTTTAAAGGGCCTTCCGAATGCTGAGACTCTATCTAAACTATTCATTGAGCATGTGCTCCGGTTGCATGGTGTGCCTGTCAGTGTGGTGTCTGATAGAGGGGTACAATTCGTGGCAAAATTCTGGAGGGCTTTTTGTAAAAGGCTGGGCATCAGTCTGACCTTTTCATCAGCCTACCATCCAGAGACCAATGGTCAGACTGAAAGGACCAATCAGTCATTGGAGCAGATTTTACGTTGTCTTGTCACGTCTAGACAGGATGATTGGTGCTCTGCAATACCTATTGCAGAATTCGCTGTCAATAATCGTGTCAATCAGTCCACTGGTACTTCGCCATTTTTCTGCAACTATGGGTTTCACCCTCATTTTGGTGAGTTTTCCCGGCTGGATTCAGAATGTCCAGGGGCTGATTCGGCCTTTCTGCGGTTGGGGGAGGTCTGGAGGGAGGTTCAGAGAAACAATGGGGAGGCTCAGGGCAAATACAAATTTTTTGCAGATAAACGACGTTCTGTGGGGCCAGCTTATCAGGTGGGGGATAAGGTATGGTTATCCACCAAGAATATAAGGCTGAGAATTCCCTCGGCTAAGTTGGGTCCTAAGTATATTGGTCCGTATGAAATTTTAGAGGTAATTAATCCTGTGGTCTTTCGCCTGCGCTTGCCTCCGTCATTGCGGATCCCCAATGTGTTCCATAAGGCACTTCTGAAGCCGTCGGTGCCTTCCTCTGGTGAGTCTCCCTCACACCCACCGCCTGTTGTGGTAGATGGACAGACCGAGTACGAGGTGGAACAGGTGGTGGATTCTCGTATGCTCGCCGTTCACTTCAGTACTTGGTCCATTGGAAAGGGTACGGTCCTGAGGACCGGTCATGGGTGCCGGCGCATTTGGTCCATGCTGATCGGTTGGTCCGGGCCTTTCACACTCGTCATCCAGGGAAGCCTGGGGGCGTGGCCCCATAGGGGGGGTACGTCATGGTCCGGTCCGGAGTTCGTGCGCTGCTGTCATCTCTCAGGACTGGTCATGCGGGGGTTAATTTCCTCGGCCTCGTTCTGGAGCGGGCTGGGCTATTTCAGTCCGTCACAGCCGGCTTACCAGTGTTAGTGTTAGTTCAAGCTTCCAGTCTAGAGCCTCTGACCCCTGTTACCTGGTGATCCTCCTGCCTTTGACTTGATTACTCGTGTATGACCCGGACTGACTCTGACCCCGTCTCTTGGTATCCGTTTCTGCTGCTACGTTCCCTGTCTGGCTATTTGACCCTCGACTTGGTATATTGACTACGTGTATTGCTGCTCCTTCTGGTACTTTGTCCTCCGTACGGTTTTGACTCGGCTTGCCTGACCACGCTCACATCACTTGTTGGTGTCTGTGCTTCTGATTAGTATAGCTTCTCTGTGTACTCAGTCTCACTTCCCTCCCTAGCTCCCTCTGGGGAATATTGCATTACACTGCAGTAGTCTTACAGCTCCCATCTGGTTTTGACCTATTGGCTTGTTTTCTGACCACGGGCTTGCTGTGACCTGTAGTACTTATATGACTGCTTACTCTTAACACAGCTTTGGATGTTTTTGCTGCCACCTGGTGGTGGTTTTGGCTGCTGCAGTGCAGGCTTGTCCTGAGCACACTGGCCTGCATTTCAGCTGCATTACAAGATCCAGACGTATTTTGAATGAAGGATGTGGTTTAATCAACGCGTATCAAAGTCTGAATGATTTCTTCATCAGGCAGTTACCACATGAATCATGAATAACGATGTGCCACATCTCTACCCCTTAAAATAATGTAAAGTATGTTGCTGCTAAATGTATGCATATATCTAAGATTTTTATTCTTGTATATGTATGTTTGTCTAATGTGTTTGGTGCATTATGTAGATATTTAAGGGTAGTGCAGCTATGACGTCCATCCACTCGATGGGGGCATACTAGCACACAGAATGTACATAGTTAAATATAGGAGGGGTTTGCTGTGGTTAAGACAGGATGACTTCCTGAATCAGTTGGTTGGGGCCAGGGCGCCCACAGTGCTCGGGTGAGCTAAGGCCTGGGCGACACAACAAATCATTCAACATTCAAGCAAGTAACCCAGCCATTCAGAGTACAGATGGACAGAGGTACAGTGGAGGCAGCTGTGCTTCAACAGCAGGAAAGAGGAGCTTAAGAAGAGGTCCTAGATCAATAGAGGGACGCAGGTCGCTCATCTTGTGGCAGGTCATCGCATGGATTGATGCCCTCAGAACCAGGGTGAAATGGCTGAGGGAACCCGCAAGCGCAGTGAGTCTGAACAGTGAGGACGCTGGAGAACCATACGCTCGGTTCGTCCATGTAATGTACTGAAGGACATAGAGAGGAGTGCAGGAGAAGTGCATATGTGAATTGTGTGGAACCGTATGCTGATTTTGTTACTGACAAGAATGTCCTGTGACAAAGAAAGAGTAAAGTTCCGTGTTTGAAGTTTACAAAGGACTCTGTCTCTTTATGTGCCACAACGCAAGTAGCGGAGCTTCAGCAAACCCGATGGGACCCTGACGTTGCAGAGGGTGATACAGAAGATATGCTGCTAAAGGGACAGTATTTTCCTGTGATTGGAAGCCAGGGCACGCCTAAGCCGATTGTTAAAGCCACGAATAAGCCCTGGCTCTGCCTCTCACAAAGAAGTCATTCCGACTTTGAAACGCGTTGATTAAACCACCATCCTTCATTCAAAATATGTCTGGATCTATATTTTAATCAGCAGCGAGGACCATATCCACAGAACTCCTTTGAATTTTTCTTTAATATGGTCACTTGCTGACCGGTGGATCTGCTGCAGCTGACATCTTTATGATATCTACACACTTTATTAAAAGCCTATATCAGTTTAGTATAAACTGTGGTTATAATCTAAGGGCCCTGTCTCACATAGCGAGATCGCTAGCGACATCGCTGCTAAATAGCGATCTCAGCAGCGATCTCGCTATGTCTGACACGTACCAGCGATCAGGCCCCTGCTGTGAATCGCTGGTTGTGTCAGAAATGCCAGGACTTTTTTTGATTGCTGGTCTCCCGCTGGCCTGCACGCATCGCTGCGTGTGACAAGCAGGAGACCAGCGATCTACTGATAACCAAAGTACACATCGGGTTTCCAGGCGCGGGGCTGTGCCTGGAAACCCGACGTGTACGTTGGATACCAGCGCGCTGCTGCAGGGGAGCTGTTAACCAAGGTACACGTCGGGTTTCCAGGCACCGCGCAGCGCCTGGAAACCCGACGTGTACCTTGGTTACCAGCTCCCTGCACCAGTAGGCTGGTATCCAACGTACACTGCGGGTAACTATGCGACGTTACCCGCAGTGTCGCTGTCCTGATCGCTGCCTGAGCTGCTTGTTTGGCAGCTCAGCAGCGATCATGTAGGGACACACCAGCGATCCTGATCGTTGTCGGGATCGCTGGTGTGTCGCTATGTGAGATGGGGCCCTAACTCTCCATCATAAAAGACCCTATTTGTGCTGATTGCTCCAGCAGTTTTATTATTTACTCACAGAGGGAGGCATGCCCCTAAAACACATTTGCTGATTATAAAACTTGGTCTTGCTAACATAACAGTTGTCTTGCAATTGCATATATTGTAGCAGGAAAAATAAACTGTACTGGCATGAAGGGCAAATGTGGAGGAAAATGCAGCCAAAGTGACAAACCTTTGTTTGCTCCAAAGATTAAAGAACACCAGCACAGCCAGAATGACAGGCTTATCTTTTAGAGACTGATCATACCACGTCCATTTATTTCCATCAATCCCATTCCCTACATGAGAGACCAATGAGTCAATAGTTGTGGTACACCATAGCAGGTTCCCGCCCGCCAAGATAGGAACCGCTATATGCATAAAACAACCACTGACCTACAGAATCCTGAAAGTACTGAAAATATTGTCTGGTACAGGAAGTTCGGTAAGAACCATGCAGTAAAGCTGATAGTGTATCAGTATGGATAAGCCTCATTATTAGAGATCCTCCAGTAAAATGATCATGCCCATATCACGAATATAAATAATATATAAGTAATATAAATTAAAATAAAAATTTTGTGTTGCAAGATGTTGTCGTAAAAGCAGTCAAACTTTGATGAATGATCAAAAATGTTTATGTGAGTAATCAAGGCCTAGAATTAATTGTCAGGTGACCTGACTTTTCAAGAACATTTGTGGGGTCCATATTCTGGAGACGTAGGCATGTGGATGAGAATTTGTCTGAATAATAGTTTGTTATGTGATTGATCAGGTCCTGGAATTATTTGTGAAATGGGGTAAAGTGTGATTTACTGATAAAAATATTCTCTTCATTACTTGTTCCATAAAAATTACTCTACTGGGGCCCACTAAGTAGAAAATAAAAATTATTTGAAAAAAACAAACAATAATTTTGTACAGTTTGGCTAGCTTAGAGGGGATGAATTGGTGGACTGACAGCAGGCCTTTGAAACTCATCAAGGACTCAGACTGCCACATTTTGTTCCTGGGTATATGAATTTAGAAAATGAAAGTTGTAATAGGGAAATTAGAGGTCTCAATTTGTTTAGTAGTCATTTCTTGAGGAAGCTTGGAGATTATCACTAAAATGAAATAGATGTTAATCATTTTAAGCCCAATGATGACAAAAGTATCCTCGGAGTGATATCTTTATTCGTCAACTAGAAAATAATATATGTTTGCAGTGGAGTGTGTTTTTTTTTTTTTTGCTAAACCCATGTTAAGGTTAAGGACAAAACATTTTTTTATTTCAGGGACAATTTTGGGGATCAAAGAATGGGAATGAAAGTCGGTTTTTGGGAAATATATTGTTGGGCATATAAATTGCTTTGATGGGCAATTGACTGTAGGATATCTGGGGTAATGAAAATTTGGAAGAATTCAGAGGGGGTAAAATTCGTGATATCTAATTATATTCTAGTAATGTAGAAAACTGGGCAGCAAACACAAGCACAATAGGGTCTTAACTGGTAAAGGTGAGAAACCAATAGGGTGCCAACTAGAGATGAACAAATTGGGGGTTGGACCAGATGACCAGGAGGTCCCTTCCAACTCTACCATTCTATGAATATTTTAATGTTTGGTTCAGATTACGATCGCCAAATTTGCAATATTCACTGATTAATTTGTCGAATATTCACCGAACATAACCAAATGCCATTCAGCTCAATGGGAGGCAAAAACAAACGCATGCACTACACCTTATAATGGCCCCAAATGCTGCCAAAACACATCAAATCAGGGGCAGACACCAGGAAAATAGCCTCAATTCACCCACAGTACAAACTGTAGCATGACACTGCTGCAATCAGCCAAGCATGAGATATCGGGGTCTGGGACAGCATTTACAGCTTTCAATTTGTAGATTACCATTGTCAGAAAAATTTAAGGATAGTTACACAGGTAGTTGAGTCCAAGGAAGTGAAGGCCTGATGGTCTTGGAAGCCTACTGCTACAAACAACACTCATGAAGGAGACCCAACCAGGAATCAACACATTTTCAAAAATTAATGGCAGACACAACCAAAAGTGGCATCAATTTCACCACAGTAGATATAGTATAATAGGGACCGACAGATCTTCCACTACACTCAATTCAGCAGATGGACACCCAACCAGGAGTGTTCACATTTCCAAAAATTATTGGCAGACAATACCAAAGTGGCATCAATTTCACCACAGTGGAAATAGTATAATAGGGACTGACAGGTCTTCTACTACACCCAATCTAGAAGATGGAAACCCAACCAGGAGTGTTCACATTTAAACAAATGAGGGCCTAACACCACAGAAGTGGCATAAATTTTACCACATTAGAAATAGTATAATAGTGACTGACAGGTCTTCCGCTACACAAAATCCAGCAGATGGACACCCAACCTGGAGTTTTTACATTTTAAAAAATGAGGGCCTGACACCAACGAAGTGGAATAAATGTCATGAGAATAGCAATAGTATAATTGGGACTGACAGGTCTTCCAATACAGCCAACCCAGCACATGTAGACCAACCATGACTGTTCAGATTTCCACAAATTTGTGTTAACATCAGCAGCAGCAGCAGCATCCACAGCAGGCACAGAAGCCACACTAAAGATATCACATAGTGCAGTTACGTGACATTAATGCAGCACACCTAGTCTGTACAGTCTGCGATTGGGGTGCAAAAGTCCTTGGAGATCCATGACTTGTTCATCAAGATGAAAGTTAGGTGGTCAACACTTTCAGGGGACAGCTGACTCTGCTTATCTGTCATTATACCACCAGCAGCACGGAAGACACGTTCTGAGAGAACTCTGGCTGCTAGGCACGATAAAACCTCCAAGGCGTTTGAGGTGAGCTCAGGCCACTCATCCATTTGGAAGATCAAAATGTGAAAGGGTCCAAACCCTCACTGATGGTATTGATATTAAGTTCTAATACTCCTGCACCATCCTCTCCATTCATTCACTTGGACTCTGTTGTGCTGGTGCACAAGCTGATCTAAAGAAAGTGTCAAAGGATTTACAGAAATTGCTCCTTTCACTTACACTACTGCTGCTTCTAATGTTTTGATATTGACGTTTTGACGTGCCAGAGGTTGGAAGTCTAGAGCTGCTATGCGAACGTATGCTTCACTGTTGTCTAAGCTCTCTTAGGCTAAGTGCACACATCAGCAATTTTGCATTTTTTTCGCGTTTTTTCCCGCGGCAAAAACACGAAAAAAATGCAAGCATTAAGCATCCTATTCATTTAAATGGAGTCCGCAATTTTTGTGCACATGCAGCGTTTTTTTCCGTGAAAAAAACGCTTCAGGGAAAAAAAAGCAACATGTTCATTAACTTTGCGTAATCTCCGCGCAATGTAAGCGGTTCATGTGCGGATGGTACCCAGGGTCCGGAGGAGAGGAGACTCTCCTCCAGGCCCTGGGTACCATATCCCTGGTAAAACAATAATGAAAATAAAAAATAATGATATTCTCACCTTCTGGCGGCCCCCGCAGCCTTCCCGCCTCTCAGCGACGCTCCCGTTTCCAGTAATGCATTGCGAGAATCACCCAGATGACGTAGCGGTCTCGCGTGATGCTACTCATCTGGGGTCTGTTGCAATGCATCCTTGGGAACGCGATTGCCTGGGAGCGTCGCTGAGAGGCGGGAAGGCTGCGGGGGCCGCTGGAAGGTGAGAATATCACGATTTATTATTTTTTTTATTATTTTTACATTAGATCTTTTTACTATTAATGCTGCACAGGCGGCATCAATAGTAAAAAGTTGGTCACACATGTCAAACACTGTGTTTGACTCGTGTGACCAACCTGTCAATCAGTTTTCCAAGCGATGCTACAGATCGCTAGGAAAACGCTAGCATTCTGCAAGCTAATCACACTTGCAAAACGCTGGTTTCTGGCGGGAATACGCATTAAACAAAATGCGTATTTCCCGCGGCAGAGAAGTGTGGGATTGCTGCGGAAATTTCCGCGGCAATTCCGCAACGTGTGAACTTAGCCTGAAGGATGTGTAAAAGCATGTTTCGATACTACAGCATTCTGGGGTCCCTTTCCAGGGCGGGAAGCATCTGGCAAAATTTGGTTTTATAACATAGATCTAACAGAGTGGCAACCCAGAAGTCAGCAGTATTCCTAATCATAACTATATGGGGATCATGTTGCAGATAGTGCAGCAAGAAGGCACTCATATGTCGGGCTCTACCATGAGATCCAAGCCCATACTTTGTTGGTGGCTGGGTAACAATGATGCTTGTTTCCTCCGTCCCCTCCCTCCAACCATGAACAACAGAGATGGGAGGATTATCCTCTTCATCTGAGAGTTGCTCACTCATCACCTCTTCCTCCTCCATTTGACCTCGTATCTTGCTGCTTCGATAACAGTTTGTCTGTTATCACCAGCCCCCCTCAATTGCAGTAATCCACCCTCATTTGGCACCCTCCTGTGTGACGACAGTCTGGAACTTAGAGACAATGTTATCCCTTCCGCATCCTCCTCTGCTTCTTCCTCTTCTTCTGGGACCACTATCTCTTCCCACAGGCTATTCAAAGTCTGCTCCAGCCTATAGATGACCGGAATAGTGATGCTGATGACAACATCGTCAGCGCTAACCATCTTAGTAGCCATTTCAAAACTGTGCAGAAGGGTGCAGAGGTCCTTAATCTGTGCCCACTCTATAAACGTGATATGCGCCATGTCCGTACTGCGTTGGCCCAGGCGATTCAACACAACATACTATGTCAGGGCTCATTACTGCTGCCACAGTCGCTGCAACATGTGCAGAGTAGAATTCCACCATGTTGGTGCATCTCATATCAACCTTTTAACTGGCATGGACAAAGACCTCTGTATCGATGCAAGTTGATGAGCAGAGGGGTGCGAACGGCGGAAATGAGCACACAGCTTCTGTGGTTTCTGGAGCAGCTCACCCAGGCCAGGATAGTGTCTGAGAAAATGCTGTACCACCAGGTTGAGGACCTGAGCCATGTAAAGCACATGTGTGAGCTTGCCTCGCCATAGAGCCGCCACCAAGTTCGCACAATTATCGGACATGGCCTTCCCTTCAGCGGAGACAGCCTTTGATCAAACTCAGCCTGCAGAGCTGTCCACATCTCTTCAGCTCTATGACTGCGATCTCCAAGGCATATCAATTTTAACACTGCCTGATTGCGGTTAGCCCTGGCTGCACAGTACGGAGGTGGTGGGGATTCGCTCTGCACTGTGGGAACGCCTATCTCATTAAGGCAGAGGTTGAGGGCACAGATGGAGGCCCTAGAGGCGATAGAGGAGGCAGAAGCAGTGGTGAAAGTGTGAAATGTGGAGGTCTGTCCTGAAAGCAGTGGGGTTTCCAAGACTTGGGGAGCAGCGCCTCCCCCCACAGCTACCAGAGTCACCCAGTGCCCAGTCACCAAGATGTAACACCTTTGGCCATATTTACTTGTCCAAGTATCTGTGGTGAAATGCATCCTGGCAGACAAAGATTTAATCAAGGAATGGGTGATTTTGGCTGCAATATTCTGGTGTAGTGCAGGCACAGCTTTCTTAGAAAAGTACCTAGTATGTAAGCAAAAGGAAGTCCTCAAAACATAGTAATGTACAAAAAATAAATTTTATTGAAAGATACACTTAAAAAATATTAAGAAAAAGTGTTTTGAAGATGTATACAGACCATACAGAAAAAAACAAGCAAAACACTGGTCTCAAAAAATGGATGGACAATACCAAAAGAATAATTATATTGCATCCATAATTATAAGCATTGCATCTACCTGCATAATAAATTTTAGTTACAAGGGACACTTATGAAGCAGTAGTCAGCAATAATCATCTATAGAGAAAAGTGCAGAGTGCAAACATTTTTTAAATAATAGTGCAAAATAAATAAATAAATACACCTAGACACTACTGGGGTTTCATCCCTGGCTGCTCCTAATGAGGCTGGCATAGGGTTAATACTATGAATGCAATGGGAAAATACCTCTAAACATAAATCAAATCAGGACTTCCTTTTGCTCTACATAAGTGTTTGTTGTCATCACTGTCCTCCGTGCTTATGATTTAGGGCATTTTTGTCCTTTCTTAGAAAAGTAATTGCGACTGGGTTATTGGCACTGGAGGACTGCAATGGCCATCAGCTTTCGGAAATTGTCTGTATCTACCAGGCGGAAAGGCAGCATTTCAGTGGCCAACAGATTTGAAATGGAGTTCAACTTCTTAGATTTGTCATGCATAGGAGGAAACAGTCTTTTATGTGACCACAACTGTGGTACCGTGGGCTGGCTGCAGTGCGGAGAGAGATGGAGTATGGTGAATCGGACAAACCGTTGGACCATGAGAGAGGTGCAGGCAGAGATATTACGGTGGATTGCAAAAGTTGTGGTGTGCTCGTTCTCTGATATGGGTCTAAAACGAAGGCATCTCCTCTTCCGTTATAGCTGACAGCGGGCTCTCAGTCAGTGTGACTGGAGTGGGTAAAGAATCCAAGGGTCTGAGGCCAAGACCTGCATCTCAATAGTTGGCACGGTAATAGAAGAGAAGGAAAAAGCAGCAGATGCGATTGATGTGGCGCCTGATGGTTGTTGAGGTCCACTGGTCTGCATTTTTGCGCAGTGGGATTCCCAGAGTAGCACAAGTTGATTGCACATGTGAAGGTTCATACATGTAGTAGTCAAATTATTGCACTTTTTACTTCTACTCAGTTTTTTTTGCAATGTTGGCAGATTACTTAAGTTGGCTCATCCTTTGCGGCTGGTCACAGCCACAGTTGTGGCTGAAGATGCATTGCTCGTCGTGGCTGCATCACTACGTGTCTGCAACTTACAGCGCAACATAACCTTCCATCTTCCTCCTCAGATAACCTACTCAGCTGTGTGCCACTATTTTCATGCCAGTTGGGATCTAACACCTCATCATCATCATCCTCTGTGTTATCACATTCCTCACCCTTGGAGTCGTCCTCCTCCTCTTCCTGCCCTGACAGCACAGTACAGCTCACGTGAGACTCAGATATCTGAGTCTCATCAGAATCACCTCCCCCTCAGGGGTTAACATCTGATGACGAGGGTCAGGGTGCTGCTTGGACCCTACTACATCCTGCCCCGGATCCAAGCTAAAAAAATGTTGGGCATCAGTGCAGATTTCCTCCTCATGACTCTGTGAAGCTTTTGAGTATACTTCTGATGACCATGGCATAGAATGTGTAAACAGATCTTCTGACTCACCCATCTGTGGTTCCGTACAGTCAGTTGTACGGTTGGAGAGTTGGGACGCGAGGGGAAGCAAGGGTAATTTGGGTGCCACCTCTGTGGACTGTACTGGGCCTGATGTTGAGGTGAAGAGGAAAAGAGGCCACTTGAAGCTGCGCTTGCCATCCACTTGAGCACATGCTCTTTCGGGGCCTCATCAACAAGGCATAACGCCAAAGAAAGGTAGTTGAGTAGCCTGTTAAAGGGAATCTGTCACCCTAAATTGGCGGGATATTTAAATGATGGCAGTCAGGTCAGATGGGTGGTGTTTTGGGTACTTGCCTTAACATGTTGTTCGCCGCTGTCTCCATTATTTCTGGGAATTGTAGTCGTTGCCCAGCATATAACGTGCCTGCGCATTGCAATCTGCGGGCAAAGCATACTGCGCGTGCGCAATTCAAGATTGCAATGTGCACGCACGTTATATGGAGGGCAACGACTACAATTCCCAGAAAAAATGGAGACAGCGGCGAACAACATGTTAAGGCAAGTACCCAAAACACCACCCATCTGACCTGACTGCCATCATTTAAATATCCCGCCAATTTAGGGTGACAGATTCCCTTTAATGTGACATTGTTGGTTCACTAGAGTTTTCACTAACCTTAGCACCTACCCCACCCACCTTGAACACCAAGCCTAATTACCCTTCCACCACAGCCTTGCTTTTTCCCAGATAATGTGGTAGGAGCACAGTATTAGCAACAAAATATTACAGTTAGGTCCATAAATATTTGGACAGAGACAACATTTATCTAATTTTGGTTCTAGACATTACCACAATGAATTTGAAACAAAACAAATCAGATGCAGTTGAAGTTCAGACTTTCAGCTTTCATTTGAGGGTATCCACATTAAAATTGGATGAAGGGTTTAGGAGTTTCAGCTCCTTAACATGTGCCACCCTGTTTTTAAAGGGACCAAAAGTAATTGGACAATTGACTCCAAGGCTATTTCATGGACAGGTGTGGGCAATCCCTTCATTATATCATTCTCAATTAAGCAGATAAAAGGGCTGGTGTTGATTTGAGGTGTGGTGTTTGCATTTGGAAGGTTTAGCTGTGAAGGAAACATGCGGTCAAAGGAGCTCTCCATGCAGGTGAAACAAGCTATCCTTAAGCTGCAAAAAACAGAAAAAACCCATCCGAGAAATTGCTACAACTTTAGGAGTGGCAAAATCTACAGTTTGGTACATTCTGAGAAAGAAAGAAAGCACTGGTGAACTCATCAATGCAAAAAGACCTGGGCGCCCACGGAAGACAACAGTGGTGGATGATCGCAGAATACTCTCCATGGTGAAGAGAAACCCCTTCACAACAGCCAACCAAGTGAACAACACTCTCCAGGAGGTAGGCGTATCAATATCCAAATCTACCATAAAGAGAAGACTGCATGAAATTAAATACAGAGGGTTCACTGCACGGTGCAAGCCACTCATAAGAATCAAGAATAAAAAGGCTAGGCTGGACTTTGCTAAAAAACATCTAAAAAAGCCAGCACAGTTCTGGAAGAACATTCTTTGGACAGATGAAACCAAGATCAACCTCTACTAGAATGATGGAAAGAGAAAAGTATGGCGAAGGCGTGGTACAGCTCATGATCCAAAGCATACCACATCATCTGTAAAACATGGCGGAAGCAGTGTGATGGCTTGGGCATGCATGGCTGCCAGTGGCACTGGGTCACTAGTGTTTATTGATGATGTGACACAGGACAGAAACAGCCAAATGAATTCTGAGGTATTCAGAGCCATACTGTGTGCTCAGATCCAGCCAAATGCAGCCAAACTGATTGGTCGTCGTTTCATACTACAGATGGACAATGACCCAAAACATAAAGCCAAAGCAACCCAGGAGTTTATTAAAGCAAAGAAGTGGAATATTCTTGAATGGCCAAGTCAGTCACCTGATCTCAACCCAATTGAACATGCATTTCACTTGTTAAAGACTAAACTTCAGACAGAAAGGCCCACAAACAAACAACAACTGAAAACCACCGCGGTGAAGGCCTGGCAGAGCATCAAAAAGAAGGAAACACAGTGTCTGGTGATGTCCACGAGTTCAAGACTTCAGGCAGTCATTGCTAACAAAGGGTTTTCAACCAAGTACTAGAAATGAACATTTTATTTACAATTATTTAATCTGTCCAATTACTTTTGGTCCCTTTAAAAACAGGGTGGCACATGTTAAGGAGCTGAAACTCCTAAACCCTTCATCCAATTTTAATGTGGATACCCTCAAATGAAAGCTGAAAGTCTGAACTTCAACTGCATCTGATTTGTTTTGTTTTAAATTCATTGTGGTAATGTCTAGAACCAAAATTAGATAAATGTTGTCTCTGTCCAAATATTTATGGACCTAACTGTACATTTTAAACTCTGCACCACCTCTGTAAACAGCTGAATTTCAGCTGCAGTAAATTCCACGGTGAAATATGGCGTGCTGTATCTCGTTATTCACAGAAGAAAGAATTGTTTGAGTGTGGATGAGGCCTGTATTACAAAGAAGATTTGCTACAAATAATTTGAAAGTCAGATGTCCCCTACTGTATGATGTTAGGAGTGCAAGAATTTTTTGTGGCCGCTGGATCAGGTATAAAATACTAGATGCTACAAACTATTTGAGTGCGTGATGTCCCCCTACTATATGACACTAGGAACAGAAGATTTTTTTTGTGGCCTCAGGATTATGCCTCTATAACACAGTGATCCTACAAACTATTTTAAAGTCAGATCCTCTATTGTATGACATTCGGAACAGAATAATTTTTGGAGGCCTCTGTATCAGGCCTCTATAACACACTAGATGCCACAAACTATTTTAAAGTCAGGTCCCCTACTGTATGCCGTTTAGCAACAGAAATTTTTGTTTATATGTGTGATATCGGCAGACAGCTTAATTTCAACCCCAAAAAATGACTTTTTTTAAATGTGCGTGAGGTCTGAAGACAGTTGCAGCAGAACACGGGTCCATGGATCGAGGAAGAAATTCTACAAGTGGAGGAAAATACTGTACATGTCAAACCTGCGCTGCTGAAAGATCCAGGATGTCGGCTTAATTCTTTAAAATTGTTTATTACAAACAGTAAACAGTAAAGCAGTCAACGGGTTTCAAGATCACACAGGACCCTTTCTTCAGGACAAAAACATAAGGTTTAACGGCGATCATGTTACAGAAGACCGTAAAGCGTGATATCAGAAACGTATGCACAGCCTCAAGAAGGTGCCAGAGTAGGTGCCCAAACCACGTATAGATAATGAGAAACTCTGCACTCAACTTAAAGTGAATTTTTTATTATTAAGTAATGGTCCAAAAATATGAGTAGTAAGCAGGAGGACGTTTCGGTCACACGACCTTCATCAGCTACTATAATACATAATGCAATATAGAGAAAATAGTGTCAATTTAAAGAAAATAAAAAATCCAGAACAAAGGTATATACAGAAAATGTAAATCTCAATTAGGGCTCAGAGACCAACTGGTATTTAAGGAAACACAGAGAGAATAGGTGCCGTCTCAAGTTTGTAGGAGGTATAGATCAGGTATATCGCGTGATATCAGTACATATAAAAAAGAAAGAAGAAAGAACACATACCCCTGTGGAGTTATAACCATTGCTTATGGACCCAGTCGAAGAGTACTACATAACAATCAAAAATATGTGGTTGTCATGTGGAGATACAGGTGAGTATCGATAGGATACTGTGGTCTTAGTGAGAAGAGTTCACGTCTGGAGCTTAATAATAAAAAATTCACTTTAATTTGAGTGCAGAGTTTCTCATTATCTATACAGAAGACCGTAAAGGCCGACTCTGATCATGTTTTCCAGGGTCTCAGCTACCCTGTATATTTTCCTCGCTGGAGGCGCTATACCTTTATTTTTCAGCGCTGTTAAAAGCAGCACTGAGAAATAAGGCCCCTTAACTGCTGCCATTAAAAGGCGTATTGGCGGTCGTTAAAGGGTTAATAACAATAATAATTTTTATTTGTAAAGTGCCAATATTTTTTTGAAGCATTTTACAATTCAGAATGTACATGCAAAAACAATATGAGACATTGCAAAATAATAAACTCTTCAACAGTGAAATTGCAATACAAAGAAGGAAAAGTTTTGGAATTATAGAAATTACAGGACCGATAGACATGTCATTATTATATTAATGAGGAAAAATGGAAATAAAAGTTTAAAAACATTGCGATTTATTCAGTATGAGCGTCACGCACAGAAATATCCTCACATGCGTTGGAATGTTATCAATGAGGTTCATAAAGGGGTGTTCTCATGAACATTGATTTTAATCAATAGATCTTTGAATAGAAATAACGTCCACAATTGGATGTATTTAAGAAAAATGTTCCTGTGCTGAGATAATAAAAATAATAATTAAATATGCCCCTGCTGTGTACTGTGTAATGGCTGTGTCTGACTGTACTGGAGCATGGTCTGATCATACCACAGCTTCTAGGCAGGGGAGGAAGCAAAAGAAAGGATACAGACAGGACAGCATGGGATCGCAGCCACGCTGAATGCATTTGGGCACGCAAATCATCCAGATCTGCTGTTGACAGCTACCTTTGCAATTGAAAACCAATGATGTACAAGATGCGCTCAATGGGAAACAAACTGCTGCTGACCATACAGGCCCTTTAGCCCATGCAAGCTGCTCACAGTAGCACCAGCAACATGTGGCCTTGTGCTGTCAATTTGAAAAACAACTCCTGGGATAATGAAGATATGGCCATACCACTGATTACACAACTGATCCATTATACACTGCAAGAAAAATTGGACATCACCAAGCCAAAGGCATCAAATTGTGTCTACACAATCCATCAGAAGACGTTTGTAAGATATTGGGCTATGAACCAGACAATCAGCTGTCAAAGACTATCTGTAATGTATGTAGTACAGTTCATATAGCGTCTTGTGCTTGGGTGCGATGAAAACACAGGAGTCACAGGTTTGATATAGAAAAGTCCTGTATTACTTCATACAAGTTGGCAGAAGTAGTCACACAGTTTGCAGACACAGAAACAGGAGACACAGCAGGCCAGAGTAATCCAAGCTCAGCAATCACTCTCCAATACAGATTCAGGATCTTCTTCTCTGTTACCGTAAGTCCATGCAAACGTGGGTCTTTCAAAGAGCAGGGTTCAGAGTCCACAAGTGCTTCAGAGTTCCTCAGTAGGAATAGCTGGAGTACAAGGTCCAAGGCTTACAGGAGTCAAGTCACAGGTTCACTGCAGGCTAGTTTCTGAAGCACTGATTGCTCAGCTGTGGCTGCTTAAGAAGCAAAGGAGAGAATCAGGGCGGGAACATGCAAGCTGGAAACTCCATTTTGACTGAGGGCAAGATAGCTGCAGCAAGACAGAAAGTAAAATGGCTGACGAACAAACTGAGTTTCAGGAATATATACATAGAACCTTACATTACTCCCCCCTTAAGGACAACCTCCGGATGACCTCAGACCAGGCTTGTGTGGGTACCTCTGATGAAACTGACGGAGCAAGCAAGGAGCATTAACGTTATTGACCGGTTCCCATGAGTTGTCCTCCACTGGGTAGCCCTGCCATTTAATCAGATATTGTAACTGATTTCTATACAACCTGGAATCTAAAATCCTTTCCACCACAAATTCTTCCTGACCATCGACTAGCACTGGGTCAGGGCAAGGAGAGGAACGTCCAGGAAACGTATTGGGTGTCGCAGCCTTTAGTAGGGATACATGAAAGACAGGGTGGATTCTCATAGTTCTGGGCAGTTGAAGACGACAAGCAATGGCACTTATAATTTTACTGATTTTATAGGGTCCAATGTACTTATGTCCAACTTAGATGATGGAATCCTTAACTTAAGATTTCTGGTTGACAGCCAGACCAAGTCTCCTACCTTGAAAGCTGGTGCAGGTTTACGAAATTTATCTGCTGCTTTCTTGTACCTTTCTTGAGCCGATTCCAGATTTTCCTTTAGAAGATCCATATTCTTCTGTAAAGACGTGATTCTTTCAGCCACTGCTGGTAAAGGCGTTTCTATGGGAAATCGTGGTAGAATGTTAGGATGATAACCTAGATTAGAGTAAAAAGGAGACTGTTTAGTGGAGGCACTCTGAGAGTTGTTATACGAGAACTCAGCTAATGGAAGTAGATCCACCCAATCATCCTGTAGGTGGCAGATAAAGCAGCGGAGATACTGCTCCAGGGTTTGATTGGTTCGTTCGGTCTGTCCATTAGTCTGGGGATGAAAAGCAGAAGAAAGGTTTACTTTAATGTCCAATGCTGCACAGAAATTTTGCCAAAACCTAGAAGTGAATTGCACCCCTCGATCCGAAATAACCTCATCCGGTACTCCATGTAAGCGAAACACATCTTTAATCATCAAATCTGATGTCTGTTTTGCAGTGGGTAAGCCGACACAAGGGATAAAATGAGCTGCCTTTGTTAGACGGTCAACCACCACTAGAATGGTGTTCTTCCCCTGAGAGGTTGGTAACTCCACAATGAAGTCCATAGAAATGGATCCCCACGGGCGGGACGGGGTGGGAAGAGGCTGTAACAGACCAGTTGGTGAGGAGCGAGGTGTTTTGCATCTTGCACAGACCTCACATGAAGTGACATAATTCAAAACATCCTTCCTGCAAGTGGGCCACCAAAAGAAACGAGAAAGAAATTCCTGTGTCTTTAGAATTCCTCTATGCCCAGCTATCTTGGAATCGTGAATGAGTTGCAATACTCTTAATCTGACTGTTTCAGGAATATACAGACGTTGTCCCTGAATCCACACACCATTCTTAAAGACAAGACTTACGTCCCTTGGGGGTTGTGCCAAAAAGGAATCCGCATGGTATGCTTCCTTGATGTCCTTAAGTAGGTCTTGATTATGAATTACTCCTAGGAATCTAGAGTCAGGAAGAATAGTCTTAGGAGGAGTAATTGGACGTGTCTCTGCTGAGTAAATCCTAGAGAGTGCATCAGCCTTTCCATTGCGCGATCCTGGTCTATAAGAGATGATAAAATTAAATTGGTTTAAGAAAAGATTCCAGCGAGCCTGGCGAGGAGTCAGGCACTTAGCCGACCTGATAAACTCAAGGTTACGATGGTCTGTCAGGACGACTATTTGCTGTGCAGCTCCCTGAAGAAGGTGTCTCCATTCTTTGAAGGCGGCAATAATGGCCAACAACTCTCTATTGCCCACATCGTAGTTCCTCTCAGCCGAAGACAACTGCTGGGAAAAGAAGGCACAGGGATGCAAGACATTCTTCTCACCTGTTCTCTGAGAGAGTATAGCTCCAACGGCACAGTCTGAAGCATCCACCTCTATTATGAAGGCAAGCTCGGGGTTGGGATGTACTAGGAAGGTGCAGTGGTAAATTTATCTTTTAGACGGGAAAATGCTTCCTGGGCTTGGGGAGTCCAGGAAAACCTAGACTCTTTCCGGGTAAGTTGAGTGATAGGTGACACTACCTCAGAGAAATTTCTAATGAAACGTCTATAGAAGTTGGCAAACCCGATGAAGCGCTGTACCTCCTTCACATTTCTAGGACTTGGCCAATCCTTGATGGCTTGGGTTTTGCTTCATCCATACTAATTCCTTTGTAGACAGTACATACCCCAGAAATTGAATTTCGGTCCTATGGAATTCACACTTTTCAAGTTTGATGTAAAGATGATTTTGTCTTAGACGTTCCAAGACCATTCTCACATGTCCATGATGTTCCTCTGTGGAGTTAGAAAAAATTAGAATATCATCCAAATAAATTACCACGAATGTATCTAGGAGATCCCTGAAGATGTCATTCACCAAGTGTTGGAAAGTGGCTGGGGCGGTACTCAGACCAAAAGGCATAACTAGATATTCAAAGTGTCCATAGCGTGACCTGAATGCAGTCTTCCATTCATCCCCAGGTCTAATACGGACTAAGTTATAGGCCCCACGAAGATCTAGTTTAGAAAAAATTTTGGCATGTCGCACTCTCTCCAATAACTCAGGGATTAAAGGCAATGGATAACGGTTTCTAATAGTAACCTTATTGAGTTCCCTATAGTCTACGCATGGTCTCAGAGATCCATCTTTCTTCTTTACAAAGAAGATGGGTGCACCTGCAGGAGATGAAGAGGGGCGTATGAAGCCCTTGGCTAGATTTTCATCTATGTAATCCTTTAAAGCCTTTAGCTCGGGCCCCGCCAGGGGGTAGATCTTACCAAAAGGTATCTCTGCTCCAGGCAATAATTCAATTGGACAATCATATGGACGGTGAGGAGGAAGCTGGTCAGCGTTCTTCTTGTCACATAAATCCACATAGTCCTGGTATACAGCTGGTAGTTCAGGGACTGACATGATTCCTTTAGGAACAGAGCAAGCTGAAACTTTTGGACTCATCTGTTTCTCTGGAAAGTGTAATTCCTTGGTCTCCCAGTTAATGGTAGGATTCTGAGCCTGCAGCCATGGTAGCCCTAGAATAATGGGAAAGTGGGGAGAAGAGATAAGCATAAAGGACAGTTTCTTGATGATCTTTACCCATAAGAACCCTCAAAGGCTCTGTTTCCTGATCCACTGGTCCAGAGGTCAGCAGGGAGCCATCCACAGTTTCCATCTGTACTGGAGTAGCCTTCTTCACTGAACGTATTCCCTGTTTCAGAGCAAAGGAGACATCCATAAAATTTCCACTTGCCCCTGAGTCGATCATAGCAGAGCTAGACACCCAAGCTGAGTCAACCCAGAGTTTGATGGAAAGAAAGCAATGAGAATTGTTTTTCTTACAACTCAGCTGGGACACCGCTGAGGAAACTTGAAAAATGGCAGCGTTTACACAGTCAACGTCCTCAGAGGTAACGGAGTTTAAGTCCGAGAAATCAAGATCTGTTGCTGCAGATCTCTCTGGAGCCTGAGGCTCGGACCTGACAGATCCCCTCTCGCAACACTCACAATGAATGAGTGCTGCAGTAGTCTTACGAGAACGGCTGGGGCAGTTTATAATGAAGTGCCCTGACTTACCACAATAGAAACATAGATTCTCCTTAAAACGATGTTCCTTGCGTGCATCACTAACCCGTCGTTGTAAAGAGTCTACCTGCATGGGTTCAGGTTCAGGTTCCCGTGTAATCCTACTCAAAGGTTCCTTAGCTGGAGAGGAAGGTAGGAAAAGGTTAGTACGATTGCTTTCGAACCATCTCTCTTGCCTGCGTTCAGTCAGACGAGTATCAATACGGATGCAGTAGTTAATAAAGTCACCTAACGCAGTGGGAGGGTCGGCACGAGCAAGTTCATCCTTAATCAGTGGAGATAACCCCTTTCGAAAAATAGATTTTTTGGCGGAACTGTCCCAGGTGGTATCAAGGGCCCATCTCCTGAAATCCAAGGCATATTCAGCTACCGAGTGCTTACCTTGGCGCAAAGCTAACATGGCTGCTTCAGCTGTTGCACCTCGATTGGGGTCATCAAACACCTGCCCCATGGCTGAAATAAAATCATCAAGGTGATTCAAACAATCATCCTCAGTCTCAATCAGAGGGTTTGCCCACATTAAAGCCTTGTTGGTAAGCAACATAATTATAGTAAGCACCTTAGATCGTTCAGTGGGAAATTGTGAAGCATGTGCAGAAAAAAAAAAGATTGCATTGATTAATAAATCCCCTGAATTTCTCACGTTCACCGCCAAAACGAAAAGGGGGCAACTTGGGAATCCCAGCACTCGGGGCTACGGCAGGAGCCTGGACTCGCCCCTCTAGAACCTCAATTCCTGGCTCGCAAATCCTGGGTAGTCTGTCCAACCACTTGCAAATTGTGATTATTGAGGTCCTGTAGATTTGTAAAACGGGTCTTTATATTCTGCAAATCTGCAAGGATATTATCAGTCACTCCGCAAAGTTCCTTTATGCGGGCCTCCATTTTCCAGATCTTTTAAGACAGAATTACTGGAAGAAGAGGAGAGAAAAAAAAAACAATAGTGTTCACCTGTGGCAACACTGCAGAGAGAAAAAAAAAATTAAGGGAACTGCTCACCTGGAATGGTTGTGAGAAGTCACAACCACTATCATCACAGAAAGTTTCAACCAGACATCTGATATCCAGAGTTACAGCAGACAAAAAAGAGAAAAGAAAGGAAAAAAAAAAACAATAGTGTTTACCTGTGGTAACACTGCAAAAAGAAAAAACTTAAGGGAATTGCTCACCTGGAATGGTTGTGAGAAGTCACAACCACTGTCATCACAGAAAGTACAACCGGACGTCTGATATCCACAGTACAGCAGACACAGCCTTCCAGACCCAGCAGACACTAACGTTTTGTCTTCAGAATCTTGTAATGTATGTAGTACAGTTCATATAGCGTCTTGTGCTTGGGTGCGATGAAAACACAGGAGTTACAGGTTTGATATAGAAAAGTCCTGTATTACTTCATACAAGTTGGCAGAAATAGTCACACAGTTTGCAGACACAGAAACAGGAGACACAGCAGGCCAGAGTAATCCAAGCTCAGCAATCACTCTCCAATACAGATTCAGGATCTTCTTCTCTGTTACCGTAAGTCCATGCAAACGTGGGTCTTTCAAAGAGCAGGGTTCAGAGTCCACAAGTGCTTCAGAGTTCCTCAGTAGGAATAGCTGGAGTACAAGGTCCAAGGCTTACAGGAGTCAAGTCACAGGTTCACTGCAGGCTAGTTTCTGAAGCACTGATTGCTCAGCTGTGGCTGCTTAAGAAGCAAAGGAGAGAATCAGGGCGGGAACATGCAAGCTGGAAACTCCATTTTGACTGAGGGCAAGATAGCTGCAGCAAGACAGAAAGTAAAATGGCTGACGAACAAACTGAGTTTCAGGAATATATACATAGAACCTTACACTATCATGGTGCAGAACAAGACATCAATGTAGGCTGCAAAAGAGGTCTATTCTATTGTAAGCAGGTTGTGGTATGCAGTGACAGACAGGAGGCAGAGCAAGGGTTAACAGAATTGAACAATTTAATTTAGCAAGGTATTAACTCCTCGCAGGGAGATAACTGGTTAAAGAATAGATGATAGGCACAACAAATGCAAAATATTAACAGTCCAGTTAAGGAACTTATCGTGTCCTCTGTGCTCACCCACAACAGATGGTCCCGTAGGGGTTGTAGTACCGCAGCGGCCGGGGAAATGTTCACAGAGGGAGTCCTTGGCATGATGATCCGTCTTCTGGCGGCAGCGGTCGGTCTCCGGTACCTTCCGCTGAGTCCCTAGTCCATGAGCTGGTGCGGCCGAAGCAAACAAGGCCGCAGGGTTCCCAGAGTCAAACATGAGCTGGCGCACAGAAACCGGCAGGGAAGGCCGCAAGAGTATGTCCGGTACTCAGCTTTCTCTCTCTGCGCGTGCGTGGTACTCATGGTCACTGAGCGCACGGTACCTCTCCCTCCGACAGTCACTGGACACACGGCACCTTTCTTCTCAGCGGTCCCGCTGAAGACGGCAGGGGGCAACAACTGCAGCCTATCACGGCGCCGATACTCAGGGTACGTAGCACGCTGCTCACCCGGCTGCTCGCTGCTGCTGATTTGCGCCAAACTCCCTGCTGCTGCGTGCAATTTTCCTTTTATCTGACCCCTCCTACCCGGGTCATGAGGGTGGTCCGGTCCCTCATTTCTTTCCCCTGGCAACATGGGAGGCAGCCTCAACAGTTGAGGACCCGGTTCAATGTAGGTACCTGCAGCCCGGTCTTCCTCCTTACACTATTCAGTGATGATTCCAGCTTTTGTGTTGAATGCAGTGACAGCCACGAAGAAGCCTTCATGAGGGAACATCACAACAGTCCTACTTCAAGGAACATGGTGGAGGTTGCATAATGCATGAAATGACATTATATTATGTGTAATATACTCTGTGTTATGTATTACAATGTCTTGAAAAAGTATTCATACCCTGTGAACTTTTCCACACTTTTTGATGCTACAATTGGATGGAGGTGTCTGAACAGCAATTTCCAGTCATATCTCAGATTCTCAATGGGAATCAGGTCTGAACTTTGACTGGGCCGTTCAAACACCTGAAAATATTTTCATATTCATGAATACTATTCCAAGGCATTATAGATGTGTAATCCATATATCATGTATAGTGTTGAGCATTCCGATATTGCAATATCGGGTATCGGCCGATATTCGCAGTATCGGAGTTCCGATGCTGAGTTCCGATACTTTTAGAAAATCGAATACCGGAATCTGAAGTTCCCATAATGCAATGAGCCAGTTTGATTTTATTCAGCTAATGAGGAATCGTAAGAAGTGTGGGCACATCCTGTTATGCATGTTAGGCATGTTAACTAATGGCATGGCTGTGATTGGCTGCTGAAATGATGTCATGATGCACTATAAAAGCTGCCGCCGCCATTTTGGGTTCACTCTGCTGTGAATTTACTTAGGGACAGGATGCTGCTGTTCTGACTCTGAGGGACAGTTTGAGCTAGCGATTTGCTTTATTGTGCTTTACCCAGGCTACTTCAGCAACCGCTGTGTGAGAAGCTTTCTTTTGTCTTGCAGCGCTGCAGTGTGTTCTGCATACACCTCCAGTTGTAGTACGCTCAGCGTGCGTCACTGCCTCATACATTGTCCTTTTTTACATTAGTGCTGCTCATTTTTCCAGATTTCTCCTATTAGTGTGGTTCCATCCGTATCCAGCTAGAATATTTGCAAACACAATATAGAAGTAGATAGAGGAGCTTTTCTGCAGCCTTGCAGCGCTGTTCACGGCTGTCTGCGAGGTCTCTGTGTGTGATGCAGCTCATGCTGTAGTGTGTTCTGCAGCCACCTCCGGTTGTAGTCTGCTCAGCGTGCGTCACTGCCTCATACATTGTCCTCTTTTGCATTAGTGCTGCTCATTTTTCCAGATTTCTCCTATTAGTGTGGTTCCATCCGTATCCAGCTAGAATATTTGCAAACACAATATAGGAGTAGATAGAGGAGCCTTTCTGCTGGCTTGTGCCCTGCAGCCCCAGCCAGATTAGTATTAGCCTATTTTTTGGAGCCTCATCTATTGCTTTGGAGGTTACCTTCCAGCATTATAATAGCTGCAAAAAGTTTGTGATACTATCGGTTTTACATCTTTGGGCACATCCAGTGTCTTTTTGTGAAAAAAAAAGTTAATAAAGTTCACCAAACACTCCACTTTACAGGTGTAGGCCACATTAGCTCATATTAAAGTCTAGTCCACACGTTATAAAATTAGTGTTTCTTATACCTGTTAGCAGCTGTTCAGGAATAAGCACACTAAGCCCTTAGTACTTTTCTGCCTAACTTTATCAGTCTAGCAAGATGAAGAAGGCAGGGAGTAAGGCACATTGTCGTGGGCGTGGAGTTTCTGCAGGGAGAGGACGTGGGGATTCTGTGCCTGCTGTGGACACCAGTGAATCAGCATCCCCCGTTTTACCAGGGAACAGTCCTTTATGCACAGCTTTGTAGGAGCTCGCTGTACTCCACTGCTGCGGGACGAACAAATTGAAGCAGTTGTCGGATGGATGGCAGCTAACGCATCGACTTCAATTAGTTCCAGATCCTCTCAGGTCCAGAGCACTGAAGAGCACCGATCTGTCTCTTCACCACCTGCCAAATTGCCCAGGCAGTCAGAGAGCCCTGGACAGGAGCCATTTCTACTTCTGTTCTCTGAATCTTTTGGCTTGGAAAAAGGGGGCCAGCCAAGCAGCATTCGAGAATTTAAAGAAGAGGTAGTATGCAGTGATGCGCAACAGCTTTGTCTCTCTGAATCTGAAGAGGCGGGTGGGCCAGTGCCTATGGTCAGCACACCTCAGTACACATCTGATGATGAGACTCAGGTGCCACTTTCTGGTGCGTACTGTGCTGTCGAGACTAACCAGGAGAAGCAGTCGTTTGAAGAGGGTAGTGTAGATGATGAGGTCCTTGATCCATCATGGCATGAGGTATAGGAAGGTGGTGGGAGCAGCTCTGTGGAGGGAAAAATGAAACATGCGCTACTAAACGCCATCAGTAGCAAGGTCCACCTGACCACCGATGCGTGGACCAGTAACCATGGACAGGGACGATATCTTTCCCTCACTGCCCATTGGGTAAATGTTGTGGAGCCGGGTATAGATCTTGAGAGTGGCGCTGTACGTGTTCTGCTAACTTCAAGGGTATGTTTCCACGGTCCGGAAACAGTCCGGATTAGCTGCGTGTTTGACGCTGTGCGTTGGCGCAGCGTCAAACACGCAGCGTCCAGATGTTACAGCATAGTGGAGGGGATTTCAAGAAATCCCATCCCCACTATGCTTCAAAACACGCAGGCGGAAGACCTGCGTTTCCGGACATGTGGCACGTCTTTTTAGACCGCAGCATGTCCTATTCCCTTGCGGCGATGTGTTCCGGATGTGTTCCATGAACACATCCGGAATGAGCGCGTGTTCAAAAGGGTGCGGGGCTTTGGGTGGAGCGGACTTTCCGCTCCGTCCAAAGCGCTGTGTTTCCGGACCATGGAAACACAGCCCAAGGATTGCAGGAATCCAGTCTGTACACATTGACTCCTCCTCATACTCCAGTTCCTCTGAATCAGCGCTGCAGGAGCCGTCACAGTCTACCTCCACATGGACCCATGAACGCTTACCTGTTACGACCGATATGATCACAGCCATGGCCAAACGTCAACAGGCCATATTGAAATTAATTTCTTTGGGGAATCGAAGTCACACAGCGCAGGAGCTCTGGAATGCCATTAAGCAGGAGAGCGACGTGTTGTTTGTGCCAACGAATCTCCAGCCAGGCATGGTAGTGTGAGACAATGGCCGAAATTTGGTGGCAGCTCTGGGCCTAGGCAACCTCACTAACATCCCATGTCTGGCACATGTGCTCAACTTGGTCATGCAGACTTTTTTGAGGGACTATCGGATCTTGATGCACTGCTGCACAAGGTCCGCATAGAGTGCGCTCACTTGCGGCGTTCCAGCATGGCAAAATCACGCATCGCAGCTCTGCAGCGCCGATTCCGCCTTCTGGAATATCGCATCATATGTGACCTACCCACCAGGTGGAATTCAACGTTACATATGTTGGAGAGGTTGTGTGAGCAGCAGGCAGCAGTAATGGAGTACCAGCTACATAAGGCGCAAATAAGTTGCACTGCGAGCCATTCACACTTCAACACCACTGAGTGGGCCTCTATGAAGGACATCTGCCACGTTTTGCATGCCTTCGATGATTCCAGTCGATGGCGAGTGCAGATGATGCACTAGTCAGCATGACTATCCCCCTTGTCTGCCTACTTGAAAAAACACTGCAAGCACTAAGGGAGGAGGTTGTGGAAGAGGTGGAGGATGAGGAGTCACAAATGCCATCTGCTTCTGGACAGTCTGCGCAATGTGGTTCCTCACAAAGGCCTAGGCAGGGGACACTTTGTGAGTTGGATGAGGAGGAGTCAATGGAGGAGGAAGACATCTGTCCAGAGGAGGGAGGTACACAATGCTCTAGTAGTCAGTATGTAGAGCGAGGGTGGGGTGATGCAGAGCAGGCAGAGATGATGCCTCAAGCTGGGGACAGCGTTTCATGGCCTGGCATTCTGCAGCACATGGTTGATTTTATGCTGCAGTGCCTGAAAAACGACCGCCGCATCGCCCACATTCTCAACACGGCTGATTATTGGGTGTACACCCTCCTAGATCCTCGCTACCGGGACAACTTACAAAGCCTCTTAACACCGTTGAACCGGGAGCGTAAAATGCGGGAGTACCAAGACACACTGGTGCATTCCATCATGTTCTCCATTCCACCCGAGAGCAGTGCTGCTAGTGCTTTACAAAGCAGCTCAGTGCGTCGAAGCAGTGGAGGAAGCTCTGCACAAAGAGGGAGCAGTAGCAGCACCTCAGCACAAGGCAAGACCAGTATGGCCCAAATGTGGCAAAGTTTTGTGTCCCCGCCACAAATGTCTACACCATCACAGATGGCTACAGTAAGCAGGAGGCAACGTTTCCGTCAGATGGTGACAGACTACATGTCTTGCCCTCTCAGTGTTCTCCCACACGGCTGTTCCCCCTTCAAATTTTGGGTCTCTAAGCTAGATACATGGCCAGAGCTTAGCCAGTATGCATTGGAGGTGCTGGCTTGCCCTGCTGCTAGTGTATTATCGGAACGCGTCTTTAGTGCCACAGGTGGTGTTCTGAAAGGTATGCCACACTAAGCGAGATCGCTAGCAAAATCGCACCTGCGTCACCATTTATGATGCAGTAGCGATCTCGTTAGCGATTTAGCTGTGTGATTCCAAACACATCTCATGAGCGATCTGTGATTCCAAACACATCTCATCAGCGATCTGTATAACGACCTGTGCGGTCGTTGGGAAAACCTAGTCCCACCTGCGATGCTGGTAAACTCGTTCATAAAGGGTGTCACACTCAGCAATTCAGGCTCACCAGCGGGACACCAACGACCAAAAAACAGCTCAGAACGTTCATGAGCGATGAACGACATCTCAGCAGGGGCCACATCGCTGCTACGTCACACACAGCTAAAGTCGCTAACGAGATCGCTAGTGCGTCATAAATGGTTTCACAGCGTCACAGGTGGGACTAGGTTTTCCCAACCGCAGAGGTCGCTATACAGATCGCTGATGAGATGTGTTTGGAATCACATATCGATGATGAGATGTGTTTGGAATCACACAGCTAAGTCGCTAACGAGACCGCTACTGCGTCATCAATGGTGACGCAGGTGCGATCTCATTAGCGATCTCATACCCTTAAGTCTGGTTTTTAGTAGGATATAGTGAACATATAAAATATTACAAATAGGTTTACTTACAGCAAACTCATTCTCTGGATCAATGGAGCCTTTCCTTACTGGCTTGGAATAGTGGAATCTCTGCACATAATTTGACTTGTAAAAACTGAAAAATATCGAGCATAAATTAAAATGTATAGAAGAGTATTATATTCACATTCCCTAGGCAATACCATTCTCTGTGAAAGTTTTAGGCTGTGTTTCCACCATCAGGAAACACAGCGTATATGACGGAGCGGAAATTCCGCTCCGTCTAAGTCCCGCCCCCTTTCTGACGCGCGTTATTTCCGGAGGTGTTCAGGACACCTCCGGAACACCTCCGGAAATAACGCAGGGCTACATAGCCCTGTGTAAATTCTGTTGCGGCGACGCACCGTCGCCGCAAGACGCTAGGACATGCTGCGGTCTGAAAAGACGCGCCGCATGTCCGTAAACGCAGGTGTGCCGCCTGCGTAATTTTGCGCATAGTGGAGACGGGATTTCTTGAAATCCCCTCCACTATGCTGTAACATCTGGACGCTGCGTGTTTGGCGCTGCGCCAGCGCACAGCGCCAAACACGCAGCGTTTACTGACCGTGGAAACTCACCCTAGGTGAGTCAAGCCCATAAATTAAGAGTTATACATAATCTACTCATAATTTTACTGTAAAATGCATGCAAATTTATTGAAAGTGTCCACCTGGAAAGCTTATACAATAGGTTAAAGTAATAAGAGTAATGCCTACACTTACAGTGCATTTTTAATTTATTCAATTTTTTTTTCAGCTAGTTTTAAAATACAAAATTGCAATTTTTTAATATTATGTTAGACTTTTGTTCAAGCTAATCTTGCAGCAATTAAAAATAATTACCACATTCTTCAAATTAGATCCAGCATTGTTTTATTTGATCAGCAACTGATTAGTAATGGACAAGGACACCCTGGTTTAGATTATTACTTTCGAGCTATTAGTGATGCTTTTCTGCATTTTTTATAATACTATATATTTAGCATAAATTATGACACAATAACTGGAGTACATTTCTACACTGGTACACAATTACTAGAAGATGTAACAAATTCTTTTAGAGCTATACATCTCTTAATTAATTTGTTTCATCTTATCCCATTGGGCCTCTCATCAAGATTTGCGTGCAAAATGCTGTTTTGATTAATTGGGGTCTGTACACATTTTACAAAAACACAATTCTTCAAAACAAATATAGCTCATTGATGGCAATATCATTGTAAAATATAAAGAATTATTGCTCTGAGTACTGGCATGCAAAAATGAAAAAAAGTTGGTGCATCTTTTGGGCTTAAAATAGCTGCATCCTGAACCAGTTAAATAATGCAGAACTGACCAACATGTTTTAAAGCGTGGACAATCTAGTCTGCGGTAACATTGCCAACACTGTATAATGTACAGTTTACCATACAGTACATTTCAACAAGCGTTCATATTTGAGTATAATCATAAACTTCGTTTTCATCTTGAATATTGCAATTCTGCATAAAAAGGGAACCTGTAATCAAATTCTTATTGATCAAGACACAGATGATTCTTAGTAGAGATGAGAGGATCAGACAAAATTCAAACATGCTTGTTAGTGCATTTTTTCCTGGGAAATTTAATATGCAGAGAAGTTATTCTTTATGGATTTTTATCTCCCTTATTATGCTTTGGTGTCTCTCCAGACCCCAAGCATGATAAGTGTAATAAGCAAAAAATGAACACATCATGACATCACAGTATGGGCCATGAACTTTGCGAGAGCATGTGCAGAGCTTGCACTAATAAGTTAATATTCAGAGACCTGTGACATATTTCTGTCATTATTGTGGCTTACATCACATAATTCCTTCTTATTGTGTACACAAGCACATATGCAATGTTTTCATCATTTACTGAGGTTTACGGTCACTGTGAGGGATAGCTTAGTCATGAAATCTGATGCTAGGGTGTGCTGGCTGTCAGCATTTTGACTAACAGCCCTGATGCTCTAACTGGCCTAGCCTGCGGGTATTCCTCCAAGTGCCTCCCGTTTTTGAATGGTAAAAGAAGCAATGGCGATGGACGGATATTGTAAAATTAAAAATAAAAAATCATACCAAGGCTAAGAATATGGGAGCCACACACAGCATAAAATCAACAGGCAAAAAGGGAGAAAAATCCCTAAGTAACAATAAAATTGAATTCCCAAAACGATATAAGACCAGACTAACATGCAAGAGAAATCCTATTAAAATATAACCATTAAGTGAATCCTAAAATTGTTCAATAAGAACCAGACAAAATAATAAATTAACTGCATATGCAAAAAGTGTGCAAAAACGTGAACCAAAGCACAAGCTGTATACATAGAGTGATAGAAGGCTCCTCTTTCCATATTATAATCTATTGCACCACTTCCTATTTGCAGAGGTTGGCAGTCACCCTTTAGAATATGCAATAACGGCGCCCTGACTCATACGTCGTCTGTTCCTGGGCTACCCTGTAATACCCTGGACAAAGATGTACAGAGATTAACTTTCCCTAGTTCACTATACAATCAATAATACTGCAGGGTATATAAAATTTGTCTCTGAGCTCCTTGGCCAGTTCCTTTGACCTCATGATTCTCATTTGGTCTGACATGCACTGTGAGCTGTGAGGTCTTATATAGACAGGTGTGTGCCTTTACAAATCAAGTCCTATAAGTTTAATTAAACACAGATGGACTCCAATAAAGGAGTAGAACCATCTCAAGGAGGATCACAAGGAAATGGACAGCATGTGACATAAATATGAGTGTCTGAGCAAAGGGTCTGAATACTTATGACCATGTGATATTTAAGTTTTTCTTTTTTAATAAATTTGCAAAAATTTCTACATTTCTGTTTTGTTCAGTCAAGATGGGGGTGCAGAGTGTACATTAATGAGAAAAAAATTAACTTTTTTGAATTTACCAAATGGCTGCAATGAAACGAAGACTGAAAAATGTAAAGGGGTCTGAATACTTTCTGTACCCACTGTATTTATAGAAGTGTGCAACAGTCAATTGAGTCCATGTCCGTACTTCCTGTTTAATGAGATGTAAAGGTGAAGCATTAAGAATGATACTGAAAGTGGCTTCACAGTCCCTCATATTGATACTGCGCATGACTAGAGGTCTCCCAGACACTAGAGGCTGAGCACAAGTAGTGCACTGGTGCAGGAAATGCAGACAAGCTCCAAAAGAGTCTATCAAACTGTTCATGCCCTGCAATTGGCTACGAGACAGCGCTCAAAGAGTCAGGTATGCTGCGGTAACTTATATTCACGCATGTGCAGTGTACAGAAATTTTCTGCCAGTGCATCATGCACCTTTGAGATACAAGAGATGTCAAACCACCACATAATAGAACAGTTGAGCCTCCAATGATGGTAGAAGGTATAAAAATGAAAGCCCCTATCCCAAGAGGGTCTTATGGACATGTATACATATATCATCACAGGATCACATGGCAAATTAACATGGATAAAGGCACATAAGGACATATATAGTGGGAAAAAAAAATATTTAGTCAGCCACCAATTGTGCAAGTTCTGTACATGAAAGGATGAATGGGGCCATGTATTGTGAGATTTTGAGTGCAAACCTCCTTCCATAAGCAAGGGCATTGAAGATGAAACATGGATGGGTCTTTCAGCATGATAATGATCTCAAGCACACCGCCAGTGCAACAAAGGAGTGGCTTTGTAAAAAGCATATGAAGGTCCTGGAGTGACCTAGCCAGTCTCCAGATCTCAACCCCATAGAAAATCTTTGTAGGGATTTGAATGTCCGTGTTGCCCAGCGACAGGCCCAAAATATCACTGCTCTAGAGGAGATCTACATGGAGGAATGGTCCAACATACCACCAGCAGTGTGTTCCAACCTTTTATCATCATGGAAATCATAGGTATAAGAAACTCAAATTCTTTTTCTGATATCACTCCAAGGTCCAAATTATCAGTAAGTAAGGACATAAGGAATAGTAGCCATTGAGGTGTTGGATCACCATTCAGTAATTCATATGTTTCTGCATCCTGCAGGAGAGAATTGCACATGGAAAGATATTTAAGATGGTCTAGAATTACCAAACTGACCCCCTTGTCCAAGGTCCTCACAATCAACTGTTGGTTCGTTTCCAGGGAGGCAAGAGCCAGACATGCATTAACAGTTACGTTAAACCTATAGTCACTTAAGAGGTGTATATTTTGGATAAGTCATCCTCAACAACTCGTAGGAAGTTGTCTATAGTGTCAAGCTCTTCTTCTTAAGTTTTGTAAAGGGTCCCAACCCTCTTTCATGTTAATTTTATTCCAGTAAACCTGCAAGTGCCTCAACAACCCCCAATTCCTCCTCAGCTATTCCCAATTTGAAACATTGATCTTGATCCTGATGTTAAAAAATTTGAGACATTTTAATTTACGTTCAAATAACTTGAAATCTTTAACCCATGTAAAGGAATTAAAAGCATAAAGATAATCCCTTTTGTAAAACATTGATTTCATTGCTCGGTATAGTTACCGTAGTCAGATTTACTGCTCTCTGTTTCTCATATGGTAGCTGAAAGGGGCCCTTTTACTCCAAAAAAGAGGACGAGGGTGGTAGCGATGAAGAGGGCCCAGAAGTCACCACCACATTAGTTACTGGGGATGCGGGACTTGTTTGAAGGATGTATGGGACAACTGATACATTTCCCATCTCTGTTTCTCGCGTATCGTGTTTACCCTGTGCCTCGGCCCAGCCATCTGTTTCTCTGGGTCATGCCACTTTGCCTGTCTTTGTGTGGCCCAGCTACGCAGGCACACATAAAATCCAGGAGAGTGCACAGGAAGGTAACAGCAACGCTTGATATGCATTCACTGTCACTCACACTTTCAGTCACACCCATCTGAGGCATAAGGGGGAGTGACACGTATCAGAAGTGGTCAGTCAGTCAGCCAACCTAGGAGGGAGAGCAGTGGAATCTGGTTCCTGTCTTCGGACGGGATCAGTTCAGTGTCAGTCCAGTCAATACTTAGAGGATACTGAGGGCTGCTCAGCGAGCCCTAGAGAAAGCTGGCCTCGCCATTGAAAGTTACAAGTGCTTATGTTAAGAGCGTGAAGCAGGGCGAAGGGCGCAGTGGAGAAGTTAGAGAAGTGCAACAGGTATTGGATTACCTGCACTAAATTGCCGGACACCGGGGTCCGAAGCGTTGCTACAGTTTCAAGCTTAGTAACAAGAAAACCGGAGGCATCTGGACTACAGGTCGCAGAGTGCAGCCCAAAGCGTCAATACGTAACCGGAGTCAGGGAGAACGGGGACTTTGAGTCAAGCACAGACAAAAGTAAGAACTTAGTTCTCACCACTTAGAAGGCTCCACCACAATGTTGGCCGGGCAGTACAGCTATTGAGAAAGCTGGAGATTCAGAGTTAACTTCGCTTCAGGCAAGTTGGACTCACCTACATTTGAAGTAAAGGAGGCCTCTAACCTGCTCAGCGGTTACCCGAATGTGCACTCTCCACCCCGACCAGCTCCCCGGGATCTGCTTGAACCATCTACCAGTAAAAGGTATGAAAAGAAGCTGCATTGTGTGTGACTGAATTATTAACTACACCCTGCATCATCACCATAGACTTCCAGGGACCAGTCTCACCTGTGGGAGACTTACCACCCAGCTGCCCCATAACATCCCCTGTGAAGACCCTTACAGCAGCGCTGGTACAATTGACCAGAAACCGCAGGTGGCGTCACGAACTATTACAAATTCCCTGTAAATATCCCCTAATTGTATGAGCGCCCAGGGCCACGGACCGAGTCCTGCTGCCAGTGACAAACCCCATAGACTTTCATGGGCTCGGTGCCGAGTACCCCATTGCCCTGGTACTAAGTGCGACTCATCTTTGGCGTCACGAACAGGATCCGAAAGCTTGCAATTGTGAGTCCTGTGTGCCTATGTTGAACTGTTTGGTGAAAAAGACTGTTTGCTGCATTTGGCGCCAAATTCCGCCATTTTACCGCCATATTGGCGCCCTGAGGCGCTGGTGAAGAAGGTGGGCATGCATTCGTGGGCGTGTACCCCCCTGAGGCGCGAAAGATATGGCCGCCCTCTCCAAATGCTACTATAATGTGCGGTCCTGCCCCACTGCTAAAGAAATCCGCCTCCTCTTCATCCTCTATGCGAAGAGGAGGAGACGCAAATCCCGCCTCCACGGAAGAGACCAGACAGTTCCTGATGGAAACTACAGTCTGGCCTGGGACGAGATGGCGGAAGGACAGGAGAATTTGTGCAGAGGACCGGAGGCGTACTGGCCCTGCTCCCCTGAAGATGTACGGCCTGTGCCAGAGCTGTCCCCGGATCGGGACGCCGACCCCGCCATACTAGAGCTACAGAAGGAGAACGCGGAGCTAAGAAGGAAGCTCCAGAGCCATGCAGATTTAAAGGAGACGGAGAAACACTGGCGTGCCCAGACACAGCGGCTGCTGTGGGACGCAGTGTTCTCTCCCACAAGCATAACACCCTCTCCTGATTTCATGAAAACACTGCTGAAGAAGGCTGAGGGACGACCGGAGGATGCTACCAAAAGTGCTGTTACCTGATCCCACCGATGCGGAGGTGGAGGCGAAGGAGGCTGAGGAGGTCCTGCCCCGGGCCGGAGTGCCAGCCAAGCCAGGAGGCCACAGCAGAGTATAGATCCCCAGCGAGATCACCGGAGGGGTCCCAGCCGTCACTGCCAGAAATGGACTGGGGTGAGATGGAGCGTCTGGACGACATGACTTACGACCTCCAGACCGGAATGCCTGGCAGCTGCGAGAGAGTGGAAACGGCAGCAGGAAGGAAGAGAGAAACATCCAGCGGTCCCGACAACGGCAGCATGAGGAGTTCATCGCTGTAAGGAGACCGTCCGCAGAGGACAAAGGTTTACCCCGACGGGAACCGGCGGCAGGGGTGCGTCACCGAGTTTCAGCTCCGCAAGGGCTGGGGCTTTATCCGCGAGCCGGGCCTTCGCAGGGTCTTTGTAAGCCGCCGGGACGTGGAGTCCCACTTACCAATCGGTCATCCTGGGAGGGCCTGAAAATGGGGACATAGTGAGCTACACCCGTCACTGGGGTATGAAGGGGTGGTATGCCCTGAACGTCTCCATCGTTAGTGACCCGTCCCGCGCCGGTTACCGAAGGTCCCAGTCCGAGCTCCCACCGCCACCAGGCATGCCCAGCATCGCCCCCTACATCGCAGTCGGCGACCTTGCTCTACATCGCAATTGGCGACCTACCCAGCATCGCAATCGGCGATCTACATGCTTCACACACGTGACTTACTCTGCATCGCCCTATTCTGCATCGCAAGTAATGTGGCTCTTGCAGCGACGCAAACCGTTGGTCTTACCGCAGGGACATACCCGTTGGGTCCCCGTTGAAAAAGAACTGTGGTACGCAAACGTTAATATCAGGCCTGACTTGTTGTAATGAGATCAAAAGATCATCGCGTCGTTCCAGCCCCGGGAAGTGGAAGACGTCATTTTAAGTTGAAAAAGTGAAGACCGGTAGGACCCAGACAGGGGTTTACCGTATCTAGAAATTGTAAAAGTTTGAAGAAAAATTTGCCATTTTTGCACTTTATGACTGTGTATGTATAGTGTTTACATATTGAGTAGAATACCCGGCTGGGTACAAGGTTAAAAAAAAAAAAAAAAGAATTTGATAGTTAAAAAATAATGTTTACATAATGTGCATAGTATGCATAGAATGCCCGGTTGGGTAAATACAGTTAAATTATAATGTGAATACTTGAAATTTGAAGTTTATATATGTGTCTTTAACCATGCCAATGGACTGAGAGGCTGAGACTGTGCCAGCCCAAGAACTTGTCTTTGTAAATAGTTGCGCTTCGGTGCATTATCTTGGTTTTTTACATGAAACCATTGCTATCTACCTCTGAAGAAAACCCGTATGGTGTGGCCTAGAGTGAGGTCTGCAGTCAGAAGTCCTGCAGCCCACCCAGGACTAACGTGGGAGGTTTTTGGTGCGGGTCCTCCACAAGTATCTTGTATTTATGAACATGTCTTGATATTTTGATACTTTTGTATTCTTCATTGTACAAATTGTAACGTTCAAGAAGTCTTACCTCCCGGATGGGATGAGTTAAAATGTTGATGTTTAATGCAAAACAAAAATGTTTTTCTTTTTCTCTTTTACAGCCGGGGAGTGATGTTTAACCAAGGGGGGATGTGTGGCCCAGCTACGCAGGCACACATAAAATCCAGGAGAGTGCACAGGAAGGTAACAGCAACGCTTGATATGCATTCACTGTCACTCACACTTTCAGACACACCCATCTGAGGCATAAGGGGGAGTGACACGTATCAGAAGTGGTCAGTCAGTCAGCCAACCTAGGAGGGAGAGCAGTGGAATCTGGTTCCTGTCTTCGGACGGATCAGTTCAGTGTCAGTCAGTCGGACTTAGAGGATACTGAGGGCTGCTCAGCGAGCCCTAGAGAAAGCTGGCCTCGCCATTGAAAGTTACAAGTGCTTATGTTAAGAGCGTGAAGCAGGGCGAAGGGCGCAGTGGAGAAGTTAGAGAAGTGCAACAGGTATTGGATTACCTGCACTAAATTGCCGGACACCGGGGTCCAAAGCGTTGCTACAGTTTCAAGCTTAGTAACAAGAAAAACGGAGGCATCTGGACTACAGGTCGCAGAGTGCAGCCCAAAGCGTCAATACGTAACCGGAGTCAGGGAGAACGGGGACTTTGAGTCAAGCGCAGACAAAAGTAAGAACTTAGTTCTCACCACTTAGAAGGCTCCACCACAATGTTGGCCGGGCAGTACAGCTATTGAGAAAGCTGGAGATTCAGAGTTAACTTCGCTTCAGGCAAGTTGGACTCACCTACATTTGAAGTAAAGGAGGCCTCTAACCTGCTCAGCGGTTACCCGAATGTGCACTCTCCACCCCGACCAGCTCCCCGGGATCTGCTTGAACCATCTACCAGTAAAAGGATGAAAAGAAGCTGCATTGTGTGTGACTGAATTATTAACTACACCCTGCATCATCACCATAGACTTCCAGTGACCAGTCTCACCTGTGGGAGACTTACCACCCAGCTGCCCCATAAACATCCCCTGTGAAGACCCTTCAGCAGCGCTGGTACAATTGACCAGAAACCGCAGGTGGCGTCACGAACTATTACAAATTCCCCTGTAAATATCCCCTAATTGTATGAGCGCCAGGGCCACGGACCGAGTCCTGCTGCCAGTGACAAACCCCATAGACTTTCATGGGCTCGGTGCCGAGTACCCCATTGCCCTGGTACTAAGTGCGACTCATCTTCATCGGCCTCTTGAGTCTGACTTCTCCCTATCTGCAGGGTATCAGCCCATTTTCTGACCCCGTATCACACTACAGATCTAATGATGAACTTTTATCCGGTGGGGAAATGTGTCGAGATGCCAGGGGGAACACATACACCAAGGATGAGTATCACGGCTGGTTTATTTTTCTTCTATCTTCTACCGTGTATACAATAGAAAAAATGCATGGGTCATTGATGCTTAGACTGCAGCCTATCACAGCATATGCATCATGCATTATTAGGGACTATAGCCTTACTCTTATGTGTACTCCCCTCGGGTGGAATATTAATTATTGTTTAGTGCTCTTAGTGGCACAATGTTGTACCATATTTATTGTAATAACTTACTGTATTATTTCGCTTGAACATCTGTTTTTGCAAAAGTATGACATAACATTGTGTCATCCTGGCTCCCATCACAAAAAAATCTGGAGTAACTATATTTGTTTCACTGACAACATTTATATATCCTGCAGTATATAGTTATTTTATAGTGAACTAGGGAATGTTAATCTCTGTATGTCTTTGACCAGGTATTACAGAGTAGTCCAGGAACAGACAACGTACAAGTGTGGGCACCATTATCGTATACGTCTAAAGAGTGCCAACCTTCGCATATTAAGATGGGGTGCAACAGGTTATAGTAAGTAAAGAGCACCCTTCTATCACTTCATGTACATAGCTGGGATCGTGCACTGCTCTGGTTCACGTTTTTGCACACTGTTTTGGCATATGCAATTTATTTTTTATTTTGTATGATTCCGATGGAGCAATTTTACGATTCGCCTAATACAAGTTTTTTTGTAATAGGGTTTTTCTTGCATGTTAATCAAAAAAAGTCCCTAATTAAAGGTTATAAAGTAAAATTTAACTTTATTTTGCCAATTTATAATTATTTCACTAATTATTAAAACCTATATTGGGATTAGAGTATCCTTTTAATATCTTCTCAAACTGAATTAAAAAAAAGTATTGAAAAGTATTATGCATTGTGAGTACCTCAGTACAGTAAATTTAGGCTGTTTCTCTCATATATCCATTATATTATGTATTTTGGCATTTAATTTGGTCATTATCCTGTAAGTTATCAGAAAAGAAATGAGAAAATAATAACAAGCTTGAATTTACTTTATAATCTGATCAGGTACAAGTTTATTCTTAAACCGAGGTTGTTCCTCCAACACAGGCTGCACTGTAAAACATTGGATATCTGTTAAAAATCAGTCAAGGTAGAACGATAAATTGGTCACTGAAAATGGCCACTGTCCTAATAAACATCACTCAAGATCAGACTGCAATCTGAGCAGTATATCATGCCTAAAAATAATTGATGTACAGCAGTCAATGACTAGTATAAAATGAATATGAATTTGAATTATGTTTAAAATCATCATGTTATATAGTAATGCACAACAATAGTGTAGTTAAAGGGAACCTTCAGCAGTAATGTGCACAGTAACCTACAGACAGTGTCATGTCTATGCCGTTATACTGATTAAAATGATACCTTGGTTGGTGAAATCCGTCTTTTAGTTTTTGTTTAATCTTTATTTTCAGCTTTGAGTTAATGATATGCTCGTGCTTTGGGGTGGGCCTGGGGATGGGGGCCTCATGTGGTGGACTGATTAGGTATTCATAATGCAGACTGCTGATAGATCACTGATCCCTCACGGATCTGCCCTCTAGTTTACATAATGAATATACTGTATGTACATACTAAAAAAAAACAAAAAAAAAAAAACACCTTTCTGCAGGCATTTGCCAGCCGCGACACCTGCACTGCAGCATAATTGCATGTTTACTGTGTTAATAAATGTGGTTGGAGTTATCCTGAGGCATATATAAAAAAAAAATCAATTTTAAAATGGTGCCCGCCTCGCCTGCACAGTAGCAGCTATCGGTTGTATATAGAGGTGATCCGATAGCTGCTATTGCACAGACACCGGCAGTGCTATGTGCTAGAGAAAAAAAAATTTCCTCTTCCAAGATGTCCGCATTATGAATACCTAATCAGAGCACCACATGAAACCCCCCCACACAGGCCGCCCCGAACCACGAGAATCTCATTAACTCAAAACTGAAAATAAAGATTAAACAACCACAAGATGGATTTCATCAACCAAGGTATCATTTTAATCAGTATAATGGCGCTGAGCTGACACTGTCTGTAGGTTACTGTGCACAATCCTGCTGACAGGCTCCCTTTAAAGGAAGTCATCCTGTGTGTAATCTAAAGGGTATGCCACACTAAACAACATCGCTAACGGGATCGCTAAAAAACGTCACTATTTAGCGATCCCGTTAGCGATGTTGTTGTGTGCGGCATCTGTCAGCGACGAGCTCCCTGCTGAGATCCTGCTGTGATCTCGCTCGTCGCTGACATCGTTCCGGACCCTATTTAGATCGTCGGCGCCCCGCAGGTAAGTATATATCGCTAAGTGTGGCACCTTTTCTTAGCGATTTAGCGGTACTTTTGTACCGCTAAAGTCGTTAAGAAGATCGCTAACGGCGATAGCGTCGTTAACTATATTGCTAAATGTGGCCGCACTTAGCGATATAGAAACAATCCCGCTAGCGATCGCATTAGTATGCGTCTTTATCGCTATCGCTAGCGGGATTGTTTAGTGTGGCAGTACCTTAAGTGTCACATGGTCTGTCAGTATATACACATTTTTGTGAAAGAACACAGAGGCTGCAACACCAGTAAGCAAGATGCACCACTAACCAAACAGCATCATGAAGACCAAGGAGATCTCTAAACAAGTCAGGAACAAAGTTGTTGAGAAGTACAAGTCAGGGTTGGGTTACAAAAAAATATCCCAATCTCAAATGATCCGCCAAAGCACCATCAAATCCATTGTCATCAAATGGAAAGAACATGTTAATACAACAAATCTGCCAAGAGAGGGATGAAAAAAAAAACTCTCAGCATAGGCAAGGAGGGCATTAATCAAAAAGACAGCATAGAAACCAAAAGGTAAACCCAGAAGGAGCTGCAAAGTGGAGAGAAAAAGAGGAGTGGCCTTTATGGAAAAGTGGAGAGAAAAAAACCTTTACTTACACATAAAAAATTGTAAGTCTTGTTTTGAGCTGGCCAAAAAACATGTGGGTGGCTTCCCAAAAGTATGGAATAAGGTGCTTTGGTCAGATGAGACCAAAATTGACCACCAAAGTAAACACTATATCTGGAGCCAAACCAACCCAGCTCATCACACCAAAAACACCATCCCCATATTGAAACATTGTGACAGCATCATGCTGTGGGGATGTTTTTTTTGGCAGAAGAGACAGGGAAAATGGACTGAGTGATGAGAAAGATGGATGGTGCGAAATACAGGTATATTCTTGAGCAAAACCTTTCAGTCTGTCACTGATTAGAAATTGGGATGGAGGTTGACCTTCTAACAAAACAATAAGCCAAAAGCATACTGCTAAAGCAACACTTGAGTGGTTTAAGGGGAAATGTGTAAATGTTTTGCAGTGGCCTAGTCAAAGCTCAGACCTTAATCCAATTGAGAATCTGTGGACAGACTTAAAGATTGCTGTTCACCAAAGGAAACTATCTAACTTGAAGGAGCAGGCACAGTCTGGCCTTAAGGAATGGGCAAAAATCCCATTCAATTGTGGTACATAGACAAAAAATATCAAACAACAGAAACATCACATATAACAAGAAATCTGTCCATGTAATCATTAAATGACATTTTGAGAAATATAATGAAACAGTCTCACCGATGTCTGAAGTCCAATAAGGTCCTACGGTATCAATCCTTTATATAGCTCCTATCCCAAGCAAAGCATAGTCATCCTCTCACCCTATTAAGCTATTAAAGCCATGGTTTACCAAAGGCTTCCCCTATCAAGGGCAGTCCACAAGAATCTCTCCATACATTAGCCCTATTTTCAGTATCTGCCTCTCATATAGGGAAGATATAGAACTAATGTATAGAGGATAGGATAGCTGCGGACTGCTCATATTAGGGCGGGGAGACTTTGTGAAACCAGGACTCCAGTGTAATATCAGAGAGTGTGTTCAGCACGGCTGGTGGTTTTGTCACACTCAAAAAGAGCAAGCGTGACTTAACATTTGTCAAAATGAATTAGAAATGGTTCAGTGCAGACTTTCATTCACCTACGGCTGATGCCAATGATTACATTGGCAAACCACCTGACTGGCTGTCCATTGCCTGTCTTTTACCCTGTTCTGCTGCAACCAGTCGAGAAGGCCCAAGCTCAGACAAGCATCTACTCCCTATTCATCATGTCATCTATGCAAGAGTTGGACTGAAGCACCTTGGGCCCACCAGACAAAATCATTCTTGGGGCCCACTGTGTAGTCACTGTAATGCTGCGGTAGCACACTTGTGCAGTGATGAGGCAGTGACCCACAAAGTTCAAACACAAAACTCCTTTAATGTGTTTCTTCACAGCATTAAAGTCCAATTCACACAAGCGCATATAATATTAGTACATAGTATCAGTGTCCATTTCACCGCACTACATACTACACGGCATCTTTCCGTTTACACAGTCACTAAACACGCTGGACCTCCCTTCGTCCAGTAGCCGTGGGCAACTGCAGCGCCATGTTAAAGTCTCTTTACTCACACTTACAGCCGTATACAGTAGATCATATCCTCCTGTTTGCAGTCGATACGCACGCCAGTCCTCCTCTGACCAGTTACCGAGGACAACAGCACCGATCCTCCAGATTGCAGCCGGGAACCACATCCTCCTGTTTGCAGTCATTACACATGCCAGTCCTCCTCTGACCAGTTACCTTATACGACAGCATAGCTGTGTACACTGTGGGTGCCAGGCCTCTTGGCTCCGCTCTGTGTTGTGTCACTACACACACAAAGCTCTGCATAATCTCTCCTCTGCACTCTCACTTATAACAAACTGAAACTGGCCCTGACACACCCATATCTGTTACTGCAGGGCTTTTAACTTGAATCTGTGGTCTTCAGCCACATGGAAAACCCAGGCTTGGAATGAAACGCAGGGGTGAACCTAGCCTCTGTGCTGCCTGAGGCGAACTGCAAAACGGCGCCTCCCAATTCGAGCGAGGAAGGTTGCGGCGCGCACAGCGCGTCGCGGCAAATTTTAGGCCACGCCCTGACCACACCCATCTCACAACTAGTCACACCCATGTCCACGCCCTGACCACACCCATTTAGCACTGGTGATCACACTGACTGGTACTATGGGCACACTGGTACTGAGTAAAAGAAAGAACAGAGAGAGAAACAAGAAAACAGAGAAAGGAGAGAGAGAAATAAATAAACAAAAGAAAGGGAAAAGAAAGAACAGAGAGAGAAAAGAACAGAGAGAGAAAGAAAAAAAGACGGTAAAGAAAGAACAGAGAGAAAGAAAGAACAGAAAAAGAAAGAGGGGACAGAAAAAAAGAACAGAGAGAAAAAAAGAAATAGGGGAAAGAAAGAACAAAGAGAGAAAGAAAGAACAGAGAGATAGAGAGAAAGAAAGTTGGAAAACAAAGAACAGAGAGAGAGAAAGAGAAATAAAGAAAACAGATAGAAAGAACAGAGAGAGAGAGAAAGAACAGAAAGATAGAGTGGAAAGAAAGAGAAAGAAAGAAAGAACAGAGAGAGAAAGAAAAAAAGACGGGAAAGAAAGAACAGAGAGAAAGAAGAACAGAAAAAGAAAGAGGGGACAGAAAAAAAGGACAGAGAAAAAAAGAAATAGGGGAAAGAAAGAACAAAGAGAGAAAGAAAGAACAGAGAGATAGAGAGAAAGAAAGATGGGAAACAAAGAACAGAGAGAGAGAAAGAGAAATAAAGAACAGAGATAGAAAGAAAGAGGGGAAAGAAAGAACAGAGAGAAAGAAAAAGAACAGAGAGAGAAAGAAAGATGGGAAAGAAAAAAACTACTGAATAATGGCCCCATATACTGCTGCATACAGTATAATGGCCCCACATGATGCTCCATACTGAATAATGGCCCCACATAATGATGCATACAGTATAATGGCCCCATATGATGCTCCATACTGAATAATGGCCCCATATACTGCTGCATACAGTATAATGGCCCCACATGATGCTCCATACTGAATAATGGCCCCATATACTGCTGCATACTGTATAATGGCCCTATATACTGCTGCATACATTATAATAGCCCCACATGATGCTCCATACTGTATAATGGCCCTATATACTGCTGCATACAGTATAATAGCCCCACATGATGCTCCATATGAATAATGGCCCATATACTGCTGCATACAGTATAATAGCCCCACATGATGCTCCATACTGAATAATGGCCCCCATATACTGCTGCATACTGTATAATGGCCCCATATACTGCTGCATACAGTATAATAGCCCCACATGATGCTCCATACTGAATAATGGCCCCATATACTGCTGCATACTGTATAATGGCCCCATATACTGCTGCATACAGTATAATAGCCCCACATGATGCTCCATACTGAATAATGGCCTTGCATAAAAAAACTACTCACCTCTGCCCGTTCCAACGCTGATATTGCTTCCTCATCTATCACACACACAGCGTCTCACACATACACACACACACACACATACACACAGCGTCACACACACACAGCAGCTTCACACACACACACACCACACACACACAGCAGCTTCACACACACACCAGCTTCACAGGCACAGCGGCCAGACTCACCTCTCCATGATCCGGCAGCTTCTCCTCACTTCCTCTCACACATTATGAGTTCTGCTCTGCCGCCCCCTGGCTGCCGCCGCCTGAGATAACAGCTCAACTCGCCTCATTATAGCGGTGCCAGTGATGAAACGGACTGCACGACTATCTTCCTGCAGTCTTATTTTTAGTCTGCATTGCAGTCACAGCTGCGCCCGTGACTACCATGCACTCCTATGGCCTTCATACACCTCTGCGCACAACCTGGGGAGAACACACAGTGACCCCTACCTATGACATCGGCCACTGCTTCATCATTGCAATCACAGCTACACTTGCTACTGCAATGCCCCTCATGACTTCAATATGCCTCCGTGTGCATCCTGGCGAGAAACAAACAGTGACCCCTACCTGTGACACCGGTCGCTGCCTCACACTACATATAAATAAATACAAGACCACCAATTGTGTGATAAAACACGCTAACATCAGGGTATAATATAAGGTAGTACACATCCTAATGATATAGCAGGGGTTGAGGTAGTCCTCATAAAATATAATGTATATCCCTTCATAGAATATCATGTAGCCACCTCACAGAATATAATGCAGCCCTCACACAATATAATGGTGCCCCCCTCATAGAATATAATGTAGCCCCCCTCATGGAGTATAATGCAGCCTCCTCATAGGGTATAATGCAGCCCCCTCATAGGGTATAATGTATCCCTCCCCATAGAATATAATGCAGCCCCCCCAATATAGTATAAAGCAGCCCCCCATAGAATATAATTCACTCCCTTAGAGTATAATGCAGCCCCCCTCATAGGGTATAATGTAGCCCCCCATAGAATATAATGTAGCAGCCTCATAGGGTATAATGCAGCTTTCCTATTATTATTGTTTCAACTGTATCGGCATCTATGATGCACTGGGGGGGCAACAGTGGTGGAGCAGCGGGTGAAAGCAGACAGTAGCCGGCTGTTGCGGCTAAAGCCTGTGCCGCTGCTAAAGATAAATGAATATTCATTGTTACCACCCCCATGGGCGTGGGGAGCAGTGAATATTAATTTCTCTTTAGCATCGGGCACAGACTTTAGCCGCAGTAGCCGACTCCTGCCTTGTTTCACTGCTGCTCCAATGCTGCAGCTCTGCTGGTGCAGAGCGGGCTCCCCTGACTCACGGACCGGAGAGCATTCACCGACACCATAGCAGCTGCGTAGTGTGCAGCAATTAGTGACACGCCACTGGCAGGGGGCCCCTGGGGCAGCGGAGGAACTAGGCAGCTGCCGGCCCTGTATGCCAGCAGATGTCAGTGCTTGGCTCACGGAGAATCCTCTGGTTCTCCGGTGGGCCAGTCAGACTCTGATTTATACTGTAGTTTACTATACCTCCTGGGGCTGCTGTTTCTGTTCCTAAACTGCGCCACATCTCATTTCCTGCACTGTCCTAACTCCATACCATCCTGCTCCTGCAACAGTCACTGCACAGCCATGTGAGCCACACACTTCTATCTTCGCACTGTGTTTCATAGTGCTAGATCCTACTGTAATGGATGGAGACTGCTAGGCATGCACCATTATCCTAGCACTTAACAAACCTGTTTTGGCAAGAGTATTCAGACACATGTAATTCATGTCCAGTTGTTTCTATGCTTGTGACAACTTTTAAATATAAATATTCAACTCAGTGTAGCCATATAACTGGCTTCAAATTGAAATCTCCCATGCCTTTTCTTTTAAGTAAAATAAATCAGTGCAAGTGCATGGAATAAGCTCTTTAAGGCTGATAAAAGAAGAGACTGCTACACCAGTTTATAACCATCATATTATCAGAAAAGGATACATTGTCCAGGGGAGTTTTTGATATCTTCTCCAGGATATGAGGTAGTGTTCAGCTTTTCTGAAAGAGGGAATTGATCATCAACTGTGACAAAAATCTTCTCTGCGCTCATATTCTTTTCCTCGATAAATGAAGACCTTGTTCTGCAAATGTATTTAAACATATTACTTATAATTGTCATTAAACCTTTTATTAAAAGAAATTTAAAAAATACTTAATTAGCAATGTTGGAAATATACTCCTCAACACTGAATTTGCAATATGGAAATCGATACAGATGTAACGATATGTGTGACGACACAGTGATAAGCCTTAATTATGCCAGACATATTGTTCAGTAGGTCCAGGGACATGAGCCATTGTTGATATGAGCCTGCAAGTTGACTCTTGTTATATGTAAATCTGTGGAATGCCTGCTGATTATGTATTGCATCAGCCCCTTGCAGTTACTAGTCTACAAACTTTGGGGAACAAATCTTTGTTAAATTGTGGAATACCTGCTGATTTACATACGGTATCATCCCTTACCATTTTCTAGATTACACATATTAGATGACAAAGATGCAGGTTCATTGAACAATAGAACAATGAGGGATTACCTCCTCCCACCTTCCTCCAATCCTGTGTAAGAATGTCCTGAATGAGGGGGTGATGTCTCCCTCTCCAGTGAGACTCTACTGGACATCAGCCAAGGAACTGTGTAGCCCTGGTACACAATACCAGGAGGATGAGTGGAGAGGTAACAGTTAAGGTCTCTTCATGACATCATGTACACTTCTGACACACCAGCAGGGGTGTGGAAGGGAGTGATTTAGTCGGTCAGTTTCCTGTCCTTGGACAGAGTAGACGTGTCCAGCCTGGTTCTTGATCAGTTCAGAAAGTGGAGGCTAGTACAGGTGGTCTAGTTCACCTCAGCCTAGTCAGAGCTGTGCCCCACTGGAAGACAGACTGAAATATCTATCAAGAGTCGAGCAAATCGAAGGGCAAAGTGGAAAGATTATTGAAAAAGTGCTTTTGGCTTGGAGAAGTCCTGCACATTGCTACGGTCACTGGGGACCGAAGGATCACTATTAGCTTCAAGCATAGTGGTAAGAAAACCAGGGATTTACCGGACCTTAGGTCGCGGCAAACAGCCCCAAATAGTCAGTACGTAACCGGAGTCAGGTGGAATAGGGACTTTGAGTCAAGCGCAGACAAAGTAAGAACCTAGTTTCATCATTTGGAAGGCTCCACCACAAATCTGACTGGGCAGTACAGCTTTGGAATAGCTGGAATCGTAGAGGGAACTACGCTGCAGGCTGGTTGTACTCATCGTGTTGAAAGTAAAGGAGGCCCCTAACTTGCTTAGCCGTTGCCTCAAAGTCATCCTCCCCCAACCCATCAGCCCCTGGGTCCTGCCTTACCATCTTGCAAGTAAAGGTATGGAAAGACGCTGACCGTTGTGAGACTGTGTTATTTATCTGCACCCGACTTCACTAACTTCATAGACTTTGAGGGACCAGTCCCACCTGTAGGGGACCCGACATCTAGCTGCCTCACCATCCCCTCAGAGATCTACAGCAGCGCTGGTACAAATTACCAGAAGACTACAGGTGGCGTCACGAACTGTATATAAATCTATCCCCTGTAAATATTTCCCCAACATACGCCAGACCGCCAGGGCCACAGACCGAGCCACAGCTACCTGTGACAAATCCCATAGACTTCCATGGGCTCGGCTTGAGTACCCCATTGCCCTGGTAACCCACAATTGTGGTGGGGGTCGACACAGAACCATGGCTCCAACTGGTGGAACACAGATCTGCTCCACTTCCCATCACTGAAACCACAACGATGTTTGGAGGCTCAGATTTGGACAATCAGGTCACTGTTGACATACCTACAGTACTCGGTCAGCTTCCTAAGTTTGCCGCTCCTCCTCTTTGTGAGTGCCCAGCAAAAGCGGTGTTTACTGGTTAGGGTTAGTTGGCTGGATGCCCTGAAGTTGTAATGTTCTAATCCTGATGATCCAGCAGAAAGGTCATTTGCACCATCTTGTGTACTTCTGGGATTGTACTGTGTTATTTACTTTTGGTGCTCCAATAAGTATTACCCAGTGTGGTACCCTCACCCTGGGTTGTCTGAGTAGTATTCTGCCCACAGGGAAGGCGGTGCAGGCTTTCTGTGGGATTGAGATTTGGCCAGTGCATAGTCTTTCTAAAGACCGCCAGGCCAGTGGACAAGAGCACCCACTGACCCTTGTGTCTCCACAATATGTAAATGATGAAAACATGGAAGTAAAATGTTCAATACATTTTCACTTTATTCAGAATCTAGTAAGTACAGAAAGACAAGCATCTACCGCCTTGGATGCTGTCAAAAGTTTATTAATGGTTGCCTGTGAAAATGTTTGACTCATGAATTCATTTGAAAAATATTTAGACTTGGAGTCCTCAGTGGTTGATACCTTTTAATGGCTAACTGAAAAGATGGTAACAAATTGCAAGCTTTCGAGATACTCAGGTCTCTTCATCAGGCATAGATAATACAAACATCTGAAGAATCAATATTTATACACAAAATAGCACAGAAAAAATGCATAGGTAGGACAAAGTGACATGAAGCAGAACTGTCATTATGGCAGAGGGATTAACATAATATGACTAGTTCTTAGATAAGGAGTGAAGGTTTTATTACCCTCTGATTGGGGTCGGGTATTGTGTTGTGATGACCCTAAAAGGTCAGGGAGGCAGATTCCTTATTGTTGTAGAACGACATAAAACTCTGGGATATATTCATCCCAGCACTTAAGAGTGTCAAAGGTCATCATAAGTTTATTTCCAGACTTTTCTATCCTTCTCAGATTTGAAGTTAGATTTTAATACAAGTATTCCATTTTCTGTCATGCTATGACCCGGGGATACAAAAGTGTTTGGCCACAGGTAAATCCATTCTTTTTTTTTATCGTGTGGCGATGAGAATTCATCCCTTGTTCTCAGTTTTTGCCCGGTCTCCCCCACTACAGACCCCAGTTGGAATTTAGTACATATAATTAGGTACACCACATTAGATGTGATGCAGCTGAAAGTACCTGGTATCTTGTAGTCTGATGGGAGTTGGGGGATCTTTATCCTGTCCGTGGTCATTATAGATGTACAGGGGCTTGCATTTCTTTTGTCTGCAAGGAAAGGTTCCTGCAGCTGTTGGGGAGGACAGGGAGCTTTGACAATGATGCTTCTTAGATTTGGGGGCTGCCTAAAACTAGTAGTGGGGGGGTCTGGAAATATGGATTGTAATCGGGCATCTTTTTGTAGTAAAGGTTGTAGTTTCCGTGCAGCTCCCCTTAGCATCTCCAGACTTGGATTGTAGGTGACCACTAGAGGCACCCGGTTTATTTTCTTCTTTAGCTTTGTAATGTAGCAGGTGATTCCTTGATTTTTCTGGTTGGCTCTTGTAATTTGGTTTTCAATTGTTCTTGGATGGTAGCCCTGGTTCAAAAAAGTCTTTCTGAGGGACCAAGGTGTTCATCTCTATCCATGGGGGTGGTACATATACGGTTGTATCTGATGGCTTGGCTGTAGACAATAGAGTTTTTTATGTGTTTAGGATGGAAACTGTCCCATTTAAGATTGTTGGACGGTCGATTGGCTTCTGATACAGGGATGCATGCAATTAACCAAGATTGATTCTGGTAGTTCTATTTGCAATAGTGATCAATGAAGTCCCAGATGTATCCGAAAAGAGACAAGTCTGGAGACAATGCAGGCAATGGTAGCACATTTAGGCCATGCAGGTGCTCACAATAGCAAAATAGTCTGTTGTTTCTATTGAAAAATGGCTAACAGCATGCTCACAGTAGCACCAACCACAGCCACTCTGGCGTTGTCCTGTTGAAAAATGACTGTTGCTTTTTGCGATTGAACCAGGTATATTTTCCCTAAAGGCCTGGTATTTTTAGAGAAAAAAAATGTTTAAAAGGGTTTCCCCCGTAATACCAGGGTTTGACCTAGTCTTGTCTCGATCGGGCCCTTTGGCCCCGAACGTTTTAAAATTTTTTTCACTTTAATGCCTATAGACAAAAAAATCTGGCCACAATTGTTCGCCTTGATCTAAAATGTGCCCCTGGTTTGGTAGGTCATAAGATGGGGGAGGTTCCTTTAAAAATTTTTTGGTAAACTTGTAAAGTATTTTTTAAAGTTTTGTTTGTTTAATGGGAAAATCTATAAAACCCTTTCTTTTAGGGGGACGTTTAATCTTAAATTGAAGATTTAAGCTGGCTTCTTGTGATGAGAACACAAGAGTGCGCTCTAAGCCCCCCAGTTCATATGACTTCCTGCATGAAAAAATTTTTGAACGACTTGAAGTCCATTCCAGTTTGTAGAAAAGTCAGGGGGGACACAATTTAGGGCCCGGGTAACTAAGGTTCCAAAAAAAACACTAGAAATTATAGTCAGACACCCTGGCTCCATTTTTGTTAAAATATTAGGGATTTGTGCGCCTGGGTCTATGGTTTGGGAGACATATTTTTGGCATATGGGCCATTCTAATGTATGCTTAAATTGCAATGCAGTGCGGATTCCCATCAGCCCCAAAATAAAATTTGGGGGGCTTTGGTATGGGATCACTGTGAGCAAAAGGTAACGTTTTTCAATTTTGATTTCAGGCTCCTATTACCCTCACTACCTTCGAATTTGGTTCCTCAATTTTTTTAGACAAACTCTTGGATATCTCATGCTAAATTTTACTTTAAAATATATAGCATTTTTAGTTTTGTAATTTTGTCTGCACTGCTTGTTCAAGAATCTAATTAAATTAAAATTTTTTAAATTTATCAGT
>JARQOD010000004.1:71945179-71976317 GCA_033576555.1 Oophaga sylvatica | reverse complement strand
GGGGAAAAACCCCCAAGAAGTTAGGCTGCCAAAAGGGACACAGCGGTACCGGGTGCCGGTAAACCCTGGGCATTCTTGAAGATGTAAGGGAAAGCACAGGGCAAGAAAGGAAATACTCTGTGATGACCCGTGACAAACTGTTCTGAACGGCTACTGAAAATGGAAAACAATAAACTCTTTTTTGTTAATTTGGAACAGGACCTGTCTCTGTTTGAAAGCAGTCCTCAGCAGCTCAAAAGGGATCCGGATGGAACCGAGGTGAGATGCAAGGCACAGATCAAAGGGACATTGGTGTTATGGGCAGGAACCAGGGCGTGATTGGCAACCGTTTCAGCAACGACTACGGCCTTGCGCCCCCTACCTTGGCGTAGAAAGGCAGGATCCCGCAACCGGAGCGTGGGAATTCCGGGATGTGATAAAGGGAAGATGAAGATTTTTTTAAAAGGGGACTTAATGGATTCTTAAGGCCGGTTCACACTAGCGATTTGATGCAAGTTAGTCGAAACGACTTACTCCATCAAAAAGCGGCAGGGCCCCCACCCCTCTCGGACCAATGCGCGGCGGCATAAAAAAAACGCAGCCGCGCACTCTGGTCTAGAGCGGGCGTCCGTGCCGGGTGTTGATGCGAGTAAGTCGTGCAACTAACTCGCATCAAACTCGCTAGTGTGACGCCGGCCTAATACTTTGGATGTGACTGATACCCTGGATGTGACTGACACTTTAATCATCCCAGGCATATTAATGACAACACTCACCTGGGGATTATATTAGAGCAAAACGTTGTTCATCATAGGGAACTTTGTGGCATGTAATGTAAGAAAATTGAAAAAAATTTTTTAACATGGTTTATAAAAATTCACAGATTTTCAGCAAAGAAAAAAACTGATCAAAAAGGTAGAGAAGAATACCTCTTACAAAGCAATAAATCTAGTGTAGAGTCTTCAAGTCCCAAATTGTTTTTCCTACCGCTTATAACAATCAATATGGTCACATTATTTCCATCATAAAAAAGTATTTACCCATTTTAAATACTGACCCTATAGTGAAAAAAACTTTGGAAAATGGGTAATATTTATTCAAAAAGGGGTCTGACTATTGGGAATTACTGTCTCCAAGTGACCAACGATAGGGTTAATTTGATTGCAGCAGATAAAACAAATTGTTGGTAACCAAAGACTCCTATCGGTGCAGACATAAAACAGTGGAACTTGCAGTTATATGAGCTATACCAAACATTTTGCTTCTTATCAAACAAAAGAAACTTTTAATATAAAATCAATGATGAATTGGTGGGAGCACATATTTAGTGTACCTTATCTCTTGTGAGAAATGCAAAGTCCAATATGTTGGTGCACCACCAGAACACTGCGCAAACGGTTATCAGAACACATTTATGATGCCACAAAACCACACAAAGCGCAGTCTGTCTGTGTTTCAAAGCATTTTCGCACGTTCTCTCCAGTAATTGTCTGATTTTAAAAATTATTGCAATCGAAAAACTAAATATAGACACCGAGGAGGGGACATAGTGCATGATTTGCATAAAAAAGAAGCACGCTGGATTCTGCGTTTAACCCCTTAACCCCCAAGGGTGGTTTGCACGTTAATACCGGGCCAATTTTTACAATTCTGACCACTTCTCTTATGTGGTTATAACTCTGGAACGCTTCAACGGATCTTCGCGATTCTGAATTGTTTTCTCGTGACATATTGTACTTCATGATAATGGTAAAAATTTCTCAATATACCTTGTGTTTATTTTTGAAAAAAACACAAAAATGGCAAAAATTTTGAAAATGTTTGCAATTTTCAAAATTTGAATTTTTTTTCCCTTAAACAGAGAAATATGTCACACAAAATAGTTAAGAATAACATTTCCACATGTCTACTTTACATCAGCACAATTTTGGAACCAAAAGTTTTTTTGTTAGGAAATTATAAGGGTTAAAAGTTGACCAGTGATTTCTCATTTTTACAACAAAATTTACAAAGCCATTTTTTTAGGGACCACTCACATTTGAAGTCACTTTGGACGGGTCTATATAGCAAAAATACCCAAAAGTTTACACTATTCTAAAAACTGCACCCCCAAGGTGCTCAAAAACCACATTCAAGAATTTTATTAAACCCCTTCGGTGCTTCACAGGAGCTGAAGCAACGGGAAGAAAAAAATTATATTAACTTTTTAGCCACAAAAAAAATCTTTTACAAACTTTTTTTTATTTCACAAGGGTAAAAGGAAAAATGGGCAATAAATTTTTTGGCAATTTCTCTTATACGCTGAACCCCAAATTGGGGGAAACCCACTATTTGGGCGACGGCAAGCTCGAAGGGAAGGGCCCCTTTGACTTTTTTCAACAAAAGGGGTGGATTGAGATGGACCCATGTCCCTGTTTGGGAAACCCAGAGCGCCTAAACGTGGAAACCCCCCACAAGTGACACCATTTTTGGAAACAACCCCCTAAGGAACATCTAGATATGTTTTACACTTTGAACCCCAAAGTGTTTCACAAAAAGTTAAAAATGCCTGGTGGGAAAAAAAAAAAAACAATTTTCCCACAAAAATATTTTTTAAATCCCAAATTTTTGATTTTTCCCAAGGAAAAGGACCCCAAAAGTTTGTCCAATTTGTCCTGAGTACTCTTAACCCCAATGTGGGGGGGGGAAACTGTTTGGCGCACGGGGGCTTGGAAAGGAACAGAACGTTTGGGAAAGCAAACATTGATGGGGGGCATGTTTTTTGTAGTACCCCAGAGAGCCTAAACAGGGAAACCCCCCACAATGACCCCATTTTGGAAGCTAGACCCCCTAAGGAACTTATCTAATGTTGGTGAGCACTTTGAACCCCACATGCTTCCACAAGTTAAAGTAGGCTGAAAATAAAAAATCCTTTTTTTTTCACAAAAATATCTTTGCTCCAATTTTTATTTCCCATAGGTAACAGGAGAATGGACCTCAAAATTGTTGTCCAATTTGTCCTGAGTACGCTGATACCCAATGTGGGGGAAACCACTGTTAGGGGCATGCAGAGCTCGAAGGAAGACCCTTTGACTTTTTCAACCAATTGCTGGAATTTTGCGCCATGTGCATTTGGAGAGTCCTGAGCGCCTAAACAGTGGAAACCCCCACAATGACACCATTTGGAAATAGACCCCCAAGAACTTATCTAGATTTGGTGAGCATTTGAACCCCAAGTGCTTCACAAAGTTTATAAGTAAGCCTAAAATTAAAAAATCTTTTTTTTTTTTCACAAAATGATTTTTTTCAGCCCCAATATTTTATTTTCCAAGGTAACAAGAACTACCAAAAGTTATCAATTTGTCCTGAGTACTGTTACCCCAATATGTGGGAGTAAACTACTGTTTGGGTGCATGGATCGAAGGGAAGTAGTGACTTTGGTTGACTTTGATGGAATTCTGGGACGCATGTCGTTTGGAGAGCCCTGATGCCCTAAACAGTGGAAACCCCCCACAATGACCCCATTTTGGAAAATAGACCCCACAAGGAACTTATCTAGATGTGTGGTGAGCACTTTGAACCCCAAATTGCTTCACAGAAGTTTATAACGTACAGCCTAAAAATAAAAATCCTTTTTTTTTTTTACAAAAATGATTTTTTTCGCCCCCAATATTTTATTTTCACAAGGTTAACAGGAGAAATTGGACCCCAAAATTTGTTGTCCAATTTGTCCTGAGTACGCTGATACCCAATATGTGGGAGAAAACTACTGTATGGGTGCACGTCGGGCTCGGAAGGGAAGTAGTGACGTTTTGGATTGCAGACTTTGATGGAATGGTCTGGGGGCGTCATGTCGCATTTGGAGAGCCCCTGATGCGCCTAAGCAGTGGAAACCCCCCACAAGTGACCCCATTTTGGAAAATAGACCCCACAAGGAACTTATCTAGAAGTGTGGTGAGCGCTATGAAGCCCCAAGTGCTTCACAGAAAATTTATAACATACAGCTGTAAAAACAAAAAAATCATTTTTTTTTTTACAAGAATGATTTTGTCGCCCCCAGTTTTTTATTTTCACAAGGGTAACAGAAGAAATAGGACAAATTGCACAATAAATCTTGTGGTCCAGAGTACGCTGATACCCCATATGCGGGAGTAAACTACTGTTTGGGCGCATGGCAGAGCTCAGAAGTGAAGGAGCACCTTTTGACTTTTTCAACGCAGAATTGGCTGGAATTGAGATCAGACGCCATGTCACATTTGGAGAGCCCCTGATGTGCCTAAACAGTGGAAACCACCTAATTCTAACTCCAACCCTAACCCCAACACACCCCTAACCCTAGTCCCAATGCTAACCACAAACCTAACCCTAACACACCCCTAACCTAATCCCAACCCTAACCCTAATCCTAACTTTAGCGCCATCCCTAACCCTAACTTTAGCCGCAACCCTAATCTTAACCATAACCCTAATGGGAAAATGGAAATAAATAAATTTTTTTAATTTTATTATTTTTCCCTAACTAAGGGGGTGATAAAGGGGGGTTTGATTTCTATTTATAGCGGGTTTTTGTGATTGGCAGCTGTCACGCTAAAAGACGCTTTTTATTGCAAAAAGTAGTTTTTTTGCATCACCACATCTTGAGAGCTATAATTTTTGCATATTTTGGCCCACAGAGTCATGTGAGGTCTTATTTTTTGCGGAACGAGGTGTCGTTTTTATTGGTGCCATTTATGACCACGTGACATTTTTTGATCGCTTTTTATTTCGATTTTTGGGAGGTTAGAATGAACAAAAATCAGCAATTCATGAATTTCTTTTGAGGGAGGCGTTTATACCGTTCCGCGTGTGGTAAAATTGATTAAGCAGTTTTATTCTTCGGGTCAGTACAATTATGGCGATACCTCATTTATATCATTTTTTAATATTTTGGTGCTTTTATAGAATAAAAACAATTTTATATAAAAAATCATTATTTTTGCATCGCTTTATTCTGCGAGCTATAACTTTTTTATTTTTTCGCTGATGATGCTGTATGATGGCTCGTTTTTTGCGGGACAAGATGACGTTTTTAGCGGTACCATGTTTATTTATATCGGTCTTTTTGATCGCGTGTTATTCCACTTTTTGTTCGGCGGTATGATGATAAAGCATTGATTTTTTGCTTCGTTTTTTTTTTTTTTTAAGGGGTTCACTAAAGGGGTTAACTAGTGGTACAGTTTTATAGGGGGGGTCGTTACGGACGCGGCGATACCAAATATGTGTACTTTTATTGTTTTGTTTTTTTTATTTACAGGAAGAAATGAATTTATTGGGGAATTTTTTTTTTTTTTTTTTGATTTTTTTTTACCACTTTTTATTTTTATTTTTTTTACTTTTTTACTTTGTCCCAGGGTGGGACATCACAGTATTTTAGCAGATCGCTGGTGTGACAGTGTGCACAGCACTCTGTCACACCAGCGATCGCTCTGGCATCGCTGCTCCTCAGCGCCTGCTCTCAGCAGGCACTGAGGAAGCCGCCTCCCTGCAGGACCCCGGCGCTATCTTGGATCCGGGGACCTGGAGGGAGGACGGACCCTCGGAACAGCGCGACACATCGCGCTGCTCTGCGGGTCTCAGGGGAGTGCGCAGGGAGCCCCCACCCTGCGCTATCCTCCCCTGTGCCCCAGGTACACCGCGATCATGTTTGATCGCGGTGTGCCAGGGGTTAATGTGCCGGGAGCGGTCCGCGACCGCTCCTGACACATAGTGCCGGGTGTCAGCTGTGATAATTAGCTGACACCCGGCGGCGATCAGCTGTGCTCCCCTTGGGAGCGCAGCTGATCGCCCTGGACGTAATATTCCGTCCATGGGAATTAAGTACCAGGTCACATGGACGGAATATTACGTCCAATGGGATTAAGGGGTTAAACACTAGCGCTCCCTTAGGTTTGAACCAGAAAATAGACTTAAGTTATTTTTATTAGTTTTTTCTCATAATTTAATTTTTGATATATAGAAATAATCTTTAAGATGCTGCTCTGTAGTTTTGATCTCCATATGTTTTTTTTTTACTAAAACACTGTCTGAAGGTGTCTGGTTTCTTGTACGTGTAGTGCACCTTGTTGATTGGTATGTCTTCTAACAAACATTGCTTACTCATCAGCTGTTTCACAAATGTCATTTCCTCTCCTGAGCAGGATATCTAGTCAGGAGATTTGTTTTTTATTCATTATGATTAAGACCCATACATGGGTCGAAAAGAGTAAAAGTTTATGCTCATGTGGGATTAGTTATTCCTTTCTGTCTTGATCTCTAAAACTGATTTTTAAGAGGAATTGAATAAAGAATTTTTTTTTTTAAATCAAGAAGATGTGCTGGATAATTATGGATTAAGAATGGAATCAAGTAAACTCGTTTTTGTTAAGTTGGAACTGGACTCTGTCTTTGTCTGAAAACACCAGAAAGCAGTCCTCAGCAGCTCAGAAGGGATCTGGATGGAACCGAGAGCGGGATGCAAGGTACAAATCAAAGGGGACAGTGTGTGTATGTAGCGGGAGACCAGGGCGTGATTGAGCAACCATTGTCAGCCACGACTACGGCCCTGGCTCGCCCCTACATAGTGATGATTTTGACTCCATGGGTGTTTTACAGAAATAAGCAGCAATGGATATTGCTAAGTGAAAATTGCAAATCTACCATTGTAGTGCCCAGTACATTGTAGTGTCTAGTACTTTATGCCCAGCTCGTGATTTTGGAGACATGCACATGTAAATTAAGCGGAATCTCATTGCTATAGAAATGCCAAACATGTACAAGCTAAATGTGGTTTAGGCACACTGTGGCGCTCAGAAGGGAGGGAGGTATTTGGACTTGGGAGCTCATAATCTGCTAGATTTGTTTTGGGGGTGGCGAGCCATAGTGTTTTTCCAGAGACTTTGTGCTACTAGTAAAGTGGAAGCCCCCTCTTTCCATTAAAAGATGATGGACCTGAGTAGAGACTTGCTTTTTTGTGGATTGAGTTGAAGCTTTTATTGTGAACAATTTACCAAACATTCTGAATTACATTTATCCTGCGCTTTACCCTGAGCGCTTATACAGTGGGGAAAAAAAAGTATTTAGTCATCCACCAATTGTGCCAGCTCTCCCACTTAAAAAGATGAGAGAGGCCTGTAATTGACATCATAGGTTGACCACAACTATGAGAGTCAAAATGAGACAACAAATCCAGAAAATCACCTTGTCTGATTTGGCAAGATTTATTTTGCAAATTGAGGTGGAAAATAAGTATTTGGTCACCCAAAAACATGCAAGATTTCTGGCTCTCACAGACCTGTAACTTCTTCTTTAAGAGACTCCTCTGTCCTCCTCTCATTACCTGTAGTAATGGCACCTGTTTGAACTTGTTATCAGTATAAAATACACCTGTCCACAAACTCAAACAGTCACACTCCAAACTCCACTATGGTGAAGACCAAAAAGCTGTCGAAGGACACCAGAAACAAATGTGTAGCCCTGCACTAGGCTGGGAAGGCTGAATCTGCAATAGGCAAGTGGCTTAGTGTGATGAAATCAACTGTGGGAGTAATAATAAGAAAATGGAAGACATACAAGACCACTGATAATCTCCCTAAATCTGGAGCTACACATAAGATCTCACCCCGTGAGGTCAAAATGATCACAAGAACGATGAGCAGAAATCCCAGAACCACACGGGGGACCTAGTGAATGACCTGCATAGAGCTGGGACTACTGTAACAAAGGATACCATTAGTAACACACTACACCGCCAGGGACTCAGATCCTGCAATGCCAGATGTGTCCCCCTGCATAAGCCAGTACATGTCTGGGCCCGTCTGAAGTTTGCTAGAGAGCATTTGGATTATTTAGAAGAGTATTAGGAGAATGTCATATAGTCTGATGAAACCAAAGTAGAACCGTTTGGTAGAAACAAAACTCATTGTATTTGGAGGAGACAGAATGCTGAGTTGCATCCAAAGAACACCATACCTATTGTGAAGCATGGGGGTGGCAACATCATGTTTTGGGGATGTTTCTCAGAAAAGGGACCAGGACGACTGATCCGTGTACATGAAAGAATGAATGGGGCCATATATCGTGAGATTTTGAGTGCAAACCTCCTTCCATCAGCAAGGGCATTGAAGATGAAACTTGGATGGGTCTTTTAGTCTTTCAGCATGATAATGATGCCAAGCACACTGCCAGGGCAATGAAGGAGTGGCTTCGTAACAGGCCCAGCGACAGGCCCAAAACATCACTGCTCTAGAGGAGATCTGCAAAGAGGAATGGGCCAACATACCACCAATAGTGTGTGCCAACCTTGTGAAGGCTTACAGAAAAACATTTGACCTCTGTCATTGGCAACAAAATATTGAGATGAACTTTTGTTAATGACCAAATATTTAAGTTCCTTATTAATTTACTTATTTTACTTATTTTCAAATAAATTTATATACCATATATACTCGAATATAAGCCGAGATTTTCAGCCCATTTTTTTAGGCTGAAAGTGCCCCTCTCAGCTTTTACTAGAGTCATTGTCCCAGTGGGTAGGCGGGGAGGGGGAGTGCAGGAGCCAGCGGCTGTCAGATCATACTCACCCCCTCCTGGCACTGTCTCTGTACTTCCCTGCTTCTCAGATGGTCTCTACCACCGCAGCTCTTCTTGTGTTCAGTGGTCACGTGGTACCGGTCATAAAACTAATGAATATGCACTCATGCCCACTCCCATAGGCGTGGAGCGCATATTCATTACTTTAATGAGCGGTACCACGTGACTGCTGAACACTGGAAGGAGCTGTCAGCACCGGGACAACGGAGAAGCAAGAGGTGCAGAGACCGCGACAGGAGGGGGTGAATAGGACGATGGGAGCCATGCGATATTCACCTGTCCCCGTTCCACCGCCGCGCTCCGCTCTGTCTTCTGCGTCATCTGGCTGTGTCACGCTCACCTCATTGTAGATTGTAAGCTCTGAAGAGCAGGGTCATTATTTTTTATTTACTTGTCAGATTATCGTTAACTTTGTAACTTATGACTGTTTTATATGAACTGCTGACTTGTAAAGATCTGCGGAACATATTTGCACTATATAAATAAAGGTTATTATTATTAGTAGATTGAAGATGGTGAAGTTCAAGCTCTTAGCTTTGCAATGTGTAGGAGGAAACAATCCTTTATGAGATCACAACTGCAGAAATGAGGGCTGGCTGCTTTGCTGACAGAGGGTGGAGTAGGGTGAACATGACAAACTGCTGGACTATGAGTGAGGTGCAGGCGCAAATGTTATGGTGGATTGAGAAAGATGTGATGTGCTTGTTGTCTGAGATCGGTCAAAAACAGCAGGCATGTCCACTTCCGTAATATCTGACGGGCTCTCACTCATAACTGTAGCAGGTAAACAAGTGGAGGTTCTGCCACTTGCCACATTGACGGTGGAGAAGAAAGCAGTAGATATGGTTAATGGGCCGGCCGGTGGTTGGCAAGGCACGCTAGTCCGCATTCTAGGGCAGTGAAATTACCAGACTGACGTATGTTGATTCCGTGTTTTCCAGTTCATACATGTAATAGACAAATTATTGGATTTTGCCTCTACTCAGTAGTTTTTTACAAAGATGGCAGATAACGTGACTTGAGTCATTCTTTGTGGTCTCAAAAAAAGGCCAGGCTAACCAACCCTTGCCGCCCCTGCGAACTCCAGATGCACAACCGCTGCTTGCCGCAGCCAGAGTTGGGACTGAGGATGTAGTGCTTGCCATGGTTGCATCACTCACTGTCTGTGTGGGAAGCAGGAGCATAAACTCCTCCTCCACCTACTCTGTTGAGCTACTCAGCTACATGCCTCTGGGTTCACTCCAAGTAGGATCTACAGCCTAATCATCATCCTCTCTTTTATCCCATTCCTTGCTCTGAGACTCACCATACTCCTCTTCCTGCCCTGATAGCACAGTACAATCCACATGCGTCTTAGGTATCTGAGTCGCATCACGATCACCTACACCCCCGGGAGGGTTAATGTCTGCAGACAAGGGTCTGGATTTTGCTCTGACCCCACTTCGTCCAGGCCCGTATCCAACTACAATTTTTTTTCCCATCAGTGCAGATGCTCTCCTCCTCTTGAGTCTTTTTTGGAGCAGAAATGTGATGCCCATGAAATGGAATGTGCAAACAGCTCTGAAGACTTGGCCATCCGTGGTTCCCCACAGTCAGTTGGGTCATTGGAAAGTTGTGACGTGGGGGAAACAAGGGTAATTGGGGTGCCCCTTATGAGGACTGCACTGTGTGTGACGTTAAGATGGAGGAAGAGGAGGAGAGGTCACTTGATGCAGAGATTGCTATCCACTGGAGCACATACTGTCCCTCATCTACAAGGCATACCCATATGCGGCTGCCAAAGAAAGGGAGTTGAGTAGCCCATCCAGTTATAGAAGTTGTCAAAATGCTGAGCAATTTGTCACTGCAGCAAAACAAACCTACTTCTCATCTCTCATATCATCCCTGTCTCACAAAACTAAACAGCTATTCTCTACTTTCAATTCTCTCCTTGTCCCCAGCCCCCCTCCCTAGTCACTCATCTCAGCTGAATACTTTGCCTCATTCTTTAAGCAGAAGATTGACAACATAATGCAAAGCTTTTGCCTGAAGTCCCCACAGCTGTTGCCTAAAGTCCTCATAACTACTCAACTCTGCTTCTGTGATGGTGAAGTTGGTTTTGGAGGGGAACAACTTCCCTCTTTACTCTCCAAATCATGTCTCACTACCTGTGAGCTTGACCCAATCCCATCCCACCTCATTGCAAACCTTCCAAAGTCTTCCTCAAATACTTGGCCTTATCTTGTATCTCGTCATACCTGACAGGACATTCAGTGTCTCCCACTCACACACCACTTCCTCATCTCACCCCATATATGTCAGTGTCCTCAAGGTACAGGTTTAGGACTCAAGCTCTACTTCATCTACACCTTCAGGCTGGGACAGCTCATAGAGTCTCACAGTTTTCAGTATCACCTCTATGCTGATGACACTCAGATCTACCCTCTGGACCTGATATCAGCTCCTTACTGAGCAGAATCCCTTAATGTCATTCCTTTATTTCATATTTCTTCTCTGCTATGTGTCTAAAACTTAACATGTATAAAACTGAATTTATAATTTTTTCACCATCTCATTCAAACCCCCAACTGACCTATATATCAAAATCAATGGCATGACTATGATCTTTCCTTCAAATCTAAGATCCAAGCTCCTTCCCCTTCCTGCCGAGCTCAACTCAAAAATATCTCCCGAATCAAGAGATTCCTCAACCATGAATCTGCAAAAACACTAATGCGTGTCCTCATCATCTTTTGTAAACTGTGATCCCTAATGGGCAGGGTCCTCTCTACTCCAGGGGCAGTCGGTGACTTGTATAGTTTCAGATTATTGTACTTGTTTTTATTCTGTATACCCTTTTCATATAAATGGCGCTATAACAATAAATAATAATAATATTACTGCTGTGCATCTGCCAAAGATAGGGAGTTGAGTAGACTGTACAGAAACTAAAGATTTCAAAAAACTGCACAATTATAATATTTCTACTCTGTGAAATTGATGATACTTTAGTGGTGTGTGTCAATTTTTGAGGGAAATGTTTGTACTCCAAGTTGGGTCTCTTTCATGTGTGTTGCTTGCAGCAGCAGGGTTCCTAAACCAGCCGGCCTTCAATTATATTCAGTCAACTAGCTATGTTACTATCCTTAAATTTGTGTAATATTTGTGACATACCAAGCTGATATTTGTGCCACTTGAGTGTGGCTAATCAAAAATCATGTTTAAGATGTTGCATGAGGTATCAGGGTTCGCAGTAAATGCTTGGTCAGACCCTGATACCTCATGTGTGGCGCCTCTGAGGGTTCAGTCGCCACAGAGGTATTGTGCCTCACCCAGAGGTGTGATACCCCATTCCCAGGTAAGGTGGGAGCACTACCCAGGACTCTAACACCTGCACCCAACAGACACTAGAACAGCTGGGCACCCTGGACATACCTTGTGGGAGGATGGTCTCATCCCAGGCTGAGATAGGAAAGGGTGTATGGGTGGGTGGAGTAGTAAGTAGCAAGGAGGAGTGAAGCTTGAGAAAGCACGAGGCAGAGTTAGAGAGTTCTGAACGGGAGGAGGAAGGAGTAGGACGTGTGGAGAAGCAGCTCCCAGTGAAGGGAGGCGGCAGTGAAAGGAAAGGAGTCTAGAGAGAGACTCAGAAGGGACTAGAAGCTGGAAGAGCTTAGTCCAGGAGTGGAGAGAAAGAAGCCGAAAGAAAGAGAAGCTTCTGGAGTGAGAGAGGAAGAGGTCCTAGGGATATGGAGAGAGCAGGAGCCATCGTCGGTCCAGGTCTGTTGGCAGAGGGACCAGGTCGCAGAGGGAACTCGACCCTTAGCCTAGTGTAGGATTTTATGACTCAGCTAGCAAGTCGACTGCTGTGATAGCATAGGGATCACAGACAATAACCACCATTATCTTCGCCATGGAGGTAGCTATATAGAATCAAAGGAACGCAGAAATAAGTCGTTGTCCAATAGGATTCGCAGCCGCTGATCTGGAACACTGTTGGTGAAGGTGCTGGAAGGATAGAAGGCGGGAAAATCAGCACAGTGAGACTGCCAGTGAAAGGAACACAAATATAGAAAGGAGTCCTGGAAAGGTGTATCCCAATCTACCTGGGGATTTGCTGAGCCCCTCACCTGGAGGACACTGTACCAAGCGGGCATCTGTATTGTACACATCAGAACTGTGAGTAAAGCTTTAGAAACTGCAACTCGCTGACTGTTTCTCAGTTTCTTCCTGCATCTCCTATTATACTCAGCTGCATCTCTCAGCACCATTACCTTAATACTACAACATCTACCTGCCCTGAGATCACAAGCTTTACCTGTGGAAAGCTATTTCACCTCTGCTGCATCACACCATCAGTCTCAGTGGATCTGCACCGCAGCGCTGGTCATCTCTGACCAGATACCACAGGTGGCATCACGAATACCTTACTACAAACTCTAAACACCCCCTGTAAATATTCCCCTTTCATTGGACGCCAAGGGCCACGAACCGGGTCACCGCCGCTGGACACATCCCTTCAATACACCGGCCCGGTACCGAGTATCCCACTACCCCTGACGGGCGAGCCACATGGTGTATGGCAGACTTCTGCTGTGCCATTTGCAAATTTCTACTGTTGGTCAGTTGATGACACTTTTCCTGCTGCTTGCACCTAATTTTAGCTGTTTGGGAAGCTTTTTGTCACTCCTTAAGGTGTTGTCTATGCATTTGGTTTCGCCTTCCATTGAAGCCAATGAGGTTGGGGTACATTCTTTGAACCGTTCGGCGAACAGAGGTCCGTTTGTCGAATCTGAACCTAACCCTGAAACGTTCGCTCATCTCTATTTATAACATTTGTTTTTTTCCTCAACTATTTTGAAAATTGAAGAAGTTAAACTGTCTGAACTTTTTTTTTTCTATTATTGAACACCAAATAACTTAAAAAGAGACAAAAAAAGATAAACACTCTAAACAGTCAAAATAGATGTGAATAGGACATGCTCTATGTTTCATGGATTGAACACATGGATCCATTTTTAAAATTTATGTGGGTATGGATCAATGAAATTCAATGGGTCCATGTGGTGCCATGTTTTGTGGTTACAAAATGGACAACAAGCGAAACAATGTGTGATCATAATGTACATTTCTAGGCCGAATATCAAAGAAATGCAACTATATCAAGTATTGTTACTGCATTTTGTTATCAGAATTGTCTTTATTTGTAAATAATTACATTGTTCATAAAAAAGCATGTCAGGAGATCCTAGTAGAATTACCGGTACTTTACATGACAGAAAATAGCGACATGTCTTATATGTCCATTAGTATGATGAACTTGGTTTACAGTAAGATAGACTAATAAAGGTTTATAATGACTGACTCTCAATGTGTTACAAATAAGGATCTGTATTATAAATATAAAAATAATGTATTTTTTTAACAAATATTCACCTTTAAAAGCCTTGTGTGGAGTAGAAGAGTATATGCCGCCTCAGTGTAGTTCTCACAGTCCAAGTGTAGGTCTCTAAGCTTGTATAGGTATCTTGGAAAATAAATAGGAAATATGTATTGTGAGAAAACTACACAATATCTGTACATGTGTTTTTAAACCAATGTCATAATCAATAAATGTTTCCTAACAATTCACACTACAAAACAATGTATTCACTTTGTTGCATAAATTAATGACATCATTTCATATTGCTATAATTCATCAAAACAATTTATCCCATGTTTTTTTCTTACTGGATTTTGCACACATTGTCGACAGTAATGCATAATTTTAAAATGAAGATTGTATAAAAACATAAAGACAAATATGATCCTAAAATCTGCCTATTTATTTTCAGAAGAATTCTACATACAGTGAGGAAAATAGGTATTTTATACACTGACTATTTTGCACATTTTCCCACCTACAAAGAAAGGAGAAGTATGTAATTTTTATCTTAGTTACACTTCACTGTGAGAGGCCGAAATTAAAAATAAAACCAAGAAAATTACACTATATGATTTTTAAATAATTAAATTGCATTTTATTGCATGAAATAAATATTAGCTCACCTACCAACCAGCAAGAATTCTGGCTCTCACAGGTCTGTTAGTTTTTCTTTTTGAAGCCCTCCTACTCTGCACTCATTACATGTATTAGTTGCACCTGCTTGAACTCATTACATGTATAAAAGAAACCTGTCTATACAATCAATCAAACTCCAAACTCTCCACCATGGCCAAGACCAAAGAGCAGTCTAAGGACACCAAGGACAAAATTGTAGAAATGCACAAGGCTGGGATGGGCTACAGGGCAATAGGCAAGCAGAAGGCAACAACTGTTGGTGCAATTATTGGAAAATGGAAGAAACTCAATTTTCCTCGGTCTGGGGCTCCATGCAAGATTTCGCCTTGTGGGATAAGAATGATTCTGAGAAAGAAGTAGAAAATTAGCAGACAGCACTCTCAGATAAGGGGCTCCCGTATTCGTTCCAAGGAACCCTCTTGGAAAAATAGTCCACATCAAAGAAAGGAAAACAGCTCTCCATCCAGGCGTAGTTAGTGAAAAATAGAAGCTTTATTCCGCCATAGAAAATACAACGTTTCGATCCAGAAAAGGATCTTTATCAAGTATATCCACACAGTGCAACTGGTAGGCTATAAATAGTGTGGAGCTGAAATCAGATCCAATCACATCATAGCCACAACCCATACCACAATATAATATATAACACATACAAAATAAACATAAGACCTATAACAAATCCATATCAAATAAACACATCCTTATCCCAAAATCCACAATATTAAAATAACAATATATATATATATATATATATATATATATATATATGAAATCACAATGTATGTTTACAATATCAGCCACCACATCAGTGGCATAGTAGTATCCATGGGGATCAATGTCCAATCATTATCCAATGTGGTGGCATGAAGTTCCTCCTCATTCAACCGAAATCCAATCCCAGGATCCGGAAAAACAGCGGCAAATATCAATGTATCCAATCGCAGTTTGCGTTATATCCCAGGGAGAAGCAGCGTTCTAAAAGCCCTCCAATCAAATCATTCAGATTATAGTGAGGAATACTATCCATGGTAACCTGTTTATCCAAGCAAAACACTGCTATATGGTAACATGACTCACCCTGACAGCGATCTGTGTCAGCAAGGGCCGCCCATTGGTCTCCAACTGCCGACAGGCAGATGTCTAAGGAGGAAGCCAGGATGCGCAGGCACAGTGTGACGTACATCACAACCGGCCTTATGCATCCAACCCCCACCATGAAATCACATGACCGGCGTCAGCTGACCAAAAGGTCTTCCCAGAAGAAGAAGAGAAAGGTCATGAATCAGCCCCAAACTACATGGGATGACCTGGTCAATTACTTGAACAGAGCTGGGACCAAAGTCTCAAGCATTACTGTTAGTTACATACTACTTCTGCTCATGCCAGCCCATGTCCAGGCCCATTTGAAGTTCGCTAATGACCATCTAGATGATCCATATAAGGCATGGAAGAAGGTCATGTCGGCAAACGTGACCAAAATAGAACTTTTTGATGCCAACTCTACTCACCGTGTTTGGAGGAAGAAGAAGGATAAGTACAACAAGAACTCTGTCCCTACCGTGAAACATGGTGGGGGGAACTTCATATTAAAGGGAGGATGGATGGTCATGTATCGCAAGATTTTGGCCAACAACCTCCTTCCCTCAATTAAAGATGGGTCGTGACTAGGACTTCCAACATGACAATGAACCTAAACACACAGCCATGGCAACTAGTAGGTGACTCCGTAAGAAGCATTCCAAGGTTATGGAGTGGCTTAGTTAGTCCCCAGACCTTAACCCCTTTACTCCCGAGGGTTGTTTGCATGTTAATGACCGGACCAATTCTGACCACTGTCCCTTTATGAGGTTATAACTCTGGAAGGCGTCAATGGATCTTGGCAATTCTGACAGTTTTCTTGTGACTTATTGTACTTCATGCTAGTGGTAAAATGTATTCGATATAATGCGTTTATTTATGAAAAAAACGGAAATATGGCGAAAATTTTGAAAATTTTTTAATTTTCAAACTTTTAATTTTTATGCCCTTAAAACAGAGCATCATATCGCACAAAATAGTTATTAAATAACATTTCCCACATATTTATATCAGCACAATTTTGGGCCAAATTTTTTTTGTTAGGAAGTTGTGAGGGTTGACCAGTGATTTCTCATTTTTAGAATACCATATTTTTTTACGGACCATATCACATTTTAAGTCACTTTGAAGGATCTATATGATAGAAAATACGCAAAAGCTTACACCATTGTAAAAACTGCACCCCTCAAGGTGCACAAAACCACATTCAATAAGTTTATTAACTCTTCAGGTGCTTCACAGGAATTTTTGGAATGTTTTAAAAAAAATGAACATTTAACTTTTTTCACAAAATATTTACTTCAGATCCAATTTTTTTTTATTTTACCAAGGGTAACAGGAGAAATTGGACCACAAAAGTTGTTGTGCAATTTGTCCTTCGTATGCTGATACCCCACATGAGGGAGGGAACCACTGTTTGGGCAGACGGCAGAGCTTGGAAGGGAAGGAGCGACGTTTGACTTTTTCAACGCTGAATTGGCTGGAATTGAGATTGGACGTCATGTAGCGTTTGGAGAGCCCCTGATGCATCTAAACAGTAGAAACCCCCCACATGTGACATCATTTTTTAAAGTAGACCCCCTAAGGAACTTATCTAGATGTGTGGTGAGCACTTTGAACTCCGAAGTGCTTCACAGAAGTTTATAATGTAGAGCCATAAAAATAAAAAATCATAATTTTTCCACAAAAAAATGATTTTCTCGCCCCAAATTTTCTATTTTCCCAAGGGTAACAGGAGAAATGCGACCCCAAAAGTTGTTGTGCAATTTGTCCTGAGTACGCGATACCTGATATGTGGGGGGGAACCACTGTTTGGGCGCATAGCAAACGCTTTTTATTGCAAAAAAGTTTTTGCATCACCATATTTTGAGAGCTATAATTTTTCCATATTTTGGCCCACAGAGTCATATGAGATCTTGATTTTTGTGGGACAAGTTGACATTTTTATTGGTACCATTTTCGGGCACATGACATTTTTAAATCAAATTTTATTCCGGTTTTTGTGAGGCAGAATGAACAAAAACCAGCAATTCATGAATTTCTTTTGGGGGGGCGTTTATACCGTTAACTTATATTATAACTTTTTTATTTTTTCACTGATGATGTTGTACCGGGGTTTGTTTTTTGTGGGACAAGATGACGTTTTCAGTGGTATCATGTTTATTTATATCCGTCTTTTTGATCACGTGTTATTCCACTTTTTGTTCGGCTGTATTATAAGAAAACATTGTTTTTTGCCTTGTTTTTCTCTTTTTTTATGGTGTTCACTAAAGGGGTTAACTAGTGGGACAGTTTTGTAGGTCAGGTCGTTATGGACGCGGGGATACTAAATATGTGTACTTTTATTGTTTAGAATTTTTTTTCCACTAAAATATTTATTTATTGATATAATAAATATTGATTTTTTATTATTTTTTAAATATTTTTACAATTGTTTTTACAATTTTTTTTATTTAATTCTAATTTTTCACCTTGTCCCACTATGGAACACTCATTTTCCGCAGGCTGATTGTTTCTATAGCATGCAGATGAAGCAGCATCTGCATGCTATAGAAGCTTACAGCGCTGCAGCTTCTCCGTGCACTAACCTGAGACTTCCTGACATGAACTGCGCATGTCTGGAAGTCTCTTTGACCTGGTCTCCATGGGAACAATCGGGACCCAGCGTCATGTCGGGGGTCTCAGATCCAAAAGCAGAGGGGCTGTTAGCCCCTCTGCAGCAGCCAGAACGCTGCGATCATCTTTGGTCGCAGTGTGCCAGGGGTTAAAGTGCCGGGAGCGGTCCGTGACTGCTCCTGGCAATTAGTGCCAGGTGTCAGCTGTGAGAATCAGCTGACACCCAGCTGCGATTGGCAGCGCTCACCCCGTGAGTGCGTCCGATCGCGTCTGATACTATATGACAGCATGTGTCATATGGTGCATGCATTAATTTCTGGGATCTCACTATTACAACGCGTACGAGTCACCTCTACTGCAGTCTTTGTCGCACCAGAAGTGATGAGATGACATGTTTATATCTTGCCTGGACATCTACTTCTTAGCTTTGGAATGGATGGAAGGACTATTCTTCCAAGTGTCAAGATGCAGTTTGCCATTTTTCTTGGCCGAGAGAATACTATCGATAAGCTGTGTGATGCGGTTTCTCTTTTCGTGGGAAATCTTCTTCACTGCTACTCCTCAATTTAGACCTGTAACCTTTTGCTTGGAACTCAAACTGATACCAAACTGAGCTATTTGGGAATGTGAGAATAAATTGTATTGTGTAGTATACTGGAAGAAAAAGATGTTTCCATCAACCACGAGCAAAACAGTAACAATGCAGTGACAGGACAAGAATCTACATAACTAATTATTTGCTAAGTAGCTGCAAGACAAATTTATGCAGCAGATAGCCAAGATGATTGTCTATAAAATGATGATAGTGGATGGTGAGATATGGAGCCTGAAAGTCAAATGTTCAAAAGATTCTTAGGGCCCCGTCACACTCAACGATCTGACGTGGATGGGATCGCTGGGATATCGTTAGCTGATCGCTGGTGAGCTGTCACATGGGCAGACTCACCAGCGATCAGGACCAGTGAGCACGCTGGTATCCAGCGTAGACATCGGGTAACTAGGCACTGCGCCGCACTTAGTTACCTGATGTGTACCCTAGATACCATCTCCCAGCTTCTGCTGTATGCGCTGGGAGCTGGTATCAAATGTACACATCGGGTAAATAAGCACCGCGCGGTGCTTAGTTACCCGATATGTACCCTGGATAACAGTTCCCAGCTTCTGCTGTACGCGCTGGGAGCTTGTATCCAATGCACACATCGGTAACTAAGCACCACGCGGTGCTTAGTTACCCGATATGTACCCTGGATACCAGTTCCCAGCTTCTGCTGTACGCGCTGGGAGGTCGCTGATCGTTGGTCTCCCGTTGTCACACACACGTTGCCAGCGGGAGACCAACGATGAAAAAATGGTCCAGGACATTCGACGACCATCAGCGATACCCAGCAGGGGGGCTAATCGTCGCTGCGTGTCACACTAAGCGAGATCGCTGGCTAGGTCGCTGTTGCGTCACAAAATCGGTGACGCTTCAGCGATCTCGCTAGCGACCTCGCTTAATGTGACTGGGCTTAACCCTTTTGCTCGTCAGTGTACATCAGATAGGAGACACTGAGACTGACAAACACACACACAGAATGTATATATATATATATATATATATACATATATATAATTATATATATATTTATATATACACATACACACATCACACTGGGGCACTGAGGTTCATGTAATGTATACACATCGCATAACATGTATTATGGCTGATGTATTTACACCATATGGCCCTATCTTAGTAACTCCCCCAGAGCCTAGAGATTGAACATTTCAGGATGCAGCCCATTCGGCACCCTAAGGGGTTGTTTGAAGTAACTTGGAGCAAGAGAGCAGAGGGTGCTTACTCCACCCAAGAAGACCGTCCCTCCTACACTGACAGACCAGCAGTGTGCACGCCACTGCAACATACTGAACATTGTGTTTGCATGCATGCATATATTGTGACTATGAAAGAAAATTAAGGAGTCTGCATATGGGGGCAGCATATAGCAAATCCGGGCTTGCTAAACACCCTCATACACATTAACTCCTTCATGACCGGAGGTATTTTCGTAGTTTGCTCCCCTTCTTCTCAGAGCCATAATTTTTTTATCTTTCTATCAAAATGGCCATGTGAGGGCTTATTTTTTGCGGGATAAGTTGTACTTTTGAACAACACCATTGGTTTTAACATTGTGTCCTGCAAAATGTGCGGTGAAATTGCAAAAAAACTGCAGTTACACATTTGTTTTTTGTTTTGCTTTTTTACTATGTTCACTAAATGCTAAAAATTACCTGTCATTATGATTCTCCAGGTCATTACAGGTTCATAGACACCAAACATGTCTAGGTTCTTTCTTAACTAAGTGATGAAAAAAAATTCCAAAGTTTGATATATAAAAAAAAAATTGCATCATTTTCTGAGACCCGTAGCGTCTCCATTTTTCGTGATCTCGGGTTGGGTGAGGACTTATTTTTTCCATGCCGAGCTGACGTTTTTAATGATGCTATTTGGTGCAGATGCAATCTTTTGATTGCCCGTTATTGCATTTTGATGTAATGTTGCGGCTACCAAAAAAATTAAATTCTGGTGTTTTGACTTTTTTTCTCGTTACGCCTTTTAGCGATCGAGTTAATTGTTTATTTATTTTGATAGATCGGGCGATTCTGAACGCGGCGATACCAAATATGTGTATGTTTAATTTTTATTATTATTTTATTTTGGATGGGGCAAAAGGGGGGTGATTTGAACTTTTATATTTTTTTTATTGCAGGAGACCTCTGGTTGTCCTGCCAACGCATCGGTGACCCACGATCATGTGACGTGATTTAGTATCACAAGAAATTAATATGAGGTTGTCAAAAGTGGTTAAATGCTTTGTGTTAAGGTTTATAGTGTGGAGAGATTATATTTCCTAAGTTTGTTTAGGTTTCTTAAAATGCATAGTTCTTACCAGATACACAAGAGCAGTAAAGTGACTTTAGCCATTCAATGCTTTCTATAGAATATTTAGGTTTTTATGTGCAAAAGTTTAATAATGAAGCCAAAGAAGATTATCTTCTTACCTGATATACATTGCTTCTCGATTAATATCTTTGTAAAAGTTCTGTAGAAAAAATAATAAGTTATAAATAAAACACAATAAAAATGTTAATATGCTGGCAGAGAGCTATAGAATGGTTACTCAAGATTAAAGGGAGTCCATTACCACATAATGCATTAAATGGGATATTTAGTAGTGTAGATGATTTAGCCCCTATAGAAACCGTACTAGCACTGTACCCATTATTGGTATAATGCCTAATAAAATAATTATTAAGTCATATTCAAATGAGGTGAGTTTGGTGCACTATTACACCTTCTCATTTGCATGTTAGGGCCCTTCATCCGCTTCTATTTGACAGTGCTTGTTCCCTAGAGCAAGCAATATCTGAATGCGGCCAGCATTTGTGTACATGTGAATTGTCTGTGCCTGGCCATGTGCACACACAGTGGTCGGGCACATTCTCATCTCTGTCTTCTTTCTGCTAATGAAAATCAATATATTAATACACCCAGAGGAGTAGCTTGCTACTTTTCCTGGTATATTAGTCTAGTGAACAACATTAGCAGAAAGAACATCCAGTGTGAGAGCAGCCTGGGAAAGGCAATGTCAGTACATGTTGTAGGGAGTCAATTCTCTTTTGTAGCTGCTACCATACACTCAGACAATGTCTCTGGTCCAAAAAAGCTGAGGTTTATTCAGTGTATAAACTCTCCAAAAGTAAATCGGCCTTTTTCTGGCATAAGAGTAAAACAGAAAATAAACAGTTCATACAGCACTACATGTTCACCCACTTAAAGTCCTTCCCTCTTCCCACACAGACACTTATGGAGCTATTATTCTGCCTGTTTTTACCAGCTGCACCTCCTGGATTGCAGGATGGGAATGGCCAGTCCTACCCGCTCTTCTAGTCTTTTTTAAAACCTGGACCCAAAATCCGGGCCCATTAGTAAAAACATCTCAGCACTACAGTCATGGCCAAAAGTTTTGAGAATGACACAAATATTATATTTTCACATGATCTGCTGTTGACCTCTGGTTTTTATGTGTGTTTGACAGATGTTTTTATCACAGACAGAAATATAATTGCAAACATATGAGTAACAAAAGCTTATATTGACAGTTAGAATGAGTTAATGCAGCAAGTCAATATTTGCAGTGTTGACCCTTCTTCTTCAGGACCTCTGCAATTCTCCCTGGCATGCTCTCAATCAACCTCTGGACCAAATCCTGACTGATAGCAGTCCATTCTTGCACAATCAATGCTTTCATTTTGTCAGAATTTTAGGTTTTTGTTTGTCCACCCGTCTCTTGATGATTGATTCATCAGAGAAAATAACTTTACCCCAGTCCTCAGCAATCCACTGCCGTACCTTTGCAGAATATCAGTCTGTCCATGATGTTTTTTCTGGAGAGAAGTGGCCTTCTTTGCTGCCCCTTGAGACCAGGACTTGCTCCAAGAGTCTCCGCCTCACAGTGCATGCAGATGCACTCACACCTGCCTGCTGCCACTCCTGAGCAAGCTCTGCACTGCTGGTAGCCCGATCCCGCAGCTGAAACACTTTTAAGAGACGGTCCTGGCGCTTGCTGGTCTTTCTTGGGCGCCCTGGAGCCTTTTTGGCAACAATGGAACCTCTCTCCTTGAAGTTCTTGATGATGGGATAGATTGTTGACTGAGGTGCAATCTTTCTAGCTGCGATACTCTTCCCTGTTAGGCCATTTTTGTGCATTGCAATGATGACTGCACGTGTTTCTTTAGAGATAACCATGGTTAACAGAAGAGAAACAATGATGCCAAGCACCAGCCTCCTTTTAAAGTGTCCAGTGGTCTCATTCTTACTTAATCATGACAGATTGATCTCCAGCCATGTCCTCATCAACACCCACACCTGTGTTAATGGAGCAATCACTGAAAAGAGGTTAGCTGGTCCTTTTAAGGCAGGGCTGCAATGATGTTGAAATGTGTTTTGGGGGATAAAGTTCATTTTCTAGCCAAATATTGACTTTGCAAGTAATTGCTGTTAAGCTGATCACTCTTTATAACATTCTGGAGTATATGCAAATTGCCATTAGAAAAAGTGAAGCAGTAGACTTTGTAAAAATTAATATTTGTGTCATTCTCAAAACTTTTGGCCATGACTAGAGTTGAGCGATACTTTCCGATATCCAAAAGTATCGGTATCGGAATGGTATCGCCGATATCCAAAAAATATCGGCGATACCCGATACCGATACCGGAAATCCAATGTAAGTCTATGGGACAGAAATATCGTAACTAAAAAAACCTCTTTCTTTCCTTGTAAACACTAAATATACACACATAGAATATATATATATATATATACACATGTCATTGTGACATAATATACATATATTAATAGTTTATACACTTCTACATAGTAAAATAGCCTCTGATTCAATTGCCGGGTAAAGCCGGCTTTTGTGAAAAGACAGAAGCACCCGACATGAAATGACACTTGGTTTACATAGAGTTAACCATGTCTTTTCATGTAGTTTGATATCTGATTTGCACAAACAATTACATGAGTGGCTGTGTGCAAAATTTCACACCTGTAGGGGTTAATTAAAGGTGTAAATTCGTTGTAAAAAAACGGACTTTTTTGCTACGAATTTACACCTTTAATTAACCCCTACAGGTGTGAAATGTTGCACACAGCCACTCATGTAATTGTTAGTGAAAACAATAGATCAAACAACTTGAAATGACATGGTTAACTCTATGTAAACCATGTGTCATTTCATGTCGGGTTCTGCATTTTCACAAAAGCCGGCAATTGAATTAGCGGCTATTATACTATGTAGAAGTGTATGAACTATAAATATAAATATATATATATATATATATATATATATATATGTGTCACAAATTCAATGACATGTATATATATATATATGAGGTGTAAAATTGTTGAAAAAAAATGCGTGGGCTCCCGCCCTATTTTCGCAACCAGACAGACAAAGCCAGCGAGTGGGGGCAGATAATAATAGCCCAGAGAGGGACCATTATTTTTGCCCCCCCCCTGGCTACTAACATCTGCCCCCAGACACCCCAGAAAAGACAAATCTATAATTAGATTCGCCCTTTCTGACACTTTGCCCGTCTATTCCCATTGCCCTGTAGCGGTGGCGAATGGGTTAATAAGGGGTTAATGTCACCTTGCTATTGAAAGGTGACCTTAAGCCAGGTTAATAATTGAGAGCTGTCAATTAGACAACTATCAATTATTAATCCTATTGCATGAAATAAAAATAAAACACACACACTTTAATTAAAAATCATTTTAATGAAATAAAGACACATGTTTTTGACCATCTTTTATTTTACTGCAAAAACCATTTCCTGTAATAAAAATAAAATAAAAAAGCAAAATTATTCTTACCTATCCCATGCACAGTCAGGTCCCACGGTGTAATCCTTCAGAAAGGGTTAATGTTTACTGCAGGGACCGCAGCTAATGCTGCAGCCTCACAGTAAACCCCCAAATGAATGAGTTCCTCTCCTGGCTGACAGGAGAGGAAGTGGAAAGCTTAATTGATTGCTTTCCACTTTCACTTCAGGTCAGCCAGGGACACAATCAGTGACGTCAGAGGGAACTGATTAACAAAAATAGGGGTTCCCTTCGAAAAAAAAATGGCGTGGAGTCCCCCCTATTTTTGTTAACCAGCCTGATGAAGCAGACTGCTGAGCAGTGGCGTACCGTGAATGAAGCAGACCATGCAGCTGCTATGGGGCCCGGACAGGTGAGGGGGCCCGCGACGGTCGGGTAGCTGTGCTGACACAGTACTACCAGGGGGTCGGCGGGGGAGGGGAAGCGCAGCTCTTCTATATACTCACCCTTCTGCCGGCGCGGTCTCTGCAGCCCCTGCTCTTTTCCCACGGTCTCCGACGCCTGTGTTCAGCGGTCAGGTGGTACCGCTCATTACAGTCATGAATATGCACATATTCATGACTTTAATGAGCTGTCCCGCGTGACCGCTGAACACTGGCGGCGGAGACCGCGGGAGAAGAGCAGGGGCTGCAGAGACCGCGCCGGCGGAAGGGTGAGTATAAGGGATATTTACCTGTCCCGTTCCACCGTTGCTCGCGTCTTCTTGCTGCAATGTTCAGGTCAGAGGGCGCGATGACGTCGTTAGTGCGCGCCGCGCCCTCTGCCTGATCATTCACTGCTGGAGGACCCCGAAGACAGCGGCACTCAGCAGTGGAGAGAGGACAGGTAAATATCTCAGGTGCCAGGGCCCTGAGCGAGCGGTGACATCGGCACCTGGCCTGGTGTCACCCCCTGCCCAGGACACCGGCACCTGGCCCCCAGCGATGAGAGGTGAGTATGTCTTTTTTTTTTTTTTGGTTGCAGCAGCTGCGGCAGCATAAGGGCCTATACTATGGAGCATCTATGGAGGCACAATCTATGGGGGCACAATCTATGGGGACATGATCTATGGAGCATCTATGGGGGCACAATCTATGGGGGCATAATACATTTTTTTGTTTAATGTGTCCCCTCACTGTGCTGGCACTTTACATTTACAATGGCTCTGTTTTTTTTTTTTTGGGGGGGGGCCCATTCAGACTTTTGCTATGGGGCCCCATGATTTCTATGTACGCCCCTGCTGCTGCTGAGGCATGGTATTTAAGGCTGTTAAGGAGCCAATATCCATGGACCTTGCCAGCAGCGTCGGACTGGAGTACCTTGGGCCCACCAGAGAAAAATTATTCTTGGGGCCCACCATCATACTTCCCAACCTTTGAAGAAGGGAAAGAGGGACAAAGGCTGTGGCACGCTGTGCCTGCTGCAGCAAATTTTAGGCCATGCCACGTTGCACCACAGACTGTCCAGGAGTTGGTGGATGCTTTAGTCCAGGTGTGGGAGGAGATCCCTCAGGAGACCATCCGTCGCGCTCATCAGGAGCATGCCCAGAAGTTGTAGGGAGGTCATACAGTATACCTCCCAAGTTTTGAAGACAGGAAAGAGGGTTAAAGGCTGCGGCGCGCTACGCGCGCCGCTGCAAGTTTTAGGCCGCGCCCCGACCACACCCATTTCACAGCTAATCACACCCATATCCTCGCCCCAAGCGTACCCATTTAGCACTGCTGATCACACTGACTGGTAATGAGGGCACAGTGGCTGGTACTGAGGAAAAGAAAGAAAGAGCAGCGAGAGAGAAAGAACAAACAGAGAAAGAAAGAGAGGAAAGAAAGAAAAGAGAGAGAGAAAGAAAGAACAGAGAGAAAAAAGAACAGAGAGCGAGAAAGAAAGAACAGAGAGCGAGAAAGACTAGAGAGAGAGCCAGAGGCGTAGCTAGGGTTTTGGTTTAGTGGGGGCGAAACTTCTGAGTGGGCCCCTAATCAGAGAACCTCAGCAAATGACCGCGCTGTTGCCAAAAATAATCTATATATAAAAAGACCAATATTGATATTACCGCCATATGGTCTGTGGTAAATAATACCAGTCCTACAGAACATATAATAGATTACAGCACAGGTACAGATAATGACTTACCGCTGATGTTCTTTCTAATGGAATTGTTCACTTTTCATGTCTTTTCCATCTGGCCCAGACCGACATGACGACTTCTCCAGCCAGGACTCGACTGCAGAGTTACAACAAAGACACATTTCACTTCTCATATTTTTAGCACTGTCACGGTCACCAATTGGACTATTCTCAACCTGCACAAACTCCTCATCCTGCTGATACCCCAATACTGAGCCGCTGCTGCCATATGTGTCCCTATTTCTGCACCTGATACCCCAATACTGAGCCGCTGCTGCCGTATGTGTCCCTATTACTGCACCTGATACCCCAATACTGAGCTGCTGCCGTATGTGTCCCTATCACTGCACCTGCTGTGTGGTTCTGTGTGACCTCTAAATTTTAAAGCACCCCTCTAGAATATAGTAATGCCGGGTGCAAGTGCCCTAGAAAACAGTGCCCACATTTTGTCCCCTAGACTGTAATAATGCCCTGTATGCCCCTTTGACAGTCACAGTAACCCGAGTTCCCCTATAACAATAAGTGTCCACTTTACATTTAATAATGTCCCAAGTCTCCCCCTGTACATCTCCCCTATACACAGAATAATGCCCCCTCACTGGATATATACTGACCCCTTAATGTCCCCAAACTATTTAATGGGTTCAACACTGTATGATGGCCACTAGATAGCATCCATACAGCATAATACACCAGATAGTCCTCAATATAGTATAATGCACCCCCATAGGCAGCCTCTATATTATAATAAACCCCCATAGGCAGAGTCTATAATATAATGCACCACCATAGGCAGCCGCTATATTATAATGCACCCCCATAGGCAGCCTCTGTAGTATAATGCATCCCCATAGGGAGTCTCTGTAGTATGATGCACCCCAATATGGAGCCTCTGTAGTATAATGCAGCCCCCATATACAGCCTCTGTAGTATAATGCACCCCCCATATACAGCCTCTGTAGTATAATGCACCCCCATTAAATAAAAAAAAAAAAACAATACTCACCTCCCGGCTCCTGTGCTGCTCACTGTTCTCCCTCTCAGCGTCTGACAGCGGGCGCCGGCAGGTGATGTCATCGCGCCCGCTGTCAGACGCTGAGAGGGGGATTATGGGAGAGAAGGAGCGCTCGCTCCTTCTCTCTCTATGCGGTCAGCTGTATCGGCTGGATGCCGATACAGCTGACCCTCCGGTGATGGGTGGGGGGCCCACTGCTGGCACCGGGCCCCCCCACCGCCTGTTCAGGCCCCATAGCTTCCGGGCGGCAGAGCAGGGAGAGCGATTCTCCCTGCTCTGCCGCAGAATGTAACTATATCGGCGTGCTGTGCGACCTATCCTTTCAAATCAGGGCCCACCACGCAGGATCTGGGCCCACCGGAGGTTTCTCCGGTGTCCCGGTGGTTCAGTCCGACCCTGCTTGCCAGCCTGATAATACCAGGCCACAGCAGTCTGCTTATCTTTGCTGGTTAACAAAAATAGGGGATCCCGTCAAAAAAATTGGCGTGGGGTCCCCCCTATTTTTGTTAACCAGCCAGATGAAGCAGACTGCTGAGGCCTGGTTTTTCAGGCTGTTAAGGAGCCAAGATCCATGGACCTTGCCAGCCTGATACCAGGCCACAGCAGTCTGCATATCTTGGCTGGTTAACAAAAATAGGGGATCCCCTCGAAAAAAAAAAACGGCGTAGGGGTCCCCCTATTTTTGTTAACCAGCCAAGTAAAATGCAGACTGCTGCGGCCTGGTATTAAAAGACTGTCAAGGCCCATGGATTTTGGCCCTCAACAGCCTGATAATACCAGGCTACAGCAGCCCCACATTTGGCGCATCAAAAGATGTGCCAATTGTGGCACTTTACCCGGCTCTTCCCACTTGCCCTGTAGCGGTGGCAAGCGGGGTAATAAGGGGTTAATGTCACCGTTGATTGCACGGTGACAATAATCCCCGTTAATAATGGAGAGGCGTCAATAAGACACCGATCCATTATTAATCCCAAAGTTTTTAAATGTTTAAAAAAAAGACACAGCCAGAAAAAAGTATTTTAATGAAATAAAAGAGACAACACAGTTTTCTTTAATTTTATTACTCTCTCATTCCTGCGACGCCATCGATCTCCTGTAAAAAAAGGAAAAAAACAAACCAACAGTATACCACCTGTCCGACGCAGTCCATAGTAACGAGTGTCCCACGACGATCCAGCTCTGCTACATCGCAATGACAGGCAGAGGCTGTCATCCCGGCGCAGCACAGCTGATTACCTGCTTCCCCGGCGGTGACGTCATCGGACTGCTTTACGGCCGCGATTACCCAGCAGTCACTGCAGTTATCGCAAGAAACTGCATGTGACCGCCAGGGAGAAGAGGATGGCGGCCATCAAAGCAGTCCAGGACGTGACCGCCGGAGATCTTCTGCCAGGTAAGTGCCGCTGACTCCTGACAGACTCGACCGATGGACACTGACAGTGACAGTGACATTCCGATTCCGGTATCCGATATGACGAAAATATCGGAACTCGGAATCGGAAGTCCGATACAGCTAATATCGGCCGATACCCGATATTTGCAGTATCGGAATGCTCAACCCTAGCCATGACTGTATATGCGCTGGAACCTGCTTCTCTGGGTATCATATCACCGAGGCTAAGCACCTCAGTGACACATGTACTCCATCCTGAACCTATCCAGCTGCTTTCTTACAATGTGTACAGATATGCTGGCAGTATTCATAAAGTTCTCACTGTACTGACAATCAGAAACAGAGGAAAACCCCCAATATGCAACAGAACCGGTGTAAATGCATCAAGCTCTTGAACATGGCACAGGTGCACCAAAGTCATCTCATTTGCATATGAATTAAAAGTAATTTTCTCACACATTGAACCAGTGACAGGTGGAAGGCTAGTATGGTTGTTACAGGAGCTAAGTCCCCTACATCACTTTATAGCCCATTTAAATGCATTTTTGGGGTGACTTTAAATTAATAAAAATTTACACTTGCTTCCAGACATAAAAATAATTAGAATGGTTCAACAATAAGATAGCATTTCCTGTGCTTTGAGAAAAATAATGTGAATGTGGGAATAACCCTTTAAATGTATATTGTTGGAGCACTGTGTATTAACTTAAAGGACTTTGCTGATCATATTGCGCTGTGCTGATGGAAGCACACAGGGCGCCCGCTCCCTGTGCAATGCCCCGCGATGTCACTAGCACTGATTGAGGGCATTAATGCAGGATGTTAGCTCTCACATAGAGCCGATACTTGCACCCGATTGCCAGGGAGCTCAGTGTGAACCCGAGTGGTGCTGTACAAATACTTCTCTTTGCGGTAATGCAGCTCCGCAGATCAGTATATGTACGGTGCATGTTGGGAAGAGGTTAAACGTACAAAAGCAGGGATAGTGATGCCAGCACTGATTGTGCGCCTGGCTCACATGTGATAGCCTTGATAACACGAGTGCCAACACTGCTGGAATGGCGCCGGAAGGGGAGGAGAGAATAGGTTTTTCTATTTTTTCGGGGGCAACCTTGGGGTATGAAATCAGGTTGTCCTAGAAGTGGACACCTTCTTTAATTATGCGCTGCACTTCAGCGTCTTTTTCAGTCATAAAAGCATGTCACATTTGCATCTTGGCTCGCTGTACACTTTGAATGCTATTTGTTTATTCATGACAGCTTGCTGATCTCAGGGATGGATAAGAAATAATACTACTCACTTACCAATAAATTGACCGTACAGCTCATCCGGTTATCTTTGCTCTCATCGGTCACCACTGCTCTGTAATCCAGTAACCTCTCCAATAGGCCTTTTATCAGAGTCACAAAGCTTTCCACCGCCTTAAAGACACGAGGATGGTTTGCAGCGTAATCCAGCAATCTGAAGGAAAGAAAATGAACAGATGTTGCTAGCTGGGGTCATACACTGTTTACATATCACAGACTAGATTGTAGGCTTCACACTTGAAAGTCTTTTCCTAATAAAAACCTTCATCATTCAGCTTCTCTGTTATTGCAGACCCATAGTGCATATACAGGTTTTAGGCAAGTGTGGCAAAAATGCTGAAAATTTTAAATTCTTTCAAAAACATGTTTATTTGTAACAATTAAAATGCAAATAGAATGAAGACAAGAGAAATTGAAATGAAATCAATATTTGATGTGACAGCCCTTTGCTTTCACAACAGCATCAAAGGATCAATTCTTAATGGTACACTTCAACAGAATTTTTGAAGAAACTCAGCATTGAGATTGTTCCAATCATAATGAAAACTAACGACAGATATTCTGTTTGTTTGAGCAACATCTTTAACAATGATTT
>JARQOD010000004.1:71879359-71945079 GCA_033576555.1 Oophaga sylvatica | reverse complement strand
TTTTGAAGTATGCAGTCAGATCTGTACACTCACATACAGTGCCTGCATGCCTTGCACTGATGTGATATGTGCACATAGACTTCACTGCCTACCTAACACTGCAATCTATATACCCCCTAATTAGCCTTTAAAAGGACTGTTGGTTTAGCTGGATTTGTGGATTGAACAATGGTAGACCCACACTAAAGGGTATGCCACACTAAACAACATCGCTAACGGGATCGCTAAAAAACGTCACTATTTAGCGATCCCGTTAGCGATGTTGTTGTGTGCGGCATCTGTCAGCGACGAGCTCCCTGCTGAGATCCTGCTGTGATCTCACTCGTCGCTGACATCGTTCCGGACCCTATTTAGATCGTCGGCGCCCCGCAGGTAAGTATATATCGCTAAGTGTGGCACCTTTTCTTAGCGATTTAGCGGTACTTTTGTACCGCTAAAGTCGTTAAGAAGATCGCTAACCGCGATAGCGTCGTTAACTATATCGCTAAGTTAAGCCGCACTTTAGCGATATAGAAACAATCCCGCTAGCGATCGCATTAGTATGCGTCTTTATCGCTATCGCTAGCGGGATTGTTTAGTGTGGCAGTACCTTAACTAATAAAATCACAAATCTCTCCCTATCTCAGCAGCAGCTCTCCCTACACTGTCTGAATCCGGAGCTGAATGCACCGAGCAGTGCGTCGTCCGGTCTCTTATAGACCTGATGACGCTATGCTGCCAGCCAGTCACTGCAATACCACAATAAAGATGGCTACGGCGTTACAGTGCATGGCTGACAATCCCTGCATGTCCGACGGCGCTCTAAAGAGCACCAAAATTGTGGTGCAGAAACCCGAGCTCCCGCCGACTAATACCGGAAATGCTCGGTGCTCGCTGACTACACTGAGTACAGTGATACTCGGGCGAGTAACGAGTAGTGGCGAGCACGTTCGCTCATCACTAGTTCTTACAAGAACAATTACAGCCGTTCAGAGTCCCTTAGGGACAAAAGGACAGTGTGCAGCACTTGAGTGTCAGCAGCTTGGAGTTTGAACAAGTAAATGGTCCAGAAAGTACAGGGCGCAGATTGTTGAGATGTGGCAGATCATTGCATGGGCAGACGCACTCAGATCCGGAGTGAAACGGATGAGTCCCCAGAAGTAGCGAGTCTGGACAAAGAAAACGCTGCGGTATCGCCTAAGGCGCTATTACCACGTAATGTACTGGAGGACGTATAAGGAAGCACAGGGCAAGTGCAGGAGTTGAACTGTGTAGTATCCGATGCTGTCTCTGTATCTGATAAGAATGTGCTGCAAAGTGTGCCTAGAAAAGTTCTTCATTTTGCATTGGAACCAGACTGTGTCTCAGTTATTCTGGAACCAACTACAGAAGGTCGCCAGCGCTACAGAGTAGTCCCTGATGGTGCAGCAAAAGACGACACAAGTATACTGCTGAGGAGACACTGTTTTCATGTAAGAGGAGACCAGGGCCCTGATGTAAGTGAGGGCTCGGCCATGACTACCCCCTGGTCGAATCTTACATACCCAAACATATTAGAGGTGGTGATCATATAAGTGCACTTCGTAACAAAGAAGCCTTTTGGATCTTTTTCTCGGAACACACATTTTCCTTTGGGTTTGAATCTCATGTGAGAGATCATGTTACATTATTAGTCTATATAATACGATATTGTTGCACTGAACGATTATCATTGTTATCATTGTTTTACTCATGGTTCAGGACAATAGTCATGTTTATATAAATACACTCTTTAAAACTCAATACAAACAGACCTGTTTGCTTGTATAGTCCCTATAATATATTTATTATCATTTGTTTAAGTCTGTTCACAGATAGAAAGCAATGTCAGCATAGTCTGCATAAGAGTTTATTTCATTTTTTTTCATAACACATTTATATTTACTTTCTATCCAAGTATGCTTTTAATATGTATACAAATCATGTCAGTATGTTTTTTGCAAGATTTTAACCCACTTATATCTCTGCAATGTTTTTGAAGCATTTCTTGTGCAGCTTCTGTGTTTTTAATTTGTATCACCATGATTTCTCATATGTTTTCTAGTTTAACACTTAAGTAAGAGTATACTTAAACCTTTAGTGGGGCATCCTGCCATGTGACTAGTGTTCGAGAACTTTTTTGTTCGAAACGCGTATGGTTCTCTTCATACATCACCCCCTATTTCTTATCTGCAATGCTGTCTGAGACGTCCTAATTGATGTATCATTTTAAAAATAATTTTTCGAAATAAAGCTGAAAGAAAAGACTTTTATCAACACCCTGGTGTGTGAGCTGGATCCATTTTCACATTGTTCAAGTTGTCAAATGCTGTGTAGCAGCAGGATTCCTGTGCTCCTCTCCTGGATTGGAACTACGCCTCAGGGGTGAGCTGACCTTTTTTTATTTACATGTAAGAGTTATACATACTCCCGGCCAGAGCCCATCCAGTGGGTGCAGCCTCATTCCATAAACTTGTGTGGACAAGCTCTGGCTGGGAATATGTATAACTCATGCATACCCACAGGTCCTGGCTCAGAAACTGGCAAATCCCCCAGCGGACGCACTGTGAAAGTGACTGCAGACTTATTGATTTGGACTAGACAACCCCTTTAATGTTGAGTCTTTGATACATTATATCTGAATGTAAAGTTCATTATATGAGACATTTGATTTAAAATCTTATTTTATAGTACCATCTAAAGACTAATTTTTTATGCTATTCATTTGTATTTTGTCCATATACCACATCTTTATAATATAAATTCACGACTGCGGTATATACAATGTTTCATATTAGTGGTGTAAATGAGCAAGCATTTTCCTCCCTTTTTTGGCAACTATTTCAATTTTTTTTTTATTTAGTAGTGTTTTAATGTGCAATAAATACTAAACATGTATATTTTTTGCATTTTGTCAATGGTTCATTTTTGGGGTCCAGTATATGGCAACATAATAGTCTAGCCCATAATTTACCAAATTTATATACATTGCAAAGTTTTAGCAATGTCCTACTGTTTCTACATTTACAACATCATTGTGTGGTTTCAGAATAGTGCTAAATTCAGCAAGCTTGGCCATCAGATGGTCACAAGACCAAAAACGTTCACGTAACTTTGATGTGATGTTTGTAAGCAAAAGAATTCTTTTCTCTGCTGTACTGTGTTAGTTCTGATCTCGCTGCAGAGCTGTGTTTGATGAGCGCAAAATTGAATAATTACTTGTCTCACACTGGTAACTCCCTTTTCATTTAAAATGAAAATGAAATGTCCAGCTCATAATTCTTAGCAGCTCATTTTCATGTAGGAAAAATGTGGATTTCTTTGGAATAAGACATCTTATCGCAGATATCAAGGTATCATTTTATTAAATTTTCTATGACCTACTGCACATGCCCTTGTTGATGGCTTAGGGGGAGGTGATCCTACTGAAAGATTGCATTTAAAAAAATACAGTGAGCTCACTCACCAGCTATAGATTTGTCTTTGGGGAGGGCCTTCAGCAGTCCTTTATAGATCAGCAACCATTAGTGCAGGGATTTCTGATGAGTGCCCTCAAGAAGCAGGCTCTGATGAAGTCCAGAGAACTGTAGATGTGGATGAATAGACAAAAAGAGCTAAAGCCATCAAGCCATGTTGCTGAAGCAAAATGTAGAATCTCTTGAAGAGTCTACGGGAAAAGCTCTTCTTGCTGCAAAGGTCGTACCGCGAACGAGACCCACTTTAACCCTTCAGTCGTAGCCGTGTTTATTTATAGAGGGATTTTGGAAACACATAATAATTTATGTTCTTAACATCATTACTCCACGCTCCATTTAAAAAAAAAACATTATTTAATGAGACAGTATTTTTGCATATTCATTTTTAATTAAAACATCACGTTGGAAATTTGATATAAAACCAAGGAAGTATCCTTTTACATTTCTATTAAAAATGTTTGATCCCATTTTATTTTTGCTGTTGTAAAAAGTATTATAATATGTAAAATTGTAATTCAATATAACATAGCAAGAACATAACAAGAACAATCCTCATGTCCCCTAAAAATCAGGATCCCAACTATTCATGCCTGCATTCATTTTTTGTTGTGTTCATTTCTTTCTTATTCTGTTTTCAGCATTAACTTTATCAGTTGCCAGTAGCACAACACATGAAGACAAGAATCATCTCACAGGATGAGCCAACCAAATCCGGGTGCCCTGGAGTTAGACAAGAGGATTACAAAGAAAAGCAAAATTAATCAGTTGTTCAAGACTATGGTAAGCGCAATAAATTACACCTATAAAGGTTATACCCATAAGATATCTGACTTTCCCATAAACATGTCCATTATAAATTCCCAATTATAACAGCTTGTATTTGTACACGCAGTTGGAAACTTAACTGGTCAATCAAAATTATAATTTAATAGAAAAAAATAAATTGTAAACATTATAAAATGCAGAAAAATAATCTCCTGGTGAATGCAACCTCTCCAGAACACTACTCCTTTGAAAACAAAGACTGTTTTTGCTGTCAGCGAGATACAACATTGGACTTAGGGGCTGGGGATTCTGATAAATCATTTATGACTATTGATTATCTTACTTTGTAGGTTTAGATTATAACAACAAAATGAACTCTTTTTGTAATTAGTTGATTAATATCATTATGGGTCCAAGAAGCAAAAAAAAAGGACAAGGATCATTTTTGATGGTTTTCGACTTTTGGGGTGACAGGGACTGGTAAATTCATGGTAGAATCCTCTCGAGAAGCCCATGCCAGTGGCAATATCTTTCCAACTGAAATTATAAGTATTGTGATTTTTTGTTTTAGCTTGATGATTCTGAGCCTGAGACAGTCAATGTGCTTAATCATGTTTATTATTTTTATTTGGGCATCAGACAGAAATGCACTGACTCGTAATAAAAATCATCTAGAGAGATCATACAGCTATTCTCATTGTAGATTAGGCCTCTTTCACACTTCAGTTGTTTGGCGTCAGCTAAAATCCGCCAAAGTGTGGAAAAAGCAAATCCGCCAGAAAAGGTGAAAAACGGATGCAAATGGATCCCTTTTTTGACGGATCCGCCATGAACTTTTCAACCCGGAAAATGCAGGTACGCATGGCTGGCACGGAAGAGAGAGAAAGAGAGAGAGACCCCGGACAGTGTTCTGAGCATTTTGTATGGATTTTCTATGGGAGGAATGGATCCGCTGGCGGATTCCGTCAAAAACGGATGCCAGGGATCTGCCACCAATAGGCGACCATTACACAAAATGGCGGATGCTGCGGATCCGCCATAGTTGGCCATTTTGACGCACACAAAAAGCATTGCATTGAACGTTTTCCAAAAATAGCAGATGCCAAAGTTATGGCGGATCCGTCAATAAACGGATCAAACGGACGACCATCCGTCAAAATCCGCCACTAATGCAAGTCAATGGGAAAAAAGTGGATCCGCCAAAAAAAATGGCGGATTTTGACTGACGTCGCACGACTGAAGTGTGAAAGAGGCCTTAAGGAACTGTGTTCAACAGTACAGCTAGACATCTCTCTGGTAAATATTGATCTTATACTACTGTCACAATCAGTAATAGTCACAATGTAGACTGAAGACCATAAAGAGGGATAAAATGAGAAAAAAAGGGGGGATTAAGAGAGATTTAAGAAGAGAATAAGGGGTTCATCTCTGAAAAAGGCAACTCCAGTGTATGAGTGGGAAAGCTGTCTCACTTTGTTATCTTAGTCGTGTCAGTCTGCCATGTCTGACAGCATGGCACAATGGATAGTAACAGTATCAGTTAGGAATTACTTAAACTTTCAATTTTTTTCCAAGTCTATTAAGCATTGAAAGTTATTTGCTTTTGTGAATCACATTATTAAGCGATTTGGATGTCATTTTATAAAAATTTGCATCTAAGTGGCCTCAAAACCATTGCTTACTCCTTAGTTATCAAGGCTTCTGTCTGAAAAATGGGACTTGGGTATAACCTTGGATGAAGCGATTGATTTTAATGAGGCAGACAGTAGAGACATTTTGTGCTCTTTCTGGCCTCTATTCTGTCAGAGTCTACCTTCTGGAGGTACAGCAGTCAACCATGCTTTTGTGCCTCCCTCACGAAAACAGACACTGATGAGACAGTCAGAGCACAAAGGAACACAAATAACTCCACTTGCCTCATTATAGTCACTGGCCAATAAAACGATCCGCTCAAATTCCCTTTTTGCAGGGCTTCAGACAGAAATCCTGAAGGAGCCATTGATGTGTGGCAAAAGCTTAGTTTGAACCTGGCCTTACATGTGTGACTTTTCTTTACTTTGTTACTAAGTATAGCGAATATGGACTTTTGTCAGTGAAGTGGAGGCACGTTAAAGAAGTTGACCCATTGTCAAAGTACATTTTAATTAATGGATCTTGGAATAATAATAAATTCCACAGTTGGATGTGTTACAAATGTTTTTGTGCTTATAAATGTGCCCCTGCTATGTACTGTGTAATGGCTGTGTCTGAACATGGTCTGAACATACCATAGCTCCTGGGCAGGGGAGGAAGCAAAAGAGTATGCAGACAGGACAGCATGGGATCACAGCTAATAGTCCAGCTTAGTTTTTTGGTTTTGCTGTTATCTCTTGTATGTTGAACAAATGGTACAAACAGAGCGTGGCTGCCCTTTCTGAGCTAAGTATTCCATCTGCATAGCTTTCCATTAATGAGTGTCTCAGTCTGGCCCTGTCCTATTCTGTCACGCTCCCTGATGAAGTAGCAACGAAACGTGCGTTGGGGTGGGGAGACGCCAACAGCACCAGGAGCGGTTTAATTGCTAGATAAAACAGCGATATAGGTAATTATGCTGTGATTAATTTTTTGTCATTCTTACACAGCTGAACGTTTGCCATTCTATTCATCCCATGGGAATGGGCATACATATTATATAATCTTTATTTTTATATAGTGCTAACATATTCTGCAGCGCTTTACAGTTTGCACACATTATCGTCGCTGTCCCCGATGGGGCTCACAATCTAGATTCCCTATCAGTTTTCTTTTGGAGTGTGGGAGGAAACCGGAGTACCCGGAGGAAACCCACACAAACACAGGGAGAACATACAAACTCCTTACAGATGTTGTCCTTGGTGGGACTCGAACCCAGGACTCCAGCACTGCAAGGAGTCCTTTGTGAACATAATGGCTCTTACTTAGTCTAAACTATTTAAGAGGTTACTCTGATACCTATATCCTGTGTCAAAAATTATTGCTGCTAGCACTATATGCATTTTACATCTATAGTATTAAATTTGCATGCTGGGTGATATTTAAAAAAATATTTAGACTTGAGAGTCCTCAGTGGTTGATACCTTTTAATGGCTAACTGAAAAGATGGCAACAAATTGCAAGCTTTCGAGACTACTCAGGTCTCTTCATCAGGCTAGGACTAATACAAAATCTGAAGAATCACATATTTATACACAACAGGACACAGGAATAATGCAATAGGTGTCATGTGTGCATTGCCACGAAGATCGTCGCGGTTGCACATTTTGACTTCTCACAGCTGAGCTGCTGTTTCTTTGTGTTCGGCAGCTAGGGAGTTAATTCTGTCTGTGCTCGGTTCTGGGACTGGGTGCAGTTTCTCCCGGCTGCAATTGTTTATTTGTTGATTGGTTTCCTTTAAATTCCTGGTTGTCTGCTTGGGGAGTTGCCAGTGAAACCTTCATGCAGACCACAGATAGGAATGAATCTGTATAGACTTTAGTTGTGAGCTCCTTAGTTGTTCTAAGCTCAACTTGGTTAGAGTTTATTTCCCAGACCATTTATTTTCCTTTGGTGTTTGAGTGTGTATGCAAGCGAGTGTTATCCTGTCTGTCTTATATGTCTAATCTGTGTATTTAGCTAAGATCAGCCCATATCCCTTTGGTGGTAGTCAGGATCCTTCTTAGGACTGATTACAGGGTTCAGGGTCTGATAGGAGACAGGGTTATGTTGGAGACTTGGACCTCTGAACCATTATCAGTACCTCCAAGGTGAGGGATTAGTTAGGACCCCAGTTTAGGGTCAGGTTAGATCCCGGTCCACCTCTTTCCTGTTTCAGCTCATCAAGTCCTCAAGATTAACCCTGAGTTCAGCAGATATCGTGTCAGGTAAATCTATTCTATACTTACATGCTGATGTTGCTATACTAGTTGTTGTATAGAGTGTTGTTCCTGTATTAATAGTTTACTGACATTGTATACATATTATTAGACAGCGTGACATTTTCACTGGCCATAAAAATTATCTCCAGTTACCATGGATCCAGTAGCCCAGCTGGCTCTGCAGTTGCAGGGATTATCCATGGAGCTGACGGACATTAAGTCCAAAGTTTTGTCTCCCCTGGAGCAAACCAGAGTTGAACCTAAGGTTGCTCTCCCGGACAGGTTCACTGGTGGGCGAGACAAATTTTTCACCTTCCGGGAGGCATGTAAATTGTATTTTCGGCTTCGGCCTCGATCATCAGGGAGTGAGGAGCAGAGAGTGGGAATTGTTATCTCACTTCTGCAAGGGGACCCTCAATCCTGGGCATTTTCCCTTCCTCCGGGATCCCCGGCTCTACTGTCTGTAGATCAATTTTTTACTGCCCTGGGATTGGTATATGATGACCCAGATCGAGTCTCTCTTGCTGAGACAAAATTACGTAAGATACAGCAGGGAGATCGTCCGGCAGAGGAATTTGCTTCTGAGTTTCGTAGATGGGCCACAGATACTCAGTGGAATGACCCAGCTCTTAGGAGCCAGTTTTGTCATGGGCTTTCTGATAAATTAAAAGACGTTTTGGCTCAGTATGAGTCTCCTCCTTCTCTGGAGGCTGCTATGGCCTTAGCTATCCGTACTGATAGACGGCTTCGGGAGAGGGGTGAGGTAACCCCACTCCCTGTTGTTTCTCCACCTACCACTAAAGTCCCTTATGTTGAGGTTCCCCTTGTCTGTTCGGATGAGCCTATGCAGTTGGGAGGGACATCATTTCGTAGGAGGGGATTGGCGGTACGCCGCAGGACTAGAAGATGTTTTTTCTGCGGGAAAGAGGGACATTTTGTTGGAGAATGTCCATCCCGTGCCTTGTTGAGCCAAAAGTTGCCGGAAAACTGTTAATCCCAGGTTGTGTGGTGGACGACAACCTGGGAGTATGTATTTCATCCGCCACTTCTTCTCAGTTCCTTGTACCAGTGGAGGTGGTAGTTGGTACGAGAGTGGAGAGATTGTCTGTTCTTCTTGATAGTGGTTCTGGGGCTAATCTGGTTGACGCTCAGTTTGCTCAGGCTCAAGGTATGCATCTGAGTGTATTGGTCAAACCGATCCCTATATTCTCCATTGACGCCAGGCCTCTCGGCCAAGGTAGCTTTGTTCATGAGGTTCATAACATTGACCTTCGGGTAGGGGCAATACATAGGGAACAATTATCTTGTTATGTGTTGGAGGGTCTACCTACTCCCATTGTGTTGGGACTTCCTTGGTTGGTTAAACATAACCCTGTGATTAATTGGCAGTTCAGAGAAATAAGCCAATGGGGTGAGTTTTGCAAAAGCAACTGCATGAACACAGTCATCAGTGCGGTCGTGCCTAGTACATTGCCTCCTTTTTTGGAGGATTTTGGGGATGTTTTCTCTGAGGAGGGGTGTCAGGAGTTGCCTCCTCATCGCGTGTATGACTGCTCTATTAATCCCTTCCTGATGCTAAGTTGCCTAAAGCTAGGTTGTATAATCTTTCTGGTCCTGAGAGGCAGGCTATGAAAGATTATATTTCTGAAAGTCTGGCCAAAGGGCATATTAGACCTTCATCTTCCCCAGTAGCCGCGGGGTTCTTCTTTGTGAAGAAGAAAGATGGAGGCCTACGCCCTTGCTTGGATTTCCGCGAACTTAATCGGATTACTGTTCGAGATCCGTATCCACTCCCTCTTATTCCTGATCTCTTCAATCAAATTGTTGGCGCCAAATGGTTTTCTAAATTGGATCTCAGGGGGGCGTATAATCTGATTAGGATAAAAGAGGGGATGAGTGGAAAACGGCGTTTAACACGCCGGAGGGACATTATGAGAACCTAGTCATGCCTTTTGGTCTGACTACTGCACCAGCAGTATTCCAACATTTTGTTAATGACATTTTTCGTCACCTTGTGGGGCTGTTTGTGGTTGTATATTTGGACGACATTTTAATTTACTCGCCAGATCTTGTGTCTCATCAGGAGCATGTGAGACAGGTGTTGCAGATCTTGCGAGACAATAAATTATACGCCAAACTGGAGAAGTGTGTATTTGCCGTACAGGAACTTCAGTTTTTGGGTTTTTTGGTGTCAGCCTCCGGTTTCCGTATGGACCCTGAAAAGGTGAGAGCAGTGCTTGAATGGGATCAGCCAGGGGATCTTAAGGCTCTGCAGCGTTTTTTGGGGTTTGCTAACTACTACCGGAAATTTATTTGTAATTTCTCATCTGTCGTCAAACCTCTCACTGACATGACAAGAAAAGGGACGGATTTTTCTAAATGGTCGGACAAAGCTTGCCAAGCCTTTTCCTCTTTGAAGAAATGTTTTGCTTCGGCACCCGTTCTCATCCAACCAGATGCATCTCAGCCGTTCATTGTGGAGGTGGATGCGTCTGACGTAGGGGTGGGTGCTATATTGTCCCAGGGTCCGTCCCCTGGTAAATGGCATCCGTGCGCTTTCTTTTCTAAGAAATTGTCGTCCGCCGAAAGGAATTATGATATCGGCAATAGGGAACTTTTGGCCATTAAGTTAGCTTTTGAAGAATGGCGTCACTTTTTGGAGGGGGCAGTCCACCCGGTTACCGTTATTACTGATCACAAGAACCTGTTGTATTTGGAATCCGCTAAGCGTCTGAATTCCAGACAAGCTCGATGGTCGTTGTTTTTTACCAGGTTTAATTTTGTCGTCACTTATCGCCCGGGGTCTAAGAATGTAAAGGCTGATGCCTTGTCTCGCAGTTTCCCAGGGGCCAGGAAAACGGATGACCCGAGTCCTATCCTTCAGGAGGGGGTGGTAGTGTCGGCTGTATTTTCTGAGCTTGAGGAGGAGGTGTTAGAGGCTCAGGGGGACGCCCCTGCAGGACCTCCAGGGAGACTGTTTGTCCCAAATCTGTTGAGACAAAAGGTTATTGAGGCACATCATAATTCTGCTCTAGCAGGACATCCAGGGAGTAAGGCTACTTTAGATCTCCTTTCTCGCCGGTTTTGGTGGCCTAATGCTAATAAAGATGTTATAACTTTTGTCGCGTCATGTGGGGTGTGTGCTCGCTCTAAAACCCCTCATACCCGTCCGTCTGGGACCCTTTTACCCTTGAAACTTCCGGAGCGTCCATGGACTCATTTATCTATGGACTTCATTACGGACCTTCCTCCGTCGTCAGGGAATACTGTCATACTGGTGGTTGTTGACAGGTTCAGTAAGATGGCACATTTCGTTGCTCTTCCTGCACTCCCTAATGCTAAAACTCTGGCGCAGGTGTTCATTAGGGAGATCGTTAGACTTCATGGGTTGCCTTCTGATGTGGTGTCAGATAGGGGGTCTCAGTTTGTGTCCAAATTTTGGAGGGCATTTTGTTTACGTCGGGGGATGCAATTGTCATTTTCCTCGGCTTTTCATCCGCAGACCAATGGTCAGACAGAGCGTCTGAATCAGAGCTTAGAGACATATCTCCGGTGTTTTGTCTCAGAGAACCAAGAGGACTGGTCTTCTTTCTTGCCTCTGGCAGAGTTCGCTCTTAACAACAGGCGGAGCGAGTCCACTGGTAAGTCCCCGTTTTTTGGGGCATATGGTTTTCATCCCCAGTTTTGTACTTTCAATGGGGGGGGCCCTTCTGGGGTTCCTGAGGAGGAGCGTTTCTCGTCGTCACTTGCTTCTGTGTGGAGAGGTGTATTGAATAATCTGAGTGCGATGGGGAACCGTTACAAACGTATGGCTGATAGGAGGAGAGTTTCTGGTCCAGATCTGAATGTGAACGATCTGGTATGGTTGTCTACCAGGAATATAAAACTTAAAGTGCCCTCCTGGAAACTGGGTCCCAGATTCATCGGGCCGTACAGGATCAGTTCCATAATTAATCCTGTGGCATTTCGTCTGGACTTCCCTCCTACGTTTAAAATTCATAATGTGTTCCACAAGTCATTACTTAAAAGGTATGTGGCACCAGTCATACCGTCACCTCTACCTCCTCCTCCTGTGTTGGTCAATGGTAACTTGGAATTTCAAGTATCAAAGCTCATTGACTCACGTCTGAATCGCCGGTCCCTTCAGTACTTGGTGCATTGGAAGGGGTATGGTCCAGAGGAGAGGACGTGGGTCCCTGCGTCTGATGTTAACGCAGATCGTTTGGTTCGGACCTTCCACAGAACTCACCCGGGCAGGCCTGGCCCTGAGGGTCCGGAGGCCCCTCGTAGAAGGGGGGGTACTGTCATGTGTGCATTGCCACGAAGATCGTCGCGGTTGCAGATTTTGACTTCTCACAGCTGAGCTGCTGTTTCTTTGTGTTTGGCAGCTAGGGAGTTAATTCTGTCTGTGCTCGGTTCTGGGACTGGGTGCAGTTTCTCCCGGCTGCAATTGTTTATTTGTTGATTGGTTTCCTTTAAATTCCTGGTTGTCTGCTTGGGGAGTTGCCAGTGAAACCTTCATGCAGACCACAGATAGGAATGAATCTGTATAGACTTTAGTTGTGAGCTCCTTAGTTGTTCTAAGCTCAACTTGGTTAGAGTTTATTTCCCAGACCATTTATTTTCCTTTGGTGTTTGAGTGTGTATGCAAGCGAGTGTTATCCTGTCTGTCTTATATGTCTAATCTGTGTATTTAGCTAAGATCAGCCCATATCCCTTTGGTGGTAGTCAGGATCTTCTTAGGACTGATTACAGGGTTCAGGGTCTGATAGGAGACAGGGTTAGGTTGGAGACTTGGACCTCTGAACCATTATCAGTACCTCCAAGGTGAGGGATTAGTTAGGACCCCAGTTTAGGGTCAGGTTAGATCCCGGTCCACCTCTTTCCTGTTTCAGCTCATCAAGTCCTCAAGATTAACCCTGAGTTCAGCAGATATCGTGTCAGGTAAATCTATTCTATACTTACATGCTGATGTTGCTATACTAGTTGTTGTATAGAGTGTTGTTCCTGTATTAATAGTTTACTGACATTGTATACATATTATTAGACATGCGTGACAATAGGTAGGACAAGTGACGTGAAGCAGAACTGTCATTATGGCAGAGGGATGAACATAAATATTGGAACAGTTCATAGATAAGGAGTGTGAAAGTTTTATTACCCTCTGATTGGAGTCTGCTATTGAGTTTTGATGCCCCTAGAAGGTCAGAGAAGCAGATTCCTTAATTGATATAGAAAGACATGAATCCGTGTGATATATTCATTCCAGCACTAAGAGTGTCAAAGGTCATCATAAGTTTATATTCCCAAACCTTTCTATCTTTCTCAGATTTGAAGTTAGATTTTAATACAAGTAATTCCATATCCATCATGCTATGACCGGGCATACAAAAGTGTTTTGCCACATTAACCTTTTTTTCTCTTATTGTGTGGCGATGAGAATTCATCCTTGTTCTCAGTTTTTGCCCGGTCTCCCCCACATACAGACCCCCAGTTGGACATTTCGTACAAATAATTAGGTACACCACATTAGATGTGATGCAGCTGAAAGTACCTGGGATCTTGTAGTCCTGATGGGAGTTGGGGATCTTTATCTTGTTCGTGGTCATTATAGATGCACAGGTTTTGCATTTCTTCTGGTTGCAAGGAAAGGTTCCTGCAGCTGTTGGGAGGACAGGGAGCTTCTGACAATGATGCTTCTTAGATTTGGGGGCTGCCTAAAACATAGTAGTGGGGGGTCTGGAAATATGGATTGTAATCGGGCATCTTTTTGTAGTAAAGGTTGTAGTTTCCGTGCAGTTCCCCTTAGCATCTCCAGATTTGGATTGTAGGTGACCACTAGAGGCACCCGGTTATTTTCTTCTTTAGTTTTGTAATGTAGCAGGTTATTCCTTGATATTCTGGTGGCTCTTGTAATTTGGTTTTCAATTGTTCTTGGATGGTAGCCCTGGTTCAAAAGGTCTTTCTGAGGCGACCAAGGTGTTCATCTCTATCCATGGGGTTGGAACATATACGGTTGTATCTGATGGCTTGGCTGTAGACAAAGAGTTTTTTATGTGTTTTGGATGGAAACTGTCCCATTTAAGGTATGTTGGACGGTCGATTGGCTTCTGATACAGGGATGTCTCTATTTCATTGTTCTTTAGCTTAATGGTGGTGTCTAAAAAGTTAATTTCAGTGCTGGAGTAGTTAAGTGTTAAGTTGATGGTGGGATGAAATTGGTTGAACTGTTCATGGAACGTCTTTAGCTGTTGTTCAGACTCCGTCAGATGATTAAAATGTCATCAATGTAGCGGTAGTAGGCCCGAGGCCTGATGGGACATGAGGACAAAAAGTCGCTTTCAAGCTTGGCCATGAAAAGATTTGCATACTGTGGAGCCATTTTACTTCCCATAGCTGTGCCAGTCTCCTGAAGATAGATCTTGTTGTCAAATTCAAAGTAATTGTGGGTGAGGATGAATTTTGTGAGTTTCACCACAGAATCAGCATCATTCCCGGTGTTTCCCATGAAGACTTTGCAGGCATTTAATCCATCCTGGTGTGGGATATTAGAGTACAAAGATTCCACATCCATGGTGGCCAGGATGGTTCCTTCTGGTAGGGGACCTATTGCTGCTAGTTTATTCAGTAGGTCAGTTGTATCCTGAATGTAGCTGGGTGTATCCTTTACCAGGGGTTTAAGAATACCCTCTACCCATCCAGATACCTGCTCAGTAAGGGTGTCCACACATGAAATAATCAGCCTCCCTGGATTCCCAGCTTTGTGGATTTTGGGAAGCATGTAAAACGTCCCTGTTCTTGGACTTTCTGGTATCAGGTCATCAGCTCTTATGGATTTGTCAGACAGACAAGATACCAACTTGCTTAGTTCCTTGTATCCTTACATGTCCCACTCTGCACACTGTGGATAAAGTAGACAAACGTATCCAATTTGTCCCAAAAAGTATTTGTATTTTGACATGTTTGCCTATGTACTGAATTATATTGCATGCAGATGGGTTGTATCATATAGTCAGTTTACAACTTTATATATCTGCCAGCATATATAGCAGTTTATTATCCGCTCCATAATATGTTTACTAACATTCTAATACATGCTTTGGCATTGTTCCCTTATTAGTTTGGCACCTTACTTATCACTTGCTGTCAATTGGTTCTTTAATGTCTTAATGTTTTTCAATAAAGATATTTTTAAACGTACCTAATTGCATTTATGGTTCTTTAGTGCTCTAGATTGTTTCATTGCTGGTGCACTAATGTTGATTTTCTCTGCCATTAATCACATTGATGTCATTTGACACATGTTAAGGTTTTAATACCAGAGACAGGTTAGGACTGTTCCAATGGGTTCACCTTAATGTGGTGCGATTTCTTTTATGCCTTTTTTAATCAAATTAGCATTAACAAAGTGTGCTATGTTATTTACATGTACTATTACTATTTACTAATTTACTTGCTGTGGGTGGAGCGCCTGCCAGGGCCAGGGAAGTACTCGGCACCAGGCCGGTTCTTAAGGGGATGTGTCACGGCAGCAGTGACCCGGTCCGTGGCCCTGGGCGTCAATAAAAATGATGAGAAGGGATGATAAAGTTTATAAAAGATAGTTTGTGACACCACCTGTAGTATTCGGCAAATAAGGTGTTAGCGATGCTGCAGATTTAGCTAACTGGGGCAGTTGATGCAGCAGAGTTGGTTCAGCTCTCCACAGGCAGAGCTATTCCCCAGGGCAGTGGAAGTGTAACATGATGATGATGATTGTTGTAGTGCAGGGTTGAAGTGACGCAGCAAAAAAACAGGAGGACACAGCCGGGGTGCTGTGTCCTCAGGGTCTGTGGTCCAGTCAGCTCTCAGGTAGCTTGGGGTGCACGTTGCCAGGGCTATCTTAGATGTTTCTTTCCTGGCCGTCTCACTACACTGGCTATCGCCTCTCCTGCCCTGCGTCTTCACACACAGCGTCCTGAGCCAGTAGACTCGGATCTTGGTTGGGCGACGTTGGTCAGACCCCTGGATCCCATATGTCTGCCTTTTCAGCGAATGTGTTGTATGTGGCTGCAGCACATGCAGATACTGCAGCCTTCAGTTTTCTAGATGAGTCCTTAGTTTTTCCACTAGTTTTGGGGCCGGTCCCCTAACTGCGAACTGGTCCCTCCACCGACGCCGGTTAATACGGGACCCACTGATGGATTCCTCACTATCCATGGCCCTAGGACCGCTTCTGTCCTCCCGGGAGCTTCCTTCTCTCTCTCCCTCATAAATATCTCTCCTGCTTTCTCTTTCATTCCTTCTCCACCAGTCTCCTCAGACCAACTAACTTCTTCCCGCTTGTGAGGAACTAAGCCGACCGCCACACTGTAGCCCGGGTATCACAGCTTCTCATCCCACCGCCGCTACCAAATGTGAAGGATGACCCCTTTCCTCCACGTCACCAATGGGACGTAACTCCACAGGTACAGCTCTCCGGCACCCCCTTTGTCTCTCAGGTCAGTAAGGGAACTGCACCTAGAGCAAATGGCCGCCGGGGAGGTTGTCCTGTTACCCCTGGTATTCTAAGATTCGTGATCAGAGTAAAAGCATCAGCCCAAGATTAATTTTATGGTTTAATTGCCTTAAGGGCGCACTAGATAATTACAGAAATATACAGTATTCATCATGTTCACATGGAAGGCCTTCCTCCTTCCACGGGCGTGGTCCAGGGTGACCAGGTAGGTGACGGCGTTGAGCTGCTCATGCACGAGGTATGTACCCTCCCAGGCCGCCTGAAGCTTGTTTTGAGGTACGGGGACCAGTACCCACACCTTTTGACCCACCTGGTAGGTCCGCTCACAAGTATTCTGGTCGTACCATCGCTTCTGGTCAGCCTGGGCTTGGGACATATTGTCATGCACCAGCAGTGTCAAGGCCATCATTCGGTCCCGGAAGCGCATGACATACTCAATGACCGACACTCCAGGGGTGGCTAAATCTCCTTCCCATGCTTCCTTCACCAGAGCAAGGGGCCCCCGTACACGTCACCTGTACAGGAGCTCAAAGGGGGAGAACCCCGTTGAGGCCTGTGGGACCTCCCGGTAGGCAAACAGCAGGTGTGGGAGATACCGCTCCCAGTCTCTCCCGTGGGAGTCGACCAACATCTTCAGCATCTGCTTTAAGGTGCCATTGAACCGCTCACACAAGCCATTGGTCTGTGGGTGATACGGGCTGGCCACCAGATGTTGCACCTGTACCTGCTTACAGAGAGACTCCATCAGCTGCGACATGAACTGGGTCCCTCGGTCGGTGAGCATTTCCTGGGGAAACCCCACTCTGGAGAAAATCTCCAGTAAGGCAGTGGCCACTTTGTCAGCCCGAATGGATGACAAAGCTACTGCCTCTGGGTAACGGGTAGCATAGTCCACTACCGTTAGTATGAAGCACTTCCCGGAGCGGCTGGGAGTGGACAGAGTTCCAATGAGATCCACAGCCACCCTCGAGAAAGGCTCTTCGATGATGGGCAGAGTTACCAGTGGGGCTTTGGGGCGCGGCCCCGCCTTCCCCACCCTCTGACAGGTGTCACACGAACGGCAGTAGGCTATCACCTCGGTCCTCATTCCAGGCCAGTAGAAATGCTGAGCTAGCCTGGCCCTGGTTTTAGTGATCCCTAGGTGTCCGGCCATTGGAATCTCATGTGCGATCCGCAACAATTCCGCCCTGAACGGATGGGGTACCACTAACTGTCGGTCCCTGGGCCACGCCACCGGTGAACCCTGCTGGACTGTTACCCGGTACAGCCGTCCCTGGTCCCAGACCACTCGCTCGCGGTCGGACTCCTGGGGAGGCTGTGCCGCCTGCTCCTTGAGAGTCTTCAGGCTGGCGTCAGCTTCCAACGCTGCCTGAAATCCCTGACTTGATGTGGCAAGAATTGATGAAACTGCCATGTCCTCTGTCAGTTCTCCGGGATCTGTCTCCTGGCCGCTGTCTGACTCGGCAGCCTCTTGGTTGGAGAGGGGGAAACTGTCGGACCTCCGCGAGGCCCCTTGGGCTTCGGCGCTCCCACTCCTGGTAACAGCGGCCACGACCGCTGAGAGCACGGGTAGCGCCTGCTTTCCCTCGTCCCCTGACCAAGTCGCCGGGTCAGGCAGACTTCCCTGACCTCCTGACATCCCGGATGTGGGGAACTCCTGACCTGGGGTCCTACCTGGTGGCTCCTCTCCCGGGACACCCTCTCCCCCCATGGCCTGTTCCTCTTCCTGCAGGGGCCCTAGACTCAGCAGCCTGGGTTCACTTAGGGGCCCTACACTGCCCATAGCAGCCCCTCCCCCCACCTCTGAGCTCTCGCGTGCAGCCTCCTCACCTGTTCTCACCGTGAGCCCTGTGTGTGTAGTGTCAGTGCATGGCTTACCATCAGGTTTCACTCCCTCCTCCACTGTTGGTGGCACATTCAATACAGTAACATTAGCATTCACAGTAGAGTCATGTCATTCTTGGGGAGCCGAACTTGGGGGTTCAGTGGCCACATACTGGGACACTAGCCGCCCCAAATCGGTCCCAAGCAACACATTTGCAGGAATATTTGGCGTTACTCCCACCTCCCGCATCCCCCTCCCGGCGCCCCAGTCCAAATACACCTTGGCAACGGGCAGCGCCGGTTCAACGCCTCCAATTCCAGAGACGGAAAGGGTTTTCCCAGGTACCAAGTCTTGAGGGGACACCACCTCAAGACGTACCAGGGTTCGTTCAGTGCCTGTGTCCCGCAGTCCCATGACCGCTGAGCGGCCGATGGTGACGGGTTGGTAATTATCCAGGGACCTCCCACCACCCTCTCCCACACACAAAACAGTGGACGGTTTCTGGGACAGGGATGGGGCCTTCTGGCGCTGGGGACACGCAGCCTTAAAGTGTCCTGGCTGATTGCAATTATGACAACGTCTGGGTTCTGTTCCTGGCCTGGAGAGGGCAGCCGGGGGGTACACCCCTTGCACTCTGGGGGCTGGATATGGGGCCGGGGCAGGATTGGGCTTACCCCCTCTCCAGGTGCTGCTTGCAGGCTTCTTTGGCTCCGGCGCACTGTTGTTGGCATACTCGTCTGCCAGGGCGGCTGTAGCAGAAGCCCCCTTTGGTTTCCGGTCACAGAGGAACTGCTGGAGGTCCTCTGGGCAGTTCCACAAGAACTGCTCCGTGACAAACAGTTCCTGGACCTCCTGGCGGGTAGTGAGCTCTAGACCCGAGGTCCAGTGCTCCGCAGCTCTCAGCAGGGCCCGCATGTGGTCGGTCCAGGTGTCCTTTGAGCCCCGCTGCAGGCTCCTGAACTTCCTGCGGTACGACTCCGGGGTGAGGTTGTAGTGCTGGATCAGGGCCCGCTTGATGCTGTTGTAGTCCTGCTCCTCACGGCAGGTAAGTCCCCCAAAACTTCCAGGGACTTACCCCTCAAACGGGGGGTCAGGTACCTTGCCCACTGATCCAGGGCCAGATGATGTTGGAGGCAGGTCCTCTCAAAGGCCAGCAGAAAGGAATCCAGGTCTCCATCCTTTTCAAGCAAGGGAAAGTCCTCCGCCCGGACCTTGGAAGCCCTTGTCTCCGGTGGGCCTGGTGCATCCAGCGGGGGCCCGTGCTGAGCCATCTCCAGTCGGTGCTCCGCAGCTTCACGTCGTTCTGTATGCTCACACTCCGCAGTTTCATGGCGTTTGTATGCTCCCACTCCTCTGCTTTCTCTGCCGCCACCAGGAGTCTGTCATAGGTGGTGTCATTACCAGCCTCGAACTGTGCCATAGCCGCTTGGAAAAGGGCCTCCGATCTGGACAGACTGGGACGGGCAGGGGTGGACAGTCCACTGTGAGACTGAGCACGGGGGTCGGGCTCCTTGGGGAGCCCTGACTGAGCTCCCCCTCATCAGTATCGAACCCCTCATAGACCATAACATTGGCCTCCCCCTTTGCCTTACTCCTGGTGCCTTCCGCCATCTTGGGAACCTTTGGTTACTGACACAGCTGCAACCCTGACCTTGCACACAACTTATTATATTTACACTCTGACCGTCTAGTGCTGGGCTGACCTTAAGACCCCAGCAGTGAAAATACTGCTGGTAGTCTCTAGTGTCTGGGAGTATGGGTCCCACGCACACTATTACTCTTATCCCACCGCTGCCACCAATTGTGAGGAACTAAGCCGACCACCACACTGTAGCCCGGGTATCACAGCTTCTGATTCCACCGCCGCTACCAAATGTGAAGGACGACCCTTTCCTCCCACATCACTAATGGGACGTAACTACACAGGTACAGCTCTCCAGCGCCCCCTTTGTCTCTCAGGTCAGTAAGGGAACTGCACCTAGAGCAAATAGCCGCCGGGGAGGTTTTCCTGTTACCCACTGGGTATTCTAAGATTCGTGATCAGAGTAAAAGCATCAGCCCAAGATTAATTTTATGGTTTAATTGCCTTAAGGGCGCACTAGATAATTACAGAAATATACAGTAAAGCCATACAACGTATTTACAATGGATTTGCAGTCAGAATAAAATACCACAATAATGTACAAGGCTTAAAGGTATTAGCTATAGATCAATATTACCGGGTTGTAGGGACATGGGGAGGCAGGGAGCTCTGCGATCCCCAGGTAACAGTCTTTAGTTGCTGGACAGTCTCCCAAAACATGTGCTGCTGCTCCCTTGGCAAGGCAAATCCGTTCCCTTGGTCCTTCTTAGACCATCTTCTTAGCTTCTGTGTGAGAAATGGATCCAGTCTGCCCATAGCTCCCAGTTCTTAAACCTGCTAGGTCCCTCCCCTTTGCTTTGAAGCACGCATATTAACCGGCCTGCAATTCATATGGAGCAGGAAATGCTGGCTTCAGTCGGAGTTATTTAGCATACTAATGACCATCTTATTCAGAGCACGGGCCTGAACTAATTAGCATACTAAAGCCCTTTTGATTCATAGTGGACATCAAAACCGGTCGTACTGGATATGCTAACAGGCCCTGTGTAGTTAGCAGTCTGTGGCTCTGTGAACCGACAAAATGGAGGCTGGTATAGGCCCTATGCACAAGATGGCGGCGTCCCTTTCCTCACACCACTTCTTAAGCTCCTCCCCTTTTTTCTACCTTTCCCACCCACTCCCCAGCACCCTTTCCCACCCAGCCTGGAATGAGGCCATCCTCCCTAAGTGTACACCCAGATGCCCCGACTGAACGGGTGTGTGCTGGGTGTGAGTGTTAGAGTCCTGGGTAGTGCCCCCTCCTTACCTAAGAGCGGAATACCACACCCCTGGTAGAGGTGCAGTGCCTCTGTGGCGACTGAATCTTCAGGGGCACCACATGGGCTCCTGACATAGTGGGGAAGAGAAAAAGTATACATACAGACAGCATAAGATTACAGATTATTATTTCTGTGAGTTAAAACATGTTTAAATACAAGCAGCAAAAACTCTACCTCATAGAAAGTACACAGCAGGGGCACATTTATAATATTATTTTATCACATCCAATTGGGGAACTTATTATAATTCCATGAACGTTACATTTAACTGTCCTTTGTTCTTTGGACAACCCCTTTAAAGAGAACCTAGCAGCACAATTTTGTAATGTAAAGTAAAGAAGTGGCTGTAATAGTGCTGTAACACAGATTAAATAGATACTTGAAGAAACCTGCGTTATCAGCATTTGAAATTTTCTACTAATTAGGTCTCCTACTCTCTATGATGCCCTGGTCCTTCTATCTGCCTCTGATCTTTAAATGGTAGGTCACTGCTGAGATTTCACATACAGGAGGCAGTCGGAGGGGCCAAGCAATCACAGATAGGGAGGAGTAGACCTGATGAACAGTCCAGCCCCTGTGCACCTGGTCTGGAGTCCGTTGATCCTGGGTCCATTAGTCTGGAGTCTATTGATCCTGGGGTCATTGGAGCGTGGGTACAGTTCCTTTCGCTGATTCCTCAAGGAGAACGCGGTACACCGGGAGCGCAACGCCATGCAGGCCGCAGGAGTGGAGGTGACTAGGCCTCGCACGGTATCACAACATTCAATGGAAGATGGCACGTCTACTGCACTGCACGTACTGGGTCGGGTTAGTGAAGGGACACTCGGTAAAGGATATGTGAGTCGGACAGTCTCTAAAGGGCTGGCGTCAGCAGCGGTAACTGAGGAGAGGGAGTCAACATTCTTCTTGCTCTGTAGTCGCCATCCCGCCAGGTCTGCCTCTTTCCCGTGCTCAGCTCCTTTTATGTCTCCCTTGCCCCCTTCTGTCAGGTGCCCAGGCTTTTCCCACACAGATAAGTCATCCCCCTGCAACAGTGGAGACGGCCCTGCTAGTTCCGGCCCCAGAGCTTCCTTGCATCGGCAGCACTGCTCCTGTTCATCTCCTTACATCAAGTTCAAACTATAGCCTAAATCTTGACATAGAAGAAGGCAAAAATCCCATAAGGCAGCTGCTAATTAGGGAAAAAAATCCTTCCCGACTTCACGTACTGCAATCAGATTCATAGAATCATAGAATCATAGAATGGTAGAGTTGGAAGGGACCTCCTGGGCCGTCTGGTCCAACCCCCTGATCAAAGCAGGATTCTCTAAATCATCCCAGACAGATGTCTGTCCAGCCTCTGTTTGAAGACTTCCATTGAAGGAGAACTCACCACCTCTCGTGGCAGCCTGTTCCACTCATTGATCACCCTAACTGTCAAAAAGTTTTTTCTAATATCTAATCTGTGTCTCCTCCCATTCAGTTTCATCCCATTGCTTCTAGTCTTTCCTTGTGCAAATGAGAATAAAGATGATCCTTCTACAATGTGACAGACCTTGAGATATTTGTAGACAGCTATTAAGTCTCCTCTCAGTCTTCTTTTTTGCAAGCTAAACATTCCCAAATCCTGCAACCGTTCCTCATAGGACATGGTTTGCAGACCGGTCACCATTCTGGTGGCTCTTCTCTGAACTTGCTCCAGTTTGTTGATGTCTTTTTTAAAATGTGGTGCCCAAAACTAGACACAGTATTCCAGATGAGGTCTGACAAAAGAGGAGTAGAGGGCAATAATGACCTCACGTGATCTAGACTGTATGCTTCTGTTGATACATCCTAGAATTGCATTTGCCTTTTTTGCTGCTGCATCACACTGTTGACTCATGTTCAGTCTGTGATCAATTAGTATACCCAAGTCTTTTTCACATGTGCTGTTACTTAGCCCTATTCCTCCCATTTTGTATATGCGTTTATCATTTTTATTGCCCAGATGTAGTACTTTGCATTTTTCCCTGTTAAAATCCATTCTGTTAGTTGCTGCCCACTGCTCCAGTTTATTTATATCTTTTTGAATCCTCTCTCTCTCTTTTCTAGTATTAGCTACCCCTCCTAGCTTTGTGTCATCAGCAAATTTGATCAGTTTACCCTCATTCCTTCATCTAAATCATTGATAAAGATGTTGAACAATACAGGGCTCAAAACAGAGCCTTGTGGTACCCCACTTGAGACATTCTTCCAACTGGATGTGCAGCCACTTACGACCACTCTTTGGGTCCGATCACTAAGCCAGTTATGAATCCACCTAACAGTTGCCTTGTCCATTCCATACTTAGTCATTTTTTCAATAAGGATTGTGTGAGATACTTTGTCAAATGCTTTGCTGAAGTCAAGATATACTATATCTACAGCATTTCCCTGATCCACCCAGTCAGTGATTCTGTCATAGAAGGAAATTAAGTTAGTCTGATATGACTTATTAGTTACAAACCCATGCTGACTCTGTTTAATCACTTCATTCTTATCCAGGTACTTGCATACATGTTCTTTAATAATTTGTTCAAAGATCTTTCCTGGTTTAGAAGTCAGACTCACCGGCCTGTAGTTCCCTGGGTCCACCTTCTTCCCCTTTTTGAAGATAGGAACAACATTTGCTCTTCTCCAGTCTTCTGGGACTTCTCCTGTTCTCCAAGAATTTTCAAAGATTATGGAGAGTGGTTCAAGAATTTCTTCTGCTATCTCCTTCAGTACTTTGGGGTGTAATTCATCTGGACCTGGAGACTTGAATTCATTTAGGTTAGCTAAGTGTTTCCTCACTGTCTTTCTGTTTATAGATATCCTGGATTCTTCTATTCCTTTAATAGATTTCTTTAATAGGAATATATTAGCTACTTCGATCAATGTTTAAACATAGATTTTAGTATCCATAATCCATATTATATTTTTTATGAAAGGCATCCACACCCTCCCTGTACTTTTGTAGTAAATCAACCATTTCAACATTATGTGACAGAGAGTTCCATGGTCTCGCTAGTCTTAAAATAAAGAATAACCATACATGTTTAAATCTTTTTTCCTCTAGAAGTAGATGATGCCCCCTTATCATCATTGCAGCCCTAGGTGTGAACAGATTTGAAAGATCTCAGTTTTGTCCTTTCATATATCTGTATATTATAATAAGATCACTCCTAAGTCTTCATTTTTCTAAACTGAATAATCCCAAATTTGATAACCTGACTCGGTACTACAGTTCACCCATTCCTTTGATAACCTTGGCTGCTCTTCTTCTGTACCCATTCTTGTTCGGCTATATCCTTCCTATATACGGAAACAAAAACTGTACATAAAGGCAAAACTATGTTCTCATCATGAGCATGTATGTCTCTTTTAATGCATCCCATTATTTAATATGCCTTAGCATCATCCGCCTGGCACTGGTCACTAATGTTTAGTTTGCCATCCACCTAAGCTCCAAGTCTGTCGGTGACAGTTTAACCTAGTGTTTTACATTTAGTACATAATTCTACATTTCACTTCCTCTACCCAAGTGCATAACCTTACATTTATCTTCACTAAACTTTAATAGCCATTTCTCAGCCCATGCCTCCAACTTACATAAATCACTCTGAAATAATCCTCCTCTCTGATAACTTGCGGAATTTGGATCGATGAAAGGTAGATGCAGTAAATAAGTACAAATAAATACAGTAAATATAGTGAAAAGATTCAAAAAAGAAAGCTAAAATGTCCAGTGATTCCTCTTTGGGCATGTAAATTAGAGCCGATGAAAAAAGTAATTATTGTTAAATAATATCGTTCATTTAATACAGAACAGAAAGTAAAATCAATTAAATAGTAAACTGAAAGATGTAATTTAAATATAGTGGTGAGATCAATTAAATAACATTGATATAAATCCTTATTCAAGGTGTAAAAAAATAAAAGCGTTGCAGTGCCCGATTCCAAAACTTTTCTGTTATATGTATTGCAGAAGCATATTAGCCCACTCTAGGTCATATTAACCCACTCCGTATTAGCCCGCTAAAAAGATGGATACCGCTGGATCATAGGCAGTGCCTCCATCTTCCTCATTATAGGGAATTTTCACCTGGGGGTTCCATCTGAATCAAGCATTTCAGAGATTTACACAGAAACCATGGTATAAAAGTGCCCAGCACAAAGCGCAGAATAAATTTGAGCCAAGCCTTCAACAGTAGGTGAAGAATTGGTTTTATTTATTTTTTACGCTGTTCAGTATGCTGATAAAGCAGTTTTTTGCCTTGTTTTTTATTTATTTTTGACAGTGTTCACTTAAGGGGTTAACTAGTGTTACAGTTTCAAAGGTCAAGTTGTTCTGGACACGGAGATACCAATTATTATTTATTATTTTTTTTTACATAAATGTATTTATTTCATTAATATTTTTCTTTTCTTTATTTATTTTGTGATTTTTTATTAACAATATAAAGTATATGTAATTTTTTTTTTTTTTACTTTTTTACATTGTCCCAGGATGGGACATCATCTTTACAGTGGCAGATCACTGATCTAATACTCTGCAATGCTTCTGCACTGCAGGGCATTACAGCAGCGTCTGATATGCAAGGAGGAGTCATGTCAGCTCAAGCTCTCTGTATCTTTGGGCACAGGGTCACCATGGAGACCATTAACACAATGTGATTGCATCACGTTGTGCTGATAGGAGCACAGAGGGAATTCCCTCCCTTTGTGATGTCCCGCAATGTCGCTGTCACTATTGACAGTGGCTTCACAGGAGTTACACTGTGATCGATGCTAGCACCCATCGTGGGCATCTATCTATGTGAGAGTGGCACTCACACTCGATTGCAGCGCTCAGCGTGAGCCCACCTGATCACAGCTCCGTTTTTCTCCGTACAGCTCACACAAAACCTTATATATACAGCGCATATCAGGAGGGTGTTAAATTGAAAATGTACTTTTGACATTTTTAAGTTATTTCAGTAATCATTGTTAGAAGTTAGCTATGTAATTTTTTTCTTGAGATATGTATTGAACATAAGAATAAATTTTGTATAATAAAACATTTTATATTTTTTTTATTATTTCTTTACAGCGCTCTTCTAAGGTCACTGATGATGGGAAGCAGACCATGAACCAGCAAGATGAGACACTGTAGATGACTATTCCCTTTAAGATCACAATAGTCTCTGAGTGGTGATCCAGTCTCCATATAGATATTATCTTTATTTGTCCAAATTAAAGGAGAGCAGAATTTAAAAAAAATAAAATTTATTTGCACAACGATGTATGGTAGCAAATTAAAAAAAGAGCCAATGTCAACAGTTTATAATAACATATTTTGTTTTACACTAGATGAGAAAACTCTTTATTATGAAATCATTGCCTTACTACCCTACATTTCCCTGCCACGTTAGAAATGTAAGATATATTCCTAAGAGAAATGAGCGAATGATTTGCAGAATCACCAGATGGGAACCCTGCAAACTGCCTCCTATCTGCCGGCATCCCCCACTGCGATTGTCATCAGTTGGCCCAGCGCAATGCGATGTTGTGGCGTGATGCATGCGTGACATCATGCTGGGCCTAAACATATGAAGAGATGCCAGAGATTCCGGCAGGTAGAAGACAATTCACATGATTCCTGCTCAATGGCCAGGTAATACTGAAGTTGCCACTGGATCAGGGACCCGTAAATTGATTTGTTCATCTCTAATTCCTGCCAATTTTTGGCAGGCAAATAATGTTATACTGACTAAATAGTTTTTCACACCTTGACTAATAAATACAGGTGCAAATTTCACAGAACATGACCCCAAAATTCTCTCCAAGAGTATGTACACAGAACATCATCTCTCCTAGCAGAAGCTGACTGATGAATAAATATGCTTTTTCAACCACTTCACAGTTTATGAACATTGAAGCAGTTAAAATAAGTAACAAAAGACTGAACTTGTGCACTGCAATGTCGTTTTTACATTGCTGTGCACTATTTTCATTTTTTGCAGTGCGTTTGAGACACTATTCCAGGTGGGATTCAGACGGGAAAAGATGACATGTGCGCATACCTGTATGTTGTCAATGAGCCATCTTCAGGCATACGTTTCCTATGTGCATGTGCCTACTATGAGGATAATTTGTAAATTACTGTGGATCTGTAAATCTGTAATTTGTTCACAGATTAGAGCTGCAACTCAGACAATATGGCAACCTTTATAACCATGTAAAAAAATATGATAGAGCATTAATCAGATCAAAAATTAGCAAAAAAATTATATTAGAAAAAATATGGTTCAATAACAAGTGAAGTTAGTAAATAAAAATGTGTGCAGTTCTCAGGATAAATAAGTACATCTTAACAGACTTGTCAGAACAACCTTTATTTTCCTTTTAGAATCAACATTTTCTATAGGATACCATACTACAAAATACTTCCATAAATGTGGGCCATTGATTGACAACAAGATTTGTTGTTTTGTACCCCAAAAAGTAATTTTCATAATAAATTCATTTAAGACCATGTTGCAAAATTGAGTACACCTCAATGAAAATCTTAAGGTACTGCCACACTAAACTATCCCGCTAGCGATCACGATAAAGACGCATACTAATTGCGATCGCTAGCGGGATCGTTTTAATATCGCTAGTAGCGGCTTTATTTAGCGATGACGTTAGGACGCTATCGCGGTTAGTGATCTTCTTAACGACTTTAGCGGTACAAAAGTACCGCTAAATCGCTAAATAAGGTGCCACACTTAGCGATAATACTTACCCAGCGGGAGCGCCGACGATAAAATAGGGTCCGGAACGATTCCAGCGACGAGCGAGATCACAGCAGGAAGCTCGTCGCTGGCAGATGCCGCACACAACAACATCGCTAACGGGATTGCTAAATAGTGACGTTTTTTAGCGATCCCGTTAGCGATGTTGTTTAGTGTGGCATACCCTTAAGGAGCAAAGCTAAAGTTTAGACTACAAAATTCTAATTAACAATAATTCAACCACAATGAAGTCTAGTTATTCATTAAACGGGGTGTCCAGCAGACAGCTGACTATAAATGGGCATTATTTAACAAAGAAAACCCCTTCCCATTTCATTCTGTCAGCAGTGGCCCAACATGGAAGAGAAACGTCTCCTGAGAAAGAAAATAATGTCTTTACACAAGACAGATGAAGGCTAAAAGAAGATCAGCAAATCTTAACTAATCAGTCAGAATACTATAGCAAAAGATATACTAAAACCTAACAAAGATTAAACTGCAACTATCTCATTGAGAAGGCCAGGCTGACCAAGGAAGTTAACACCTAAATAGAAGTGTCTTATGATAAGAAAGAATCAATAGAATCAATGAAATCAACATGAAAGTTTACTGCAGTTAGCCAGAGAAATAGAAAGCCAAATCAGGGTGAGTGTTTCCTGTGACCCAATATGACATGCACTGCAAAGAAATGGCATCCATAGGTGTTGACCGCAAAGGAAGTCTTTCCTAAAGCATATGCACAAAAAATCTCGCTTACAATTTGCCGTAGCGATTGCTGAAAAATTTGAAAACTACTATGTCTCTATACCGTTGAGTGATTAGACCACAATAAATGTTTCTTGAACAGAAACTGTATGGCAAATCACAAATGATGATTGGAAATGGCGCTGTGAAAAAGGGCAAATGAGAGCTGCAAAACGAGGGCGGCACCACAATACCGTCAAAATGCTGGTAACTATACAAATAATAAAGTTTGCGCTAATGAATACTCATATATGCCCTGTTAGATATGAATAATAAACTGAATGTTCCTAAAATATTATTTGAAGATTTAAAAGTATTACCTATAATCCAGGTGAGGATCTTAGATCCAAAGAAGACAATGAGCAGAGTTCTTTCCGAAGGTAATGGTGCCAATACAGCGAGGTCTTTCTTAGGAGCGGTGCCCCAGCCGGTGGCAAGCGCTACCTAAGGATGCCCGTGGTTCCGTCCACACCCTCTCCAAGTCACGTGACGAAGACGTCACGGCAGGTCCTGCCGCATCATCACACGCGTCTTGCAGGTATAGCTGTACCACGCGTACCTTACAGATCTTGACCTCTGGCTTCTCCCGAATGTGACATCCGGAGGACGGAACCACGGCATTCCTAGGTAGCGCTTGCCACCGGCTGGGGCACCGCTCCTAAGAAAGACCTCGCTGTATTGCTACCATTACCTTCGGAAAGAACTCTGCTCATCGTCTTCTTTGGATCTAAGATCCTCACTGATTATAGGAATACTTTTAAATCTTCAAATAAATTTTAGGAACATTCATTTATTATTCATATCTAACGGGCAAATATGTATTCACTAGTGCAAACTTTATTATTTGTATAGAAATTGTATGCGTCGCAAAGGTGAGAGTACAAGTGCAAGATGCTACAGTAAAACATGGTGGTGGCAATGTCCTTGTTGGGGCTACAAGTGCTGATAGTGTGGAGGAGCCAAATTTCATTGATGGTATCATGTATTCACAGTTGTAGTGCTCTATATTGAAAGAGAAAATGCTACCATCACTCTGTGCCCTTGGTAGAAGTGCACTTTTCCAACTTGATAATGATCCAAAACACATACAGCTCTGGCAAAAATTAAGAGACGGCTTTCAAATGTTCAGTTTGTCTGATTTTTCTCTTTATAGGTTTATTTTTGAGTAAAATTTAAATTGTTCTTTTAGTCTATAAATTTCTGACATGTCACCGAATTTCCAAGCAATAAATTTTGTATTCTTTTTCTGACGAAGAAAAATGGTCAAAATAAAAAAAAACAACGACAGTGCTTTCAGACCTCAGATAATGCAAAGAAAACAAGTTCATAATCATTTAGAAACAACATTACTAATGTTTTAACTCAGGAAGCGTTCTGAAATCAATATTTTGTGGAATAACCATGATTTTCATGCGTCTTGGCATACTTGCCTCCAGTCTTTTACACTGCTTCTGGCGCAAAAATTTAAGCAGATTCTTGTTTGATGCTTGTGACTATCCATATCCTGATCACATTCAAGGTTTCAGTGGTTAAAGGTTGAGAATGGGCTGCCATTGACAGAGTTTGATTGGTGGTCTCTTAATTTTTGCCAAACTGTATCTAAGGACAACCGATACATTTCTGAAAAATACAGGGTGAAATTGATCAATGACCAAGTATGTCTCCTGTTCTGAACCAATTAACACATATGGGGCTTGACGAAGAGAGAAGTTGTCATCACTCTTATCCAGCATCCATGGTCAAAAGAGATGTTCTTGAAGAATAGAAAAGGGAGATATTGCAAATGTCGCCAACTGTAATTCCGCCTATAAGACTGAAGCTGTCTTAAAATCATGGAGGTCATATAAAATTCTAGATGTAGTTGTTTTTATGTGGGGTTATTCATTTTCGCCCACTGTTTAAGTAAAAAATAAAATTTTGTTATAAAATATTATTATTTAAACCTATATATTACTCAAATCAATCCATAGTGAAATCAAAAGTATGTGCACACAATTTCTTTCATATATGTGGAAACCTAACTTTTTGGGAGGAAGACATTTCAAGGCACGCTAATGTCTTTTGTTTGAAGCATCTCTCCGCAATGTTTTGGCCTTTGTCACTTTTTACATCTCATAGCCTCCTGACAATGGTCAGCGTACTTCATTTAGTCACTTCACACATCTTGGAAACCTAAATCAGTTGAAAGAATCACAAAGACTGAACATATTCACATCAACTTTTTTTGTGTTTAATTATCACTTTTTTATCCCACTGAACAGACACCATGTGCACATATCCTGGGGAAAAGTTCAACAAAGCTAAAATACTGCACAGAGTATGTAATTAGTTGGAAAGATCTCAAATTATTTAGGTAACTCTAGATTTTATATTGAAATTTTAATGAAATAAATGTATTGGCAGTCCGAGTAATTTTTCTCCATGAATGTTACTGCGTAAAAATGTTTCCTTCTAAATGTACACTATGAATAATCTGATTAATAACTTTGGATGAATTTAGAAACTCCTGTGACTAAATATCAGTTCCATTTATCTGAATGTGGTTGTATCATAACTTTCCTCAATACAATCTGCAGCAAAGTTGCACTCTGTGAACATTCCCTGTGCGACCTGGCAAGCTATTTATGCCTTTCTTTGCTTTCAGTAAAATGTTAACATTTTTTAGAGCGAAAAGTCTCCATGCACATTTGATTAAAGTCAATCAAGTCGCCCTTTTCCACCCTAAGGCCAAGTTAACATGAGCCTAATTTTAGTCCGAGTACTGGCAATCAAAAAATGTACAGTATTCGGACCAATGTTATTTAATTGGGCAATTCAAATGTATGTTTTTTTTCATTGACCAATTTTGTGTGTGAACAAATTGAGATGACAATTGAGATGAAATTTGCACTCTTTTGTGGATGAAATTCGGCTGATATTTTTATACGCTTATGTGAACATAGCCTTAGTAACAGAATATTACCCTAAGGTTTTTCTGTACAGGTTACATCTATTGCATAATATTGTAAGTAAATTAAACAGGTTTTCCAGGAAACTTCAGCCTGTAGGTGCAGTTTAGGTGTAAAAAAAACAACTATGCTTTACTTACCTTTCTTGGAGTTTCTCTGCCCAGATCTCTGTTGCATGGCTGCAATAGCGACGTCTAGTGTTGAGCGATACGATACCGCAAGTATCGGGTATCGGCCGATATTAGCTCTATCGGCCTTTCGATACTTAGTTCCGATATTTTCGTCTTATCGGATACCGGAATCGGGATTGTCACTGTCACTGTCAGTGTCCGTCGGTCGGGTCTGTCAGGAGTCAGCGGCACTTACCTGGCAGAAGATCTCCGGCGGTCACGGGCTGGACTGCTTCATGGCCGCCATCATCTTTCCCCGGCGGTCACATGCAGTTTTTCGCGATAACTGCAGTGACTGCTGGGTAATCCCGGCAGTAAAGCAGTCAGTCCGATGACGTCACCGCCGGGGAAGCAGGTAATCAGCTGTGCTGCGTCGAGATGACAGGCTCTGCCTGTCATTGCGATGTAGCAGAGCTGGATCGCCGTGGGACTGTCGTTACTATGGACTGCGTCGGACAGGTGGTATACTGTTGTTTTTTTTTTTTCTTTTTTACAGGAGATCGATGGCGTCGCAGGAATGAGAGTATAATAAAAGAAATGAAAACTGTGTTGTCTCTTTTATTTCATTAAAATACTTTTTTCTTGCTGTGTCTTTTTTTTTATACATTTAAAAACTTTGGGATTAATAATGGATCGGTGTCTTATTGACACCTCTCCATTATTAACCGGGCTTATTCTCACCGTGCAATCAATGGTGACATTAACCCCTTATTACCCCACTTGCCACCGCTACAGGGCAGTGGGAAGAGCCAGGTAAAGTGCCACAATTGGCACATCTTTTGATGCGCCAAATGTGGGGCTGCTGTAGCCTGGTATTATCAGGCTGTTGAGGGCCAAAATCCATGGGCCTTGACAGTCTTTTAATACCAGGCCGCAGCAGTCTGCATTTTACTTGGCTGGTTAACACAAATAGGGGGACCCGTACGCCTTTTTTTTTCGAGGGGATCCCCTATTTTTGTTAACCAACCAAGCTAAGCAAACTGCTGTGGCCTGGTATTATCAGGCTGGCAAGGTCCATGTACGTTGGCTCCTTAACAGCCTTAAATACCATTCCTCAGCAGCAGGGGCGTACATATAAATCATGGGCCCCATAGCAAAAGTCTGAATGTTCCCCACCCCCCCAAAAAAAAAACCCAGAGGCATTGTAAATGTAAAGTGCCAGCACAGTGAGGGAAGTTGAGTCGCACAGAGACAGGGGTTTTGGGGGTACTCGGCACCGATCACGTCGACTTCTATGGGTGATGTCACGAGTAGCACAGCTCGGTCCGTGACCTGGGCGATCACTGGAATGTGGGATATTTCCAGGGGATGATAGAATGTTCGTGTAGTTTGTCGTGACGCCACCTGTAGTACCTGGTCAGGGTGTCCAGCGCTGCTGTGCAGGTCCTCTGGAAGGGATGGTGTAGTGCAGGTAGGTGAAAAGTCTTCTACAGGTAACACGCTATCCTTCCAGGGCAGATAGATGTGAGATAGAGCAATGGTGCAAAGTGATGTAGCAGAGTGGACTATGCGACGTAGTAAGAAAGCAGGAAACACTTCAAGTTAAACGTTGCATAATAAAATTTTTAATAATAACATTACAAAAGTGCAAATGGCTTATATTATGTGACATGTTTTGTTACTGTTGATACCCTTGATATGTGTTTATACATGTGTGTTAACCCCTTCCAGACCCATGACGCCACGTAGGCGTCATGAAAATCAGTGCCAATCCGACCCATGACGCCTATGTGGCGTCATGAAAGGATCGCGTCCCTGCGGGTCGGGTGACCGGGGTCACTGAAAGGTCACCCGACCCGCCGGCACAGGACCCTTTGTGCTTCACCACAGGGGGGTTGGCTTAACCCCCCCGTGGCCACGATCGCTGATTGGCTGTTAAAAGTGAAACAGCCAATCAGAGCAATCTGTAATATTTCACCAATATAATTGGTGAAATATTACAATCCAGCCATGGCCGATGCTGCAATAGCATCGGCCATGGCTGGACACCGAGCCCTGACCCCCCCACACGGATTCACGGCGGCGATCGGCCGCCGCCACCGAAAGATGGCAGGGTCGGTCACCGCCGTCACTAAAAGCTCCCCTCCTCCTGGCCTCCGCTGCCCCCACCTTCCGATCCCCCCCTCACTTCCGACCCCCATACTCACCTCTCCCGGTCCACCGATGTCCCTGGATCCTTCCCGGCGGCTGCCCGGGATTCTTCATGGGCGCCGCCATCTTGGAAAATGGCGGGCGCATGCGCAGTGCGCCTGCCGGCCAGCGCATGCGCAGTGCGCCCTGCCTAGTCAAAAAATTTATTTTGATCACTGTGATAAACTGTCACAGTGATCAAAATAAAAAAAAGTAAGTGAACCCCCCCCTGTCATAGGTAGGGAAAAATAATAAAGAATTTTTTTTTTTTCCTATTAGGCCCTGTGCACACGTTGCGGATTTTGCTGCGGATCCACAGCTGATTTCTCTGCTGATCCGCAGCTGATTTTGCTGCTGATCCCAGCGGATTTCGCTGCTGATCCGCAGCGGATTTCGCTGCTGATCCGCAGCGGATTTCGCTGCTGATCCGCAGCTGATTTCGCTGCTGATCCGCAGTGGATTTCGCTGCTGATCCGCAGCGGATTTCGCTGCTGATCCGCAGCGGATTTCGCTGCTGATCCGTAGCTGATTTCGCTGCTGATCCTCAGCTGATTTCGCTGCTGATCCCTGCTGATTTCGCTGCGGATCAGCAGCGAAATCAGCAGCAATATGCGGATCAGCAGCGAAATCAGCTGCGGATCAGCAGCGGATTTCGCTGCTGATCCGCAGTGATTCTGCTGATCCATGATTCGCTGCTGATCCGCAGCGGATTTCGCTGCTAATCCGCAGCTGATTTCGCTGCTGATCCGCAGCTGATTTCGCTGCTGATTTCGGTGTCCGCAGGAAATCAGCAGGGCATCAGCAGCAAGTCAGCTAGATCACGCGATATCACTCGGATCAGAGCGAATCCGTGGACAGCAGCCGTAATCCGCTGCGATCAGCAGCGAAATCCACTGCGGATCAGCAGCGAAATCAGCTGCGATCAGCAGCGAAATCCTGCGGTCAGCAGCGAAATCCGCTGCGGATTCAGCGACGAAATCCTGTGGACGCAGCAATCAGCTGCGGGTCAGCAAGAAATCAGCTGTGGATCCGCAGCAAAATCCGCAACGTGTGCACAGGGCCTAATAGGAAAAAAAAAAAAATTCTTTATTATTTTTCCCTACCTATGACAGGGGGGGGGTTCACTTACTTTTTTTATTTTGATCACTGTGACAGTTTATCAGCGGATTTGGCGCTGCGGATCCACAGCAGATTTCGCTGCTGATCAGGGTCAGGCTGGGTTCATATTGCATTATGGCAGTCCGTTAGATGGACTGCGTTTCACCGCGGTATAACGCGGTGTAACGCAGTCCGTTAACGCTGCCATTCACCCCATTTGTATGCGCATCGCAACGCATGCCATGAAGCGGCATGCGTTCGCGACGTGTCGTCATTCAGTGACGGAGCCTTGGACGCAGGCTGCAGCGTCTGGGCTCCATCACCGCTAGCACAGATGAATCACGCTGATTCCTCTGCACTAGCGGGTATAGCATAACGCGATCGTGTTATGCTATACCGTTACCAGCAACCACGTAACTAGGGGTTAGGGGTTTTTGGGTTAGGGTTAGGATTAGGGTTAGGCTTAGTGGTTAGGTTTAAGGTTAGGGTTTGGGGTTAGGGTTGGGTTAGGGTTAGGTTGTGGTTAGGTTATGGTTAGGGTTGGTTTTTAGGGTTGGGGTTAGGTTTTGGTAGGGTTTGGGTTGGGGTTAGGGGTGGTTGGGTTGGGGTGTTGGGTTTGGAGTTAGAATTGAGGGGTTTCCACTATTTAGGTACATCAGGGGATCTCCATACGCGACATGGCGCCACCATTGATTCCTGCAAATTTTGCGTTCAAAAAGTCAAACAGTGCTCCCTTTATTCCAAGCCCCGACGTGTGCCCAAACAGTGGTTTACCCCCCCATATGGGGTATCAGCGTACTCGGGAAAAATTTCACAACAACTTTGGGGTCTAATTTCTCTGTTACTGTTGGGAAAAAAAATTGGGGACTAAAAAAGTTATTTTTGTGGAAAAAAAATGATTTTTTATTTTCACGGCTCTGCGTTTAAACTTTGTGAAGAACTTGGGGGTTCAAAGTGCTCACCACACATCTAGATAAGTTCCTTCGGGGTCTAGTTTCCAAAATAGGGTCACTTGTGGGGAGTTTATACTGTTTAGGCACATCAGGGACTCTGCAAACGTAACATGACACCCGCAGACCATTCCATCAAGTCGGCAATTCAAAACGTCACTACTTCCCTTCCGAGCCCCGAAGTGTGCCCATACAGTAGTTTTCTCCCACATATGGGATATCAGCGTACTCAGGACAAATTGGACAACAACTTTTGAGGTCTAATTTCTCCTGTTACCCTTGGGAAAATAAAAAAATTGGGGACTAAAAGATCATGTTTGTGGAAAAAATATGATTTTTTTATTTTCATGGCCCGGCGTTATAAACTTCTGTGTAGCCCTTGGGGGTTCAAAGCGCTCACTACACATCTAATAAGCTCCTTGGGGGGTCTAGTTTCCAAAATGTTGTCACTTGTGGGGGGTTTCTACTGTTTAGGCACATCAGGGGCTCTGCAAAGGCAACATGACGCCCACAGAACATTCCATCAAGTCTGCATTCCAAAATGGCGCTCCTTCCCTTCTGTGCTCTCCCATGCGCCAAAACAGTGGTTCCCCCCCACATATGGGGTACCAGTGTACTCAGGACAAACTGTACAACAACTTTTGTGGTCCAATTTCTCCTGTTACCCTTGTGAAAATAAAAAATTCGGGTTAAAAAAATCAGTTTTTGAGGAAAAAAAATGATTTTTTATTTTCACGGCTCTGCATTACAAACTTCTGTGAAGCACGTGGGGGTTCAAGGTGCTCACCACACATCTAGTTAAGTTCCTGAGGGGTCTAGTTTACAAAATGTGGTCACTTGTGGGGGGTTTCTACTGTTTAGGCACATCAGGGGCTCTGCCCGCCCGCAGACCATTCCATCAAGTCGGCATTTCAAAGCGTCACTACATCCCTTCCAAGCCCTGACGTGTGCCCAAACAGTGGTTCTCCCCCACATGTGAGGTACTAGCGTACTTAGGACAAATTAGACAACAACTTTTGGGGTCCAATTTCTCCTGTAACCATTGTGAAAATAAAAAATATGGGGCTAAATAATAATTTTTTGAGAAAAAAAAATGATTTTTTATTTTCACGGCTCTGCGTTATAAAGTTTTGTGAAGCACCTGGGGTTCAAAGTGCTCACTGTGCATCTGCATAAGTTTCTTAGGGGGTCTAGTTTCCAAAATAGGGTCATTTGTGGGGGAGCTCCAAAGTTTAGGCATACAGGGGCTCTCCAAACATGACATGGTGTCCGCTAACGACTGGAGCTAATTTTCCATTCAAAAAGTCAAATGGCGCTCCTTCCTTCTGAGCCCTGCCGTGCGCCCAAACAGTGGTTTATGACCACATATGAGGTATCGGTGTACTCAGGAGAAATTGCCCAACAAATTTTAGGATCCAATTTATACTGTTGCCCATGTGAAAATGAAAAAACTGAGGCTAAAAAAAATTTTTGTGAAAAAAAAAGTACTTTCTTTTTTTTACAGATCAATTTGTGAAGCACTTGGGGGTTCAAAGTGCTCACTCTGCATCTAGATAAGTTCCTTGGGGGGTCTAGTTTCCAAAATGGGGTCACTTGTGGGGGAGCTCCAATGTTTAGGCACACAGGGACTCTCCAAATGCGACATGGCACCGCTAAATATTCCAGCATATTTTCCATTCAAAAAGTCAAATGGCGCTCCTTCCCTTCTGAGCCCTGCCGTGCGCCCAAACAGTGGTTTATGACCACATATGAGGTATCGGTGTACTCAGGAGAAATTGCCCAACAAATTTTAGGATCCAATTTATACTGTTGCCCATGTGAAAATGAAAAAACTGAGGCTAAAAGAAAATTTTTGTGAAAAAAAAAAGTACTTTCTTTTTTTTTACGGATCAATTTGTGAAGCACCTGGGGGTTCAAAGTGCTCACTCTGCATCTAGTATAAGTTCCTTGGGGGGTCTAGTTTCCAAAATGGGGTCACTTGTGGGGGAGCTCCAATGTTTAGGCACACAGGGACTCTCCAAATGCGACATGGCAACCGCTAAATATTCCAGCATATTTTCCATTCAAAAAGTCAAATGGCGCTCCTTCCTTCTGAGCCCTGCCGTGCGCCCAAACAGTGGTTTATGACCACATATGAGGTATCGGTGTACTCAGGAGAAATTGCCCAACAAATTTTAGGGTCCATTTTATCCTGATGCCCATGCAAAAATGAAAAAATTGATGCTAAAAGAAAAATTTTGTTGGAAAAATTAAAATGTCCATTTTTTCCTTCCACGTTGCTTTAGTTCCTGTGAAGCACCTGAAGGGTTAATAATCTTTTGAATGTAGTTTTGAGTAGCTTGAGGGGTGCAGTTTTTATAATGGTGTCACTTTTGGGTATTTTCTGCCATATAGACCCCTCAAAGTGACTTCAAATGTGAGGTGGTCCCTAAAAAAAATGGTTTTGTAAATTTTGCTGTAAAAATGAGAAATCGCTGGTCAACTTTTAACCCTTATAACTTCCTAACAAAAAAAAATGTTGTTCCCAAAATTGTGCTGATGTAAAGTAGACATGTGGGAAATGTTATTTATTAACTATATTGTGTCACATAACTCTCTGGTTTAACAGAATAAAATTCAAAATTTGAAAATTGCGAAATTTTCAAAATTTTGGCCAAAGTTCCATTTTTTTCACAAATAAACGCAAAAATTATCGACCTAAATTTACCACTAACATGAAGCCCAATATGTCACGAAAAAACATCTCAGAATCGCGAGGATACGTTGAAGCGTTCCTGAGTTATTACCTCATAAAGGGACACTGGTCAGAATTGCAAAAAATGGCAAGGTCTTTAAGGTCAAAATAGGCTGGGTCATGAAGGGGTTAATAAATACATATTCAACAAAAGTGCAAATAGCATTAGTGCCGAAGTTCGTGGAGACTTCTTAGGACTACAACCCCACCGGGGTAACTTCACAGTGTCCTTTACTTGTGCTTGTGGAGGACCCGCTCCAAACCTCCAACTGTGGTCTTGGGTGGGCTGCAAGACTTTCCTTGAGCAGACCTCACTTTCGGCCACACCAAACGGGTTTTTAGTTTCTGAGGTAGTTGAAAATAGTGCACAGTAAAGTTTTTTGTAAAACCAAAATGGAGCACCGAAGTGCCAACTATTTACAGAAAAATTTGTGAGCCACTACAGTTCATGGCTTCAAAGTTGAACATTTTCATTACAGTGAAACACCATTACCCAACCTGGGTATATTAAGGCAACAATAAACTTGTTCTTCTGAACATTCACCCGTCCGGGTACATCAAACCATTACCCAACATGGGTATATTAAGGCAAAAATAAACTTGTTCTTCTGAACATTCACCCGTTCCGGGTACATCAAACCATTACCCAACATGGGTATATTAAGGCAACAATAAACTTCTTTTTATGAACATTCACCCGTCCGGGTACATCAATAATTTAACTATTTACATACAGAGATCCTGTCCGGGTTATTTAGACTTCTTTGGCTGGCCTCTTCCAGGTACCACCTGGTACTGTTGTGGAGCTTGCCAAACATCCGTGACAGGAGGTTCCACCCAGACCTGATGACGTCGTGTGGCGTGTACAGTGACGTCGTGACCCGCTATCTGGGTCTGTGTGGCCACCTCTTTCGTCTCCCTCCGGGTCTGGAACCCTATGTCCCGGACTGTACGAACCCCAGGGGGCCTAACAGGCGCCGGGTACGGGCCAGCTATCATTATCATGTCCATAGCTGGGGCTGCTGAGGAGACCACTGAGGGAGGCTGGGGAGATTTACGGCGTGGGGTGGGCACTTGTGCAGAGGCCTGGTTGGGGGAGGCTGAAGGCTCGTAGGGTCTGTCAGTTTCCTGACACTCTGGGGAGTAGGGGTCGCACCTGGTAACATTTAGGGCGTACCATCCATTGTAACCCCAGTGTCGGTGTTAAGTCACCAAGTCTCCTGGCAACAGGTCCCTCCCCGGGTGTCCTTCTGGGAGGTGAGCCTCCACGTCCCGCCGGGTTACAAAAACTTCTAAATAAAGTCCAGGCTCCTGGATGAAGCCCCAACCACCTTTTAACTTAAAGTTCCGTACTGCACCCTTACACCGCGGCTCCCTCACCGTACTTTTATCCTTTCTCATACATGCCTTCTCTGCCAGGTCCTTCTCCAGGTGACGTTGCCGAAGCTTTTGGGATTCTCGCTGCTCCCTTTGTCGCTCTGCTTCCCGCTCCCAACGTCTCCACTCTTCCTCCTGACGCCGTTGTAATTCTCCTCCACCAGCTGCTCCATGTCTCCACCATCAAATGCCAGCTTACGATGTCCGGTTTGCGGCAGCTCTCCTGGCGCCCCCCAGTCCTGGCGGCGCTCACCTGTGGCGGAAGCAGCCGGCTCTGGAACAGATGACGGTCGGGGCTCCGGTACAGGCAGGTAGTGCTCTGGTGCCTGCGCGGCCTCCTCCATGAGGACGGGTGTCGCTTCTTCTGCCTCAGCGACGGGGGCAGACAGCGGGATCTGGGGTGCTGGTGCGGCGTTTTCTGCAGGAACGGGTGCCTCCACTGTGATACTGGCAACCGGTTCAGATTGCAAGGGCTGGGATGCCCGCACGGCCTTCTGTACTGGAACGGGTGCCTCTACTGAGATACTGGCAACCGGTTCAGATTGCAAGGGCTGGGATGCCCGCACGGCCTCCTGTACTGGAACGGGTGCCTCCACTGAGATACTGGCAACCGGTTCAGATTGCAAGGGCTGGGATGCCCGCACGGCCTTCTGTACTGGAACGGGTGCCTCCACTGAGATACTGGCAACCGGTTCAGATTGCAAGGGCTGGGATGCCGCACGGCCTTCTGTACTGGAACGGGTGCCTCCACTGAGATACTGGCAACCGGTTCAGATTGCAAGGGCTGGGATGCCCGCACGGCCTTCTGTACTGGAACGGGTGCCTCACCTTCCGGTACAGACACTTCAGGGGGTAAGAGGGATTGGCGCCGCTCCAATTGTAGTTTTAGGGCCCGCCAGCTCGCTTCCATCCTGGCGACCTCCTCCCGGTGCCGGGCCAGGTCTCTCAGGGTATCCTCCGCTTCTTTCAGCGTAGGAGGATTTCCAGGCCGGGAGCCAAACGGTGGCTCCGTGGCGATCGGGTCGCTTCCGTGGGGGGAGAGCTCTGACTCCTCCATCCCTTCCCACTTCTGCTCACGTCCATTCGCCATCTCAGCAAAGTCACATGTGTCATTAGCATCAGGAGAGGCAACATCTTTTGTAGGGAGGCGGGACCTTCGCGTTCGTTTACGCCCACTGAGGAGGATGAGGAGGCGGAACTCCAGAGCTGTGGGGCACGATCTTACATTGCAGTAACATTTAGAGTGTGCGGACATCGTTTTCGCGCCACGCAGTGAGTGTACGCCCACGAGAGCACCCCCTATTCTTCACCTGTGCCTCGTGGCGCAGATATGACGGAAAAATGGCAAATACAGTCTATGATGATTTTTGCAATTCTCAAGCAAAAAAACAGTTCAATTAAGGCACACAGGACACATATATATGTCACAATGACATGTATATATATATATATATATATATATATGTATTCTAAGTGTGTATATTTTGTGTTTACAAGGAAAGAAAGTGTTTTTTTAGTTGCTATATTTTGTTCCCATAGACTTACATGGGACTTCCGGTATCGGAATCGGATATCGACGATATTTAGTGATATCGGCGATACCATTCTGATCCATATTTTTAGATATCGAGCAGTATCGCTCAACACTAGCGACGTCACATCAACATCTTTGCAGCCAATCACTGAGCTCAAAGGCTCTGCCGTTGCAAGAAAAATCAAGCTGAAAGAAAAAAACCCTTTAAGCTATTGCTTAAGGTAATGATAAACTTGTGAGCTTACTTCACCATTTCATGTTTCTAATTTTCAATGAAAAGTCACACTTTTTTACTGCTTGTACCTGCTTGGTCAAAAATAAAAGTTATTGCATTTAGCATTTGTCCATCTAATTCTGTGTCTGTTTTCATGAAAATATTAGGGTGGTTTCCCACAGAGTTCTTTGTTGGACAAAATTTATTTTTTTAGCCAAAAGCCAGAAGTGTGTTGAGAGGGGTTGTAAAATATAAATTGAATTGAATTTATATCACCATATTATATTTCAAATTTCCAATGAAAAGGCATAAAAGCTTCACTCAGAGGTTAATAAAGGTAATTTTGCTCATCAGCTATAAGTAGGAAGTGAGCTCACGTTATACAGAGATCACATTTGGAGTTGAAATGTTGTGTGTGGTTCTACAATTAAAAAACTGATAAAATTAGAGCAGGTCCAAAGACTAAACTGAAGCCAGTTTTCACCTTTCTGACGAGACAAAATTGTAATATAAATAATATAAACAAATAAATCTGATGTGACACTTTATGTGGTAATAAATTTGAAATTCTTCAGTTATTATGAGATTGGTTTCTCATGACATACTGTATTTCATAATGTTAGTAATTTTAGGTCAACATGATTTGTGTTTATTTGTAACTAGCTGAAGAGCCCGGCGTTGCATGGACATAGAAACTAACTGTTGTTTGTTATAACAAATTATAATGATTATCCTCCATCCCATAGTCCAGTGCCCATATACCCATCGCGCATCCTCCATCCCATAGTCCAATGCCCATATACCCATCACACATCCTCCATCCCATAGTCCGGTGCCCATATACCCATAATACACATCCTCCATCCCATAGTCCTGTGCCCATATACCATAATACATATCCTCCATCCCATAGTCCTGTGCCCATATACCCATCATACTTATCCTCCATCGAATAGTCCCGTGCCCATATACCCATCACACATCCTCTATCCCATAGTGCTGAGCCAGGTGGCGCTGAGCAGCTGAGCAGGGAGTTCCTGGAGATGTGCTTGTCATGATCCATTTTTGGATCTGTGGCAGATTTTGCTTTTCATATTAAAACTTTTTTCCTTTCAGGCCATCGGGGGTTAATGTCAGTCTTTTCCCCGGTTGCCGCTGGTGTAATTACAATGCTGCTGAGTGTGCTGGTGCAGGTGGTGACCACTCCCACCATCCTTTAAAAGGTCACCTGATGCTTCAGCTGACTGTTGGTGATACACTTCCTCTTCGGAAACCAACCAAGCTGGAGTCAGGAGCTTGCTGAGTGCAGTGGTACTTCAGCTATTACCTTGATCTAGTGCCTTACTCTGCTGTGCATTGCAGTTGAGAAAGCTAAGTTTCGTTTTTTAGTTGCCTTATCCCCTAGGTGTCTGTCTTTTCTTTCTTTTTATATTGTTGCAGTTCACTTTATTTTCTGTCTCACCTCCTGGGGAGGGGGTTGGAGGGGTTTAGCTCAGGGCTAAACAGGAGATAGGGACAGGTCAGTGACTTAGGCCTCCCTACCTTCAAGGGTAACCCCAAGTTAAGGAAAGATAAGACACCCCCTTAGCCTGAGGTCGAGTTCAGGGGCCCAGGTTCCTCGTCCCCTCTTTTCCCACTACTGCCCCGTGACAGTGCTGTTATGTAACCTGGTAGTGTGGCTCTGAGTGCGTCTCTGTGGGCGACCGCTGATGATGCAATTTTCTATGCCGGTTTCAATAGAGCCCAGCAGTAATAGAGGAGGGGTTGATTCATTTCTGTCATGTGCTCTCTGATCCTTTCTGGGGACAGACAATGGCTGGGAGCTTATGTTCCAGCGGATGCTAGATTTCTCCCATCCTGTCAGTGCTGAGGTGTTGTGGAGTGGGAAAACTGTTGCTTATAGCATCCAATCACAGCTCAGCTTTCATCTTTTAAACAGCTCTGGTGAAATAAAAGATGCTTAGTGATTGGTTGCTATGGGCAACATAGGCAGTATAACTTGTGGTCAAGAAGATATGCCTATGAATTATATATAATATATATATATATATATATATATTAGATGTTTATTATACTGGGCTTTGCATGTGGAGTGGGTGGGCATATATGGAGTGGGCGGAGCTTGATACACACACACATACACTCATTTTTATATATATATACTAGCTGACGAGCCCGGCATTGCCCGGGCATAGTAACTAACTGTGGTTAGTTATAACAAATTATAATGATTATCCTCCATCCCATAGTCCAGTGCCCATATACCCATCACACATGTCCTCCATCCCATAGTCCCATGCCCATGTACCCATCATACATATCCTCCATCCTATAGTCCCATGCCCATATACCCATCATAGATATCCTCCATCCTATAGTCCCGTGCCCATATATCCATTATACATATCCTCCATCGCATAGTCCCATGCCCATATACCCATCATACATATCCTCCATCCCATAGTCCAGTGCCATAGACAAATCATACATCCTCCATCATATAGTCCAGTGCCCATATCCTTAGTCCGTGCCAATATACCCATCATACATATCCTCCATCCCATATCCCAGTGCCCATATACCCATCACACATCCTTCATCCCATAGTCCAGTGCCCATATACCCATCACACATCCTCTATCCCATAGTCCAGTGCCCATATACCCATCACACATCCTCCATCCCATAGTCCAGTGCCCATATATCCATCAAACACATCCTCTATCCCATAGTCCGTGCCCATATACCCATCTAAAATATCCTCCATCCCATAGTCCCGTGCCCCTATACCATCATATATTTCCTCCATCCTATAGTCCCATGCCCATATACCATCATACTTTCCCTCAATCCCATAGTCCCATGCACATATACCCATCATACATATCCTTCATCCCATAGTCCTCTGCCCACATACCTACCATTCATATCCTCCATCCCATAGTACCTTGCCCATGTAGCCATCATACATATCCTCCATCCCATAGTCCAGTGCTGATATGCCCATCACACATTCTCCATCTCATAGTCCCGAGCTGGGTGACGCTGAGCAGGGAGTTCCTGGAGATATTTTGTTATGTAACCTGGCAGTGTAGCTCTGTGTGCGGCTCTGTCATGTACTCTCTGCTCCTTTCTGGTTGGGAGCTTATGTTCCCGGGGATGCTAGATTTCTCCCACCCGGTCAGGGTCTGCTGAGGTGCTGTGGAGTGGGAAAACTGCTGCTCATAGCAACCAATCACAGCTCATCTTCTTTTAAACAGCTCTGATGAAAAGAAAAATGCTTAGTGATTGGGTGAGGCTATGTGGAGTGGACGTGGCTAATACACACACACATACACACATACACACATACATGCTCTCATTTTTATATATATACTGTAGATAAATGTGAAATGTTCAAATTTTTAATTTTTATGACCTTAAACCAGTCAAGCAACATTTAGCAATATGTTTGTTTGATGCCACCGTATTTTTTGAAATGTGTTTATTATTTGTTTGGATATTAGAAGGATTAACCCCTTCATTCCAAAGCCTGTTTTCACATTCCTGAACAGGCCAAATTTTTAAATTCTGACTAGTGTCTAATTTTTAAGAAATAACTCTAGAATGCTTCAGTGGATCCCACTGATTCTGTGACTGTTTTTGTGGCATATTGTATTTCATGATAATGGTAAAATTTGTTCTATATGACTTGGTTATATTTGTGAAAAATTAGGGAATTTGGTGTAAATTTTTAAAATTTTGCAATTTTCAAACTTTTAATTTTTGTGCCCTTAAACCAGAGAGTTATGTAGCACAAAATAGTTAATAATTTACATTTCCCACATTTCTACTTTCCCTCAGCACAATTTTTGAAACATACTTTTTCTTTGTTAGGAAGTTAGAAGGGTTAAAAGTTGACCAGTGATTTCTCATTTTTCCACCAAAATTTACAAAACCATTTTTTTGGGGACCACATCCCATTTGAAGTGACTTTTAGGGGCCTATATAACGGAAAATGCCAAAAATTGACAACATTCTAAAAACTGCACCCTCAAGGAGCTCAAAACCACATTCAAGAAGTTTAATAACCCTTCGGGTGCTTGACAGAAATTTTTGCAATGTGGAAGGAAAAAAATTAACATTTAATTTTTATTCACAAAATTTTTCTTTAGACCCAAATGTCTTTATTTTCACAAGGGTAACAGGAGATAATGGACTGCAAAATTTGTTGTGCAATTTCTCCTGAGTATGCCGATGTGCCCCCCTATATGAGGGGGGAAAGTACTGTTTGGGCTCATGACAGGGTTCGCAATGGTATGATCATTGTTTGACTTTTGGAATGCAAAATTGGCTGAGGTCATTAACGAACATGTCTCATTTGGAGAGCCCCTAATGTGCCTAAACCCACCCCCAAGTGATTCCATTTTGAAAACGATATGCCTCAAGGAATGTATCTAGATGTGTAGTGAGCACCTTGAACCCCTAGGTGCTTCACAGTAGTTTACAACATTGAGCTGTGAAAATAAATCAAATTTTTCCCACAAAAATGTTATTTTAGCCCCATTTTTTATTTTCACAAGAGTAACAGGAGAATAAGGAGCCAAAAATTTGTTGTGCAATTTCTCCTGAGTACGCACAAGCCCCTTATGTGTGGAAAAACTACCGTTTGGGCACACAGCAGGGCTCAGAAAGGAAGGAGTGACGTTTTGGAATGCAGATTTTGATGGAATGGTCTGCGGGTGTCATGTTGTGCTTGCAAAGCACCTGATGTGCCTAAACAGTGGATCCCCCCACAAGTAACTCAATTTTGGAAACTAGATTAATCAAGGAATTTATCTAGATGTGTAGTAGGCACCTTGAACCCACAAGTGCTTCACAGAATTTTTCAGCGTTGATCTGTGAAAATGAAAAATATGTATTTTTCCCACAAAAATGTTTTAGCCCCAATTTTTTTCACACGGATGGAAGAATATGAACATCAAAACTTGTTATGCAATATTCCTGAGTAAGCCAATACCCCATATGTAGTCGAAAACTACTTTTGAGGCACAGAGCAAAGCTTAAAAGGGATGAAGCGCCATATTAGAGTTCAGATTTTGCTGGAATAGTTTGAGGGTGCCATGTCCATTGGCAGAGCCCCAAAGGTGCCAAAGCAGCAGAAACCTCCCATATGTGACCTTATTTTACAAACTGCACCCCCCAATGAATTAATCTAGGGGTGTAGTTATTAGAGATGAGTGAATATTTCAATGTTCGGTTTACGATCACCGAATCTGCAATAATCGCTAATTAATTCATCGAATATTCGCCGAACATAACTGAATGCCATTCAGCTCAATGGGAGGTAAAAATAAACGCATGCACAACACCTTATAACGGCCTCAAATGCTGTCAAAACACATCAAATGAGGGACAGACACCAGGAAAGTGGCCTCAATTCACCCACAGTTCAAATTTTAGCATGGAACTGCAGATATCAGCCAGGCATGAGATATTGGGGTCTGGGACAGCATTTACAGCTTTCAATTGAACGTCACAGTAAGACAAGGTGGGTGAGGGATCGGTGAAGGCCTTATTTGCTGGGAGCCCTGATACCACATGCAACACCTTTACCTGCTTTCATGCTGAGCCACACTCAGGTGGCACAAATATCAGTTTTGTTGACTACCATTGTCAGAAAAATTTAAGGATAGTAACACGGGTACTTGAGTCTGAGGAAGTGGAGGCCTGACGGTGTCGGAGGCCTACTGCTACAGGCAACATGCATGAAGGAGACCCAACCAGTAGTCTACACATTTAAAAAATTAGTGGCAGACATCAACAAAGTGGCATCAATTGCAATAAAGTAGAATTAGTATAGGGGGACCCACACCTCTTCCACTACAGCTAACCCAGCAAATGGAGACTGTAATGGGTAAGGTGGTGGAATCACTGTTCTGTATCCCTCTTCAAGCCTAGAAGGTGTGTAACTAGGTGGCCTACCAAATCCCTATTCGGACAAGAGGCAACAGGTGAAAACTGCAACCCAAGGAGGTACAAAGTGGTGGCACCAGGTGCTACTCCATGGCTGACCTACAGAATGTGGCAGCTGACCCCCTACAGTGGGCATGCTGCTACAGCCCAAAGGAGGGATGAAAAATGCAGGCAGGCACTGTAGGGACTCTGGAACCACGGGTGCAGATGGGACCAGCTGAGGAACAGAGAAGCACTGGCAGGTGCGGGCTGGAACGGGTGTTAGACAGATGGGCGCTGGCAGGTGCGATCTGGATCAGCTGATGGACAGAAGAGCGCAGACAGGTACGAGCAGACGGGCACAGACAGATAGCAGCAGATGGGTACAGGGAAGACAATCAGACAGGTGGACCTCGGGAAACTGACAGTTAGCAAGCATGCAAGGCAAACTAACAACAAAGCTCAGGCACCTTCATATTGGAGGAGAAGCCTTAAATAGATGTCACCCGGCTATAGGTTGGGAATATCTTAGGTTGATGTGGGCAATTCCTTTAAGAGGGAGGGAGCGTGCATGTGCGCCCTCTAAGCATTGTTCTCGGTCTTACAACTGAGCCTTGATGGACACCGACATATAGGGGGCAAGATAAGGAGGTTGTGTGTGAGTGGGAGACACTGAATGTCCTGTATGTTAGGTATGAAGAGATCCAACGAAGAGCTAAGTCTGTAATGTCAACAGATCAGAAAGTCTGTAGCAAGAGGGAATGGTCCATGATGCCGAAGACAGATGCCAGGTCCATGAAAAGGAGGACAAACTCACGTCAATTTCATTTGGAAGTTAGTAGATCGTTGGTGACTTTAGTCAGGGCAGTTTCAGTGGAATGGTGCGGTCTGAAGTCAGATTGTAAGCTGTCAAAAAGGGAGCAAGAGGAGAGGTGGAAGGACAGTTCAAAATGGACGTGTTGTTCCAGTAGTTTGGATGCATAAGTGAGAAATGATATGGGGCGATAGGTAGACACAGAGGATGGGTCAAGGGTGGGCTTTTTGAGCATGGGCATGATTGAGATATGTTTCAATCAGGATAGAAGACACCAGTTGTTAGTGACAGCTTGAAGAGGTGGGTTATGCTGGTGATGAAGACTGTGGTAAAGTTTGGAATGAGGTGGGACGTTATTATGTCAAGTTCACAGGTGGTGAGGCAAAGTATTCAGCTGAGATGAGAGGGAGGGGGGAACTAGTAGATGCAGGAAACTATTGAAAGTACTTAACAGCTGTTTAGGGTTGTGAGAGAGGTATGGTATTAGGGATGAGAAGTCAGTTTGTTTTGCTGCAGTTAGAATTTGCGCAGCATTTTTACAACTTCTGTTAATTGACGGGCAACTCTGCTCCCTTTCTTTGGCTGCCATACAACCATACACTTTGTAGATGAGGGCCAGAAAGAACATGTGCTCCAGTAGATGGCAAGCGCTGCATCAAGTGCCTCTGATCCTTTTCCTCCACCTTAACATCACACACATTACAGTCCTCAATGGTTGCACCCCAATTAACTTTCCCTCATATCACAACTCTCCAAGCACCCAACTGACTGTTGGGAGCCACAGATGGTTGAATCTGCAGATCTCTTCACACATTGTATGCCATGGGCATAGGAAGTGTACACTAAAGATTCACAGAGTCAAGAGGAGGAAATCATCTGCACTGATGGCCAAATTTTGTCTCACTTTGATCCATGGCTGGATAAAGTTTTGTCCCTGCATAAACCAAACCCTCTTCAACAGACATTAACCTCGTTGGGTGAATATGATCTATTTGTGACAAGACTTAGATATTTGAGGCGCCCGTGGACTGTACTGTGCTGTCAAGGCAGAAAGAGGAGGAGAGTGACTTTCAGGGAGAGGAGTGGGAGAACAGAGAGGATGACGATGAGGTAGTAGATCACACTTGGTGTAAACCCAGAGGCATGCAGCTGAGTAGCTCAGCAGAAGAGGAGGAGGAGGAAGACAAGGAGGTTACGTAGACAGAGTTATGCAACCAGACAACCAATGCATCATGAGGCACAACTCTGGCTGTGGACAGCAGCGTTCGTGGTTCTGCAGGTGGCTATTTTGGGTCTTTTTCAGACCGACAAAAATCTAAAAAATCATGTTATCTGTCAACTTTTTAAAAACAACCTAATGGAGTAAAAAAAATGAAATCTTTCAGTACTACATGCATGACCTAGCACATGCTTGATCAACATGCATTAATCTGGGAATATCAATGTGCTAAAATGCATACTAGCGGGTCTCGCCAACCACCGTCCACCCCATCAACAGCATCATCTGATTCTTTCTCCTCTCTCACTGTGGCAAGTGTTGTCAAACAGCTCTCTGGCCGAAGAACCTCCACTTGTTTAACGACTACAGTTGGGGTGATTGAGAGCCTGTCAGCTGATATGGAATTGGACATGTCTGCTGTTTTTGACTGATCTTACACACCAAGCACACCCCATTTTTGTTAATCCACTGTAACACCCCCGCCTGCACCTCTCTCACAGTCCAGCAGCTTGTTGTGTTCACCCTACTCCACCCTGTGTCAGCGCAGCAGCAAACCTTCGTTTGTGCAGTTGTGCTCATATAAAAGATTCTTTACTCCTACACATGGCAAAGTTAACAGCTTAAATTTCACCATCTTCAATCTACTACTACTAATAATAATCTTTATTTATATATCACAAACACTTTCTGCATAGCTTTATGAGTCAGCAGTTTATTTAAAACAGTCAAAAGTTACCAAGTTTAAGATAATCAAACAACTAAAGCAAAAATAATGATGACCCTGCTCTTCAGAGCTTACAATCTACAATGAGGGTGGGGGGGTGACACCAATTACAGGTGCTTATTTACAATGGTGTACAACCATCTTGAGGAAATGGGGGTAGATAAAGGCTTCATGAGCCTTTTGGGTACGGCTGTGTTTAATAGTGAATTATGTTTAGAGAAGTAGAGACTAAGCTATATATATAAAAAGGACTTTGATTAGGGAACGTGATAGGCCGCCCTAACAGATGTGTTTTTAGGGAACACCTAAAAATGTCTAAGTTGTGGTTATACTTTTAATTTCATGGGGACAAAAGGTAAGAGATGAGTCATCTTTGTAGGAGATTGAACTGAACTGAACAAAGTCTAGATCAGGGGTATTACCGCCTTTGTGTGTCTCAGAGTTTGAAAGTTGTGAGGCCACCAGTGTTGGCTAGAGATAGAAGCTGGGATGCACTTGGGGAGGTGGAGCTGTTAAAGTCTCCCAGGATAAGGGTAGTCAATTCTGAGGACATGAAGTGTGGCCGCAATGCATAAAAGTGGTCAAGAAAGTGGGTAAGTGAGCGTGGGGGCCGGTATATGACTGCTACTCTGAGGGAGAGGGATGGAACACTCTGATGGTGTGAACCTCAAAAGAAAAATGGCACCCAAATGGCCTGCATTTATTTATTTGGTTAAAAACAGGATTGTTGTTGGCAGTGAGGTGTCTAGGGTTATCATGGAGTTAGCAGTGATTATATAGCGGGATATACGCATATTCCATGTGTTGTAATCCGGACGTGGATAAGCGTACGCTCACTATTATTTTCTAAGAACTAATATTGTGAACATCCTTGGCCTCCTCAGATGATTCGTCGCCCAATCATATCATTGTCTGGACAATAGGGCCAGCTGAGAGCTATTTCTACTAAGATCACAGCGATTGTTTCTGTATGACTCATTGTTAGGTCTGCGGAATGCACAAATATATGATGTAAAAGTGCGCTCGCAGACGGGTCCACCGTACAGGCGGAGCCTGCTGCTAGTAAAATGGTGCAGAAGCGAACTCTGTTATCCCGCAGAGTCGCCAAAATAAACGCCGTAACGCGCTGTGGCAATATGTGCGAACTCTGTTATTCCACAGAGCGCTAGAAGAGTGCCGCAGCGCTATATGGCGATGTGTGCGTACTCACTTAACACACTGAGTCGCAAAATAAACACGCTAGGCGCTGTTAGCGTTGAAAGCGAACCCTGTTACGTCACAGAGCCGCTGAGACAAACTTCTGTGTCCTCAAATATGCAAGCAGCTGACAGACTCGGGAGTATCAGGATGCACGTTCAGTACGTTCGGGATCCAAACGAACAAATCCACAGAAAAATAGGAACAGCATCCAGTCCAGTAGAAGTATGAAAAAACTTTATTCAGCCACCATAAAACACGACGTTTCGGCCATTATTAGGCCTTTATCAAGTATACTTGATAAAGGCCTAATAATGGCCGAAACGTCGTGTTTTATGGTGGCTGAATAAGTTTTTTCATACTTCTACCTGGACTGGATGCTGTTCCTATTTTTCTGTAAACTTCTGTGTCCTGTCAGGCATCCAGGTACACAGTTGACTGCTAAGCGAACATAGAACATGATCATGCGCTAATGTCCTCGCAGGAGACACCTGCAATCTATGGCGTCTGAACGCCAGGCCCTGAATACGGCAATCAAACTCCTCACCGGTTATGCCGGTAATCTAGGGCATCTAGGACACCGACCCTGACCAACTAGCATACCAAACTCCTCACCGATTAAGTCGGTATTCTAGGGGCTTATTTCAGCCGGGCCCTAACCACACACACGCATGACCACACTGGCGCAAAGCATATGACGATTGATACTAGCGCATGGCGGCCCAGCCGTGCTACCCTTTTATAGTAACAGCTACAGGACCTGCCAGAAACAAGGACCAATGAAACTTGTTCCAGAACACCAGTAGTCACAGGACCTTCCTGGCGGATCAATAGGAGCTGTTGCAGTACCTGAGCATGTGACCCCTGATCTCCAATGAGAGATCTCACTCTGGGCATGCTCAGAAGGGGAAAACAAGGACTTTGTCCTAAAGACGTCTGCTCACCGCTAACCAGTACTGGCCACAATAGCAGAGCCTGGAGGAGCAGCAGTAATCCTCTGCACACTGTTAGACCGACCGACGTCTAAGCTGAGAAGGCTCTACTGCGGACGGAGATGAATGGGGGACCGCAGCGGGACTGGTTTCGAGACTCCCCTTGTGCAGCAGCAGGAACTCGAACCCTAACATTACCCCCCCTCCAAGGGCCCCCCCCCTTCTTTGGGCCTCGCTGCGCTCAAAGGCAGCGATGAGCTGCGGAGCGTGAACATGCTCGGCAGGCTCCAAGGACCTATCCTCAGGCCCATAACCCCTCCAATCCACCAAATAAATTTTTTTACCTTGCACCCAACAATGGCGTTCACCTCATGATCATCGGTAGATGAACCCGAAGTCCCGGCAGATGACTCAGAAAACCGGGAATTGGCCACGGGTTTCAGGAGGGACACGTGAAAGGTGTCAGTGATACCAAGGCGAGGCGGAAGGGCTAGGCGGTAAACCACCGGGTTCACCTGCTTAAGAACTCTAAAGGGACCCAAAAAGCGAGGTGCCAACTTGGTGGGCTCTACACGTAGCCTGATGTTTCGGGCAGAGAGCCACACTAGGTCACCCGGCGCAAATGTAGGAGTGGGGCGCCGATGGGCATCGGCCGAAGACCTCATCCTCTCTTTGGAGGCCTGAATGGCATCCTGGGTGCGGTCCCAAATGTCCCGTGCCTCCACAGCCCAGTCTGCCACCCTGGAATCGGCGGAAGACATGGGGATGGGCACTGGTACCCGCGGATGCTGACCGTAGTTCAGGAGGAATGGGGTCTGTCCGGTGGAGTCAGCCACAGCATTATTTAGAGCTAACTCAGCCCACGGTAGCAAGGATGCCCAGTCATCCTGCCTGGCAGAGACAAAATGTCACAAGTATGTGACCAAGGTCTGGTTGGCCCTCTCTACCAACCCATTCGTCTCGGGATGGTATGCAGAGGAGAGATTCAACTCAATGCTGAGTAAACGACACAGCTCTCTCCAGAACCGAGACGCAAACTGGGGACCTCGATCACTGACAATTTTGTCTGGCATACCGTGTAGGCGGAAAATATGCCTAATGAATAATGCTGCCAAGGCCCGTGCAGACGGTAACCGTGGTAACGGCACCAAGTGCACCATTTTGGAGAAGTGGTCGGTTATCACCCAGATGATGGTGCAGCCCCGAGACTTGGGTAAGCCCACCACAAAATCCATCCCGACCATCTCCCAGGGCCTGTCTGCCACCGGTAAAGGAAAGAGTAACCCAGCTGGCCGTTGTCGAGGGGACTAATTCTTGGCGCAGGAGACGCACGCCTGAACGTATTCCCTGATGTCACGAACCATATGTGGCCACCAGTATGTCCTCGCCAGCAACTCAGATGTCCTCTTTGCCCCAAAATGTCCACCCACCCTGGACGAGTGTGCCCAAGAGAGTACCTCCGGTTGCAAATTGATGGGCACAAAAGTCTTGCCCGGAGGCACAGACTCAAGCGAACCGGGGCCACAGTTCTTAGGCTCTCTGTGGGGACAATCAGCCGAGGCTCCTCCTCCACCTCCTCAGAGGACACCACGGAGCGAGACAGAGCATCAGCACGAATGTTCTTCTCCCCTGAGAGAAAATGGAGGGTAAAATGGAACCGGGAGAAGAACAGGGACCATCTGGCCTGATGGGAATTTAGCCGCTGGGCGGTCTGTAAATAGACCAAATTTTTGTGGTCAGTGAACACTTAGAAGGGAATGCGAGCCCCCTTCAGGAGATGTCTCCACTAGAAAAAGGCCAACTTCATGGCTAGCAACTCCCTATCCCCAATGGAATAATTCCTCTCCGCTGGTGTGAAGGTCTTGGAGAAGAAGAAGCAGGAATGTTTATGACCTTGAGCATCCTTGTGAAAAAGGACTGCTCCAGCACCAATGGACGAGGCATCTACCTCCAATATAAAAGGCTTATCAACCTCGGGACGATGTAGGATAGGAGCGCTAGCAAAATGGGACTTGATTGAAGTAAAGGCCTTGGAGACCTCCTCTGCCCACAATTTGGGATTGGCTCCTTTCTTGGTGAGGGCTACCAAGGGAGCAACCAAAGTAGAGAAGTGAGGAATGAATTGGCGATAGTAATTAATGAACCCCATAAAGCGCTGCACCGCTTTAAGAGAGTGGGGTTCTTGCCAATCCATTACAGCCTGTAGTTTGGCAGGATCCATAGCCAATCCCTGAGTGGAGATGATATAGCCCAGGAATGGCAAAGACTCCTGCTCAAACACACACTTCTCCAACTTCGCATATAAGGAATTTGCCCGCAAGAGGTCGAAGACCCTGCAAACATCTCTCCGGTGGGTGTCCATATCTGGAGAAAAGATGAGAATGTCATCCAGATAGACTACCACAGAGGTGGCAAGCATATCCCGGAAGATGTCATTTACGAAATCTTGGAAGACAGCCGGGCATTACAGAGCCCGAAGGGCATCACAAGATATTCGTAATGTCCATCTCTGGTATTGAACGCCGTCTTCCATTCGTCTCCCTCACGGATGCGTTCAGGTTATAGGCACCACGAAGATCCAGCTTAGTAAATACCCTTGCTCCCCGGAGCCTATCAAAGAGCTCAGATATTAGGGGCAAAGGATATTTGTTCTTAACGGTAATGGCGTTAAGACCCCTATAGTCTATACACGGTCGTAATTCTCCATTCTTCTTCTGCACGAAGAAAAATCCTGCCCCTGCTGGTGACACTGACTTCCTAATAAACCCTCTTGCCAGATTTTCCTGGATGTATTGTGACATGGCCTCCGTCTCAGGAAGAGAGAGAGGATACACTCTTCCCCGAGGGGGCTCCGTTCCAGGCAAGAGGTCTATAGGACAGTCATAGGGACGATGAGGCGGAAGAGTCTCCGCTGCCTTTTTGGGAATACGTCCGCGTATGACCGATAAACCTTGGGAAGAGAATCAAGATCTATGGGTATCTCCGTTGTGGAAACCTGAACGTCCTCTCTGAGACATTTGTCTCTGCAATGATCACCCCAACCCAGTATTGTCCCAGAGGACCACTCAATATGGGGAGAGTGGTGGCGAAGCCAGGGTAATCCCAATAAAACCTCATCTATTCCCTCAGGAAGAACAAAAAGGGATATATTCTCCTGATGTGAAGGAGACATAGACAGAGGTAGAGAGACAGTCTGGTGGGTGATTTGTGAGGGCAGGATTGCTCCATTCAACACTCTCACCGATATTGGCTCGGCGAGCGTCACCAGCGGTATGGAATGGAGAGAGGCAAAGGAGGAGGACATAAAATTCCCCTCTGCCCCAGAGTCCACACAAAGCTTGGTGGAAAGAGTGGATGATCCTAGAGAGATTAACCCTTTAAGGAGCACTTTCGGAGGAAAATCCCTCGCTTCTAATGACCCTGCACCTATGGTCACGGAACATGACCATTTACTCATTCGCTGGGGACATCGGTTGGCATAATGTCCTGGCTGCTGACACACTCTACAGACCACGGATACTCGAGTGGTCCGAGACATAGATCCCACTCGAGTAGTCTCCACGGTCTCTGGGGAGTCAGATGCCCGAACGGGAAATTCCATAGGTTTGGCAAAGGTGGGTGCCAGCCGAAACCTCTGCCTACACTGGGTCCGCTCTAACCTCCGCTCGTGAAAACGGAGGTCGATGCGGGTAGATATAGAAATGAGTTTCTCCAGTGTGGCAGGAATCTCCCTGGTAGCCAACGCGTCCTTTACATGGTCTGCCAGTCCTCTCCAGAACACTGGAATAAGAACTTTATCTGGCCACTCTAATTCAGAGGCCAAAGTCCGAAATTGGACTGAGAACTGGCTGACCATGGACAAGCCCTGTGACATTGCCAGCAGTTGGAGTGCCGTATCGTGCGTGACCTGAGGTCCTAAAAAGACCTTTTTCAGAGCCTCCAAAAACCGAGGAGCACTCCGCACCACACGATCGTCGTGCTCCCACAGCGGTGTTGCTCACTCCAATGCTCTGCCCGAGAGTAGAGACAGTACAAAACCCACTTGTGCTCGATCCGTGGGGAAACGTGCAGCCAGAAGCTCGAGCTGTATAGAGCACTGACTCACAAATCCCCAACATTGCTTGCTGTCACCGGCAAACTTGTCAGGAAGCGGGAGGTGGGATAATGTAGGGGCAGAGGTGGCAGAGGACAAACTGGCTGCAGCCACGCTAGCAGCCTGAACAGCGACTGCGGTAACATCCACAGCTGAGGTTGTGCGCTCAAGAGCCGCCAACCTACCCTCCAGCTGCTGGATGTACTGCAGTAGACGCTGGTCATCCGCCATTTTACTAGCCAGACCCTGGCGCTAGTATTATGTTAGGGTCTGCGGAACGCACCAAATATATGATGTAAAAGGTGCGCTCGCAGCCCGGGGTCCACCGTACAGGCGGAGCCTGCTGCTAGTAAAATGGCGCAAGAAGCGAACTCTGTTATCCCACAGAGTCGCCAAAATAAACGCCGTAACGCGCTGTGGCAATATGTGCGAACTCTGTTATTCCACAGAGCCGCTAGAAGGAGTGCCGCAGCGCTATATGGAGATGTGTGTGAACTCACTTAAACCACTGAGTCGCAAAATAAACACGCTAGGGCGCTGTCTAGCGTTGAAAGCGAACCCTGTTACGTCACAGAGCCGCTGAGACAAACTTCTGTGTCCTGTCAGGCATCCAGGTACACAGTTGACTGCTAAGCGAACATAGAACGTGATCATGCGCTAATGTCCTCGCGGGAGACACCTGCAATCTATGGCGTCTGAACGCCAGGCCCTGAATACGGCAATCAAACTCCTCACCGGTTATGCCGGTAATCTAGGGCATCTAGGACACCGACCCTGATCAGCTAGCATACCAAACTCCTCACCGATTAAGTCGGTATTCTAGGGGCTTATTTCAGCCGGGCCCTAACCACACACACGCATGACCACACTGGCGCAAAGCATATAATGGTTGATATTAGCGCATGGCGGCCCAGCCATGCTACCCTTTTATAGTAACAGCTACAGGACCTGCCAGAAACAAGGACCAATGAAACTTGTTCCAGAACACCAGTAGTCATAGGACCTTCCTGGCGGACAAATAGGAGCTGCTGCAGTACCTGAGCATGTGACCCCTGATCTCCAATGAGAGATCTCACTCTGGGCATGCTCAGAAGGGGAAAACAAGGACTCACCGCTAACCAGTACTGGCCACAATAGCAGAGCCTGGAGGAGCAGCAGTAATCCTCTGCATACTGTTAGACTGGGCGAGACGCTGGGACCGACGTCTAAGCTGAGCAGGCTCCACTGCGGACGGAGATGAATGGGGGACCGCAGCGGGACTGGTTCGAGACTCCCCTTGTGCAGCAGTGGGAACTCGAACCCTAACACTCATGGCCTGTGATCTCTGTGATTATTGCATGGCCACTCCAATCTGTTGGCCACGGAAATGCAGCCTTTCCGCCTTATGGATACAGATGGTTTCCGAAAGCTGATGGCCGTCGCAGTCCCCCCAATACCAGTTGCCCAGTCACCATTACTTCTCTAAGAAGATGTGCCTGCGCTACAGCAACAAGTTGCAGACAACATCACCCATTTCCTGAAAAATTCTATGTCTGCCAGGTTGCAGGGGAATTACAGCTAGATGACTGGGCACTGGGTGACTCTGGTAGCTGTAGGGACAGTCAGGGAATGCTCCACAAGTCTTGCAGTCCACAAGGCTTGCAGTGTGCTTAGGGATGGAGAAAGAAACCACTACACCATAAGATGGATAACTAAACTACTGGACAACAGGGGTTGGAGAACTAAACTACTAAACAGCTAGGGTTGTAGTACTAAACCACTACAAACCATACGATGGATAAATAAACTAACAACAACAGGGGTTTGAGAACTAAACTACTAAACAGCTATGATTGCAGAACTAAACAAATTATCACCAGAACATGGAGAACTAAACTAATAGACAACAGGGTTTGGATAACTAAATTACTAAACAGCTTGGGTTGGAGAACTAAACTAGTACACACCAGGGGATGGAGAAATAAAGTCGTAGACACCAAGGTGTCACTAGACACCAAGTCTTGGAATCCCCAGGGCTTGTGGAACAAACTTCTATATGTAACAGTTCCTGCAGTGCTTCTGCCTCCTCCACTTCCTCTAGGGCCTCCATCTGCGTCCTCAACCTCTGCCTTAATTAAACACACGTTCCAACACTGTAGAGACAATCCCTCCCCCAACTCCATACTGCACAGCCAGGGCTCAGGGTAGTGTTTATAATAATATGCCTTGGAGATCGCAGTCATACAGAACAAAAGTTGTGGACAGCTATCCATGCCGAGTTTGAGCAATGTCTCTCTACATTCAACCTCTAGCCAGGGAAGGCCATGTGCGATAACGGTGCAAACCTGGTGGCGGCCCTACACAGGGCCAGCCTTATACACATGCCTTTCATGGTTTGCATCCTCAACCTGATGGTACAGCAATTCCTCAGCAACTGTTCCAGCATGGATGCGCTGCTGTAGAAACCATTGTCATGTTGACTTCCACCATTCCACTTCAGTTGGTATAGAGATCATTAGGACTACAGGTTGATATGTGATATGACCAGACCATGAAATTAAACTCTGCACATATTGCAGCGACTGTGGCAGCAGTGCTGAGACCTGATGCAGGATTACATTTTTCATAGCCTGACACAATGCAGTAAGAATGTGGTGCAATTGACACTTGCGAACTGGATATAGATGAAGGATCTCTGCTCCCTTCGGTACGTTTTCTTAATGGCTACTAAGATGGTTAGCGGTGATGATGCCGTCATCAACATCCCTATTTCTGTCATCCACATGCTGGAGCATACTTTAAATAGTGTGTGTGAGCAGGTGATGGTGGTGGTCCTGGGTGAAGAGGAGGAAGCAGAGAAGGATACCTTCAGGGTTAACAATATCTATAAGTTCAGGTCTGTCGTCTCATAGACGTTTGTCATGGAAGGAACAAATGGAGAGGGACCATGAAAAAAACAAGAAGGAAGAGGTGAGGGACGCACAACAGTTAGGAGATGAAGAAGATAATGATTCCCTCTATGTTGTCCGTGGTTGTCAGGAGCGAATGGAGGAAGAAAGCTTGAGTGTTATATCACCACCAAAACACTGTGAAGTTGGACCTCATGAAAGAGACGAACCCATGAGCACCTTCTTGCAGCATTATCTGCAACATGATTGTTACTTGTATAGTTATGATTCCAAATAATGCTGACTACTGGGTTGCCAGTGTGTTCTAGCCACAATACAAAAGTAAATTTTGCCTGTTGCTTCCCCCCCATAAAAGAAACGCGCACATGCTGCAGTATCAAAACATGCTGGAAGACAATCTTGACAGTGGTTTTCCCCAACACAGCAGTGAGGCACACAGTTTGAATCGCAGTGATAGCCTTCCAACCACAAAAACGTTCAGTTGTAAACGCAAAAACATTATCAGTCTTGCAGTGCTGTAGTCCCGTGTTACAACCCCACCAAGGACAGCATCTGCAAAGAGTTTGTATGTTCTACCCGTGTTTGGCGAGGGTTTACTCCTAATAAATATTTTTCTACACATACTACAAAGACATACAGATAGCAAATTTAGATTGTGAGTCCCAATAATGACAGTGCCCGTAATATCTGTAAAGCGAATGTTGAATTATTGGTGCTAAATAAGTGATTAAACACCCAAAAAAATTGTAAGTGATGCTCAGCCACACTCAGGTGGCACACATATCAGTTTCGTAGATTGCTATTGTTAGAAAAATGTAAGGATAGTAACACGGGTATTTGACGCAAAGACAGTGGAGGACTGCCGTATCGGATGCCTACTGATACAGGCATCACATATGAAGGAGACCTAATGCGGAATCTACACATTTACAAAAATTAGTGTCAGATACTAACGAAATGGGATCAATTTTTCCACAGTAGAAATAGTATAATAGGGACCGACGGGTCTTCCACTACACCCAACCCAGCAGATGGACACACAAGCAGGACTGTTCACATTTCCACAAATTATTGTTAACATCTCCAGCAGCAGCAGCAGCAGCAATAGCAGGCATTTTAGCCCCACTAAAGATATTAGAGACTGCAATTACGCAAGAACAATGCAGCACACTAAAAACTACAACATCCAGTAACAGAAGTTGTCAGTTGTCTTTGGATAGGATGTCACATTAGTGGTTCATTAGTGCTTTCTGAAACATTAACACCTAAATGATAAAGCAATGACTACCAATCCAATGAAATTATTCAAAAAGCAGGGTAGGATCTATTCTAAAATATAACTTTTAATGATAATTATATTAAAATCAAAAGAAACCCAAAGTGACATAAAAAGACACACAAAAAAACAAAAAGACAAAATTGGTACTCAGCCAATTCTTATAACACAGCAAACCACAAGGGGCATGTGTCAAACAAAGCCCCCATAAAGAAGATAGTTAATGAGGTGTATCACTTTTATGATCCAAACTTTATATATATATATTGGAACGATCTCACCTCATCTGCTGTTTTTCAGCCTCATAGAGCCATAGATTTCTGTTCACATTGGGGGAAGGTTTTATATATCATTTACCTTCATTTCGATCACCCCACCAAAATAATTACAGAATTTCTAAAATTGCCCCATATGATACTTCCCGACGCGTTTCGTTGTCATAACTCATCAGGGGAAGAGTAAAGATGTAGCCTGGCAGAATAAAAATCATCCACCATTATGCATGGGGAATAAGAGGCATCACCTGCTTTCTCAGTGTGTCTCATTTAAATATACCGCTATATCATCCACGTGTCAGCGGCGTCTGAGCGTCATCAGGGTGCGTCCCACAACTGGGCGCCACCTACATCGTCACTTCCGGTATCCCGGACCATGTCACATCCGGTCTATGGAACGCAGCTGAACCGCAGTGTTCAATTCCGGTTCTTAGCATCATCAGAGTGCATCGTCACTTCCTGTGTCCCGGACCATGTTACATCCGGTCTATGGGACACGGCTGGACCACAGTATTTATTTCTGGTTACGCCGTCAATAAAAAACAATGCGTCATATCCTGTTCATTCGCTACCTGTTATGTGTTCAAAAGAACTTATCCGGATGTCAATTTAGTAAATGTCCGGGGTTAATATAAAAAGGGCACTTTTATCATAACCATATCGCCTAACCATAAAGGAGTTATTGATATAATTACCCATTTTTATCCTATATATCATAGGGAAAAAGCCCCATTATGATGTTCATTATGAGGTCATTTTTGTCAAAGCATGTACTGATTTTTAATCCATAGATGGACACTATTTTTTAGGAGGAATCAGAATATTTGGACCAGTTTTTATGGGGAATTATCACTAAAAGACTCATCAGGAGGGGTCAAAAATAAAATAACATAAAAATAAGAAAAAGTACACAGTTTTGAATAGTTGTAGAGGACATTGTGAGAATTGGTGGTTAAGGTGGTTGGAAAAATGGAAGAATTCAGACGCCGCTGACACGTGGATGATATAGCGGTATATTTAAATGGGACACACTGAGAAAGCAGGTGATGCCTCTTATTCCCCATGCATAATGGTGGATGATTTTTATTCTGCCAGGCTACATCTTTACTCTTCCCCTGATGAGTTATGACAACGAAACGCGTCGGGAAGTATCATATGGGGCAATTTTAGAAATTCTGTAATTATTTTTGGTGGGGTGATCGAAATGAAGGTAAATGATATATAAAACCTTCCCCAATGTGAACAGAAATCTATGGCTCTAAGAGGCTGAAAAACAGCAGATGAGGTGAGATCGTTCCAATACAGTATATACATATAAAGTTTGGATCATAAAAGTGATACACCTCATTAACTATCTTCTTTATGGGGGCTTTGTTTGACACATGCCCCTTGTGGTTTGCTGTGTTATAAGAATTGGCTGAGTACCAATTTTGTCTTTTTGTTTTTTTGTGTGTCTTTTTATGTCACTTTGGGTTTCTTTTGATTTTAATATAATTATCATTAAAAGTTATATTTTAGAATAGATCCTACCCTGCTTTTTGAAAAACATTAACACCTACCCCACATATACCTCAAACACCAAGCCAAATCCCCCTTCCTCCATGGCCTCGCTTTTTCCCAGTCATGTTGCTTAGATAGTCTGCTAGGAGCACACTATTAGCAACTAAAAATAGATTTTTTTTACTCTGCGCAACCTCTGCACGCTGCTGAATTTCAGCGGCACAAAATTAGAAGGTGAAATGTGGCGTGATTAACCCCTTCCCGACCCATGACGCCTACGTTGGCGTCATGAAAACCTGTGCCATCCAGACCCATGACGCCAACGTAGGCGTCATGCTATAAATCATGTTCCGGCGGGTCGGGTGACCGAAATCACTGAAAGGTCACTCGACCCGCAGGCACAGGACCCCTTGCGCATCACCACAATGGGGGTGGCTTAACCCCCACGTGGTTACGATCGCTCTGATTGGCTGTTAAAAGTGAAACAGCCAATCAGAGCGATTAGTAATATTTCACCACTGAAAAGTGGTGAAATATTACAATCCAGCCATGGCCGATGCTGCAATAACATCGGCCATGGCTGGACACTGTGTTCCCACCCTCCCCACACCGAGTAACGGTGGTGATCGCCGTTACTATCATCTGCTGGCCGGTCCGATCGTCTCCCCTCCGGTGTGCTCCGCTCCCCCCCGTCCTCCGATCACCGCCCCACGAATGTACTCACCTCCTCCAGTCTTCTGCGGCCTCTTGATCCGTCCCGGCGTCCGCCCGGGACTCTTCATGGGCGCCGCCATCTTGGAAAATGGCGGGCGCATGCGCAGTGCGCCTTTCAAAGTACAATTTATTTTGATCACTGTGATAAACTCTCACAGTGATCAAAATAAAAGTAAATGAACCCCCCTGTCATAGGTAGGGACAAAAAAATAAATTAAAGAATTTTTTTTTTTTCCTTTTAGGCCCTGTCCACACGTTGCTGATTTCGCTGCTGATCCGCAGCTGATTTCGCTGCTGATCCGCAGCGGATTTCGCTGCTGATCCGCAGCTGATTTCGCTGCTGATTTCGCTGCTGATCCGCAGCTGATTTCGCTGCTGATCTGCAGCGGATTTGGCGCTGCAGATCCACAGCAGATCCAGAAACGATGTACAGTACAATGCAATAAATGGTAAAAAAAAAACGCTGTGCACATGCTGTGGATTTTTCAGCGCGGATTTGCTGCGGTTTTAAATCCGCAGCATGTCAATTCTTTGTGCGGATTCCGAAGCGGTTTTACACCTATTCCATTATAGTTGTAAAACCGCAGGGAAAAACCGCAGCAAATCCGTGCTAAATTCGCAGGTAAAAGGCAGGTCATTTTACCTGCGGATTTTAGAAAAATCAGCAAGTGAATCCGCAATGTGTGCACGGAGCCTCAGGGTTAGGCAGGGTTCATATTGCATTATGGCAGTCCGTTAGATGGACTGCGTTTCACCGCAGTATAACGCGGTGTAACGCAGTCCGTTAACGCTGCCATTCACCCCATTTGTGTGCGCATCGCAACGCATGCCGTAAAGCGGCATGCGTTCGCGACGTGCTGTCATTCAGTGACGGAGCCTCGGACACGGGCTGCAGCGTCTGGGCTCCGTAACCGCTAGCGCAGATGAATCATCTGATGATTCATTTGCGCTAGCGGGTATAGCATAACGCGATCGCGTTATGCTATACCGTTACCAGCCCGTCAACGCTACGTGTTGAACGGGCTGGTAAAACGCAATATGAACCCAGCCTTAGGGTTAGAATTTGGGTTACGGTTAGAATTTGGGTTAGGGTTGGAATTTGGGTTAGGGTTGGAATTAGGGTTAGGGTTGGGATTAGGGTTAGGTTTGTGGTTAGGGTTAGAGTTAGGATAAGTGTTAGGGGTGTTTTGGGGTTAGGGTTGGGATTAGGGTTAGGCTTGTGGTTAGGTTTATGGTTAGAGTTAGGATTAGGGTTAGGGGTGTGTTGGGGTTAGGGTTATGGTTAGGGTTTGTATTAGGGTTAGGGGTGTGTAGGGGTTAGGGTTGGGGTTAGGGTGTGTAGGGGTTAGGGTTGGAGTTAGAATTGAGGGGTTTCCACTATTTAGGCACCTCAGGGGGTCTCCATACGCGACATGGCGCCACCATTGATTCCTGCAAATTTTGCGTTCAAAAAGTCAAACAGTGCTCCCTTTATTCCAAGCCCCGACGTATGCCCAAACAGTGGTTTACCCCCACATATGGGGTATCAGCGTACTCTGGAAAAATTGCACAACAACTTTGGGGGTCTAAATTCTCCTGTTAACATTGGGAAAATAAAAAAATTGGGGACTAAAGATCATGTTTGTGGAAAAAATATGATTTTTTTTTTTCATGCCCGGGCGTTATAAACTTCTGTGTAGCCCTTGGAGGTTCAAAGTGCTCACTACACATCTAGATAAGTTATTTGCGGGGTCTAGTTTCCAAAATGGGGTCACTTGTGGGGAGTTTCTACAGTTTAGGCACATCAGGGGCTCTGCAAACGTAACATGACGCCCGCAGACCATTCCATCAAGTGGGCATTTCAAAACGTCACTACTTCCCTTCCGAGCCCCGACTTGCGCCCATACAGTAGTTTTCTCCCACATATGGGGTATCAGCGTACTCAGGACAAATTGGACAACAACTTTTGGGGTCTAATTTCTCCTGTTACCCTTGGGAAAATAAAAAAAATTGGGGACTAAAAGATCCTGATTATGGAAGAAATATGATTTTTTTTATTTTCATGCCCGGGCGTTATAAACTGCTGTGTAGCCTTGGGGTCCAAAGTGCTCACCACACATCTAGATAAGTTCTTTACGGGGTCTAGTTTCCAAAATGGGGTCACTTGTGGGGAGTTTCTACTGTTTAGGCACATCAGGGGCTCTGCAAA
>JARQOD010000004.1:71838917-71879259 GCA_033576555.1 Oophaga sylvatica | reverse complement strand
ATGAATCAGATATTTTATTAAGTTCTCCATAGTCAAGTTTTTATTTGTTGTGTATCATACCATAAGCAGCTCTTTTTTGTCACATGTGAACATACCCTTAGTCCAGGCATAGGTTTTGATGACCTATCGATAGAGTTGGTGGGTAGCCGACATCTGGCACCCCCATGATCACCACAGGTTTTTTCAAAGTGTAACAACTGCAGCTCAGCTTCTATGCAAAAGAACAGGAGCTGTGCTGCACACTGTGAATTGTGCTGCGCCCAGCAGCTCCACTAAGAAGGTCTACATCCAACTGCTACCAAAGCAAATTGTGGGGATGATTGGTATCAGACCCCACTGATCTGCTATTTATACTGTAGATGATCCTTTAAATAGCGATTTTTCCTAGAATCTACATATATCAATAATATTGTGTTTTTCTGATATAGCACAACTACATACTAATATGTTTACACTGTACTGTTTGTATTTTATTGAACCATGAACATTAAACTTTAATTGTTTTAGTTTCAGATAACAGACTGATCTAAAACAGCATCCATTCCGGTAGCAATAAGAAGTGTAGATCATGGCCAGCACACAATGGACAGCACACAGCATACACGTCAGTTGTAAATTGGATGGGGTAACTATGGCTGTGGACACCATTCCAGATGTATTTCTGAAACACTGCTGTATCTGCAAATTACCCCCAATGCCACTAACTGCTCCATGGAACATTCCTTTCCCTTTTTCTCTTTGAATGATGGATACTAGTAAATGACTAGGTAACATTCTATTATATGTTTTTCACCCAAAGAGATCCTATGCTATTTCAATGGATGGAAATGTTGTTTTTGAAACATAGCAAAAGTCCTATCTCCTACTGACAGTGTAAAACGTTTCTTACTAAATATAAATCAGAAATGAAAACACAAATGTGGAGAGAATCTGAAGGTCGGCTAATAGAATTAGATATAGCTCGGGAAGAGTCTGAAGGACGGCTTACAAAACTAGATATAGATCGGGGAGAGTCTGAAGGATGGCTGACAGAATCAGATATAGATCGGGGAGAGTATAAAGGATGGCTTACAGAATTAGATATAAATCGGGGAAAGTCTGAAGGACGCCTTACAGAATTAGATATAAATTGGAGAGAGTCTGAAGGTCGGCTTACAGAATTAGATATAAATCGGGGAGAGTCTGAAGGTCGGCTTACAGAATTAGATATAAATCGGGGAAAGTCTGAAGGACAGCTTACAGAATTAGATATAAATTGGAGAGAGTCTGAAGGTCGGCTTACAGAATTAGATATAAATCGGGGAGAGTCTGTAGGTCAGCTTACAGAATTAGATATAAATCGGGGAGAGTCTGAAGTGCGGCCTACAGAATCAGATATAGATCGGGGAGAGTCTTAAGGACGGCTTACAGAATTAGATATAGATCGGGGGAGAGTGAAGGATGGCTTACAGAATTGGATATAGATTGTGGAGAGTCTGAAGGACGGCTTACAGAATTAGATATAGATCTAGGAGAGTATGAAGAATGGCTCACAGAACTGGATATAGATCGGTGAGAGTCTGAAGGACGGCTTACAGAATTAGATATAAATCGGGAGAGTCTGAAGGTCGGCTTACAGAATTAGATATAAATCGGGGAGAGTCTGAAGTACGGCTTACAGAATCAGATACAGATCGGGGAGAGTCTTAAGGACGACTTACAAAATTGGATATATATCAGGGAGAGTCTGAAGGACAGCTTACAGAATTGGATATACATCAGGCAGAGTCTGAAGGATGGCTCATAGAATTAGATATAGATCGGGGAGAGTCTGAAGTGCAGCTTACAGAATCAGATATAGATCGGGGAGAGTCTGAAAGGCGGCTTACAGAATTAGATATAGATCAGGGAGAGTATGAAGGATGACTTACAGAATTAGATATAGATCGGGGAGAGTCTGTGGTGCGGCTTACAGAATCAGATATTGATCGGGGAGAGTCTTAAAGACGGCTTACAGAATTAGATGTAGGTCAGGAGAGAGAGTCTGAAGGACGGCTTACAGAATTAGATATAAATCGGAGAGTCTGAAGGACGGCTTACAGAATTAGACATAGATCGGGGAGAGTCTGAAGGTCGGCTTACAGAATTAGATATAGATTGGGGAGAGTCTGAAGGTCGGCTTACAGAATTGGGTATAGATTGGGGAGAATCTGAAGGACGGCTTACAGAATTGGATATAGATCGGGGAGAGTCTGAAGGACGGCTCACAGAATTGGATATAGATTGGGGAGAGTCTGATGGATGGCTTACAGAATTAGATATAGATCGGGGAGAGTCTGAAGGACTGAACAACCATTACTTGTGGTCTGCACTTCTCATTATTTTGTCAAACACTTTTCTTTCCATTTATTTCTTGGAGGAGGGACATTTTCACACCAAGAGAGTCTTTCCATTATGTTTACTACCATGCCTCATTGTAATTGCCCACGGACTAATGGTCTGAGTTACTGTACTGTGCATTGTTTGTCCGTCCACAGTCAGGATAGGGTATGGATGGATACATTACCTATTTTTTACTATACTATGGCATCTTTTTTACATTTCAGCTGCATTAATTCCTATTTGTGTCACAAATAATAATTTTAAAATTAAAAGAAAACTAAAGAAATGCAACTCTGCAGTTGCGTGATTTGTATATGCTGTTGCTTTATTGCTTAGTTTATCAGTGTATGTATGAGATAAATACAATATTTCTGAACCTCACATGCCTCTCTTTTATGAATCATATGTTTCGAAATTGGCTTAGATTTTAGCCTGTGGATAAATCTAGTGAATGCCGCCTTGGGGAGAGCATTGATCAGAGATGTAGCTAGGCTTTCCTTTACCAAGAGCAAAGAGAGGCCGTCTTCTGATCTGGCTTTGTACTTATATAGTCTGGTCAAAGAAAAATTGTGTGCTGGTGCCACTGTTTATAACATACATTATTATTATTATTATTATTATTAACAAAGGCTCATCTTGTTTGGTCTCAGCTTTAGCTTTGATGGATCCTTCTATGATGGCTAACGGACAAAATTATGTCAGTGAGTAACACTGATGTCCATCTAGGCTCCATTGTTGTTTCTGTCGATTTGATGGGACTCAATTATTATGGTCAGTGATCCCCCGTTTAAGTATTAATAGGATTACTGTACTATTAAGTGACGCTTAACAGCATGTCAATAGATGTCACCTCCTTTTAGTAAGAAAGCTTGACAGTGCCACTTTTGTACTGTATGTTCACCTCATAAATATCCAATAAAAATATAATATAATGTGATCATACATGTCATAATATAACGAGCCTATAACAAAAAATCCATATATTGTTATCTTGCAGCACTTAGAAAGTGATGTAGCTAGTATTTCACTAGTTGAAGCATATGTTTGGAGACATTGTATTGTAAGCAGTGGGGAATAAATGAGCATGTAAAATGGGCACACTGCTTTTTTAGTGCACGCTTTACTTTTACTAATAATCTCACAAGCAACAATGACATGAATGTGAACGAAACAAAAAAAATGTACGGTTTGAGAAATAGTGCTTTTTGCACATATGTTAACACAACATAAATTTGTAAATCTGCTACAATTCAATGCAACATTATTTAACTTTCATTAAATGCCACTGACAGTGAATTCTATACATTCTTGTGAGCTTGTGATGACAAATCCTGATCAATGATGGTCTCTGATAACATGGACATACTAATGGAGACTAGATACTGTGCTTGTTTAATGGTGATGTAACATTGTACATTTACAAGTAGGAGTAAAGAATTTACATATATAATGTTTGTTTAGCCAATAGCACTTGAACAAGTCAAGTCGTCTTTCCTTTTGTCTAAGCGTTTCATTCACAGCAGGTTTTTAAGTGTGGTCAAGGAGACATCAATGTAAAATGAGATCTCCAGCCACCAAGGCATCTGCTTATCTGCTTACACAGCATGTATGCTACTATCAAGGCAATCAACAGAATCAAAGGCAGGGTGCACTGTACTGGGCAAAACAAATATCACTGTACTTATCTGGCAATAACAAAGGCATTAATAACAACAACATCAACTAATCTCAGCCATAGGAATGTTACACTGTCAATGGCAAAGCCAACTAAAATCTATTCTAATTTGGATTAGATAGATTTTTTATCAAAAATAAATGTATAGCAGGAAAATTATTCAGTTATTCAGGAAACTACTGTTTTATCTCCCATCATAAAATATAAATATCACCATTTTGTGTATCATTGGTTTTAATGATGCCCCATGATCTTGTGACTGCCAGTTACATGAGTGGGGAGATAAGTTCTTTCCAGATATCTCAACCACAGCTTATCCCGAGAGGAAATATAATGCATATATTACTTTCACTGCAGACTATGGGCATCTGACATCTCTCACAGAGGTTAAATTGTTGATGAATCAATGGCAAATTATAGTGTAGAAATGTTTTTGAAATAATAGTTTTTTATTATATTTTTCATGATTGTGTTTTATGTATAACATGTATAGAAATACACATTATTTGAAGCAGTGAAATAACTTTTTAGTGGAATTCTTGCATTTGCATTGTTTAAAAGGATAGAAAACTGATTTTTTTTTTTTATCAGGACTCACGGAAACCATGAGAATTTTTTTATTCCCTAAATCTGTCCAAGTATGTATTCAGATGTAGAGTAAGTGCAATAACATACTTAACGATCTCCGTCTACCCCAGTTTCCAGTGCTGCTCCGGTCCACCTGTGTCTGAAAATCCGACTCACTCAGGAGATAGTTTTTGGACTGGAAGCCACTTTTACAATGTAAGCCTATAGAGTGTCCGAACGAGGTTCTGTAGGCTTACATTGTGAAAGTGGCTTCCAGTTCACACATAAACCCCAGTTTGATCCTGAGAGTCAGAAATTCCATCATGAGAGTCAGAAGTGGACGGGGTAGTGCTGTAAACCGGCGAAGATTGCAGTTGGTAAGTTTTTTTTTGCACTTACGCTACACTGCGCACATATTTAGACAGGTGAACAGAATACAAATTTTCTTTAGAGTGCTTCTTTAATGGCAAATACAGAATATGCTCTAATAGCAAATCTACACTCTCAGAATGTGCATTGTAATTGACTTTCCTTTGTCCTGCATAGCTCTAATTAAATGTAGTATGTACATACATTGAGCTGAGCAAATAAAGTTCTCAGTTCTGAAAGTAGTAAATAGTTTGACAGAAAAGTATTGAGAGAAAACGTCAGAATTTGAATTGTACTAAAACTGTTGCTTTTGTTTGTATAAATATTGTATGCAGGAAACTAAACGTTATGTGAAGGGTAAAGATGATTTTGATGCTTATCTTTTTTATATGGTAATTAAACTCAGAGCAAAATCCAAAGCCCATAAACAGAAGTGACTGGAGAGTGTTTCTCATTTCCTAAATGACTTCTGTGACATTGATGTAACCAGTGTTCAAGTTTGTCATGGAAGGAGGATCTTGCTGCATGCAGGTGTAACATTTAAAGTATCAAATCTAAAAGCCTTTGTCCCATATGTTTTGCAATCAAGAACTTTTTTTGTATACATCTATAAAGTTTTACTGGTTAAGCCATGAAGATAGAAGTGCATTTTGTACTTTTCAATATTGTGTTCATTCTGGAAAAGGCCATTTCTGTATGTCAGGACATTTGCCTGTAGTGGATTTACAATAAAATGATAGTATTTTTTCAGAGAACTTGAAAAAAGTCTTCCTTTCATTTAAAAGATAAACACTCATAAATTTCAAATAGGCTTATAGACTGCCAGCATTCCAAAAAGGGATATCACTTCATCTCCAGCCAGTCAGTGAAAGCTGGGAGGAGCATATTCAAAAAGCTAGGTACTGACAGGTGTATAAGTAGTGGTGTTACACCTGTTTCAGGACAGTAGCAAGCACAGGTGCATTTACCTCTCCAGCCTTTTAACTTTATATCATGAGTGCTTTTGATCCACAGACACATTCTCCACCACGCTGTGGACCACAGTTTCCAAGTATAGGACAAGAACCTCCAGAAATGAATATCTACTGTGATAGCATCTTCCACCCACAGACAATGCCTAGTCCTCAGCGACCTTCAAACTTTGAGACTGGAGATTACAGCACAACTGCAAATCCTTACTTGTGGCTGAATGGACCATCAATTACACCACCTCCATACCTTCCAGGATCTAACACCAGCCACTTCATGCCGCAGTCATATGGGATGCAAAGGCAGCTCTTGCCTAACATGCATGGCTTGGGAGGTTCTGAATTAGGTTGGCTTCCAATTCCTTCCCAAGAAGAACTCATGAAATTGGTGAGACCTCCTTACTCTTACTCGGCACTGATAGCCATGGCAATTCATGGTGCCCCAGACAAAAGACTGACACTCAGCCAGATTTACCAATATGTTGCTGATAACTTTCCATTTTATAACAAAAGCAAGGCTGGCTGGCAAAATTCAATCCGACACAACTTGTCTCTTAACGATTGTTTTAAAAAAATTCCACGAGATGAAGATGATCCAGGTAAATAAGATTTTACTTATTTTCTTTTTAGCTGGTAAACAGGAAACAATGAGATATTTTTCTTTATATCATATATTTTCTTATGATAGAAAGTTACTGTTGCTCAGAACTTCAACAAGACGCAAAGTAAACCATGCAACAGTAAATTTGAGGTCTTATGAGTAGATTGATGAATTGCAAACGTTTGTGCCCTGCTAACTATAATAATTATATTTTCACTGTTAGTCTGATACTTTTTTCTCTTTTTCTCTGTCTCATCTATCTGTAGCATACGTGACCTTGGGCATGTAATGTTTAAAAATACTGAATAGAGTGTTCTCTCTTTACAGGAAAAGGGAATTATTGGACCTTAGATCCAAATTGTGAAAAGATGTTCGATAATGGAAACTTTCGCAGAAAGAGAAAGAGAAAGTCTGACACCAATGGACAGCCATCTTCTGAGAAACCTGAGGGGAGTCCACTATCAGATAGCCCAAAGAGTGGTGAACATCAAGACATGTTGGAGAGCTCCTCACCAGGAGCTGATGAATCATCTCAGAAAAGATTATCTCCACCAGCTATAACACCTTGTCTTAACAACTTCCTTTCTAGCATGACTGCCTATGTCAATAGTGCCAACTCAGTAAGTAGGCCACTTGGACTTAATGAACCATCCGATAAAATGGGACATAATATGACTGGGTTTAACTCATATTCTCAACTTTCAAACTTAAGCAACCACGTCGGGTCAGAGTGGTCGACTACAGTACCATCAAATCCATTTGGCTATGGCAGTTCAGTTTTAAATCAGTTTAATTCTCATTTCTATAACAGTATCAGTACAAATAGCACCTTATACTCCAGAGAAGGTACCGAAGTATAATAACTACTCATAATGTATGTGCACCTACTCAACAGAACCACTGTATCTTGTACAAATTGTGTTGTGGCTTAATGCATTTTAGGAGAAATACATAGTTATTTTTCTGTATAAAAACAAGTCACCTCTCATTACACTCTCATATTATCTGTCACATTATTTGATTTTTAATTTAAAAGCTAAAGTTCCTAAACCTATTCCCTTATATACTGCCTTACTATTTTTCCACACTGCCTTTTAGTGCCTCATAATTTGTCCAGTGCATTGCATTTCAGAAATGGTATAGTTTTAAGAAAATGCACCAGTACAGCATATTATGAATCATGCTCAATTTTACTGCCAGACATTGCTTAATTGAGAATATTTTAGCACAAACATAAAACTTTTGTATAAATGTTTACTACAAGGAATGCGTAACATGGATGGAGCTAATGTATTGGGATGTTTGTATGTATTCCATGACGTTTTATAGGTGAGAAGAATGTTTAAGAATTACAGCAATTTTCACTGTGAGGGATAACATGGGTTATTTTATAATTAAAATTAATATAACATGAAGAAAATGTGTGTATGTTGTGACTTCATTCAAGTATGTAATGAATAAAGTGATTGTATTATACAACTCTGAATCATGCAAAACCTATAAGGGTATTCCCATCTCCAAGAATCTAGGCCAATATGTAGTATGTGTAATAATAATATTAGCAAATACCTCCACTTAGAAATGTAGTATAGTTTTTCTAATTTGCTATGTCTCTTTCCTCATGTGCAGGCATTGCAGAACCTTAGGTATCCATGGTTACGACCACTAGCAACTAGATAACTTTTACTATATCAGTGGTTGTAACCATGGATACCTCTCGTCCTGCCAAGCCTGCACATGAGGAAAAAGACATAGCGAATCAGAAAAAGTATACTAAATTACTCAGGTACGGACTTGGGCTGAAATTCAGCCCTGGCATTTGAAATCACACAGGCCCATGTTGTCCCCATCCCAAAAAAACAGATGGGATATATTACTAATATTACCCTGGATGGAAAAAAGAAATATTTACTACAAGACCAATATTTCTAATGATACCCCAGGCCTGCTAGTGTAAGTGGCGGAGTCAGCGACTTTGTGCTCCGTTACAACTCTTAAAGGTATGGATGTCTTGAGTACACCGATTCTGTTAGCAATGTAGCAGACAAGGCAGTCCACGACCAGACAGGCCCTTCTGGCATTTGCCAGAATTGCCAGATGGCCAGTCCGGCCCTGAAATTACTAATTGGAGGTATTTGCTAATATTACTATTACACGTACTACATATTGGGATAGGATCTTGGACCTTTGCCAACACCACCTATAGTCAACAGCTGCTGGAAGTTTTCTGCTGGTTAAACATTAAAGAGGTTGTCTGCACATTAAAATGAAAAAGTATAAAATATGCAACAAATCTCCTAAAATTCACTCACTTCTTCAAGCCCCAGCACGTAATTGCTGGCAGCGTATAAGCAAAGACTAGAAGGTGGATGCTGGAACATCTTTAGTGTACCGGCATGGGACTGGGGTTGTGAGTTTAGGAAATTTCCTGATATTTTATATATACGGTATATATATGTGTTTATAATTTTTTTTTTACGTTACTGCCAAAAAAAATTAAGATTACAATATTACTATACCTTCCATGCACTAAAAGTCTGCTACTGTGGGGAAATGTTGGGAGTTGTAATTTCCCATATGGTCAGATGTGGCATCAAATAAATTTAATGAAGTCCTATGGATTTTCCACAGAGAGCTTTAAAGTACAATCAAGCCTAATAGAAGATGATCTGGAATAGGCATCTGTGTAAGCATTTTTACCAGGGTTATCAGACACTATTCAGAAGCACTGACTGTTCCTCCCTCATGTAGGGTTGATAGCAAGTCCAAAGCCAAGACACGTCACAATGCATCCTGCCTTCGATTTCAAACACAAGCCTTCACCCTGTTTACATAATGGTGACTTGCCAGATTGACTGGTTGGAAACATGACCTCATTTATGCACAACTCTTGGCCATGTGAAAAAATGGGAAGGACCCTCTCCCACCACAACAAAGTTGACCCCAGCTTCATTTTGATTAAAACGTAACAATAGTTGGTCACTCTCTGCCAGGTGTTACAATATACACATACCTCCCAACTTTTAAAGAAGTGAAAGAGGGACAAATTATGTGACATGTTATGAATGCCACGACAAATTTTGACCATGCCCCTCGCCACACCACAAGCCATACCCATTTGCCATTTCTCTCCACCCTGGCAGGAGATGCCAGAGGGGCCGATGGCAGTGATGGACAGTCAGCAGACACCTGACACTGCAAGGCATAGTTCCAAATCTGTAACTGTCCTTCTGCATCCAGAATGGTTGGAACTAGAGATGAGTGGATCAATTTACATGACTCCAGTCCAACGTCCAGGTCATTGGTACCTGGCAGATAGACTGGAGACCTGCAAATCTCTTATCTTCTGGCATCCTTGGCATAGTTTTTGATTAGCCAGGGTGGGCGCAATATCATCTGTGTATCATGCTCATCTCTAGCTGGGACCATAAGATTTATTTTTTGTTCATTCATTTATAGTTGTAGCAGCTTTAACTTTCTCATTTTTATGTTTCACTATATGACATCTGGCTTTTTGGGGTTTTTAAAGGCTGTGTTCACACGTTGAATAAATAATGTGACCACACCAAACAACACAGTAACAGTCTTCTCTAATTATTGCATTTTTGCTACATTTTTATGCATTTTCCCCATATTTGATGTGCTTTTGGTGCAGATGTGAAGCAACATTTTAATGTATTTTTAATGACCGAGCCAATTTTTACAATTCTGATGTTCTCATGTTATTGTAAGATGAGGACCAGGATGTGGACATTATTGTAAGATGAGGACCGGGATGGGGACATTACTATAAGATGGGTACCAGGATGGGAACATTACTACAAGATGAGGACAATTATTGTGGGACAAGGGACATTATTATACTATGAGGTACATTATTACACTATGTTATATTATTACAGGAAGGAAAACAATTACTACAGGTTGAGGAATATTATTACAGGCTTGAGGACATTATTACAGGATTGGGGAAATTATTACAGTATTGAGGCCATTATAACAGGACAGGCGACATTATTACAGGGCGGGGACCATTATTACAGGAAAAGGGACATAATTACAGGATGGGGGCCAAAATTACTATAAGGAGCTAATTGAAAAACAATAATACTGTACTGGGCTGAATGGGGAACAAACAAAAAGGAAAAAACAATTCAAAATAAAGTATGAAACATAACGAAAAAATATTTGGCCACTAAAAATGCTGTTTTATGTAAAAACAAAGTAAAAAAGAGGACCTGTACCATAACCTTTTTTATAAACATGTAAAAAAATTAAAAACATGACAAATATGAAAAAAATGATGATCAAAAAAATCATATAGGAAAGTTATGGTCTCACTGAAAATGTCATCTTCTCCCACAAAGAATGCAATCCTTCATATTCTATTTTTTCTATGTGTTGCGCTTTTACCCGGCTGACTTTGAGACCCTGCTCTAGAGAAAAAAAAGCACCAATTTATACTATTAAAAAAGCATTTAAAAAACACTGATTCATATCTGCACCAAGAATGTATCAAATTAGGGGGAAAAGGCATAAAAGAAATGCTTTTTTAGAACTGCATTGCTATGCACAAGTGAATGCAATGCATCTTCAAGTATTGAAAATCATCCCATTTATGCCTGCCTGCAATGATACAGGTTGTGGGTTCAATTCACAGGAAAACCAGATCTCAAGAACAGAAAATAAGGCCTCTTTCACACATCAGTTTTTCGCCGTCAGGCACGATCCGGCTTTTTTTTAAAAAAACGGATCCATTTTTTTTACCGCCGGATTCGTTTTTTTCTCATTGACATGCATTATCGCCAGATCGCACTGCATGTCCTTCTGTTTTGTCCGTTTTTTGCCGTATCCGGCAAAAATTTCTATTCCGGCGGCCGGACAAGACGTGTCCTTGAACGTTTTTTGTTTCCGGCGGCAAAACCGGACAGCGCCTGAAGCGGCACATCAGGCTTGTTGATACAATGGACATCTATGGGTGCCGGATCAGGCAAAGGACTGATCCGGCCACCGGACTCCGTTTTTTTCCTCTGCGCATGCCTGGAACTACGAAATCAAGGTCTCTCTCTCTCAAAAACCGATCCGTTGCATCAGTTTTTTCACAATATGCGCTGGATCCGTCTTTTTACACATTCGACGGATTGTGCCTAACGGCGAAAAACTGATGTGTGAAAGTAGCCTAATTGTTCATTTAATAATGTAAGTGTAGACTGAGCAGGAATTCCGCCCTGCCCCAAAGGAGGAAGAGCTACGGTTTGATGACGCCGAGAATTGAGAGTGAGTGGAAGGTGGGACAAAGTCATGACCTGTTGGGATAGCGGGCTTGCACTTTCAAATTGGGACTGTGCCTCTGAATCCAGGACGGTTGTGAGTTATGTATACAGCATAACACAATTAAAGAATGCAAAGAGAACCACACCCATCCTAACATAGGGCCCATCATTTTCATTAATTGGAACAAAATAGAACATCATGCTGCATTATTATGGCTGAATCTATGTGCCCAGGCAACTTCAAAGCAGATGTGAATGGAGCCTTAGCTGGAAATTGCAGGTTTTTGGGGACCATGCGAGATTTGATACTTGTCTGAGACGAAAGACGGAATTTTTTTTAAATTTGAATAGCAGAACATGTCCATGATGCCAAGTTCGATCAATTGAAAATAAAGCGCTCCATGTCGGGCATATCTAGACACCTATTAGAAAAGCACCAGGGTAACCCTTCTTATCTTACAGTCACTGGCATTGAAAGAGTCAATCATCCTTGGAGAAGTGGTGACTGGACTAAAGCTTTGCTCAAACATGAACCACATTGGATCCTCAAATTAAACACCAGACAACCCACCAGTGTCAACTAGTGATGAGCAAGTGTACAGTCATGGCCAAAAGTTTTGAGAATGACACAAATATTAATTTTTACAAAGTTTACTGCTTCACTTTTTCTAATGACAATTTGCATATACTCCAGAATGTTATAAAGAGTGATCAGCTTAACAGCAATTACTTGCAAAGTCAATATTTGGCTAGAAAATGAACTTTATCCCCCAAAACACATTTCAACATCATTGCAGCCCTGCCTTAAAAGGACCAGCTAACCTCTTTTCAGTGATTGCTCCATTAACACAGTGTGGGTGTTGATGAGGACATGGCTGGAGATCAATCTGTCATGATTAAGTAAGAATGACACCACTGGACACTTTAAAAGGAGGCTGGTGCTTGGCATCATTGTTTCTCTTCTGTTAACCATGGTTATCTCTAAAGAAACACGTGCAGTCATCATTGCAATGCACAAAAATGGCTTAACAGAGAAGAGTATCGCAGCTAGAAAGATTGCACCTCAGTCAACAATCTATCGCATCATCAAGAACTTCAAGGAGAGAGGTTCCATTGTTGCCAAAAAGGCTCCAGGGCACCCAAGAAAGACCAGCAAGCACCAGGACCGTCTCTTAAAAGTGTTTCAGCTGCGGGATCGGGCTACCAGCAGTGCAGAGCTTGCTCAGGAATGGCAGCAGGCAGGTGTGAGTGCATCTGCACGCACTGTGAGGCGGAGACTCTTGGAGCAAGGCCTTGTCTCAAGGAGGGCAGCAAAGAAGCCACTTCTCTCCAGAAAAAACATCATGGACAGACTGATATTCTGCAAAAGGTACAGGCAGTGGACTGCTGAGGACTTGGGTAAAGTTATTTTCTCTGATGAATCCCCTTTTCGATTGTTTGGGACATCAGGAAAACACCTCATTCGGAGAAGACAAGGTGAGCGCTACCACCAGTCTTGTCTCATGCCAACTGTTAAGCATCCTGAAACCATTCATGTGTGGGGTTGCTTCTCAGCCAAGGGAATCAGCTCTCTCACAGTCTTGCCTAAAAACACAGCCATGAATAAAGAATGGTACCAGAATGTCCTCCAAGAGCAACTTCTCCCAACCCTCCAAGAGCAGTTTGGCGATCAACAATGCCTTTTCCAGCATGATGGAGCACCTTGCCATAAAGCAAAGGTGATAACTAAATGGCTCAGGGAACAAAACATAGAGATTTTGGGTCCATGGCCTGGAAACTCCCCAGATCTTAATCCCATTGAGAACTTGTGGTCAATCATCAAGAGACGGGTGGACAAACAAAAACCTAAAAATTCTGACAAAATGAAAGCATTGATTGTGCAAGAATGGACTGCTATCAGTCAAGATTTGGTCCAGAAGTTGATTGAGAGCATGCCAGGGAGAATTGCAGAGGTCCTGAAGAAGAAGGATCAACACTGCAAATATTGACTTGCTGCATTAACTCAATCTAACTGTCAATATAACCTTTTGTTACTCATATGGTTGCAATTATATTTCTGTCTGTTATAAAAACATCTGTCAAACACACATAAAAACCAGAGGGCAGCAGATCATGTGAAAATATAATATTTGTGTCATTCTCAAAACTTTTGGCCATGACTGTATTCATTACTTTTCGCTATTCGCACGGATAGTACGGTATTCGAGTTACTTGTTACATTTTGTGTATTTGTGTACTCGCCTCGCTATATTTGGATGTCCCGCCTTGCATTTTTGGCACCTCCTTTGCAGCCACTAGACATGCTGGGCTTCTTAACCAATCACAGTAATCCCGCAGACATCTTAGTTGTGGCATTACTGTGATTGGCTGGCCGCCCAGTATCATAGGGTCTATATAAGCCATACCACCGCCATTTTGCACACATTTCATCTGGAGCCTGCGTTCTACAAGCATAGGAAGAGATCGCTCAGCTGCTAGGGAGAGTCTTTAGGCCTGTTGATAACACAAAAGCCCTTTTCAGGGATACCTGCAGTGTATACTAGGTCAGGGAGAGAAAGATACTGGAGCAGGGACAGTTTAAAGGAGCCGGTCACTAGCTCCATACTACCACCAAAAAATAGCTTTTTTCTGAGCTGAAGACACACAACAAAGTCAGAGTACAGGGAGGGAGAGATTGTGTTTTAGGTAGGGAGAGGTTAAAGTGTTCTTCCAATGTCCATCTTAAAACAGCTCTTGTTTCTTGTTAGCGGCAAAGCAATATTTTTCCAGGACATAGAGTACTAGCATTTAGTGCTGCCTTTTTTTTAAAGCTTCAGTCTATTTTCCCTGCTGTTTTTGGGGACAGAGCCTGGCTTCTGCTGTCCACATTAGACCACCGAAAAAGGCGGTTAGTGTCCTACGCAAAGCAGAAATCCAAACATTTCCTACTGCCTGCTACCAAGCACACACCATGCCTTTTTCCCCGCTGTTTTTGTGGTAACAGCCTGCCTTCTAATGTCCACATTAGTCCGCTGAAAAAGGCAGTTAGTGTCCTACGCAAAGCAGTAGTCCAAACATTTTTTACTGCCTGCTATCAAGCACGCACCAGGCCATTTTCCCTGCTGTTTTTGTGGTAACAGTTTGCCTTCTGCTGTCCACATTAGTCCACTGAAAAAGGCGGTTAGTGTCCTACGCAAAGCAGTAGTCCAAACATTTCCTACTGCCTGCTACCAAGCTCGCAGCAAGCCATTTTCCCTGCTGTTTTTGTGGTCACATTCTGGCACTTAGCCTCGCTGTTCCCACTTGCCCTGTAGCAGTGGCAAGAGGGGTAACAGTTGGGGGGGTTAATGTCACCTTTGTATTGTCTGTTGACATCATCAAGCCCCAAGGTTAGTATTGGAGAGACGTCAATAAGACACGCCCATTACTAACCCCGTAGTCACATTGTATAAAAACACACACACCAAGAATAAATTCCTTTAATTGAAAAAATGACACAGACGCTTTTAACAGACTTAATTAAACCATACTTATGATCTCACCTAAATCCACTGAAGCCCTCAATCTCCTGTAATAAAACTAAAATAATAAAGCAACGATATACCATACGTGTCCGTCGTTCTGTCCCACGCCGTAATCTATATCTGGGGGAGAATGGGGGAGAAATAGTTTTCAACATGGATAGTGCCAAGATGTGAGCATCCAGGCTGAAAACCACTGGGAAATGAACTGCTGCAAGTGCAGCCTCAGTGACTAGCAGTGACGTCACTGAGGCTGAGTTCCCAGCTGGGCTGAACTGCGGCAACCTCTGTGACATCCCCGCTAGCACTGTGAGAAAGTTGCACTGTGCAGAGGCAAGATCACCAGGAGAATTTCACTGTGGTGAATTTCAACTGCCTTTTTTGCAGCTTGGCTCACATGGCACAGTTCATGTGTAAGTGTCTGTGGCAAGACCCTCGTGTGATACACATTTTATCCAACAACAATACTGGTTGTCCACCTTTCTCGATCCATGGTACAAGGAGAAATTTGCTTCTCTCCTTTTGGAGTCACCAAAGAGTTTTACAATGGAATAGTTCAAAAGGGCCGTTGTAGATCAGATGTTGAAAACATCACCTTCAGACAATGCTGGTGGCAGGTGATAGTGGCTGTTTTCAACACCAAGGGATAATGGGGAGAGACCCGGACACCAGGTCCAACAGAGGTGTGGGAAAACGGGCAAAAATTAGGCAATTTTCAATAAACCAGCACAACAACAAGGGCTATCTGTCCCTGTATCAATGCCAAGGAGGGAGAAGTTGCAGAACATGGTCAAGGGGTACTTAAATGACCATACGTGCGTCCTTTCTGACGCTTCAGTTCCCTTTAATTATTGGGTGTCCAAGCTGAATACTTGGCCCGACCTCTCCTTATATGCCTTGGAGGTGCTGGCCTGCCCGGCTGCTAGTGTGATATCAGAGCGTGTTTTCAATTCCTCTGGGTTAATCATCACTGATTGGTGCACACGCCTCTCCACGGAAAATGCAGACAGATTTACTCTGATTAAATTCAACAAGGACTGGATATCTCCACAGTTTGCAATCCCTCCAGATGGTAGCAAGCCAACCTAAATTCACCAAAAATGCTGATTCATGATACTGCTGTTAACGTCAACCCCTTCCCATAAAAACCTGTTTCCTTCCTTCGTCAACCATGACTCAGCTCATAGGGCTAATTTTTACAAACCCTATGCACATTGTGCAGTGGACAAGCCAGGACAGTATTCCTACTCCAGCCTAACTACTATTTGTGATTGGAGGCCCTTGGGATGGTGGCTTCCTGCCTCAACCATGACTCAGCCCATAGGACTAATTTTTTACAAACCCTATGCACAATGTGCAGTGGACAAACCGTGACAGTATTCCTACTCCAGACTAACTACTATATGTGATTGGAGACCCTTGGGAGGGTGGCTTCCTACATTAACCATGACTCAGCCCATAGGGCTAATTTTTACGAACCCTATGCAATGCACAAATCTTGAATGTAGAGTGTTCCTACCAAACTAATATTTGTCATTGGAGGCCCTTGTGACAGGTTGTCCCACATTGTGACTGAGATAGGGGATACATATTCAATAGAAATCTTGGTTTAGTAGTTGATCTTATGTATCTGTAAAAGTGGCATAATACTGCAACAAACTTATTCCCAGAAACCATATGAGTCAGAAAATTACTCACGTTTCCGATTGACTTGCATTGTACTCGCTATTCGGAATGAATACGTGATTTTTACATAGTACTCGTTACGTGTATAGCGATTACGAATATTATGGTACTCGATCATCACTAATCTCAACTACAAAACTGATTTACTTTATTTACACTAACATACTCATATACATTTCAGATTCACATGCCATTCTTATAATTTTTTGCAAATTGTCTCTTCAGAAAAAGAAGAGGACTAGAACTCTAGTGCCACCTTTAGGAAATAGCAATCCCAGAAAACAACGTCGACCTTTTAACAAGCCTTGTCACATAACTTAAGGTAAAAGTCAAAACCACAAAACCAGAATCTCAATTTGCAGTTATTGTGTTTCGGGGTACTGCCCCTCATCAGTGCAAAGAGTGAGATGTGGTTTGGATGTGTGAAAGGAATCTGACTGGGATCCAAGTGGTTACGTTCCACCTTGCGGAGAGTGACAAGTTAATCATGCCGAGATGAGGAGACTTATATGCCACAATGCTCCTCTGGGAAATATGCAAATTGTCTCTTCAGAGAGGGAGAGGACTAGAACTTGATTATAATATTTTGGATATATATTCTTGGATTCTGAATTTTACATTGTAATATTTTGTGTGTTAAAAATCTGACTGTTTGATATATATACTTTGATTAACATCTTTGGATTTGGAAACTATACGATGTGACATATCATACAGTGGCATGTAAAAGTATAAGCACACCTGGTCAAAATTACTGTTGTTGTCAATAGTTAAGCAAGTCGAAGATGAAATGATCTCTAAAAGTTAAAGATGAAGCATTCCTTTGTATTTTAGGCTAAAAAAAATATACTGTATACATACAGTATATACAGTATATACATATATATATATAAATATAAAATAACGCTGGGAGCATCACTCTGTCCGAAGCCTTCATAGACTGCACAAGCGCGACACGCCTGTGCAGTCTGGCTCCAGACAGAAGACGGCATCCAGCGGTGAGGATTGTGTATTGCGCCGGAGATTGCGGTACACGTAGACACTGGATGTATACCGCGATCTCCGGCGCCATACTTACATACCTGACCGGGAGCAGCGTTGCCGCGGCGCTTCTCTTCTCGCCGGAGACCAGGCAGGAGACCAGGAGTGCGTGTCGGAATCGAGCATGCGCATAGCGCTATCCGCGTGTCACGCTGTCTAATGATATGTATACAATGTCAGTAAACTATTAATACAGGAACAACACTCTATACAACAACTAGTATAGCAACATCAGCATGTAAGTATAGAATAGATTTACCTGACACGATATCTGCTGAACTCAGGGTTAATCTTGAGGACTTGATGAGCTGAAACAGGAAAGAGGTGGACCGGGATCTAACCTGACCCTAAACTGGGGTCCTAACTAATCCCTCACCTTGGAGGTACTGATAATGGTTCAGAGGTCCAAGTCTCCAACCTAACCCTGTCTCCTATCAGACCCTGAACCCTGTAATCAGTCCTAAGAAGGATCCTGACTACCACCAAAGGGATATGGGCTGATCTTAGCTAAATACACAGATTAGACATATAAGACAGACAGGATAACACTCGCTTGCATACACACTCAAACACCAAAGGAACATAAATGGTCTGGGAAATAAACTCTAACCAAGTTGAGCTTAGAACAACTAAGGAGCTCACAACTAAAGTCTATACAGATTCATTCCTATCTGTGGTCTGCATGAAGGTTTCACTGGCAACTCCCCAAGCAGACAACCAGAAATTTAAAGGAGACCAATCAACAAATAATCAATTGCAGCTGGGAGAAACTGCACCCAGTCCCAGCACCGAGCACAGACAGAATTAACTCCCTAGCTGCCAAACACAAAGAAACAGCAGCTCAGCTGTGAGAAGTCAAAATGTGCAACCGCGGCGATCTTCGTGGCAATGCACACATGACTGTACCCCCCCTTCTACGAGGGGCCTCCGGACCCTCAGGGCCAGGCCTGCCCGGGTGAGTTCTGTGGAAGGTCCGAACCAAACGATCTGCGTTAACATCAGACGCAGGGACCCACGTCCTCTCCTCTGGACCATACCCCTTCCAATGCACCAAGTACTGAAGGGACCGGCGATTCAGACGTGAGTCAATGATCTTTGATACTTGAAATTCCAAGTTACCATTGACCAACACAGGAGGAGGAGGTAGAGGTGACGTATGACTGGTGCCACATACCTTTTAAGTAATGACTTGTGGAACACATTATGAATTTTAAACGTAGGAGGGAGGTCCAGACGAAATGCCACAGGATTAATTATGGAACTGATCCTGTACGGTCCGATGAATCTGGGACCCAGTTTCCAGGAGGGCACTTTAAGTTTTATATTCCTGGTAGACAACCATACCAGATTGTTCACATTCAGATCTGGACCAGAAACTCTCCTCCTATCAGCCATACGTTTGTAACGGTTCCCCATCGCACTCAGATTATTCAATACACCTCTCCACACAGAAGCAAGTGACGACGAGAAACGCTCCTCCTCAGGAACCCCAGAAGGGCCCCCCCCATTGAAAGTAGAAAACTAGGGATGAAAACCATATGCCCCAAAAAACGGGGACTTACCAGTGGACTCGCTCCGCCTGTTGTTAAGAGCGAACTCTGCCAGAGGCAAGAAAGAAGACCAGTCCTCTTGGTTCTCTGAGACAAAACACCGGAGATATGTCTCTAAGCTCTGATTCAGACGCTCTGTCTGACCATTGGTCTGCGGATGAAAAGCCGAGGAAAATGACAATTGCATCCCCCGACGTAAACAAAATGCCCTCCAAAATTTGGACACAAACTGAGACCCCCTATCTGACACCACATCAGAAGGCAACCCATGAAGTCTAACGATCTCCCTAATGAACACCTGCGCCAGAGTTTTAGCATTAGGGAGTGCAGGAAGAGCAACGAAATGTGCCATCTTACTGAACCTGTCAACAACCACCAGTATGACAGTATTCCCTGACGACGGAGGAAGGTCCGTAATGAAGTCCATAGATAAATGAGTCCATGGACGCTCCGGAAGTTTCAAGGGTAAAAGGGTCCCAGACGGACGGGTATGAGGGGTTTTAGAGCGAGCACACACCCCACATGACGCGACAAAAGTTATAACATCTTTATTAGCATTAGGCCACCAAAACCGGCGAGAAAGGAGATCTAAAGTAGCCTTACTCCCTGGATGTCCTGCTAGAGCAGAATTATGATGTGCCTCAATAACCTTTTGTCTCAACAGATTTGGGACAAACAGTCTCCCTGGAGGTCCTGCAGGGCGTCCCCCTGAGCCTCTAACACCTCCTCCTCAAGCTCAGAAAATACAGCCGACACTACCACCCCCTCCTGAAGGATAGGACTCGGGTCATCCGTTTTCCCGGCCCCTGGGAAACTGCGAGACAAGGCATCAGCCTTTACATTCTTAGACCCCGGGCGATAAGTGACGACAAAATTAAACCTGGTAAAAAACAACGACCATCGAGCTTGTCTGGAATTCAGACGCTTAGCGGATTCCAAATACAACAGGTTCTTGTGATCAGTAATAACGGTAACCGGGTGGACTGCCCCCTCCAAAAAGTGACGCCATTCTTCAAAAGCTAACTTAATGGCCAAAAGTTCCCTATTGCCGATATCATAATTCCTTTCGGCGGACGACAATTTCTTAGAAAAGAAAGCGCACGGATGCCATTTACCAGGGGACGGACCCTGGGACAATATAGCACCCACCCCTACGTCAGACGCATCCACCTCCACAATGAACGGCTGAGATGCATCTGGTTGGATGAGAACGGGTGCCGAAGCAAAACATTTCTTCAAAGAGGAAAAGGCTTGGCAAGCTTTGTCCGACCATTTAGAAAAATCCGTCCCTTTTCTTGTCATGTCAGTGAGAGGTTTGACGACAGATGAGAAATTACAAATAAATTTCCGGTAGTAGTTAGCAAACCCCAAAAAACGCTGCAGAGCCTTAAGATCCCCTGGCTGATCCCATTCAAGCACTGCTCTCACCTTTTCAGGGTCCATACGGAAACCGGAGGCTGACACCAAAAAACCCAAAAACTGAAGTTCCTGTACGGCAAATACACACTTCTCCAGTTTGGCGTATAATTTATTTTCTCGCAAGATCTGCAACACCTGTCTCACATGCTCCTGATGAGACACAAGATCTGGCGAGTAAATTAAAATGTCGTCCAAATATACAACCACAAACAGCCCCACAAGGTGACGAAAAATGTCATTAACAAAATGTTGGAATACTGCTGGTGCAGTAGTCAGACCAAAAGGCATGACTAGGTTCTCATAATGTCCCTCCGGCGTGTTAAACGCCGTTTTCCACTCATCCCCCTCTTTTATCCTAATAAGATTATACGCCCCCCTGAGATCCAATTTAGAAAACCATTTGGCGCCAACAATTTGATTGAAGAGATCAGGAATAAGAGGGAGTGGATACGGATCTCGAACAGTAATCCGATTAAGTTCGCGGAAATCCAAGCAAGGGCGTAGGCCTCCATCTTTCTTCTTCACAAAGAAGAACCCCGCGGCTACTGGGGAAGATGAAGGTCTAATATGCCCTTTGGCCAGACTTTCAGAAATATAATCTTTCATAGCCTGCCTCTCAGGACCAGAAAGATTATACAACCTAGCTTTAGGCAACTTAGCATCAGGAAGGAGATTAATAGAGCAGTCATACACGCGATGAGGAGGCAACTCCTGACACCCCTCCTCAGAGAAAACATCCCCAAAATCCTCCAAAAAAGGAGGCAATGTACTAGGCACGACCACACTGATGACTGTGTTCATGCAGTTGCTTTTGCAAAACTCACCCCATTGGCTTATTTCTCTGGACTGCCAATTAATCACAGGGTTATGTTTAACCAACCAAGGAAGTCCCAACACAATGGGAGTAGGTAGACCCTCCAACACATAACAAGATAATTGTTCCCTATGTATTGCCCCTACCCGAAGGTCAATGTTATGAACCTCATGAACAAAGCTACCTTGGCCGAGAGGCCTGGCGTCAATGGAGAATATAGGGATCGGTTTGACCAATACACTCAGATGCATACCTTGAGCCTGAGCAAACTGAGCGTCAACCAGATTAGCCCTGGAACCACTATCAAGAAGAACAGACAATCTCTCCACTCTCGTACCAACTACCACCTCCACTGGTACAAGGAACTGAGAAGAACTGGCGGATGAAATACATACTCCCAGGTTGTCGTCCACCACACAACCTGGGATTAACAGTTTTCCGGCGACTTTTGGCTCCACAAGGCACGGGATGGACATTCTCCAACAAAATGTCCCTCTTTCCCGCAGAAAAAACATCTTCTAGTCCTGCGGCGTACCGCCAATCCCCTCCTACGAAATGATGTCCCTCCCAACTGCATAGGCTCATCCGAACAGACAAGGGGAACCTCAACATAAGGGACTTTAGTGGTAGGTGGAGAAACAACAGGGAGTGGGGTTACCTCACCCCTCTCCCGAAGCCGTCTATCAGTACGGATAGCTAAGGCCATAGCAGCCTCCAGAGAAGGAGGAGACTCATACTGAGCCAAAACGTCTTTTAATTTATCAGAAAGCCCATAACAAAACTGGCTCCTAAGAGCTGGGTCATTCCACTGAGTATCTGTGGCCCATCTACGAAACTCAGAAGCAAATTCCTCTGCCGGACGATCTCCCTGCTGTATCTTACGTAATTTTGTCTCAGCAAGAGAGACCCGATCTGGGTCATCATATACCAATCCCAGGGCAGTAAAAAATTGATCTACAGACAGTAGAGCCGGAGGAAGGGAAAATGCCCAGGATTGAGGGTCCCCTTGCAGAAGTGAGATAACAATTCCCACTCTCTGCTCCTCACTCCCTGATGATCGAGGCCGAAAATACAATTTACATGCCTCCCGGAAGGTGAAAAATTTGTCTCGCCCACCAGTGAACCTGTCCGGGAGAGCAACCTTAGGTTCAACTCTGGTTTGCTCCAGGGGAGACAAAACTTTGGACTTAATGTCCGTCAGCTCCATGGATAATCCCTGCAACTGCAGAGCCAGCTGGGCTACTGGATCCATGGTAACTGGAGATAATTTTTATGGCCAGTGAAAATGTCACGCTGTCTAATGATATGTATACAATGTCAGTAAACTATTAATACAGGAACAACACTCTATACAACAACTAGTATAGCAACATCAGCATGTAAGTATAGAATAGATTTACCTGACACGATATCTGCTGAACTCAGGGTTAATCTTGAGGACTTGATGAGCTGAAACAGGAAAGAGGTGGACCGGGATCTAACCTGACCCTAAACTGGGGTCCTAACTAATCCCTCACCTTGGAGGTACTGATAATGGTTCAGAGGTCCAAGTCTCCAACCTAACCCTGTCTCCTATCAGACCCTGAACCCTGTAATCAGTCCTAAGAAGGATCCTGACTACCACCAAAGGGATATGGGCTGATCTTAGCTAAATACACAGATTAGACATATAAGACAGACAGGATAACACTCGCTTGCATACACACTCAAACACCAAAGGAACATAAATGGTCTGGGAAATAAACTCTAACCAAGTTGAGCTTAGAACAACTAAGGAGCTCACAACTAAAGTCTATACAGATTCATTCCTATCTGTGGTCTGCATGAAGGTTTCACTGGCAACTCCCCAAGCAGACAACCAGAAATTTAAAGGAGACCAATCAACAAATAATCAATTGCAGCTGGGAGAAACTGCACCCAGTCCCAGCACCGAGCACAGACAGAATTAACTCCCTAGCTGCCAAACACAAAGAAACAGCAGCTCAGCTATGAGAAGTCAAAATGTGCAACCGCGACGATCTTCGTGGCAATGCACACATGACACCGCGCCATTTTACTGAAGACACATTTGCAGTGTGTCTTCAGCAATATGGTGCCTGACAGTGCGGTATGGGCATGCGCATACTCCGGCGCCGCTCTCCTCCCCCAGCCTCCGGCAGAATGGGACAACACTGGAGCACAGGGAAGAAAGGTGAGTATAAATGTTTTTTTATTTTGGTATGTGTGCAGTTTAACAGGGATGAGGGGGACCATACATATCAGGATAGGAGGTGAAAGGAAGCATGTATACCAGGATTGGGGGTGAGGGGACCATGCATATCAAGATTGGGGGGTGAGGGGACCATGCATACCATGATAGGGGGGTGAGAGGACCATGCATATCAGGATTGGGGGTGAGGGGGCCATGCATACCAGGATTGGGGGATGAGGGGACCATGCATACCAGAATTGGGGGGTAAGGTTGCCATGTATACCAGGATTGGGAGATGAGGGACCATGCATGCCAGGATTGGGGATGAGGGGACCATGCATACCAGGATTGGGTGTGAGGGGACCATGCATACCAGGACTGGGGGGTGAGGGGACCATGCATACCAGGATTGAAGGTGTGAGGGGGTCATGCATACCAGGATAAGGGGGTGAGAAAACCATGCATACCAGGATAGGGGGTGAGAGGACAATGCATACCAGGATGGGGGGTGAGAGGACCATGCATACCAGGAGTGGGGGATGAGGGCTACCATGCATACCAGGATTGGGGATGAAGGGACCATGCATACCAGAATTGGGAGGTAAGGGGTGCCATGTATGTCAGGATTGGAGATGAGGGGACCATGCATACCAGGATTAGGGGGTGAGGGGACAATGCATTCCAAGATTGGGGGGAGGGTACCATACATACCAGGATAGGGAGGTGAGAGAACCATGCATACCAGGATAGGGGGGAGTGGGGACCATGCATACCAGGATATGGAGGTGAGTGGACCATGCATATCAGGATTGGGGGTGAGTGGACCATGCATATCAGGATTGGGGTGAGGGGACCATGTATACCAGGATAGGGGGTGAGAGAACCATGCATACCAGGATAGGGGGGTGCGAGGACCATGCATACCAGGATGAGGGGTGAGAGGACCATGCCTACCAGGAGTTGTGGATAAGGGTACCATGCATACCAGGATTGGGGATGAGGGGACCATGCATACCAGAATTGGGAGTTAAGGGGTGCCATGTATACCAGGATTGGGGATGAGGGGACCATGCATACTAGAATTGGGTGGTGAGGGTACCATGCATGCCAGGATTGAGGGGTGAGGGGACCATGTATTCCAGGGTTTGGGGGTGAGGGGACCATGCATACTAGGATTGGGGTTGGAGGGGGCCATGCTTACCAGGATAGAGGAGAGAGGGGACCATGCATACCAGGATATGGGGGTGAGGGGACCATGCATATCAGGATTGGGTGTGAGGGGACCATGCATATCAGGATTGTGGGTGAGGGACCATGTATACCAGTGCAGGAGGATGAGGGGACCATGCATACCAGGATGGGGGGATGAGAGGACCATGCATACCAGGATTGGGGTGAGGGGGCCATGCATACCAGGATTGGGGGATGGGGTAACATGCATACCAGGATAGGGAGGTAAGGGGTGCCATGTATACCAGGATTGGGGATGAGGGGACCATGCATTCCAAGATTGGGGGATGAGGGGGTACCATACAGCCTATGATAGGGATGAGGGGGGATCATGCATACCAGGATTGTGGGGTGAGGGGTCCATGTATACCAGGAATTGGGGGTGAGGGGACCATGCATACCAGGTTTGGGGGTTAAGGGGACCATGCATTCAAGGATTGGGGGGAGAGGACCATGCATTCCAAGATTGGGGGTGAGGGGACCATGCATACATGGATAGGGGGGTGAGAGAACCATGCATACCAGGATAGGGGGTGAGGGGACCATGCATACCAGGATATGGGGGTGAGGGGACCATGCATATCAGGATTGGGTGTGAGGGGACCATGCATATCAGGATTGTGGGTGAGGGGACCATGTATACCAGTGCAGGAGGATGAGGGGACCATGCATACCAGGATGGGGGATGAGAGGACCATGCATACCAGGATTGAGGGTGAGGGGGCCATGCATACCAGGATTTGGGGATGGGGGTAACATGCATACCAGTATAGGGGGGTAAGGGGTGCCATGTATACCAGGATTGGGATGAGGGGACCATGCATTCCAAGATTGGGGGGTGAGGGGGTACCATACAGCCTATGATAGGGATGAAGGGGGATCATGCATACCAGGATTGTGGGGTGAGGGGACCATGTATACCAGGAATTGGGGGGTGAGGGGACCATGCATACCAGGTTTGGGGGTTAAGGGGACCATGCATTCAAGGATTGGGGGGAGAGGACCATGCATTCCAAGATTGGGGGTGAGGGGACCATGCATACATGGATAGGGGGGTGAGAGAACCATGCATACCAGGATAGGGGGCTGAGGGGACCATGCATACCAGGATATGGGGGTGAGGGGACCATGCATATCAGGATTGGTGGTGAGGGGACCATGCATACCAGGAAAAGGGGGTGAGAGAACCATGCATACCAGGATAGGGGGTGAGAGGACCATGCATACCAGGATGGGGGGTGAGAGGACCATGCATAACAGGAGTGGGGGATGAGGGGCCATGCATACCAGGATTGGGAATAAGGGGACCATGCATACCAGAATTGGGAGGTAAGGGTGCCATGTATACCAGGATTGGGGATGAGGGGACCATGCATACTAGAATTAGGGGGTGAGGGGACCATGCATGCCAAGATTGGGGGGTGAGAGGACCATGCATTCCAGGGTTTGGGGGTGAGGGGACCATGCATACCAGGATTGGGGGTGAGGGGGCCATGCATACCAGGATTGGGGGATGGGAGTAACATGCATACCAGGATAGGGGGTAAGGGGTGCCATGTATACCAGGATTGGGGATGAGGGGACCATGCATTCCAAGATTGGGGGTGAGGGGTACCATACAGCCTATGATAGGGATGAGGGGGGATCATACATACCAGGATTGTGGGGTGAGGGGACCATGCATACCAGGAATTGGGGGGTGAGGGGACCATGCATACCAGGATTGGGGGTAAGGGGACCATGAATTCCAGGATTGGGTTTGAGAGAACCATGCATACCAGGATAGGGGGGTGAGGGGACCATGCATACCAGGATATGGGGGTGAGGGGACCATGCATATCAGGATTGGGGGTGAGGGGACCATGCATACCAAGAAAAGGGGGTGAGAGAACCATGCATACCAGGATAGGGGGTGAGAGGACCATGCATACCAGGATGGGGGGTGAGAGGACCATGCATAACAGGAGTGGGGGATGGGGGGCCATGCATACCAGGATTGGGGATGAGGGGACCATGCATACCAGAATTGGGAGGTAAGGGGTGCCATGTATACCAGGATTGGGGATGAGGGGACCATGCATACTAGAATTGGGGGGCGAGGGGACCATGCATGCCAGGATTGGGGGGTGAGAGGACCAAGCATTCCAGGGTTTGGGGGTGAGGGGACCATGCATACAAGGATTGGGGGTGAGGGGACCATGCATACCAAGATTGGGGGGTGAGAGAACCATGCATATCAAGATAGGTGGGTGAGGGGACCATGCATGCCAGGATAGGGGTGAGTGGACCATGCATATCAGGATTGTAGGTGAGGGGACCATGCATATCAGGATTGGGGGTGAGGGGACCATGCATACCAGGATAGGGGGTTGAAGGGACCATGCATACAAGGATGGGGGGTGAGAGGACCATGCATACCATGATTGGTGGGGATGAGGGGGCCATGCATACCAGATTTGGGAGGTAAGGGGTACCATGTATACCAGAATTGGGGATGAGGGGACCATGCATACCAGGATTGGGGGGTGAGGGGATACCATACATCCTACATTAGGGATGAGGGGGGACCATGCATACCAGGATTGGGGGGTGAGGGGACCATGCATACCAGGATTGGGGGGTGAGGGGACCATGCATTCCAGGATTGGGGAGGGGACCATGCATATCAGGATTGGGGGTGAGGGAACCATGAATACCATGATATCGATGAGCAGGTACCATGCATACCAGGATAGGGATGAGGGGGTACTATGCATACCAGGATTGGGGGGTGAGTGGACTATGCATACCAGGATGAGGAATGGGGTGCCATGCATACCAGGATTGGTGGGGGTGAGGGGACAGGGGACCATACATACCTGGATAGGGATGAAGGGTACCATGCATACCAGGATATGGATGAGTAGTGCCATGCATACCAGTATAGGAGGGGGGCTGCACCATATACCTATAAAAATGCTTGCCACCCGGGCATAGAACGGGTTCATAGCTATATATATATATATACACAGGGTGGGCCATTTATATGGATACAACTAAATAAAATTGGAATGGTAGGTGATATCAACTTCCTGTTTGTGGCACATTAGTATATGGGAGGGGAAAAACTTTTCAAGATGGGTGGTGACCATGGTGGCCATTTTGAAGTCGGCCATTTTGGATCCAACTTTATTGTTTCCAATGAGAAGAGGGTCATGTGACACATCAAACTTATTGAGAATTTCACAAGAAAAACAATGGTGTGCTTGCTTTTAACGTAACTTTATTATTTCATGAGTTATTTACAAGTTTCTCTTTGTTTACAGCCATTGACATGTCGCAGTGGTTAACACGTGAGGAGCGGATAGAAATTGTGTTGATGTCTGGTGAACGCAGTACCCGGGTCATTGCAGCAGATTTCAATGCAAGACACCATACGAGACCACCCATCCTCCATGCTACAGTTAGCAAACTGCTTGCCAAATTTTGTGAAACAGGTTTAGTGTTGGATTTGCCAAAGTGTGGATGCAAGAAAACTGTCACTAATGAAGAAACATCAGTGGCTGTCCTAGCTTCATTCAGCAACAGCCCACAGCATAGCACTCGCCACATGTCACTGGAGAGTGGCATCAGTTGAACATCCCTATGGCGGATATTAGCTACTCACACATGGCACCCTTACAAAATCCAACTGCTGCAGCATCTCAAAGAGAATGACCCAGATCCGCAAGCTGAAGTTGCAGAATGGGCAAAACAAAGATTGGAGCAGGACCCTCAGTTTACACAGAAATTATGTTCAGTGATGAGGAAAACTTTTTTGTGATTGGTGAAGTTAACAAGTAAAACCACCGCTATTGGTGTGACACTAACCCACAACGGATAGATCCCTCCAAGACTGTTGGAACACAAAAATTGATGGTATGGTGTGGTATATGGAGTACAAAGATAGTGGGGCCATTCTTCATCAATGGAAACCTCAATGCCACTGGATATCTGAAATTGCTACATGATGATATGTTGCCCTCTTTATGCACTGAAGATGGCACGTTTTTCCAGCAAGATGGAGCACCACCACATTATGGGTCTCAGGTCTGAGCTTTCCTACATAAACAGTTTCCTGGAAAGTGGATTGGTCGACGTGGGCCAGTTGAATGGCCACCAAGGTCTCCTGATCTGACCCCATTAGACTTTTATCTTTGGGGTCATTTGAAGGCATTTGTCTATGCTGTGAAGATACGAGATGTGTAGCATCTGAAACAACGGATACTGGAAGCCTGTGCTAGCATTTCTTCTGCGGTGTTGCTATCAGTGTGTCAAGAGTGGGAGGAGAGGGTTGCATTGACAATCCAACACAATGGGCAGCACTTTGAACACATTTTATAAGTAGTCATAAACTTGTAAATAACTCATGAAAGAATAAATTTAGGTTAAAACCAAGCACACCATTGTTTTTCTTGTGAAATTCTCAATAAGTTTGATGTGTCACATGACCATCTTCTCATTGGAAAAAATAAAGTTGGATCCAAAATGGCGACTTTAAAATGGCCGACATAGTTACCACCCATCTTGAAAAGTTTTCCCCCTCCCATATACTAACGTGCCACATGCAGGAAGTTGATATCACCACCATTCCCATTTTATTTAGGTGTATCCTTATAAATGGCCCACCCTATATATTATATATATATATATATATATATATAGTGAGACAGTGAGGGTATGTGTGTTGAATGGGGTGTACATTTCACCTAGGTACTTTGCTGTATGGTATAAGGGAAATGTGTGGCTTTGTAAAACTAGTGGTGGAGATAGGTCACTACACCTTCTATTCATTACACACTTGCAGCTCAAACCTGAAATCACTCAGCTGTTAATTAGGAGACCAGAAGTAGGTGTCTGCGAACACAGTCAGAGAGCTCGCTTAGTCTGGACACAGGAGGGGTCCAGGCACAGAAGGTGTCTCCAGGAGTTTGGGCTGTCTCAGTCTGGGTGCTCGATGTACCCCGACACAGGAGTAGTCTCTGTGAGAATCCATGCGGATAGCTGCTGAAAAGGAGGGGAGCTCGCTTAGTCTGGACACAGGAGGGGTCCAGGCACAGAAGGTGTCTCCAGGAGTATGAGCTGTCTCAGTCTGGGTGCTCGATATACCCCGGACACAGGAGCAGTCTCTGTGAGAATCCATGCGGATAGCTGCTGAATAGGAGGGGAGCTCTCTCGGGTCTGGACGTTGAGGGTGCCTTCGGACACAGGGAGGAGACTCTGTGAAACTCCACGCTGGTAACTACTGAACTTATGTGTTGTTTTGGGCACAGGCTGTTAGAGACTGGACCCGGATAGAAAGGGAAATCTATCTAAGTGTAATTAGTGGCTGGACAAGCCCAGGTCTTATGTTTATGATTTGGTTTTGATTATGTTCTGTTTGCTGTGGACTTTAATAAAACTGGTTGCGGCCAGTTTTTACCAGAACTGCTGTCTCTGAATGAACTGTCTCTATGCCATTCTGTCTACCCGGACGGCGATCTCAGAGCTATATCCCCTGAAAATCTTACAATTGGCGGAGAATGCTGGGGCAGCACAGTGGCTGATACAATTAGTGCTAGAATGTGTGTGCAGCACAGTGGCGAGAGACAGCAATAAAAGGTGAAGTCTGTTGAAGCAGCAGCAGAGAAAAAAAAAAAAAAGTGTGTCAGCAAGGAGAAACGTCTGTTGGAGCAGTCTTAAAGAGACAGTAGCCCTAATAGACTTTGCAAAGAGAAAAAAAAAAAAAAAAAAAAGTGTCTGCACAGCAAGGCTGAATTTTCTGTGGAAAAGACTGTGGAGTGTGTACAGTCATGGCCAAAAGTTTTGAGAATGACACAAATATTAATTTTTACAAAGTCTACTGCTTCACTTTTTCTAATGGCAATTTGCATATACTCCAGAATGTTATAAAGAGTGATCAGCTTAACAGCAATTATTTGCAAAGTCAATATTTGGCTAGAAAATGAACTTTATCCCCCAAAAACATTTCAACATCATTGCAGCCCTGCCTTAAAAGGACCAGCTAACCTCTTTTCAGTGATTGCTCCATTGAAGGTACTGCCACACTAAACAATCCCGCTAGCGATCACGATAACGACGCATACTAATGCGATCGCTAGCGGGATTGTTTCTATATCGCTAAGTGCGGCCACATTTAGCGATATAGTTAACGACGCTATCGCCGTTAGCGATCTTCTTAACGACTTTAGCGGTACAAAAGTACCGCTAAATCGCTAAGAAAAGGTGCCACACTAGCGATATATACTTACCCAGCGGGAGCGCCGACGAGAAAATAGGGTCCGGAACGATTCCAGCGACGAGCGAGATCACAGCAGGAAGCTCGTCGCTGGCAGATGCCGCACACAACAACATCGCTAACGGGATCGCTAAATAGTGACTTTTTTAGCGATCCCGTTAGCGATATTGTTCAGTGTGGCATACCCTTAACACAGGTGTGGGTGTTGATGAGGACATGGCTGGAGATCAATCTGTCTTGATTAAGTAAGAATGACACCACTGGACACTTTAAAAGGAGGCTGGTGCTTGGCATCATTGTTTCTCTTCTGTTAACCATGGTTATCTCTAAAGAAACACGTGCAGTCATCATTGCAATGCACAAAAATGGCCTAACAGGGAAGAGTATCGCAGCTAGAAAGATTGCACCTCTGTCAACAATCTATCGCATCATCAAGAACTTCAAGGAGAGAGGTTCCATTGTTGCCAAAAAGGCTTCAGGGCGCCCAAGAAAGGCCAGCAAGCGCCAGGACCGTCTCTTAAAAGTGTTTCAGCTGCGGGATCGGGCTACCAGCAGTGCAGAGCTTGCTCAGGAATGGCAGCAGGCAGATGTGAGTGCATCTGCACGCACTGTGAGGCGGAGACTCTTGGAGCAAGGCCTGGTCTCAAGGAGGGCAGCAAAGAAGCTACTTCTCTCCAGAAAAAACATCATGGACAGACTGATATTCTGCAAAAGGTACAGGCAGTGGACTGCTGAGGACTGGGGTAAAGTTATTTTCTCTGATGAATCCCCTTTTCGATTGTTTGGGACATCAGGAAAACGCCTCATTCGGAGAAGACAAGGTGAGCGCTACCACCAGTCTTGTCTCATGCCAACTGTTAAGCATCCTGAAACCATTCATGTGTGGGGTTGCTTCTCAGCCAAGGGAATCGGCTCTCTCACAGTCTTGCCTAAAAACACAGCCATGAATAAAGAATGGTACCAGAATGTCCTCCAAGAGCAACTTCTCCCAACCCTCCAAGAGCAGTTTGGCGATCAACAATGCCTTTTCCAGCATGATGGAGCACCTTGCCATAAAGCAAAGGTGATAACTAAATGGCTCAGGGAACAAAACATAGAGATTTTGGGTCCATGGCCTGGAAACTCCCCAGATCTTAATCCCATTGAGAACTTGTGGTCAATCATCAAGAGACGGGTGGACAAATAAAAACCTAAAAATTCTGACAAAATGAAAGCATTGATTGTGCAAGAATGGACTGCTATCAGTCAGGATTTGGTCCAGAAGTTGATTGAGAGCATGCCAGGGAGAATTGCAGAGGTCCTGAAGAAGAGGGGTCAACACTGCAAATATTGACTTGCTGCATTAACTCATTCTAACTGTCAATATAAGCTTTTGTTACTCATATATTTGCAAATATTATATTTCTGTCTGTGATAAAAACATCTGTCAAACACACATAAAAACCAGAGGGCAGCAGATCATGTGAAAATATAATATTTGTGTCATTCTCAAAACTTTTGGCCATGACTGTATGTTTTGAGTGAAGACTGCCGTTGTTGAGACAGAGAAGTCTGACAGCATGGACGACGAGTGTGGATACAAGCATCTTGCTGTGACTCAGTGGGGTCACAAAGGCATCTTGCTGTGACTCGGTGGGGGTTACGAAGATTGTCGTCGCACTCAAATCCGGTTTTTGGCTGCAACTCGGCGGGGTTGCGAAGATTGTCGTCGCACTCAAATCCAGTTTTGCTGTGGCTCTGCGGGGCCACGAAGATTTTTTCAAGGGAAAGCGGTGAAGTTCTGGTGTGAACAGTGCTCCGCGATGGCTGTGAACGGAGCAACGAATGGGTCTGACGAGTCGGACCGCATATTTGAGAAATGTCTACTGGACATGCAACTGGACATGGTGCGGGAGCTGTGGGCACCGTATAGAATGGCGGCAGTGGACCATTCTATGGACTCTCCGGGGGTGCCAGTGTTGTCACAGAGTGCCCGGGGAGGTGGTAAGAGATGTTTGTGAACTGAGTCCTAAGACTACTGCTGATTTTTTGTGTAAAAATTACCCTGCCGGTGTGGTTGTTAAAAAGGGGGCGGAGTCTAAAAAAGGGGCGGATTTTCACAAGAGTGTAGAGTGTGGAAAACTGAAAATTGTTATTGGTGGTGGGTTGGTACCTCCTAAAAATGACAATGTGACCGTTGATAACGGGGTAGCTCCAGTAGAAGGGGGTGACGTCAAAGTGGGAGGTGACCTGTTAGTCCACAACACCATGGGGAGTGACACAGACCCCGTAGCTGACTGGGACACGATGAAAGTAAAAAGTGAGTTCAGTCAGGAGAGGCTAGACGAGGGAAGAGAGTCCTCCTCTCGTCGTCGACGGCGCAAGGGCCACAAAAAGGTTGTTCCGGTAGTACTCGCTGAAAATGAAAATGAAGAGAATGTAGTACTGTTTGCCTATGCTTCAAGTGTGGATTCTCCTTTAGAGGTAGAAGAGGAGGGGGCCAGTCATGGCCAAGAGCTGGAACCTATTCGGCTGCAGTATCAGAGTGACATGCTGCAATTATGTGAAAACCTGGAGGACGTGTCCTCAGACCAGCGAGATCTAGAAGGAAGCAACGAGGAAGTTACCCTGTGGAAAGAGATGTTCCACGCCATTAAAGAGGACCGCCGCAAAATCAAGGAAGAGGTTTTGCAGTTGAAGCGTGAGAAGGAGGCGCTGCAGGATGGAGTTTCTGGAAGTGAACAAATCCTAGAACGACTGCGCGAACAGCTCAACCAGGAGCTGTGTGACTCCAAGAAGGAGTGTGGTGAACACAGTAGGGAACTGCAACAGATGAAGAGAGATTATGTGGATCTCCTCAGGGTCAAAGAAAAACTAGAAGAGGATAAGATGGATGCAGAGCAAATGCGCCAGGTGGTTGAGACCACTCTGCAGGACACCCGTGATGAAAATGGTGATCTGCGCAGAAAGACCCTAGGTCTGGAAGCTCAGGTGAAGGAGCTACAGATGTCCTGTGATACTCTCCAGAAGGCGGAGATGTGCCTTAAGGAAAAGCTCAGACAGATGGAAGCTGAGCGGGAAAAGATGGAGGAGTCCATCAGAGAAGCTACAGACCAGGGCCAGGAGTTGGCCACTGGAGATGGGAGGTGTAAAGCAGATACTTCCTCGAGTGATGTGAGTTCGGATGATTCGGTGGATGTCGGAGCCGAGATCAAGGAGCTCAAGGAGTGGTTACAAGCCCAGTGGACGCAAGAGAAGCTTCAGAGACGGGCAGCTGAGAGGCGAATGGCGGAACTAGAGGAAGAAGTTCTCGGGCTGAAAAGTCGCCTGATACAGTGTCACTCGGTGAACAAGGCCTCCTTGGAGAAAGAAAAGGGCAAACACGTTGCACTCGCTCCCTTTGGCCAGGAGAAGATAGACCTGAGGAGAGCTAAGAGTGTGGTAACGGAAGATAAATGTGAAATGGAAGTGGTCAGGACGGAAATTCACGAATTTGTAGCTGTGAGTCAGCTCAGAAGAAGCGTAAAGGGGAAGAAGCTGAAAGTCAGTTGTCCCTGAACCCTGAGCTGATTGATCGTCTGGAAACCACTGGTGAGACCGAAACGTGTCGGTACAAGTGCCTCGTAGATGTACCCGAGGACTTGAGAGAAGAATGCACCCGTGAGTCTGTGCATGAAGCGTTTAGGAAGGCCGTGGGAGCCTGTAAGGTGTACTCGACATCAGGAGCTAAACAGCTGGTGGTCTTGTCCACGACTGAAGTTACAGTGAAGAGGGTGGCAATCCTAAGTGACATGCACTGGCGATGTATTCGCACAAAGCGGTTTCTCCGGTTGAAGACAGAACAAGCCGTTAGACAACTGAAGCTTATGAGAAGTGCTCACAGTCTGCGGGAAAAGGTCATCCGGGTGCCTCATGTTCTGGTGAGAAAGCTGATTGGGAGAAATGGCCGAGCCATGCAGATGATGGTGAAGAGGTCTGGTGTGGTGAAAGTAAGCAGTCCACGTGATCATCGGGACTGGATACCAGATGAAGACGGCATGGTGTCATTCTACGCTATAGGAACGGAAGAAAGTCTGGAATATGTGCGCATGCTGGTGGCGTACCGTGTGACCTACCTGCGAGAGGTAGAACAATTGAATCTTGCTAGACAGCGAGTAGATAGACAGCATCATCTGAGCAGCAGAAGATGGCAGCCGTCTACTGAGGGTAGTGGGCGTGGGTTTAGAGGTAGTGAGACCTCCAGTAACTCAGGTTTGAGAGGCCCATACAGACGACCCGATAGAGTACGGGACAGTACGAAGTCTAACCGGACCTTAGATACCCAGGCAAGACCTGACAAGGTTACGATTGACCACTGGGAGCGAAGGGGAGACCTGACAAGGTTACGACCCAGAAATGTGACTGGACGAAGTCTGTGACAATGACAGACGGTAGGTCCCTAAGGAATGAGCGAATGTCATTGACTAATATTCCGGGGGGCTGAACAGAGCAATGGACAAGTACATGGTCTCTGTGTGAACTGTGGGTTGAGGTGATTGGATGTATTTTGTGTTCAACCCTACAAGTTTGAAAAAAGGGGGGGAATAGGTAATGCAGCCCTTGGCTGGCGTTCCGGTAATGGCTCAGTGTGTGTGTTTTGACTGTCCATGTTCCCTCCCCCCAGCTGACTAGTCACATGACTGTGACATCACACAGGTCCTTTTACACACACACAAGTCTAAACACATGACTATGACATCAGCTCAGGTCCTGTGTGTGTGTGTGGGTGTGTGTAAGGGTATATAAACCCTGCTTAATTGGAGACAGATGAGGCCTGTTTCCTGTTCCCCTGGTGTAGGGGACACCGTTTGTGTGAGGCCTGGTGAGGCCGAGTGAAGCCTGACTGCCTGAAAGGTCAGAGACTGGATCCTGTGTGGATGCTAGGGGCCTTTCGAAGCTAATGATGGCCAGGCTTCAGGTGAAGATGAAGTTAATGATGACTATGACTGGTCCGGAGTTCACTGTCTCTTTAGGATTGTTGACCAGCCCTCAAGTCTGGATGACCAGCCCTCTGGTCTGGAGAAGAGGGGGGGATATGTGAGACAGTGAGGGTATGTGTGTTGAATGGGGTGTACATTTCACCTAGGTACTTTGCTGTATGGTATAAGGGAAATGTGTGGCTTTGTAAAACTAGTGGTGGAGATAGGTCACTACACCTTCTATTCATTACACTCTTGCAGCTCAAACCTGAAATCACTCAGCTGTTAATTAGGAGACCAGAAGTAGGTGTCTGCGAACACAGTCAGTGAGCTCGCTTAGTCTGGACACAGGAGGGGTCCAGGCACAGAAGGTGTCTCCAGGAGTTTGGGCTGTGTCAGTCTGGGTGCTCGATGTACCCCAGACACAGGAGTAGTCTCTGTGAGAATCCATGCGGATAGCTGCTGAAAAGGAGGGGAGCTCGCTTAGTCTGGACACAGGAGGGGTCCAGGCACAGAAGGTGTCTCCAGGAGTATGAGCTGTCTCAGTCTGGGTGCTCGATATACCCCGGACACAGGAGCAGTCTCTGTGAGAATCCATGCGGATAGCTGCTGAATAGGAGGGGAGCTCTCTCGGGTCTGGACGTTGAGGGTGCCTTCGGACACAGGGAGGAGACTCTGTGAAACTCCACGCTGGTAACTACTGAACTTATGTGTTGTTTTGGGCACAGGCTGTTAGAGACTGGACCCGGATAGAAAGGGAAATCTATCTAAGTGTAATTAGTGGCTGGACAAGCCCAGGTCTTATGTTTATGATTTGGTTTTGATTATGTTCTGTTTGCTGTGGACTTTAATAAAACTGGTTGCGGCCAGTTTTTACCAGAACTGCTGTCTCTGAATGAACTGTTTCTATGCCATTCTGTCTACCCGGACGGCGATCTCAGAGTTATATCCCCTGAAAAGCTTACAATATATATAATGTACACATGTACACAAGCTTGTGTATAATGTACACAAGCTTGTAAACGCTTTTTGTATCCAGACAACAGTCTATCAATTCTTGTTTGATGGATTTTCATCCATTCTTCCTTGGAAAATACTTCCAGTTCTGTGAGATTCCTGGGTTGTCTTGCATGCACTGCTATTTTGAGGTCCAGCCACAGATTTTCAATGATGTTCAGATCAGGGGACTGTGAGGGCCATTGTAAAACCTTCAGATTGCGCCTTTTGAAGTAGTCTATTGTGGATTTTGATGTATGTTTAGGATCATTATCCATTTGTAGAATCCATCCTTTTTTCAACTTCAGCTTTTTTTTTACAGATGATGTGATGTTTGCATCAAGAATTTGTTGAAATGTCATTGAATCCATTCTTTAGTCTATCTGTGAAATTTTCCCTGTGCCATTGACTGCAACACAACTCCAAAGCATGATGGAATCACCCTTGTTTAATGGTTGGTGAAATATTCTTTTCCTGAAATTCTGTGCCCTTCTTTCTTCACACATACCTTTAATCATTGTGGCCAGTGAGTTCAATTTTAATCTCATCTGTCCACAGGACTTGTTTCCAACATGCATCAGGCTTGTTTAGATGTTCTTTTGCATATTTCTGATGCTGAATTTTATGGTGAGGATGAACGATGGGTTTTCTTCTTATGACTATTCCATATAAGCCACATCTGTGCAGGTTTTGCTGAACAGTGGAACAATGTACCCCAACTCAAGAGTCTAGTAAAAATTTTGGAAGGTTTTTTACAGCCAAGCGAGGGTTCTGATTTGCCTCTCTAGAAATCCTATGAGCAGCTGTCACTGAAATTTTGCTTGGTCTTCCAAACCTTATCTTTACCTCCACTGTTCCTGTTAATTGCCATTTCTTAATTACATTTCAACCTGAGGAAAGGGCAATTTGAAAACACTTTGCTATCTTTCAATAACCTTCTCCTGCTTTGTGGGCTTCCACCATTTTTATTTTCAGAGTGCTAGGCAGCTTATTAGAAGAAACCATGGCTGCTGTTTTTGGCACAAGATTAGAGGAAGCTGGGTATTTATAAACCTGGGTGGGAAATTTGCATCACCTGGCCTTTCCTAAAACGATGATAGTGAACAAGTCGTAACCCTAACAGGCTAATTAGGTCTGAAACCATGGTCAAAGTTATCTGAGCACCAGGGTTGGCGTTAGAGGTAGGCAGAGTAGGCAGCTGCCTAGAGCCCCCCTCACCCCAGGGGCCCCTAGCCAGTGGCACTAATAGCAGCACACTATGCAGCTGCTATGGGAATCGTGAGTCAGGGTGGCCAGCAGAGTAGCAGCTGCAAAGCAGCAGATGACAGGAGGCAGGATCTGGCTACAGCGGCTAAAGCCTGTGCCTGATGCTATAAAGAGAAATGTATATTCACTGCTCCCAATATACATAGTTTCTCCCACCTCTATGCACTGAAGCCAGCATCGAGAGATGGGATAGACTATAGGAGTGGAGAGGAGTGAGTAAATATTCATTTCACTTTAATAGCAGGTTTGCTGCTGCTGGGAGATCACATTTGCCCGGTACTAAAGAGAATGAATATTCGCTGCTTTCCACACTCCTAGGAGTGGGAGGAGTGAATATTCTTTCCTTTAGTAGTGGGCACACGTGATCACCCAGCAGCAGGAAGCCTGCGGCTGCAGCTAACACTGCCCGCTATTAAAGTGAAATGAATATTTACTGCTCTCCACTCCTATAGTCCCAGGCGTGGGAGCAGTGAATATTCTGTGTTATGAATGTGCTTGAGATGGTTTCTGAGCAGAGGCTCCCTCTGGTGGTTACAGACAGTACTGAACCTTTCAGCGAGGAATGGCAATCTGGGATCACGGACTGGTCTGATATAAGGGAGGTTCCCTCCCATGATGGTTGCCGGTGATCAATTGTTCTTGTCTCAATTGTGGTTCCTGGTTCATTTGGAAGTTTGCTGAGTCTTGCCTGCATCTTTCTCTATCAGATAAGATATTTTCTGCTTTTATTTTTGTGCTTGCTTTTTGCATTGTTCCCTGCACTTCTGTGGAGGTCAGCCAGGTCCCCTCCGGGGGCTTGTGCTCCTCTCAGTTTATCTGGAGCCACTGTTTGTTCATTTGCTTTTTCCTGTTTTTTTCAGTGGCTGCGGCTTAGTTTTGTACAAACCCAAAAACTGATTAGGGGGTAAGTCGTGGACTCAGGTGTTTTTTGCAATCAAAGTTTGGATTTTTTAGGGATTTTTTTGGATTGCAGTGGTACCTTTTTCCCGTTTTTTTGTCTGCAGATTGGGCCCCCCGTTTTCCACTCTATTTCTGTCTGTGTCCCTTTTTTTTTGTCTAAACCGCCTTACATGTTTGGGGGCTTCCATTTTTTTGGGGATCTGCCCGGAATAGCTTTTTTATCTTTTGCTTTAGGGTATTATCCTCGGCGTGAAGAGGAGTCGGGTCAAGAGGAACGCCCACGGCTACCTTTGTGGGGTTGTCAGGTACGAAACCAATGGTTCCAGCCTCTCGGGTTTGCCGTTTGCTACTCCTCACTAACAAAACAAACAATTTTTGGCAGCTGTCCCAATTTTTAATCGACTGAATTACGTCAGCAGTTACAAGCTAAAAAAGCTACAGCATCAGAAAAGGTTTCTGCGATGGAGCTAGGAAGGTAAGAGTGGTTTTTTTTTAATAATTTTTTGTAGGCCATGATACCAGGGAAAGGGGGGGGGGGATTCAAACCGGAAGGGGTGAGGGGGATGCATACCCGGCTGGGGTGAGGGGGCCAGAATCCAGGGGGGGGATGAGGGGCCATGCTACCGAAGGGAAGTAAGGCCCTGATACCGGATAGAAATGGGGGGCCATGATACCGGGTAATGGGGGGGCAGCATACCAAGATAAGATGAAGGGGGGGATGATACCCGGGGGGGAAAGGGGG